>CAWUFW010008107.1:0-600000 GCA_963921515.1 Calotriton arnoldi | reverse complement strand
ACCAGGCCCCTAGTCCCACAGCACAGCAAGGAGGAGCATCCCCACACCCCACAGCCACGTGTCAGCCACCGCAGTGCACAACGACAGCCGAAAGGTAGACATCACGGTCCACAGCAATCGGTGTCAGTGGGTGTCCAGCCACCACCACGACCCACAACACCCCCCACCCCCACAGACCTGCAACATGGAGCACCCCCGCTTAGAACCATGTGGCATCCAGTACAGTGCACGCCCGAAAAACCTGCAGGTGGGAAACTGGACAGGGCTGGATTACTGGAGGCATGAGGACCGTAACACGACCAACACATGGGACATGTCACGTAGCAGACGAACACGCAACACCGCCCACCGTCACGAACAAGTGAACAATGTGCACACGGACATGAACCACAGACTCACACCTCACATGACCCATCACAGACACAGCAACACCCAAGGAGCCACGTCTGCATGCACAAGCCACACTGAATATAGTACCACACGGCAGCCACTGTGCAACTCATCACACACAACCGAAACACCATTGAAGTCCTGTCCATGTAGCCCCTACTGCCTGTCAACCACACACCCCACAACTACGCCTATGTAAGACAAACAACACTAGACGCAACAGAGCGGAACAACATAAATGCACACGAACACCACTGAACCCATCAAACACACAGACACACCATGCACATACAACATACCATCCATCCCATCCGTCAGCCCCAGTCTCATGAAAGGCATGTCATCCGCACAGCTGCCACACATACAGCAGTCACGCTAAGATACATGCCCATGACCAACCATGTGCCAGAAGTCAATGAAGCGCACGCCACACTGTGAGCAACAACACACAACATGGGCCACACACCCCCCGAGCACTGCAGTGATGCACATGGCACAGGGCAGCACGCACACCAAGGAGATGGGACAACTGCAATACGTTGGCTGGCACACAACCAACACTCACTCATAACGATGCGTCCAATGCCATGTCCAGTAATCACAACAGACAGCAAATATGCAGGCCATGTCAGGCATGCACACACCTCAGACCATGCACTGTCATGCTGCCACAACACATGTCACGTTCAGCACCCATGGCTCACAGCATGTACCCCAAAAGCATATTCCCTCCCAAATGCGAATCTGGGGCATGGCCCCCATGTTGCCATATGCGTTCCTAAGCGTTCCATTTGAACCCCAAAAGCATATTCCCTCCCAAATGCGAATCTGGGGCATGGCCCCCATGTTGCCATATGCGTTCCTAAGCATTCCATTTGAACCCCAAAAGCATATTCCCTCCCAAATGCGAATCTGGGGCATGGCCCCATGTTGCCATATGCGTTCCTAAGCGTTCCATTTGAACCCCAAAAGCATATTCCATCCCAAATGCGAATCTGGGGCATGGCCCCCATGTTGCCATATGCGTTCCTAAGCGTTCCATTTGAACCCCAAAAGCATATTCCCTCCCAAATGCGAATCTGGGGCATGGCCCCCATGTTGCCATATGCGTTCCTAAGCGTTCCATTTGAACCCCAAAAGCATATTCCCTCCCAAATGCGAATCTGGGGCATGGCCCCCATGTTGCCATATGCGTTCCTAAGCGTTCCATTTGAACCCCAAAAGCATATTCCATCCCAAATGCGAATCTGGGGCATGGCCTCCATGTTGCCATATGCGTTCCTAAGCTGCTCCATTTGAACCCCAAAAGCATATTCCCTCCCAAATGCGAATCTGGGGCATGGCCCCCATGTTGCCATATGCGTTCCTAAGCATTCCATTTGAACCCCAAAAGCATATTCCCTCCCAAATGCGAATCTGGGGCATGGCCCCATGTTGCCATATGCGTTCCTAAGCTGCTCCATTTGAACCCCAAAAGCAAAGTACAAACCAGACCCAGGATGGGCCAGGAGCCCGCATACACCAGAGTCACAATAAGTAGGGGCACAGCAACACACCCATCGGCATGGCCAATCCGTCCCATGCCACATGTGCACAGCACACAGTCCCATTGTCAAGCACACACAACTACAAATGGTACAGCCACACACACGCCTCCGGGAAACCCATGTACGAGATTGCACGAACTGTTAATGTCAGACGACAAATACATACTTCGCAAGGTGCAACACAATAACAAATCTCATTCTCTCCACAGGTGACGAACTGCTGGATGCTGGGGATGGAGCCAGCAGCCAGCACAGCCAGCCTACAAGCCCCCAACGAGGACACACGGATGTGGAGGATCTGTCCTCCTCTTCGGACACGGACCACCAAGCAGGCCCATCTGGTGTGGCAGGGCCCAGCCGCTCCCCAGGACCCCTCCTACCCACCAACCCATCATCCAAGGCTGCTGAACATTCCCAGCCCCCTGCTGCCACTGTCGCTGCGGCCACACCCACGGTCATTGCGGCCACACCCACGGTCATTGCGGCCACTACCACTGCCGCAACCGCCACCATCGCCGCACCGACCACCACCGCCGCCACCACCACCACGTCTTCGCTGGCACCAGCCCCAGCGCAGGTGGTGGCCCGGCCGACTGGATCCACCCTGGGAGCCACAGCGAGGACCGTGGTGAGCAATGTGGCTAGTGGGCAGGCCGGTGGCAGCAGGACTGGTAGGGAGGAGCAGGGTCAGGCAAACGCCAGCCTCCCTGGGAGCCATGCCCTGCCTCAAATGGCCAGAGTCCTTGGGGCCTATGAAGAGGCCCAAGGACAATGGGCCAGGTCAGCTACAGACACGCGTGAGGTGCTGGGGGTGCTGAGGTCCATGGACGCCCGTATGGGCCAACTCGTGGACCTCATGGGCCAGCTGGTGGTGGCGGTGAGGTCACAGCCAGGGACAGCAGCTCCCCTCCGCCACCACCTGCCGGGGCGCAGGGTCGAGCAGCAGTGTCCAGTTCCCCTGCGTCCACAGCCAGTGAGCACACCTCAACCACCAGCATGTCGCAAGCAGGCACCCCCTCGCAAACGTGGAAGGGGCCGTCCGAAGTGGAAACAGATCTCCCGGGAGGACTTCGCACGCTCCAGACGCAAGTGAGGCAGCCAGCCAGCCTTCCTTGACCACCCACTGCATTGACTTGGACTACGATCCCACTCCACACAGCCATCTGGATGGCATGTGTGTGTTGGACTATGGACATAGAACCAGTGGGTACACCCTGAGCATCACGCAGCCATGCAGTACAAAGACAAAGGAATACCCACCCTTTAGAGAATAATAACGGCCCGCAAAGGGGTCCTATGATAATGATTAAGTAAACAAAGCAATCTCATGCAAGTAAGGAAAGGACAACAATAGAAACAATGAGTCGTTTTGTCTTTTTTATTAACAAATTATCAAAAAATTATCACAAAATAAGTCTTATAATACAAAGAATTGATGCATATGAACGAAATACATTAAAGAAAACACAATAAATACAGTGCCCCACAAACACTCATCATTCATGCAAACCCACTCATATCAATCATATGAGCTCAAAACATCCAGCAGACATACTCAGCAATCATCCAGCATAAAAGGAAAACATCCCCCATTAAAAAGAAAGCCCGCAAGATAAGTAAATATTCTAGTATACAGGTCCAGATAGAAGATGAAGAATGGATTGAGGTATTAAAAGGACAAACGCCGACGCGCGTTTCGGTGGAAACCCTATTCACGGGCCACACCTTCCTCAGGGCAAATCGTAAACACTGGCATAAATGCCGTGGGGCACTCAATAAACCTAAAAAGATATATATATATATATATAAACATATAATTTGCAATACTCTAAGGCAGACATCATATTCCATGCATGCATGAGAAGCTTAGAAAATTGATATATCGAAATACATGAATAAAGGTCCAGCAACATGGGCCAGAGAAACAAAAAAGGAAATGTGCATCACCAGGAAATAAGATAAGCAAACAAAAAAACACCGAAAATAATCAAGTGCGGTTCAAGAAAAGGAGTGAATCATACAGAGAGTATGTGACAGTGATACTACAAACTACAGATAGAATACGCACCAACCACCAATCCGGAGTTATTCCTCATGATTTCAGAAAGACCACGTGAAAGTACTCTAATTGAACAGCAAATGTTCTTGAATTAAAGACCCATAACCAAGGCGATAAAGATAAATAAGTAGACATACCAATTGAGGTATTCTGGACAAATCATAATCCAACTGCGACAAACTGAGATGATAACCAGATCGGTCTATAGATGATCAAGGGAAGCAACCTTCATCTCTGCAAAGCAGGTAAGCAAACCCAAATTGCACATAGACCGTATAGCACTATAAATCAAGGCTTAATAACATGAAGCAAGCAATAACAACCTACCCGATAAAATGAATCCAAATGCATAATTGGCAGAAAATCACATCTATACTGCTTCTGCCCAGTCGTATTTAATAATAATTCTTGTGCGACACTCCAAGCAGTCATGGGTCTTAAAGAAAATACGAAAGAGGAAAAGATTAGAAAAATCCTAGACGCGATAGTAAAGGGTTAAAAAACAGCCACCGCACCAGGGCGTGTGACTCACTAAAGGCAGGACTAATCACAAACATAGCTATCGTTTGTGGCAGGAGAAATCTCTCAAAGTGAGTAAAGCACGCAGTTCTCTCTACCCCAGTGTACCTCAACACAATTACAGGGCCAGCATAACGAAGCGCGTCTCGTTATACCCTATCTCATAGCAAGGATCATTACCTGGATATAAGACCCACGCTCGCGAATACGGGTAATGGTATTGCCCGTTTCCTTCTGTCGTCTTCCTTAAGGGTGTACGAAAGCCAGCTGGATATGAAGGGCATATCGGAAATAAGCCCGCCAAGAATCAACAAGTAAACACAAACAAGGGACCCATAAGTTCATGGGAGATAGACACCAAAAACAAACGGCGGCCATTTCTAACTAGTGGAAGAGTATAATTACCAAGGAAGGGATTATCGATCCACAACTCTTCCATCGGGCCAAAATCCTAGACTCAGTATGAGATCCTCTCTCAGGGAAAGGAAGGTGAATAGTAAAGGCGTCAACCCTATATTTACACCAACCAAGTCAGAAGTGGATATGACTTGGCATGGGTTATGCAGAACTATCGCCCATAAGTCCACCAGAGGGCAACATATAAACATGAACGAGGGACTCAAGGAATAGGGAAAGGCAAGATGACGGGATCATAGGAGCCATCTATGGGTAGAGGAGATCAAATTCCTCCAGACAGCAGATATTACAACAAAAAAATGTGTGTATATAAGGTAACTCCAGGCCAAAAAAACCACACGATAATGGGAAAGTACACAAAAACTTAAATAATGACTCAAACTCAAGGGACCGCGAAATACAGGAATAGACACACTGGAAAGTCAAAATGGAGAGTTGCTATATAATAGCATTCTCCCAGGGACAATGCTCATTAAGGCCATTCTTAACAGAGTTCCAGAAATAAATCCAAAATACTTCGCGTTTTTCCTGGTCTGCGTGGGATCCTTTCCCGGAGGCACCTTAATTCTTCTCAAGAATAGACCATCTAAGGTCTAATTCAGTATGTTGATTACTAAGCCAGTGCTCCACCAGAGGTGTTGATATCTTTTTGGTGCGTATGTTGGATTTGTGCTCGCCAATTCTATATCTTATTTCACGTCCCGTCTCGCCAATGTAGATGGAATCACACGGGCATGTAATGATGTACACCACATTGGATGTCCTACAGTTCGTCATTTCGCAAAGGGGTATGGATTGTTCCCTAATCTTGATGACGTCACCAATCATAGCATTGGCACAGGCCTGGCAAGAACCACATCTGTGGTTGCCATAAATGGGATTAAGACCTGTAATAGATTTCTGGCACAGGCCAGAGGTAGAAATTATCTTGCCTGTTACTAGATGATTTTTCAGATTTTTATTTCTCTTAAATGCAAAGAGGGGCTTTGCAAGTTTAGGTTCACTGTTATCCAGATTAAGCAGATACCAGAGGGAGTTGACCGTGTTCCTAATTTTATGATTGATGTTGGAATGTTTAGTAACACAGACTACTCTATCCATTTTCTTTCTTTCATGAGTTTGAAACATGGCCTCCCGGTTAAAATATCGGGCCCGCTTGAAGGAGTCCTTGACCAGTTTGAAGGGGTATCCACGGTTGACCAGTTTATTTCTCAAGATATCTGCTTGCTGGAGAAAATCCATGATGTTAGTACAATTTCTCCGGAGACGGAGAAATTGACTAAAGGGATGCTGTCTTTTGGAAACGGGGATGGTAGCTCCCATACTGCAATAGGGTATTTCTGGCAGTGGGTTTGGTATACAGGGACACAGATAGTTTATTGTCATTATGCTCAACCCAGACATCCAGGAATTCCAATTTGTTTCTGCTGGAATGGGCTGTGAATATTAGATTCACGTCCGCAGCATTGATCCATGAGATGAATTCATCCAGAGAGGTGGAATCACCTACCCAGATAAAGAAAATGTCGTCAATGAACCTAGACCAGGCTCGGACATTTTCATGGAATGGGGCGATTTCATTATATATATGGACTCGTTCAAATTGGCCCATATATAAACACGCCACACTCGGGGCACAGGACGCTCCCATACTGACTCCTTGGATCTGATGAAAAAGTTGTTATTGAACTCAAAATAGTTCTCACCAAGGACCACTTGGAGACATTCCAGGATAAAAGGGGCATTGGTGATATCAGGTTCATTGAACAAAATTTCCTGTATAGCTTTCATAGCTCCATCTTGTGGTATATTGGTGTATAGAGACTCCAGGTCAAGTGTGACTAGGAGTTCTCTATCATGAAAATACTGCAATCCTTCAATCTTAGAGATGAAATGTCCAGTGTCTCTAACAAAAGAATCCAATTTTTGGACTAAGGGTTTGAGGAATTGATCCACATATTTGGAAAGGGGTTCGGTGGCTGCCCCAATGGTGGATACAATGGGTCTCAGAGGGGGAGACGTCAGATCTTTATGCGTCTTAGGTACCCCATAAATAATGGGCATCCTGGTATAAGTGGGTGTGAGATATTCAGCTTCACTCGTGCATATGAACCCCTGTTCCACAGCTGCCTCTACCAGATGAACAATCCGTTTTTTTAGAGCATGTTCAGGATTTCTCAAAATATGTTTATAATGTTGAGTGGATGAAAGAAGGATATTCATCTTATCAATATAAGTGGAGGTATCAAAGATCACAATTCCTCCCCCCTTATCGCAAGGCTTGATAGTCAGTTGTCTGTTGTTTTTTAGAGACAATAGGGCAGAATTCTCTGGTCTACAGAGATTATCAGTAGGTCTAGGAACAAATTTAATTACTTGTTCAATTTTCAAAAGGACTGCTTTCTCAAAGATGGCCACTTCCGGGCCAACCTCGTCCAAAGTCGGAGTAAAGTTGGAGGGGGGTTTTAGACCAGAAAAATTTAAATCACTCTCCAGAAGAGTTCTCATGGAGAAAAATTTCCTAAGTCTGATTTTTCTAAAAAATGAATAGAGATCTTTCATAAATTCAAATTTATTAAAACTGACAGTGGGGACAAAAGAGAGGCCCTTAGATAACAATTCCAAAGCATCCGATTCAATGGTAGAGGAAGACAAATTAAATACCGGGATGTTTTTAAGTTCTCCAGTATTGCTGTTGTCGGGTCTGGACATACATCTGAGGTTGACTCTGACCACGATTGTAATTCCTCGATTGGGGGTTCCTCATGGGCCAGCTGGTGGTGGCGGTGAGGTCACAGCCAGGGACAGCAGCTCCCCCTCCGCCACCACCTGCCGGGGCGCAGGGTCGAGCAGCAGTGTCCAGTTCCCCTGCGTCCACAGCCAGTGAGCACACCTCAACCACCAGCATGTCGCAAGCAGGCACCCCCTCGCAAACGTGGAAGGGGCCGTCCGGAGTGGAAACAGATCTCCCGGGAGGACTTCGCACGCTCCAGACGCAAGTGAGGCAGCCAGCCAGCCTTCCTTGACCACCCACTGCATTGACTTGGACTACGATCCCACTCCACACAGCCATCTGGATGGCATGTGTGTGTTGGACTATGGACATAGAACCAGTGGGTACACCCTGAGCATCACGCAGCCATGACCGACAGCTCATTGTCACTGCACGCACCACTTTTGTCATCACCTTACACACAATAACATGTCACAGTTTGAAATAAATGCACCTCTTACACAAACTGCTGTTTGTGCCCTGTGTTTTATTTGTACGGAATACAACGGCCACCTTGGGCGGAAAGGCACCTGATGCGTGGCATGACAATGGAACCGGAGGGCCTGTAGGGACCTAGGGGTGGGAGACAGAACAGGAGCACATTCAATGAGTGTGTCACACACCCATCACACAGTACATGTCAACAACTACAAGCAATGTACACACATCGCACAGAGCAATAGGGCACAATGCCACAGCCACCAACAGTGGCATACTACCCTGGCCATGGAGCGTTGACACACAGCACGCAGTGAACAAACGGCCACCCTGACACAGCACACACACACCTGCACAGATACAGCCACATCAGCCGTCGTACATGGACACTCACCGTCAAGTGAAGTAGTGGGCGATGAGCTGCTGCCGCACATTACCAGCTTCCTCCTCTCCGCTGTCCTCCTCACTCGAGCTGTCCTGGTCTGCGGGCTGGGGCCCTGGTTGATCTCCGTCATCCACGATGAGGGGGATCTGCTTCCGAATGGCCAGATTGTGCAGCATGCAGCACGCCACCACTATCTGGCACACCTTCTGTGGGGAGTACGCCAGCGCACCCCGGTGCGGTCCAGGCACCTGAACCTGGACTTGAGGAGGCCAAAGGTACGCTCGACCACACGTCTGGTCCTCCCATGTGCCTCATTGTAGCGATCGTCTGCTGGGGTGCGAGGATTCCTCAATGGACTGAGCAGCCATGCCCCATTCGGGTACGCAGAGTCACCTGGGTGTGAGGGACACAGAGAACCGTTGCTATTCCAACTGGACAGGGGACAGCATCGCACAACCAGCACGCTACACCACTCCACATACTCACCGACAATACAGCCACGATCCTGTTGCAGATTGGACATCAGTCGTGGCAAGATGCTGTTGCGCATTATGTGTGCGTCATGGGCCGAGCCTGGGAACTTTGCACACACGTGGGTGATCACCATGTCCGCAAGGCACACCACTTGCACATTCAGGGAGTGCGTGTGCTTCCTGTTGCGGTACAGGTGCTCAGTGGCCTGTGGTGGAACAAGGCCAACATGTGTGCAGTCAATGGCTCCAACGACGTGTGGGATTCTGCCAAGGGCATAGAATGCACCCTTCACTGCCGCCAATTCACGAGCCCTGGGGAAGCGGATGTACCTGTTTCGGTACAGCATCATGGCTGCCAGTACATCCCTCAGCACCTTGCTGAACATGGGCTGGGACATCCCTCCTCCACTGCCCACTGTGTGCTGGAATGACCCAGTGGCGAAGAAATGCATGGCGGCCATCACCTTAGCCGTGGGGGTGACAGCTGTCGGATACACCCTGCGGGGACGGAGATGGGGTTCTAACATGGCACACAGTCGATGCAGGGTTGGCCTGTCCAGCCGAAACTTCCTAATGACCTCTGTATCGTCCATGTCCGCCAGCAATTGGTATGGGCGGTCAATGTTCGGTCTCCACCTAGGGAAAATGGCAGTGGACACATGTCAAAGCAACACGACACATAGCAATTTCGCATACACATCACTGACATGACTGAGCAAGCACATGAGCCACAGCCCAGCTGTCAAGCTGGGACGGCACGGCCACAATACACTTACACAGGTCTCCCAACAATGGCAATGGCTAGTGATACAGACCACTGCCATGTGCATGCACATGGGGATCTAGGCCCCAATGACTTGCGGGGCGTGCTGATGGGGACTGACTGCATATTCGTCAGCGGCAACGCCACGGCAACATGAATGTCTGCTGAGCATGGAACTGCTTCCGAGGCTGGATGAGTATGGCACACGACGACGACGATGTGGGCACAGGCTGAGCGGCCAAAACAAGTGGGACCTGTGGCACGAGGGGATATGAGACAGTAGTAGGTGTCAGCACTGCACCCTATGTACAGCACTGTACGGATCACACCTCCCGAAACATTGACAGGTGCCCACATTGACAGCCCCATGCCAAGACGGCTGTGTGCTTGCAGTCACACGTCACAGGTGAGAGGTTACATTGCACGTGCCAGGTGGCAGACGTACATAGTGGGAGCTGGCATGTGTGTGCATGTGTCTCCTGTTCAGGATCCACCAGATGGGCGCTGACTCTGTACTGACCATTGGACACAGCATGTTCCGTGGAAGGCTTGTGTGGTGGGATGGTGGCACTGGATGTGCCTCCGTTGGGTGGGGAGCCATGCACAGGGCGGGTACGTCGATGATTGCGCATTGTTGGTCACGGTGGGTGCACCCACTAAGATGTGTTGCCCTGTGTTCAATTCCTATGTCCGCATGATGATGGACTGTAGATGTGGGCAGACTACACATTGGTCGATGTGCTGTCTATATGCATGTGCCTTCACACCAGGCACAGCTGCCCCTGCACATGTGACCCCTGCTGGACTTGCTGCTGGGTCTGTGGAGCTGATGCACCTTCTGTGCGTGGGGCGGACAGCTCTCCTCACTTCCCTCATTGCGCATGTCATGACTTTGCCGCAGGTGACATGGATCATGGAGGGCCCACATGTACGCGTGGGTAGGCTACACATGATTGTTCACTGGTCGCCACCCCCAGTCAGTGTTTCGAATGGGAAGGTTGTCGTGCTGGTGGTATGTTCGATGTGGCGGATGGGCGGGCCTAGGTGCGGGCTTACATTCCGGACATGGGGGGGTAGTTGGATTGGCAACTAGTTGCAGTACACACGGGACACGTCTCTTCCTTTCCACATCTGGGTCATCCCTTGTACTCAATGACAGTGATACAGTCATCTTCGCCCCAGCCCTCATGTCCTCCCCTCGCTCCCCCAATATGCATGTGCACCTGCGAGGCTAGCGCTTGCACAGGCAGCCCCAAGCTCGCACCAGAGAGGGCAAGGAGTGTATGTGTGGGTCCAGTTGCACGAGTGGGCTGTCTCAGGGTATGATGTGTTGCGGGACGCCGTCCACCTGCGTGGTGCCCCAAATGGAGACCCGGCCTGCTTGGACTATGCATCACAGTCTTCGCCTTCCGGATCCGCCACCTGCGACACCCAGTGGCTGTGGCTGCCCTTGCGGCCATGCCGCGTCCGTCTGTGACTGATGGCCCACACATTCACTCTTTGGCCTCTCTGGGGAGGGCTCGGGGGTGGTGGCGCACGCGCTTGCACTTAGTCGCAATGGCATGTGGCGTGGTTGGTATAATGGGCAATGGATGGGATGGTGCGAGCCACCTCCCGTGACGTCAGTGCTGCTCGTGCTGTGGTGCGTCCCCCTACACTTCCATTTGACTTGTGCCATGCTAGACGTTGAGGTTCTATTGCCTGCGTGATATGACCAGGAGGAGCGCGAGGAGACCTCTCACACACCATGCTCCACTGCCATCCCGTGCCCTGTATCGCCTGTGCGGATTGACTATGTTGGGGTTACACCTGGTCGACTGGGGCTGTGTGTGCCTTGTCAAGGGGCATGGCGGGCGCACAACAGGATCCAGCTTGTCCACAGAGGGTGGGCTGAGGTGCGCCTGGTACCGCTTTGTACGTGTGCCCGGCTGCTGTGCACACACGTGTTCACTCCCCCGACAGGTGTCCTCTCACAATGCCCAGGGAAGCGGTGGTGTACTGTTCATGACCCCTCCCAACACGGCGTGCTCCAACTTGGCATGTGCGCATCTACCCGTCACACCCACCCACCTGAGCACTGCGTCCATACGACTTCACACGACACATGTGTGTCTTCCACAGTTGTGCTACTCATTTGCGTTGACATCCAATACCAGTGGACTACATGGTCATGTCACGACTGCCGTGTACTTCACATACTCTCATCCTCTCTCATTCGTACTTGTGAAATGAGTCAGCGGAGACAGTTTTGGTTTCAAACATTATATTGAGTCTTCTGTCCTCTGTGATGCAGTATAGTGGACACTACTGGCAGCGGAATACATGTTGAGGATATACTGAGCATGATTGCAAATGGGATAGGGTGTGGGGTTACATGTGATTGGCTGTTGCATGTGGGATGTGGGCTTCAGAGTGACATCTGCTTGGCCAAGGCTGTGCTAATGTACATTTACGTATAGCTGCGGAGCTGCGGACTTTGACACAGACGGTATACATGTAGCCTACCAGACCGCTTGGCATCATGGGCACAGTCCATCTCAGTTCCATGTGACAGGTTTGCTGCGGTTGTTCCTCATGCACGCGTGCATGTGAGATGACATCAGGGCATGTGCTTGCGTGCATGCAGCGGCGTGCCACTTGTTGTTGCACTGTGGTGGTTACTGGACATGTCACAGTCACTGGGGTCGTGTTGTTGTTGTATGCACTTGTCGTCCATGCAAAGGTCCTGGTATGGGATTCCCGGGCGGGGGTGGGAGGGGTGCAGCACCCACAGACTCCAGGCGACCTATTCATGTCCACTGAGCGGTGTGTGTGTCCATGGGCGCTGGATCCATGTCGTGTCCTGGTTGTTCGTGCAGTTCCGTCCATGTGGGTGCGATACACAGACCCCATGCCACTGCCTCCCACGATGCATGCGGTGTTCCTTGATGTGATGGGGAACAGTGTGCATGTCCCGGTCATATCCGATGTCATGGCGATGTCGTTGATGGTGTGGTTACAGTTGCCGGTCGTTTGGTATGGCTGTTGTGGTGGTGACTGGCCAGTCCGTGCGGAAGCTAAGCATGGGTGCGGGGTTGGACATCATAGGTCAATCGGGGAACCTGCGTTGTGGTCCGACGAATTTACAGGTTGTCAGGTATGCGATGCCGTCCAGCAGGGCTTCCATGTCATTGGTGGTGTACATGTTTGCCAGCCAATGTAGCGGATGGTGGCTGTCAAGGTGTTGTTCGTAAGTTGTCCCTTGGAGGACCATGATGGGGCATGCTGGGTGACATTCGATGTAGCTGTTCTCGATGATCCGTCGTGTGGAGGCACAGTGGTCCCATTTCAGTGCGGGTGCGATGTTGGCCACATACGCCATGCCCCCATAGGCAGAGCAGGCCCTGTCGTGTGCGTCCAGAGGGAGGAGTAGTGGTAGCAGGTCCGCCTTCAGACATGCCGGGTTGGAGAGGCATATCTCCACGGGATGCTGGTAGGGACACCTCCGACAGTAGAAGACGGGCATGACGCAGCTGAACAATGTGATGCGGTAAGTCAGTCGGTAACTTACGTTCAGCAGGGACAGGAGATCGCATCCCAATATATGTAACAGGTTGGTTTTGTACAGCTTGAGCTGTCCGGCGTAGTTGGGTAGGTGTGTTGCGGTTGCCATTTCGCAGCGGTGCGTTGTGGTGGCGTGCTCCGGCTGTGTGTGCAGTCTGCAATGTGCACGCTCCGAGGTTGCTGTGAGCTCTGTGTAGTCGTAGGGAGACAGGACTTGTGTTCTGTTGGCTTGTTTGGAGGACACGGGCCCTCATCCCACATGCTTCTCAGACAGTTCAAGGTCAGTGATGTGTGACTCCTTCCAATTAACTTGCATGTGGCCGACATGGGGGAGTGTTTTCTTCTTTCTTCCCCGTCCGTTGTGTGCTTCTGTGATATGCGCTATCTGCCCTGTGGTCGGTCTCCTCGGCATGCCTGTGTTGGTCTATTCTTGGACAATGGCTGTATTCACCGGCTTCTGTCGTAGGGCTGTGGTTTCGGAGTTGGAATGGAAGGTCATTCAGTGCTGTCTGCTCTCCCTTGTGTGGGCGGCAGGCTGCCTTTCCGCTCTGCGTTGGGCCTTGTGTGTGAATGTTATTCTTGGGCCACCTGTTGTGGGTCCCCGGGCTCTTTGGTGTTCCGTTTTATATGTCTTGTTCATATGTGCAGGGTGGTATGGGTGTTTCAGTGTGGTACTGGCGTTCCTCTTCCCGAAGGAGCCCTGCTTCTCCTAGTTGGTGTTGCCGCCGCTGTGTGCTACGCCATGTTTGTTACACTGGGGTGTGTCCTGCTGTTGCGTGACTTCACTGACATGTGTGCGTCGGTTGTGTGACGTTGGGTGTTGTCCGTGAATTGGGCGTTGGGGACATGTCTGTGGCAGGCCTGTCACGTGTCATGTGCGTTCGGGGTGGGGCTGATGTGTGTGCTGCTTGGTTGTGTCCCTGTGTCTGTGTGCGACGCATGCATGGCGCTGCGGTTGGCCTCTGCGTTGTGCGCATGTGTGGCGGCGTCATCGCCGCTTTGGGGCCGTGACGGGGTCGTTGGTTCCTAGTCCCAGGTGGTGTGTACACATGTGTTACGCGATGTTACGATTTGGCCTGTGTGTCATATGTGGATGCAATGGTGGATGTGTAGTGTACACGCGCTGGTGGGGGTTGTCCGCTTTTCCGCCCTTGCACTGTGTGCGCTGTTTGCGTGCACTTGTTGTGTGTGTGCCTACCTGCGTCTCCGCGGTACGTTGCGTCCTTGGTGGTGCATCAGCAGGAGCATGGGGAGGGCCTGCAGTGCTGGATTCATGCTCGGGGAGCCGCTTCTTCGTTGTCCGTGCTTGGCGTCCGTGTTACCGCTTCGGTTTGTCGTACGGTTTCTCTTGGCCGTGGGAGCCGTTTGTTTGCAGCATCGTAATTTATACGCCGGGCGGGACGTGTTTCGTCGGACGGTGTGTGTCAATTGGGCTGCGCCGCTACGTGTACGGACGCACTTTGATGGCGGACGGTGTTGCTGGCTTGCCGGCGGTGTTTGGCCTACTTTTCGCATCGTAATTGGGCGGGCGTGTGGACTGCTGCGTGCCGGCGGTAACTGGTGGTTTTTGCATCCGCCAGCACGGCGGTTGTGCTTCCGCCCGCCATCGTAATGGGCCCCTTAGTGAGCAAAAGTTGATAACTGACCCTTGCTCTGCTATCAAAGGCTCAATTCCCTGAGGTTATTACAGGGTCAAAAGTGGTCCCAGAAGAAAATGCTCTGCTCACCAAACCTATCAATCAGAGTCAAAAAGGTCCCAACCCAAAAACCCTTGTATTGTGCATGATGATCCAGCCGACTTCTTATCTGTCTCCCCGCCCCTTCCACATCTGGAGTTAATAAACCACCACCCTCTAAAAGGAAGCGGGTGAAGGGAAAACATCAAGGGCACCCCAGCTGATCATACTGTATCAGATCCCATCAATTCGAACAAAGAGGGCGGACCTATCTACCATGATCCCTCACAGCTAGTGCCAAACTATTCCATCACCAAGGCCAGTCTTAACGCTGCCTTACAAAATTGCTGTATACCTTTTCTGCAAGTGTGGAGGCCTTATTGAAGAATTTTCAACAGGATGTGCTGGGGCAGATCAGATCCCTGCCTGACAGAGTTCAGGTTCTGACCAAGGTGCACAACAAAATTGTAAGAGATTATTCAGGGCACAACTGGAAGCTTTACCCCCAATTCAAGCAGTCCAACATGGTGCTACTGCTGCATTCTCATATCTGCCAATTAGGGTAGTACCGTACAGCACAAATATTATTGAACCAGATAAAGATACCCCAAACTGAGTATGGGATCGTTGTTGCCCAGTCCCTCTTAAAACACCTAATTTCCAGCAGACAGTGGCATCAGTGCCAGGCGGTCGTTTGGCTCACCTACACCCCCTGCCGAATGTACCCCTTATGTGATTATTTTGGAAGGGGTCCCTCACTTGAGTAAAGGAGCACAAGAGGACAGCCTAAGTCTTATCCCCAAAGTCAGACATTGGTGCAAACAAAAATACAGGGTGGTCACCAGACATTGCAAACAATATCATCATGGCCCGTAGACTGAACTGGCTGGGCCCATTGCCTAAAACTCCAGAGGGAGATTGACTGGTTTTACATTTTAGAGATCCAGATCTTGTATGTTCCCTGCTGTCATTTATGAATTATTTAACAACCCAGCAGGTCAAAACACTGCCCTCCCATTAGGCCTTTTTACCTTCCATCCCCCAATAGCGCCACTTATACGCTATAAGTTTGCTCCATTAACTGGCCTCTCTGAAATAAACTGACAGCCAATGTATCCTACCTGCCCGGATACTAATATATTGCCTGTAATTGTACCCGAGACTCCAAGCCATCCCCAGGTTTCACCGAACCATATTATGGCACAAACGTCAGTCGAGATATCTCCTGGCTCCCAGTTACATTCGTGGAATATAGCTGGGATGCGCCAGAAATTAAATAATGATGCTGGTTACTCTTCATCAAATATTTTGACATAATGTGTTGTCAAGAGACTTGGGCTCTTAAACTCTTTTATGTACACAGTTTCCAATCCTTTTGTGTTCAAGCCATCACTTTGGTATTGGTAGGGCAAAAGAGGGCCTGGCTGTATTAGTCTCTGTTATTGCTAATAATTTCAGTGTTAAAGAAATAGCCTCTACCCTATGCTGTCAGATTTAAAAATTGTCCTAGCCAGATTTGGTCAATGTTTTGCTAATTATCTTTTTCTTCAATTATTTTTCAGCACAATTAGTTTGTATTGTAGACGAGTTGTATAGACTTATATCACATCTAGTGCATAGCGAAAGCACCCATGTGTCTCCTATTTGGTCAGGAGATTTCAATATAGCTAGATGTCCTTTTAGTGGAAATTGTGTTTGTGGTATGACAACAATTTTGCTAGATATATGCATGGTTTGGGCCCCTTTAATACTCCTAAGTTTGTCAGTCGGAGCAGAGGCAGCACAATAGATGTATTTTACTTTTGACAGAATAGGTCCATAAAGTAGTCAGTATGAAACTCGTGCTTCCTTATTTAGGGCCTGATTCTGATGCAGTTAGGAAATCTTCCCGATCGAATCGGTTTGGCAATGGTTTCTGACCGACTCAGATCGGGAGAGCCCGACCGACCAAGAATGAAGCATCCGGGTGCTTCCAGATACGATTTGGTCGGACTCGCATTGACTTTTATGGGAGCCTATGTTCCTAACCGCATCGTAATCTGGCCCTCGGTCGGGAAGACACGTTCCCGATCCGATTCGGAAGGAGGAAATGCCATTAGGAGGCCTTCCTAACCGCATCGTAATCGGGCCCTAGGTGGGAATGCTTTCCTAACCGCATCGGAATTGGGCCCTTAGCAATCACGATCCTATTATTGTTGGTTTTTCTTTTTCTTTTCAAACAAGCCCTATCCAAGGAATAGGCCCTCTTTACAATAGTCTGTAAATAAGGTTGTCCGTATGAAGTGGGATGGCATTGAAACAAACACCTTCTTCATGGACCTGATAACTGATACATTTGAGGACATAATGAGTTGCCTGTCTGTTGAAGCTGACCGACTTAAAGTCCTAGATAGTTTTGTAGTGGTCGGTAGCGCGGTTTCACGCATGTTGACCAGAGAAAAGATAGGTAAGTTGGCAGATGTCACCAAGGCAATACTGAGATGCCTGGCTTGCAAGGCGCCAGGCCTGACAAGGCCTCTATTGATTTTTTAGGCAAACCCCACTTTTTGGGTACCCATAATAACAAATGTACTCCGTGTGTAAGGGGTGGGCAAATTGATTCCTGGAGTGAGTCAATGATTGTGCAAATGTTTTAAAAAGGAAACAGGAACCTCCTGGCCTGCTACCAACCCATTTCATTACTAGACTTTTTTGTTAAAATATTAGGATGGGTAATTTTGGCCAAGCTGGAAGACAGGGCTGAAGCTAATTCCTTTTTTGGAGGTCCAATATGGATTCCAGCTGAGCTAGGCACATTTGAGCAAGCTCTCAATATATCCTTATTAACAGGGAAATATGTCAAAGCCAGGAGGGGTGCCTTACACATGGCCTAGTTGGAGCTGACAGGAATTGAGACTCCCCTTTTAGACCCCGTTATACTCAAAAAGGTGAATGCACTCATTCAATATGGGCTACAAGAGGGGTAAGGCAGAGCTGTATCCTTGCACCATTTTTATTTTTATTCTACATCAATGCCCTTGACTCGATATTAGTGCTAAAGACGTCCTTAAAATTGGGCCTCGTCCAGTTCTCGTCCTTTTATATGCAGACGATGTGGTCCTTATTGCTCTTACAGTCAATGGTTTATAGGCATTGCTAGACTACTTTAACGATTTCATTGGAAATATAAACTTCAAAGTCAACCACTAGAAATCTTTTATTTTGACATGTGGCCCAAAAAACACCAGATGAAGAAATTATTCAATTGGAGGTACACAAATTGTCAAGGTATTTAATTTTAATTACTTGAGTATCCTGTTTAATGCAAACCTGAAACGGGACAGGCTAATTATTCAGAGAGCCCATAAGTTTGTGGTGGCATGTGAAGCAATCTTTGACTTTGAGAAAAAGTTATGCTATAAGCCAATTAGAAAAATGATTCTGCTATAAAAGCGCAAATGCCTTTCAGGAGAGACCTACGGCATGGGTGTTTGGGGCTACACCGGTTTGGGTTATATGTAGTCTCTTGAGAATAAATTCTTATGTAAACTATTGGCCCTCCCCAAACCTATGCCAAGTTTTATCTCACAATTAGATCTGGGTTTGCGTTACCTGGAGGACCACGTGAGAGTGACCCCTTTGCTTTTGTGACAGAAATTTTGGACGACACCTTAGACTAGCTTTTCCCGTTTGGTATTAGAAGACTGCCTCAGATTAAATAACATGGTTTCTATCTCATGGCTTGCTTATGTCAAGTAAGCCTTCCAGGACCTTGACTTGAGCACTATTTCTTTAACTCACCAGGCAGTATTGGTGTGCATTCTAAGGAGGAGGTAAAGCTTGAGTTTTTCACTTCTAGAAAAAATGGCAGAATTGAAAGGTCCCTTGAAATGTTATCGGTCCTTTAGTATGTGCAAATTTGTACATCAGATGGTCTGGAACCGTACCTATCCTAGGTAGTTAACCCTGAGCACCGAATCTATCTCACACACTTGAGATTAAGTATGGTCCATTTTTTAGTAGCCTTCCCATAACAGGTTCTTGGTGTGCTTTACTCCCTTGTTGTCACTGTGATTCTGTTTGTCCCCAATCTACGACACACTTTATTATCTTTTATACACTGTATCACACTTGAAATCTTGCTTTTTATGTCCATTGATATGCCAGATTAATTTTACTGCCCATGAATATGGTTCAGATTATTTACAGAGCTTAGACTCCCAACCGGTTTATTTCTCAGTAACCAGTTATATATGTTATGCACTAAAAGGCGAGAAGAAGTATGCCTATTAGGCAGGCCTATTCTATGACTTTTCTTCTTGACCTGATGTGCAGTAGCGTTTTTTAACATATGAACGGGTTTTTTGTGAAATGATAAATAGTTTTAGTACATGTCTGTTTGAGCAATACCTTTTGACTCAATGGTTGGGATTTTAGCGTTTTAGACTAGCCCTTTTTCGTTCCATATAGCAGGCCCTCAATTGAGAATTTTGTTGTACAGATTACATTTGGGCTGCCTATCAAAATATAACCTGACGTCTTTTTAACAAGTGTGTTTTTAGATCTTGTTTTTTATGGTACATTATATCTAGAAAGTCAGTTTTATAATCATGGTTGTGTTACTGTATTATTAAGATATCTTTTCTGTGTGCTTTTATGGTCTTGTATTGACTGAATGAAGAATTAACTGACTGACTGACTGAAATTGACAAATATTTTCTCGTAAAATATAAAATATTACATTTGAAATTATGAATTAAATTAAAAAAAGATCAAATTATAACTGATATAAAATTAATTTAAAAACTTTCCCCACCCTTTTTGAATTTAAACTCAGAATCCCACTCCTATAACATATCAAAACTTAAAATATTAAATTAGTATAATTACTTTAAAAAAAATAGTTAGAGTACTACATTAAATAAATTAGAAACAAAAGATTAACACAAAAGTGAACATGCAACACTAATTAAATGCTCTAAAAACATAATAAAATAACCATAAAAATTATATTATATAAAGTGAAAATTAGGAAAAGAATATTAAAAACAGCACTTAAAATGATATTTAAATAATAGTCTTACGTTTGATATTTCTGTCCACAATATTTTGGACATCATGATATTCTTTACATAATATATTTTTCTCAATATTTGTATTTGAAATTTTGTCAAAACACCCAGTGGGATTCTTGGCCTGCAAAGTCACCAAAGTATCCTGCAAGTGGGAGAACTTTCCTGGGCATGAAATTTAGACTTTCCATCTTTCTCCAAAACTAGAGGCTTCACTGGGACCGCATCCAATGCCCATCCGATATCGTGGATCCCTCCTCAGGCTGCTGCCTTGCCCTGCTGAAGGATTTTGACTTAAAAAAATGACTAAGACCCAAGGTTAAATCTTCGACCAGTTTGTATCTGACCTGCGCTCCGTTGCAGCTGGCCAGAAATTACACCTAGATTCTGGTCTACTGCGATCAGTTGACCCACATTGGCTCTTACTGCTTTTTGGTGCTTTTCTTACTTAAAACTTTAAAGAATCCTATCTCTGGTTCCCCTAATTAGATTTTTGTCATTGTGGTGACGTTTTGCTCTTGAAATTATTCTCTATTTTTGTAGTTTGGACATTTTTTATTGTGTTGTGCTTTTGACTTTTACAACTATGTTGGTACTTGTAAATGCTTTAAACATTTTCTATTGTCTGCTCTGTGCCATAGCTACCAGGCATTGAGCTCAAGTTTAAATTATTGAAACATTCCACTCAACATAACTAGATATTGACCTTATTACTTGTGGTGGACTACCATCTGCCCCAATAAATAACTGACTGTCTCTTAATGCCCATACATGTCTCCTCACTCTGTGACAGGGTTCATTGAATTAATATCATGTATCAGACAACTTCAGCAACTTAGATCTGAGGATGGCTGGACTCAAGAGGCAGCTGCTGAGGCCTTTTATCAGGGATACAAAAAGGATATTGAAAAAGCATTATCACTGCAGCATCAGCCGCCCTCATCACCACTACACTATCTGAATACTCAGCCACTTTATCGAGCCTGAAGAATCAAAGCTGATCAGTAAAATAAAAAGACTGCTATATTTGAAAGAAAAAGAGTGCAGTGGGAAAGATGTTCACTGTCAATACTGTGGAAACCTGGACATTTTGTCAGTAAATATTGTGAGATTTTGGGTAAAGCAGATTGCTTGAGCCTAGACAACAGACATGGGTCAAGCATTATTCAAGTACAAGAGTCTGTTATTAATAGAGTGCATTATCAGATGCAATTATTATCACACCTCTTACAGTTCCCTGTTCCATGACTGCTAACCCTCATTGATTTAGGGGTGTCTGGATGGTTCTAAAGTACACCATATATGACAGAGAACTTCCAGCCATTAAGGAAGCATTTACTCACTTGCAACATTATCCAGAAGGGGCAGTAAATAGGATCACAGCATAGACTGATCACAAGAACCTTGCATTTCTACATTCCATGAAGTTCACTCATGCTAGACAAGTCAGATGACCACTGTTTTTTCTCAAGCTCTAACTATATCATTTCCTATCACCCAGGAGGTTGACATGGCAAGGCAATGATGACACCACCACAATCATACCCCTCCTTTTTCACACTGTTTCTATAAAGCCTCTACTAATTGACTTTTTATAAACCTTAATCAATCAAAAGATCGAACAATGAACCCCGGTGGACACAAGAGGATCCCCAGCTATGAATCTTTTATGTAATGAGGCAAAACTGTTTATTACCACCAGCACACCACAACAATAGTTATTTTTCTGGTGCCATGATTGACCATTGGCTGATCATACAAAAAAAAAATCTTCCTTTCTGATTCACCTAGGGTACATCATTTGGTTCCTTACATGTCTGTTCATTTCCTGTCCTAAATGTGCTTTGTTTTAGACACACATTCCCCTCTTCTCAGATCAATATTTGTATTTGTTCCTGGTCTTCCTTGGACTCACTATGTTGTTTGACTTTGAGAAAGTTGGTAATATGTACTACAAATGAACTACAGTGACAGCTATATCTTGAGGTAATGATAGTACTTTTTATGTTGTATGTTAATATTTTCCATAAGAGGTGCTTTCAGCATCTTTCATATCGTATCTCAGCGCCAGGAAACCTGTAGGGTCACAGTGCGCTTTACAAGTCCTGATAACATTAACATTAACATTAACATTAACAATGTCAACTCTGAGATGCCTGGGTTCACAGCGATCCTCTTCAACTCAACCAGTAACTTCTTCAATTTGGTTATGGGGTGACACTGTCTTCCAGTGTTAACTCAGATTTTAGGGGAAGGTAAGGAATGGCTTTGGATAATTGGCATTTTAATTAATCCTCAACACTATGCAATACAACAGTTTGTTTTGCTAATTATTGATTCTTCACCTATTGGCCTATGGGAAAAGGGTAGGATTTACAACAAAACAGCTCTTTAATCCATAATGCAAAAAGACATTTTCAACAAAACTTCAGGTAGGGAAATCAGACTAACCTTTATGACATCATTTAGAAACACTCCCGCAAACAACATATGTATGGTATGAAAGTCAGCCCCAAAGGACCTAAAAAATCCTACTCTTCCTGCTGATTATCATTTATTACCCACCACACTTCCAAAATCATATCCGATTCCTAATGTAAGTGTTACTTAATTTAATAGAGAGAAAATATTATTGATAACAAAAATTCACTGGCTGCATCAAATTCTGCCTTTTCTTTAGGATTTTGAAAACCTGATAACTCAACAAGACTGACCATTAATATTTGGTGAACTGAAAACAGGAAGAACATTATTGGGCTGTACAAACTATTGGAAGGTTGCAAAATGTATGCTCCTATATAAACAGAATCACTACAGACTGTTAGGGCTCCTTTCACACTTGCTGATTGAGAAACAGTGTGTTCACAAGATGGGCCACATGCTTGACGTTAGCACTAAAGTCAGAGATACTGGAGGGGCTTTTATGTAGTTCACCCAGACAAAAATGGTTATGGAGGCCTCAAGAACAAAGAAAAATACTTTTAGGATAGTAACCAACTTCATATATCTTATAAGCATGTTAAAGGGACAGCAGTCAGTAATAAACAATGTTTCTAAACCTGAGATCCTTCATGAAACACAGGGGCATATTTACAAGGACTTAACGCCTCCGTAGCGTACATTTTTTGATGTTACAGCAGCTTTTTCTATTGCCTTATTTACAAGTTGCTGCTATTGCAGTTAGTGGCACTTTTCCAGCATAAACGTGAATTTTCAAGATGGCCACTTCTGTTAGCGGGACTTAACGAAAATGAAATGCAAGGTAGGCGTTCCAGTGAAAAGAACTGCCGCTAACCACACTTCGCGATATTTACAACGAATTCCTTGTATGTTGCAGAACCGAAAAAACTGCCTCTAAGGCAGTTTTTTAAGACCAAAAATTAGCTGGTCTTAAAATTGGTGCAAACACTTGGGCCCACATATAAGATGTTTGTGTGCTGGACAGTGCTTCAAGGAATATTGCTGCGCTGCCCTGCCCCAAAACAAAAGGTCAGGAATGCGCCCTATCATTAACATAGTGTGCATTCCGGGCCTCGTTCATGAAAAGTGTTGCATCGCTGTGACAAAACAGCGTTGCAACACTTTTCACTGCGCCCTCCTTGCAACACCATGGATGCGCCGTATTTACTGTACAGTGCTCCATGTCGCAATCAATGACAGATATGTCTGGAATCTTGAAATATCTGTCAGCGCTAAAGTTACGCATTGCTGCAGTTGTGTTGCAAGCATGAAGCAACTCCAGCAATGCATGGGGCAGGCCTATCCCTATGGCACTGCATCACCCTTACGCCTCCCATGAGGCCACACCTACGAGGCTTTGTTGCGTGGCAACGTCCACCCTGCTGAAATCATACCTGATGCAGGTAAAATGTGGCACAGGGCTTTACAAGGTCACGCATATGCCTAGATGCGTCACTTTCTAAATACGGTGCAAAATTAACGCTGCAAGTACGTCAACAAAATGACGCACTGGTGTTGTTAAACTGTTGGAAGGGGCTCAGGAATTATCCCTCCTGTCATTTTCCCCTACGATGGCGCACAATGGCTGCCATGCGCCAATGCAGGCACCCTTGCAGCATGCTGCAAGGGTGACAGTGTTGCAGAGTTGATTGATGTTGTGGCTCCATTTCTTCTCGAGACGTCTGCAGGTGCGTCTGGACTAGTGGAGGGTGGGAGTGAACCAGTTTGCCTTCTTGGAGTGTCGTTCGCCCGTTTTTTTCTTGAGAGGTACCAGGGTGTCGGCGCAGTTAGAGATGCATTGGTGGAGGTTGCACGTTGCGGTGTTGGTGTCAGTAAGCATTGGCGGAGTGGTGGTGCTGAGGGAGTTGACGAGAAGTTCTTCTGTGGCCTTGATCCAGCTGCGATGGGGAGGGGGCAATGATGGCGGTGGTGTACAGTGGGCGTGGTGAAGGCGTGATGTATACAATGATGGTCGGCCCAGGAGAGTTTGGTGGTGTGGCTGTAGTTGAATGTTCCCGCTGGCGGAGAAGACGGGGTCAAGCGTGTGTCTGGCTATGTGGGTTGGTGAGGTGACTAGATGCTTGAGTCAGATGTTGGCGACGTTCTCCAGGAGGGTGGTGGTGTTCTATTCACTGGTGTTGTTCAGGTGGAAGTTGAGGTCTCCCAGTAGGATGCAGTCAGTGGATGGGAGAGCCTGGGGTGCAATGAGGTCTATAATGACATTGGTGTATTGGGAGGTCATGGGCCGAGACCCCTGTAGATGAGGGTGCCTGGTGAGGATGGTGTGGGGCTTGGTCTGGATCTGGAAGTGGAGGTGTTCCATGGTTGACGTTGGGTCATTAGAGTGCATGGTCAGTCAGAGTGTGCTTTTGTAGAAGATGGCAATGCCTCCTCCTGGGAGGTCGGGGTGGTCCTTGCGGGTGATGTTGTAACCCTTGATGATGGCGATGGCGATGTCCGGTCCGGAGCAGAGGTTGGTCCATGTTTACGTGAAGAAGGCGATGTCTGAAGAGTTGGCGTCGAGGAGGTCCCAGATTTCTGTGATGAGTTTGTGGAGGGACCACACGTTAAGGAGGATGCAGTTCAGACAGTGGGGTGCACTGTTGGTCGGCTGGGTGGCAAGAGGCGCTGGTGTGTTGATGCGGCAGAAGGTGTGTTTTCAGTTTCGGCAGGCGAAGGGTGCAAGGGTAATCTTCGGTGATGCTAGATGGCAGGTGGGGTGGCATCCAGGATTGTGGGTGAGGAGGGTGCTGGCGTCATAGCCGTGGAGTGTCCGGGAGACAGGGTTCCTTGCACTGGACGCGGTCCATGCACGGACAGCGCAGATGGTGCACATTCGGCACACCAGTGGCACGGCCGCCATTAAGTAGTGCTGCAGGGAGTCTGGACAGCTGGGAGGTGGGAAATGTGAGAAAGGACACTGGAGGGGCGGGGCTGCAGGGGATTGCAGCATCAATGAGGGAGAGGACAGGGAAAATGGAACTGTACAGAAGCACAGGAAAGACAAAGCCAAACAAAGCAAAGTAAAAAATACAAAGCCAAAGGTAGAAAGCAACGGAGAAGAGCAGAGAGAGGGACAGGAACAGCAGAAAAGAGGGACAGGAGGGTAGTCAAGCAGCAGAGCAGTGATGCTCTACCACTGGACCACCAACGATGAGGCACAGGCTGGAGCCTGCGGGGGGAGGAGGGCCTTGAACACTTGACCTCCGGGTCAAAGGAACCAGCAGCAGCAGATGGGAACAGCAGCAGCAGCTACCAGATGGGGCTGCGCTGTGGGAAGAGCAAGTCCACTAAGGGATAGTCCCCCGTACACCCAAGAGCTCACTACCAGGGGGCGAGGAAAGGCAGCACCACCCAGTTGCCTCCTCGGATCTAACAGTGTTGACCAGATTCCGTGTTCCCCAGCTCCCTGGTGAGTAACGGCGGATCAAGCTACATTTCAAAGGGCCTGGGACCGCTGCCAACAATGACCGATCTCACAACTTGAGCCAGTTAGTTGAGTCCCCCACCAGTCTTGTGCGGTGTTCTCTGCAGTGTGCATCCTCCACAGCACAGGGATTGCTCAGGGCACAGTGTGCGCCACCCACCGGTGCTAGGCCTGAGCCCGACATGACCCCCAGGCCTCCTCCGCTCCCCGCCCTACCTTCTCCTCACCTGGACATCGACACCAGTGCTCAATCCGCCACTCTCTCTCTGAATCTGTGACAGCAGGAGCCTCAACCAGGTGGGATTTCAAAAGCCTGGGTACAGCAGTTGCTCACCCTCCACAGCGTCCAGGCAGCACCACATCCTCTGACCTGTGGTGCAGAGAGGCGCAGGCCACCATTGCCAATCTCCACCGTGCACCCCGGTGTAGTGGTAGCATCTGTTATGCAATGCAGACCTCCCTATGTTGGTGCACAGGAGTACCTCTACCGAAAACAGCTCCAAGGGGCACGAGGTGGCCTTCTCACACAGGTCAGCAGCGTGTCTCCATACGACCTGCCAGACTTCACCATCGGGTAAGGGCGATCGCTGATGTCTCAATGTCTACCGCCACAGCCCAAAGGCTTGGTCCCGATGCGGCCTGCCTCCACCGTCAGGCCGCAGCAATTCCACAGCACCTCTGCCTCCCACTCCGGGCCTCAGACGCAGGCCCAGCGAGGCCTCCGGGCCCCCGGGACTGTCCACGCTTCTAGGCTTCGGCTGCCATGGTATCGCAAGGGAAGTGCTATGAAAAGTGATGCATCCCTGGTTTTTCCCAGCGATGCGCCTCTTTTCATAAATGTAGCCCTGAATCTGCATTTCCTCTTCCCCTGGGACTCTGGCTGGTCATCCTGGCTGTTGGTAAGTTTGGGGGGGTTGTTGATCTGTGCTGCACTTGGCCCTGGCTGCTCCATTCTGCATTCCATTGTTCTTATTTTATTTCTTTCATTGGAGGTGGACTTGTAGGCTATTTTTGCCTCTAGAGGCAAAACAAGTGACGTTGGGCTGACTAACGTGAGTTTTTTTTCCGCTAATTGGCCTTTCATCACTTTTCTCTCGCTAGCGTCAAACTTTTTATCGCCTTGAAGCGACAGTTTTCACCGCGGCTAGCTGATACTATCGCCATATAGCGACGTATTGTAAATACATCGCTAACAGGGCGATAGTTTTTGACGATAAGCTACGTTAAGAAAACTGCTGCTAACTAAAGCTAACGCTAGTTTGCGGCAGTTGTTGAAAATATACCCCACAGTGTTTTCATATTCAGCATCATTAATCCTGAAAAAAAAATTAAACTAATCTAGGAGATGACAGTGATCTTCAAAGATCAAGGTGGTCTCAGAACATTCATGGACTCCCTTACCTTTCGGGATATGATGACAACAGACAGAAGTTTAAATGTATCTGATTACAATATACATGATATTAGAAATGTCAAATGGAATCATCCAACTCTTAGCAAATCTCAAAATAGAAATTTCTCAGTCTCAACAAATACAGTATATGTACATGTTGTCATCTGTGAACATATCGACTGGATTCTCATCTGTGAAATACACTCTGCAGCGTTTTTTCCCTTAACTACAGTCACATTGTTAGCATTCTGGTCCATCACCGCCATCACAGTAGTGCTGTTTTTGGATTATAATCTCATAACAGAATCTCATGTACATTAGCAAACTGGCTTAAGTCAAACCCGTCTACTGCAATGCAACGCCAACAACTCCTTCAATGACTTCATCAATGCCCTACACAATGATCAGTGAAAGACGAAAAGAGGAAGTACATGCAAAAGCATTGTGTGTCTATTAAAATTACCACATGAAATATAACAGGAGTTAATCATCCAATCAAAAAATAGAACATTGCAATGTACATCAAAAAAAATGTAAACTGTCTTAGCATACATCCCTGTGAAGACATGGGCGCATTAAAAAAAAATTGGTCAGGACAACCCTCTTGTCTACAGCAAATAAAAGGAAATGAGCGGTCATGTTACCTTAAAATATTATTGATGGAACAATCCTTTAGAAAATGAAGACACAGCTCTAAAGAAAGATCTGAAAACTCGCAGCAAAGCCTATACATCCATCAACTTGTTTGCTCCTACACTTCATGGCTCTCAGTTTGTAAAAAATACTAGACGAGATCATTACCATCAATTAATCGTTTCTAAACAATTTCACTTGTGGTAGTGACTGCAGGATAAACGTTGTAAGTCAGAATATCGTTTTCAGAACCATCACCCTATTGGGTGTGGAAAATATAGCATTAACCATAATGAGGCAACATTTTTGCAAATTACATTTAGGGAATAATGTTTCTATCTGACTATATATTGATTATACTATCCTGCTCATATACTGTCATGCAATGGTGCACAAGATTTTCTTTGGTTGGAGTAGGATGTGATGAAGAGATGTGATTCTCGTTAGGAAGAATATTGTTAGCAAAGTATCTTTGATGTTATAATATTGGGAGACAGTTTCTAAATATCATTGCACACAATTTTAATTTTGATCCCTGCATATTAGGAAAAAATAACTGTAAAACATCCTATGGTTCAAATCAATGTTTTGCTGAAATAAGAAAATATGGACTCAAGATGAAGATAAAAATCAAAAATATAAATAGTTATTTAAAATGTAACTTCAGGTGGACTGGGTGGCGTCTAGGTGGCTCTTATGCTGGGCTCTGTGACTAGGGACACACACCCTCCCCCCCCACTCTCTTCTTATGCTCTACATTGGTGATTGAGCTGCGGTTCGCTTTCTGTGGTGAACCCCCTAGGACTGGTGTTGGACACCTCCTGCCTGCTGATTGATTTTTAACTAGAGTCCAGACCCTCATTGGAAGTGGGGACAGTGGGGGCCCTGCGGACCTGGTGGAAACCACCTCCGCTCCTCGGTCTTCAGTGTCCATGTGGGACTATGCCTGTTTTAGAGATGGGAACCCTCAAGGGGGACTCCAATAGTCCTGGGCAGGGACCCATTGGGTTTACGGAGGCTAATATATTCTGAGGTGCCCCACACACCATCCAAACCCAGAGGACTCGGTTGACTGCTTTTGCTGCCCGCAGGAAACGTGGAGGTCTGCTGTGCAAGGGAGTCACCGGACATCCCAGGCCCTCCACTCAAAAATGAACCAGGATCCAGACAATGACTGAATACTCTCTAGGTGTTCCTTGAAGTTTTGTTGACCAATGGTCTAATCTGGTTTAATTATTCTGTGCTAATGTATTGTTGATTCAATCATTCTTAATTAGCAGTGCACTACCCTTCAATGATAGGCAAGGTTGGGGTGTGTACAGTCCCGGTACATTCTATTGTTGTTGCTGTTTCAGGGTTTTGATTCAGGGGACAGATAGTTGTGGGATGGAAGTGTGAGGTTGGGGCAGTTGGGAGAATTTGGGTCTCACCAGTTCTTGAGATGTTTACTTTTTTTAATACTGCTGTCAACACTCCTACTTGATTGGACACAAATACTACACTCTCCCTACTTCTAAATCACTGGCACGGTCCGGGTATTGGTATCACCCCCACAGCACATGCGTACAACGCACCATCACTGCCCTGATTTCTGACTTCACTGTGCTGTTGTGGTACGTAAATGGCCTCAATGAATTTATTAATAGGGGAGCTCTTCTCCAATTTGTGAGGCATCACCCCCTTGCAGTGTTGCTCCTTCAGGAGACACTTCTTCTTGGGAAAAGATACCCAGCTGTTGCCCGGTTTGGACATGATAGACTCTTTCATACAGGTCACACCAAGGGTTCACTGGGTACTGCCATCATTTTAAATAGGGGCTTTCCCTATCTATGGCCAAGCCAACTGCTGATGCCTTCGGGCGATACATGATTGTTTCAGGCCTCTTGGAATGCGACCAGTATAGTATACTCGGTGTTTACATTCTTCAACATTTGGAAAAAATCTCCTTTAGAGATTTGCAAGATGTGGACCTGAAACTACCCCTGGGACGAACCATTATAGGTGGCGGCAGAGATGGACCACAGCACAGATTCCATTTGAGCTAGGGCTGTGACAGCACAGGGAACCTCTCTCTTAGACTGGACAACATCCCTAAGTCCTTGTGACGTTTGGAGAACATGGCACGTACGGGAGGCTCTATACACCCATATTTCAGATGCATGTCTAGGCTTGACTATCTCTTTTTGCTGCCCAGAGATGCACTGTGTACTGTGGCTGCAGGCATTGCACTCAGAGGAATCTCAGACCATTCCCCAGTTCCAATGCATATCACGACCCCACAGAGGACAATAGGCCAATGTGGCCATTGAATGCCTGTTTCCTGGTCAACCCACAATGCTCCATGTATTTGCTCCAGGAGCTGAAATAATACTTTGAGCTTAATGACAGATCAGTGGACTCCATTGGAGCCTTGTAGGGGGCCGGTAAGGCAATCCTATATGGGAAGGCCAGGACATTCCTGAGCCAGGGTCAGACTCCATCAAATCGCTAACCTAGAATCAAACATACTAACCCTTGAGCGCGGATACCAGTGTACAGGTGATGAGTAACCCTGGCTGTAGTTCGCGTAGTCGCGCTACGCGAAGCTACGCGAAGATGTTAAAGCGCTACGCGTAGCTACGCGAGCGTGCGTAGTTGCTTGTCGCGCCCGTTCCCGATGCGTTTTTCTTCTTCTGGAACGCGTTGTGCGTGTTCAGGATGCTGTTTGCGTGCTCGGGGGATAGTATCTCGCGAGCTTGCCCGTGCGGTCGCAGATGGGCGCGGCCATCTTGTTTTTCACTTGTCCCGCCCGTTCGCGATGCCGTTATTTCCTGTTCCGGGTCGCGTATATCGTGCTCGCGATGCGCATTTCATGTTCGGGAACGCATCGTACGTGTTCGCGGCGCTTTTTGCATGCTCGGGGAGAAATATCGCGCAAACTTACCCACACGGTCGCGATGGGCACGGCCATCTTGTTTTTCACTCTATGCTATGGTTCTGGGCCTGCTTTTCTATCCTCCCTCAATCTTTGCAATCCTTAGTTTTTTACACAGTTTTTCAATTTTTTTTTATTTATTATCTATCTCTCTCTGTGCCTAAGTCTATATTTTGCATTTATTTCTACTTTTTACTGTGTTTTTTTACTTTTCTACTGTTTTATATTACTTCCTTCTTTAAGCTCCTACTTCTTCCCCTAACTTTATTTTTCCTTCTAACTTTTCTTTTCCGCCTCTTCCCACACACCCCAGAACCATGGCAAAGGGTAGCAGCACAACCGGCTCCAAGGGCAAGGCGCGTGCGCCCAAGAGCCGCCTGCCTTGCGGCAGACTGCGCCCTGCAGGGGTGCAAGCCCGGCAGCTTTTTAGCGAGGCGGAGGTGGCCGCCCTTGTTTTTTTTGTGCAGCGCCACCTCCCCTTGACCTTGGCAGCAGGCGGCAGGCCAGGCTCCGGGTACCCTACCCAGGAGCGTCACCGCCGGTGGGCGAAGGTGCGCCGGGCAGTGTTTCGCTGCTCAGAGGTCCTGCGCACCCATAACCAGCTGGCCCACCGGTGGTCAGACATCCTGGACAGGGAGCAGGACCTGTTGGACCTTCTAGGTGTCGAGGTCGTGGGGCTTGGTGAGTAGCTAATATATATAGTAGTATAAGTATTGTGTATAATTTTTTTACGAATAACAAGAATACTGATGCTTACATTGCAGGTAAATTACGTTTCAAAATCTTCTGTGATTGTAGGACACAGGTGCTCGGCGCTACTCTTACTTGTTTGCAACTTTGCGCTCGCTTGGGCTGATTATTATGTAAGAGTTTACTTTAGAGAACTTAAGTTAGGTAATGCTATTGCTAGAGAGACTCTAGTCCTTCCTTTGTCCTCCTGTCAAATAGTGGTGGATGGATTGATACTAGGTTTAGTTAGTATTAGTTGATAATTTTTAGCGGTCTGCCTGACGCATCCTCTGTCACTGAGTGCTGCTTACCCCAGTCCTTAGTAGAACCTTTTGTAGTTTGTTTAGTGAGTGGTAGGCTTAGCAGTGTCAGTCAGTAGCAGAACATCAGACGCAACCAACCAACAATTTGGTGTATGCACAAATTTATGCATGTGTCCTCCATCTCATCTATGCATTTTTGAGGGCTAAAAAAATGGAAATGCAGACTTAGTGAACAATTGGCCTGTCTGGAATAGGTGGGCTAGGTCAGGTGGTACTTAGGCTTAGTTAGTGTTCTGGATTCGAATCAATCAGAATGGAACACTGAATTAGTGTTCATAAATAAGTAGACGGTCCGTGAATCCCGCAAGCCAGTAGTCGATCGGATTAGATAGGTCAATTTTATTGCAATTATTGTTTCCTAAAACGTTTTTTGAGCGTTTTTTAAAATAATGTATTTGTTTCACAGCAATCATTAATGTTTGTCTCTTTCTTTATTATATCTTACATGATCACTGATCTGTAGCACCCAGGGGCAAGAAGACGGGGTCCGAGTCGGCGGGACAACCAGAGGACCGCTCCTCTACCGAGGGCCCTGCTGCTGGCCCCAGTAAGTCCTCCAGTGGTTAATATTAACAATTATATTTCCCTAACTTTTACTGCACCTTATTTTTCCCGAACTATTAATTCTGGTTCCACTTCCTAATTCTATTTTTTACAAAAGCTTCTTTGATCTTGACTTGACTATCTGTTTCTAAATTCTGGTTATCCCTGCCTCTAAGTTCTAACTGCCTCTGCTATGACTCTCTGTACTACTACTATTAGTCTGTCTGTAGCTAAGCTTGCCCAGTTTGCCACTCTTTATTTTACGGTTTTGAATAAAACTCAGATTGACCAATAGCTCTAGCCACTGAGTCCAGTCCTTTGGGTTGTCCTCTTCTAGTCTTCTTAATCTTGAGGCTTTGACAATTACCACCAACAAAATGCCCAACCAGATATTTGACTATTTTTGATAGGATATAGTACATACTACTACTGTTGTGGGGATTCTGCACAGCCACATACAGAACTATGCACAAGAAAATAGGATGTTGGTGATGGGAGGTTGGACCTTCCTCACACCTCAGTCAGAAGTGAACCCACAATCCCCTGACTGACTAGCTATAGGGTCTCATTAGGTCCCCGAACCCCCACCCGAAGATACGATACCCAATGATTACACAACCCAGAACATAACACCCTTTCGCTCACTCACTCGTGTAAGTCCACCACCACACCAAATACCACAGAGTCTATGTGTAAGTTCAAAAGGTTTATTTTCAACTAACAAGCTCTGTACGTTGTTCTATAAAATTCAGTGTACTACAGCCAGCTCCAACAGCAAAATGCATACGATTAAAACAATAAACATTGTTACAAGTGCATGATAGAAGACAAAAGATCGGTGCGAATTCTGGGAGACCCCTCACCGTAGAACGTAGAAGTACAGGTTACATGCATCATTCATAAGCTCTGCAAATCTCTGGTTCGTAGAAGGGAATCTTCTGCCTGTTATGAGAAAAATGGTGCGTGTTAGATAGTATAATGCAAGCATTTCTCAGTCATGCCAAAAAGTGTAACATGTTACTTATGGCTAAGCAATACGGACTAACCGAACTCCATAACAAAGTGACTTGTTTTTCGACCTCTTGTACGCAATGCTCAGACAGTAGCTGTATGAGCTCATGTGGGCTCAAAAAGGCATCTTACTGCACAACAAGCTGCGAGGTAACATGCGCAGAAGACATGAAGCGAAAAATGGTTGCATGGCTCAGGCTAACTTTGCAAAGAGTAGAGTAGACTATAATAATGACCCTAGGGACCATAACACTACTAGTGTCTACTGACTCTACTCTAGTACCCGATTTGGACTAGTGATGTATGTTGTATATGTATGTATTCACTTTTTTTTCAATCTTGCTAGTGAAAATGAATAAATAGGGGAGGTGTACAGGCATCTAAAAATGTGTAATGTTTTTTCTAGGCGTACTACCGACCACCAGTGCCGGCGGGGCCAGCGGCGATGGCGATGCAGCCATTCCGGAGGGGGCAGGAGATGCGGCACCTGCAGGAGCTACAGGGGGTGAGCCAGCAGCAGTGGCGGGCGGTGGTAAGTTATATTAATTACTTATTGACATTGCACTAGCTGGAAGGGTGTTCACTTCACTCACTGTACTGTTGAGACTTATTAAGTATGAAGTTGTAGTGAACATTATACAGTGGTTGAAGAAGACACCCTTTACTTAGCATTAGCAATGCATTAGCAATAGCATTAGCAGCGTGAGTTGAGTAACCAATGGCCTCTTCTATCTGACTCCAACTCAGCTGTGAAAGTTTTATGGAGAAGACTAAAAGTCAGATCAGATGACCTTGATGGATGTGTTGAACAAAAAGGGAAAGAAGGGTGGAAGGAGGAAGGACGGGCGAGATGTAATATGACTGGCAGAGAAGGATACGTTGGAAGCATGCATAGGTGGCTGATAGGAATCAGATGCATGTGTTGTTGAAGGATGGGTGGAAGGTGAAAGAAGATGCCTGCCTGGGTGGGCGTCACAGTATGGGTGGATACTGGGGATAGCAAGAATCATCAGCGGTGTTTGGGTGAAACTCAAAGCCAAGGCAAGCAAGGAAGGAGTGGACGCATGGGTGGTTGTTGGTGAAACAAACTAAGGTTTGTGGAGAGATTAAGAAGAATGATAGACATTTACTTAGAATGGATGGATGCCTGTATGTATTCATCATAGACAGCATAGGTGGAGACTGTCACTGGATGCAGAGTCTTAGTTTGAAGGGAATGTAAAAGAAACCGCGCCAGAGTAGCAAAGCCGAGGGAATACAAGTTGTATTTTCAGAATACAGTTGTCTCACAGTAGTTTGCAAGCACATCATATATATTGTGTATAGTTAGTTATCAAGCGCCTTCCTCCGACTCCGAGGACCACTCCCTACCTATGTTAATTTATTTTCTAATGTGTCAGCCAGCCTGCAAAGGTGGCCTATCTGTTGGTTACACAGTCAATCAAAACAAAGTACCTTATGCAGTAGCGGTCGGTGGTGGGAGTGCTGCCGGGCGGTGATGTGGGGAGGAGGGGCAGGGTGGGGGTAGTAAACAATGGATTACGGCCAAATACAGGTAACTAAACATAAAAATAAATAAAGCAAATTTCATTGTGTGCAAAATGCGATGCAGTGCGCGCAACAAAATTAGTTTTATTTATTTATATGTTTACTTACCTGTAATTGGCCGTAATCCATAGTTTACTACCGCCCACCCTGCCCCTCCCCATGTCACCGCCCGGCAGCACTCCCACCACCGACCGCTACTGACCTAATGTCGTTGTCCCATATATAAGCAATGATCATTGGATCAGATATATAATCTGCCTTTTTGTAGTAGCCAGGGCAGTGTGAAAGTGAAATTGAGCAATTGCCCTTCATGTAACAGAGAGAGTATGGCCAGTGCCACCCGTAATAGAAAAATACGAGCTTCCCCACCTGCAGACAGTAGTAAATAAAACTAACGTGAGTCTGCGTCATGACTCGTATGTTTGTCTTGGGTGCAAGCTTAGCTGACTGAGCTGGCATGCCGGCTATAACTAGGTTATGTAATTTCGCTAAACTAGAGATAAGAAGAAGACTGGTGTACTGTGTACTGGAGTCCATAGTGCTAGTATAATGCATGAAACTCCCACAAATGTTAGAGGCCGAGGAAGTGGGAGGATAGATTATTACCACAAATGTTATGTACTGTGCTTCTTGCTAGTGCTACTGTGCCACTATGTGTTGAATTAATTTTGTGTTACTGTTTTGCTAAGAATATTGGTTACAACAATATTCTTTTTCTTTCTTGATATAGATCCTCCTTCCCAAGAAAAACCATCACGGAAGGAGTTGGCAGCCAGGGCCCGGTGCCGGAAACTGGAGGCCATCTGCGAAGAGTACCGGCGGCTGGTGGCTCAGGCGGAGGAGGAGGAGGAGGCGGCAGCAGCTGCAGCCTCCTCCGATGCCCCGGGCCCCAGCCAGGCCCCACCTCCAGTGGTACGGCGCCGCAGTCAGGCAGCCGCCCGCCACCTCAATTCCTTAACAGCCAGCACTGCTGCCCCCCACCCTGGATGCCACTGCAGGGCATTTCGCCACCAGATGCTCCTCCGGATTTCACGCCTAGAGGAGCAACTAGAGGAGCGGGTCAAGATCCTGGTGGATAAACACCTAAAAGCCCGCCGAATATAAGAACTATAGGACCCCGTTGGATTGCCCCTTTTTTATTCCTTTTGTTGGTGGGTGGGAATTGGGCGTTGGGGTTTAAGGACATTGTTTGGACTTTTTTGTTTTGGACATTGGTTGGGGTTAGGGAGAGTGGTGGGTCAGGTGTGGGATAGTTTATTTTTGTTAGGGTAATAAATTATATTTATACTTAAACATACGATGTTAATGTTTTGTGGGGGGGTTACTGTTTTACGAATTCACGTCACATGGTTTCCTTGCTGCTGCAGGGCCGCAGCCAGTGTTTGATTTAAATAATCTGCCAATTATGTAACACAAACAGATAGATGCGGTACCCCTCACTGAGATATATGTCCTACTACTACTGTCAGTCTCTCCTCCTAGTCCATTATACATCCCACCAAACTTATCTTACCTGTGATTGATGATGATTAAGTTCGGCACAGCGATGGCTGTATGGTTTCCCAAGAGAATGGAGAAGATGCCATGGGTGTGGTGGTAGTAGTAGACACTGGCAGTAGCATTTGCAAAACAAATATAAAAGAGACAGTCACTTGCCTGAGAGAGACTGTGGGAGGAGTAGTAGAATGAAGTAAAGTACAGTACAGAAGAAGACTGCCAAACAAACAATATTGCAACTGCTAAAGTAAAATAAAACATAATGGTGGCGGGGACAGCCTAGTACAAGAAGTTACAAACTGTAGTTGTGTCGAGTGAGTCACTTAACTTAACACAATCGTAATTCGTAACCTTTACTGCTGTGTGGTAGGATGTTGATGATGAATCCAATCAATGCCGGCAATTAATTATGATGTATTAGGTCCCTTTGGAAAAAAAATTGGCTTGCACATAGACTGAGCATAGGTGGGCAAGCAGAAGAAGATCCTCGCCCTGCCTTGCAATTGAATTAGTGTTGCTTTCACCACATCTGCCCCAGCAAGCGTGTGATCAATTGGTGTACATTTAATGTAGTCACATCACACCTCAATATAAATCACAGCCCGGGGGAAGAGGGTTAGGGTTTGATGAATGGATGGGAAGGGGGTTTGCGGAAAGGTTTGACAAAGAAAAACAGTACGCATGGACACAACAAAAGCAAAGCACAATCTTGGCAGACGACCATGATCTTATCCAATAAATCTATAAAGGGAGAAAAAGGAAATGCATGCATGATGATGAAGCTAACTTGATGGTTAATGAGTAGTACTTACTAACTACTACTAGACAATTAGACAGTACAGGGCAGCAGTATATTCTATGCAATTTGCCTTGCCTGTATGCCCTCAGAGAGACCCAAATTACATGTTGTACCGGGCTTACTTTTAAAGATAGCAAAGAAAATTAAAAAATAGTTGTAGGGATCAATTAGCAAACAAACAACAACACAACACACAGTCGTAATGATTGAAGAGAAAAAAGGAATCAAATTAATTAAAAGACGAATGATGAATGACACTAAAGTTACTGTATTATCCTGGTCAAATTGTGGAGTTAAATCTCGTCATTCCTCTTGGTCCTATCTTCCATGGACGCTCCGCACATCAATCTTGGGTGCCACTGCCTGCCTGATGCGGATTGGTAAGGTAAGTGTGAGTTGTTTCTCCCAGTATAGCACAGGGTAAAGGCCGGCCTGTAAGTGTAGATGGAAAAACAAAAGGGGTATTGAAAAATCAATGAATTAAAAAAAAGCATCAATTACGGTGGAGTCCAAGAAGAGAAGAGAGAACACTTTCAGACTGAGGCGGCTTGGATACATCGTGTCTATTCTGTTTACAGCATTAAGCTACAACAACAACAGGACAGAACAGGCCCACAGCACCAGGCCGTGACCCAACCTCCATTTACCTTAACTTTTGACAGAGCCAGACAAAAGGCATATACAGCAACCTAGCATTTTCAAAATTAAGTGACTAAATCAACGCGCCGCTGTCATTCATATGACTACACTCGACTCCACCACTACATGGACATGTAGGTCTGCTGTGTTTACTTTCTTGTTGAATTGTTGTGTTTACCTTTTATGCCACTTCATGAAACGCAGTTATTCCATCAATCATCTCCGATCCAACTGACTGACTGCATGCAAAGGTAGTATGGTCATCATCATGGTGTGGTACGTGTTGTCCAACTCCAACTCAGTCTGTAGTGACTAGTCTCCGATTAAGTCCATATTCCATATTAAAAAATTGGAATGGATATTGGCCTGCACCTGCAGTAGTAGGAGTACAATTTGGTTATTAAACAACAAGAAGGGAAACATTGACTGTCACTTGAGTCACTTTCACTTTGTAGATTAACTAGTAGACTTCATGCACAACATCAACACAACAAACAACAACAATCGCTCAGAGTCAGCAAGCATCCAATGCATGCCATCATTACCTGTCTTGCTCTTCTCTTTGGCTGTCAGATCATCAGATGCCTGGTTCTGACAGGTGTGTGTTTTTTTTTAACGAGGCAGAGGCCCAATTATTACTCCACATTCATTTTGAGTGTTGGTAGTCGCTGTTTCGGTTTGTGTCTTATTCATCTGTGGCACTTTGTCGCAGTTTAAGTTGGTTCACATGGTCAGCACTGTGACGGGCTGCGGCCTGGGTTGCGGTCATTGATGGTCAATTGAGTTTGCAGAAATGTCAGCAAGTTTCTTCGAAGAGTCTTGTCTTTCTCTGCCAAGTACCTTCTGTCCTGACAGTGATGAGCTTTGGATGCCTGCCGAGGCTGTAGCCTTCTGACAGTGATGGGTTTACTTTTGGATGCCTGCCCAAGTTCTGACAGTGAAGAGTTGTGGATACCTGCAGAGGCGATAGCCTTTGGCCAGTGATGAGTTTCGGCTCGGAAACAAAACGGAGGATAGCTATAGTCACGTTTCACTTCTTATGGAGGGACTGTTAGAGGCAACATTTCTTGTACTCCAATGTCTGGCTTGATGGAAATGTAATTAGGGCGAGTCAGGAAGATGGAGCAGGATTCTGAGGAGTGGACAGTTAAATGCACAGACGTGCAACTCCAATAGGGAAATAGAAAGAGAAGACAGTGGTGATGGATTCATTGTGATTTGATTTGAACCAGAAAGACAGATACACAGACAAATAAAGGAAGGAAGAAAGTAACAATTTGAAAGCCTAGTTGTCAGGGAAGAGGAGCTCGTCCTCAAACTCTGGTGGTTCGGACAGAAGTAGGTCCTGTAACCCACTACTTACGTCATCAAAGTCGCTCTCATCTTCCTGCTGTGATTCACGTATTTTGTAATCCGGTGGTATAAAGTGCTGATTCATTTTGATCATGGTTAACCTCTCCACGCTTTTGGGCGAGAGACTGGTCCTTTTCAAAGTTACAATGGCACCAGCAGCACTGAAAACACGCTCAGAAGAGACACTTGCGACAGGGGAAGCCAGATACTTTATCGCCAGCCTGCTGAGCACTGTCCATTGGCTTCTTTTCCCATACCAATACACCAAAGGGTTTCAATCCATGAAGACCTCTGTTGGGTCATCCAGATAGGCCTGGACTCTCCGCTCAATGCTCAGGTGTGCTCCGATGTGCTCGGCCTGTTTTGCCTTTGCATCAGCACTGGACTTACCATACCCCTGCCGTAGAAACCAATCAGTTGCCGATTGTACTGTGGATGATCCTGTTCTTGCTGTTGTTGATGTTATTGGTAGTGTTGGTGTCGGTGACTGATGGGAGGCAAACGCACTGCCCTCAGGCTCCGAGTAGAACTTGACTCTGGATGCCCTGTAGTACTTGTTATGGCCTGGGGCGGGGGCCTGTAATTACCAGACGTTCGTTTTCAAAGTCAATGGCTAGCTGAGCTATCAAAGTTTTGTACTTGGCAACATCCACTTCTGAAAAAGGAATTACGGCCTTACTGTTCAGAAATACTTTGTACCGTGGATCCAAAATTGTGGCAGTAATGTAATGTGGATCTGACACAATTTTATTTTGAATCCTTGTATTTTCAGATAAGCTGAACGGCTAAGGACTCCGCCAAATGATATGCATCTTGTTTGTCATCCACACCTGCGTACGTTTCAGACACCTCCTTCAGCTGTTGCTCTAGCATGTGCAACAATGGGATAGCTTGGCCCATAGTACAGTCCTCCCTGCTGACTTCACGTGTGAAGATCTCAAAAGGAAGTAGCATGTCTGTCAGACATTTAACGAGGTCCCATTGACCCATCTCAACGGTCATGCCTCTCACAGTAGGGTCCCCTAATCTTTGCATGACATAAGCATTGAGTGGTGTATACTGCTCAAACAGACGATCAAGCATGTAATAAGTTGAGTTCCAACGTGTTGTCACCTCCTGGATGAGTGCTTTGACTGGCATTTTATGCTCACGTTGAATGACCCTCAGCTGCTTCCGGGCTTTGAAAGAATGGCTGAAATGTGTGCATATTCTTCTGCAGGTGGCCAGTAAGTTGCTGACTTTGTATTCATTTTTTCAGAAAGTCTTGAACAACAATGTTAATGCAGAGTGCCAAACACGGGACCCTGAAATAGCCACCATCGCCCATGGCCTTAACTACATTACTTCCATTGTGCATGGCAACAAAACCAATGTTAAGCCCTCTTGGGTGCAGCCACTCAAAGACCTTGCTGTTAAACTCTTCTAAAATGTTTGCAGCAGTATGACATTTCTCCATGGCAAACATGGCTACAGTTGCATGTTTGCGAGTGGCATGAAAAATGTCAGCAGCGTCAACACCAGCAGATATCTGTTCTCTAACCCCCGCAAAAGAGATCCAGTGTGCAGTGATGCACATGTAATCAGTGGCTTGGCAACTGGTCCACATGTCTGTTATCAGGTGGATACTGTGAAAAGCACTCTGCTTCAAGGCTTTTCCAAGCAATTCCAGCACGTCGTGATGTAGTGCTGGAACAGCAACTCTGGCAAAATAGTAGCAGCTGGGAACATGCAATTTTGGGCAGATGGCTGTCACAAATTCCCAAAAACCCACCCCTTCAACAAAAGAAAAAGGGAGAAGGTCCAGTGCTAACATTTTAGCCAGCTTCGCATTGTACAAACGTGCTATTGGGTGGTTGCGTTCGTACTGCCCCTCCCCCAAACATGCTGATAATGGTAGGCTGCATGGTTTTCCTTTCTCTTAGGCTCAACAACGCACTTTTTTTCATTGCGGTACTCCTTGCTGTCTCAGGCAGACTCTTACTCTTGTGCCACTGAGATGTTGCTGAAAATGTGGGCGACGATAACACTGCACTCCTGGGGACAGGGATACTTTGTGTAGCACTACCAGAGAGAATGTCTCCCTGTCCTTCCTCGTCCACCGTGATCAGATCTTCTACTCGTTTATCCCCACCAACACCAATGGTTGCAGTTTTTATGCCGTGAAGGTGGTCCTCCCAGCTGATCAAGTGGTGTTTTTTCAGATGGGTTATTTGGCCTCCGGTACCATAGTTTGTACCAAGCTTACCCCGACTAACAGAGGTATTACAAATGGAGCATATAGCAATGTTCTCCTCCTTTTTGCTAACCGTAAAGAAGTCCCAAACTGGGGAGCTTAACTTTTGCCAACTGCTGGAGGTGCCACTTCCAATGCCGGATGAACTGGAGGGTGTGTATTGAATTTGACTCTGTGCTGTACCTCTACCTACTTCTACTGAGGTGGTGGTTGTGCTTGATGTAGGTCACTGCCGGGCCTTTGCTAATGCAAATATGGAAGCTGTAGGTCGTGTTGGTGTTACCTGTGGAGGTATGCGTGCTACATCCCTTGCAGCGATTTTGGATAGGGTAATAATGTTGGTCTCCATCTCCTCGGGGCCGGGAGTGATGTTTGTGATGACTGGCTTATCATCATCATCCTGCTGTTCTACATCGACCTCCATAAGTGTAAGGCTTTCTGGAACCTTCCTTTTCCCTAGCCTGGTCTTGGGACGTGTCTCCCTCTCAGACTCAGTTTGTGGCTTCCAAGTGGCATCTAGATCATCAGAAGGGGGGCTTGGCGAAGAACTTGATGGACTAACCCTCCTTTTCCTTGCTGGAGATTTGGAAGACAATGGATCTTCTGAATGAGTGGCTTCTTCTTCTACCTCTGCATGAGGCTCAATTCCCTGAACTGCCCCTACTTAGGGAGGAACAACAACTACTTTTGCGGGCAGTGGTTGCGGCTGTTGTTGTTGTTGACCACTTATCTGCTGTGTTTCCTCCTGCGTTGATTGGGTACTACTTTGAGATAGCGATAAGTTTATCTCAGGCTCAGCATCACTGCTTTCCACCATTAGGCTGGCTACCTCTTCCACACTCATGTGCTTGGGCCTGGGTTGGTGGGTTGGGCCCACTGATGCGGAGGTGCTGCCCCAGCTTGCCCCCGGACACCGCTGCTGCAGGCGCAATTTTTTTCCCCAAAAAGGTATTGGGCGGCACACCAGACTTAAGTGACACTTCCTTCTTCTGTTCCTTCTTCTCAATAGCAACTTTCTTGGTACTGGAGGACCTGGTACCTGCTTTCTTTGGGCCCATCTTCTTCAGATGTCAGCAGCACTCAGTTGCACAAGTTGCAGAGATGTCTGGTCAGGTCACACGTCATGTCGTGTACAGCAGCAGGACGTCTGTCTGGCAGTACAACGGGCAATGATGACACACCTCCTCCTCAGTCTTTTGTGCACCTAAAAGCAAAAAAACCAGAAGAACATCAGTCAAACGATAGCAAAAATCAAACTAATATAATATATAACTTAGTGTGTGGTTGTCTCAATTATTAAATTTTAGAAACTCAGTGAACAACAACAGTGTAGCCATTTATGAGACTTTGACAACAAGGCCAGCGCTTTCCTTGTGTACTGTATAGTGTGTACACTCAGGAAGAATAAGAATAGCAAAGAACAAAAACTAAAATGTAGTGGAGCCTGTTTGGCCTAAATTTGTGCATCATGTGGGATGGATGCAGCATCAGGGAGCTGCAGCTGGCAATGGGGATGGATTTGGAAGCAGTAAGACAAGAGGAACAATGGAAAGACACGCAGGCCTATGTGGCAAAAACAGCACACTACTAACTACCACCACAAAATGGCCCCCAGCCACATGGTCACTCACAGGCACAAGGCACGGCAAACAATGAACTCAAGCAGGCCTATATGGCCAGACAAAGGATGCCTGATAAACAACACACACAGCTTTAATGCAAAAACTAAAATCCACATGGCTAAAAACAGGTTGGAAAGTTACACAACAACCACAACAACAACACATACACACACAAAAAAGGCATTTATTTAACACACCCAAAAAGTGAAATAGACCCCCCAAAAAAACCCACATTTTGCAATTCAATCCAATGCCATCCATGCCCTAAATGTTGTTTAAATTCAACAGACAACACAAACCGTTTTTATGCACCCATGATGACTACCTCTGAGCCTACTGGCAGACTAGGCCGCAAGCTTGGAGGCCTATGGCAAAAGCACAGTGGCAGGTCCCACAAAATGGCTGCCACCACAGGGCCAGGCCACCCACAACAACAAGAAAAGGAAGACAAGACAGACAATGCAGGCCCATGGCAAAAGCACAATGCCTGGCTTCACAAAATGGCTGCCACCCACAATAACAAGAAAGTGAAGACAAAGGACAGGACCAGGAAGTTGGAGACTCTGGGGAACTTCCTTCCTCTTTAAATAAATTATAAAAAAAAAAATAATGACTCCTTGCTCACAAAACTACATCTAAATGACAACCTGAGGAGTTTTTGAGCAAAATGAACAAAATCATCATTTTCGAGAAGGTTTTATGCTGCTCGAGAGATATTCTTCGCCAGATTGTAAATTCTGCGTGTTCGGCATCGCGATTGTCACAAAAAGTCGTTATCGCGCGCGCGAAAACGCATATTGAGCGCGCGAAGAAGAAAAAAAGTGTAAGTCCGCGTTGTCGCGCAGTGCGGAGTTGTCAAAAGTCCGCAAGCTGAACGCCCAGGGTTACCTACTGGCGGAAAAGGCCTATTTATTTAACACACACCAAAAAACTGAAATACCACCCCAAAAACCACATTTAGCAATTCAATCCAATGCCATCCATGCCCTAAATGATGTTAAAATTCAACAGACAACACAGAAACAGTTTTTATGCACCCATGATGACTACCTCTGGGCCTACTGGCAGACTAGGCCACAAGCTTAAGCCTATGGCAAAAGCAAGCACACTGCCTTGCTCCACAAAATGGCCGTCACCCACATGGCCAGGCCACCCACAAATAATAACAAGAAAGTGAAGACAGACAATCAATGTAGGCCTTTGGCAAAAGCACACTGCCTGGATGGCTCCACAAAATGGCCGCCAGCCACCCACAACAAAAAGAAATGGAAGACAGACAATGCAAGCCTATGGCAAAAGCACACTGCCTGCCTTCACAAAATGGCCGCCACCCACATGGCCAGGCCACAACAACAACAAGCATGAGCCAAGGGGAACAAAGAAAAGACATGCAGGCCTATATGGAAAAAGCAGCACACTACTAAACTACCACCACAAAATGGCCCCAAGCCACATGGTCACTCACAGTCACAACAGGCCATGGAAAACAATGAACTCAAGCAGGCCTATAATATGACCTGACAAAGGAGGCCTGCTAAACAACACAGCTTTAATACAAAAATGCAAAAACGAAAATCCACAGGGCTACGAAAGGTTGGAAAGTTACACAACAAGCACACACACACATCCAACAAAGGTATTTATTTATTAACACACACCCAAAAAGTGAAATACACCCCAAAAACCACATTTAGCAATTCAATCCAATGCCATCCATGCCCTACATGATGTTTAAATTCAACAGACACCACAGAAACTTGCACCCATGGGTACCTCTGGGCCTACTGGCTGAAATTCCAATCAAAGAAAAACAACTAGGCCCCTACTGAAACTACAGGCCACCCAAGCCACAACAATAAATTTTAAAAACGATGAAAATCCCCAAAAAATGTAGGTACAAACAAGCCCCAATCAAACAAACAAGTACACCAATTCTCCAACTTACTTGTAAAATCTCAAATCCAAAAGTCCTCAAATCCAATCCAATGATATGATGCAGCAGACAGACACAAAAAGTGATCCTTCCAGCTCCAAATCCAAATGAAAGTGAACAGCACATGGATAAAGCACTGGGAGGAGCCTGCTGGACAGGAACAGGAAGTTTGAGACTCAGGGGCACTTCCTTCCTCTTGAAAAAAAAGTTAAAAAATAAAAAGGACTCCTTGCACAAAAAACTACAGCCAACTCACAATCTGAGGAGTTTTTGGAGCAAAATAATCATTTTCGAGAAGGTTTTATGATGCTCGAGAGATATTCTTCGCCAGATTGTAGTTTCTTCGTGTTCGGGATCGCGATCTTACCAACACTGCCGCCGGAAGTCAGATCACGCGTCCGAATGACGTGTTCACGTTCACAATTCCAAATCTCGTGGCGCCCGCGAAAGGATAGGAAATCGCGTCGGCAAAAGCAGAATCACGGTAGGTCGTTACCGCGCGCACGAGAACGCATATTGAGCGCGCGAAGAAGAAAAACAGCAACGCTACGCCGCAAATTGCGTAGTGCTCGGTAACTTCGCGCTCTACGCGAATCGCGAAGTTACCGAAACTACGCAAACTCCGCAAGCGTAGCGTAGTTCACCGCCCAGGGTTAGTGATGAGCGCACCCTTTGCAATAAAACGAATTACATTGCTCGCGCCTCATCGCGTAGCACGTTGCAGCGCACGCAATGTAATTCGTTTTATTTATTTATTTATGTACTTCACTCAAGTCGGCCGTATGCCGGAGTTTACTACCCCCCACCCTGCCCCTCCCCCGCCCGCCCCACCGCCCCGCAGCACTCCCTCCAGGAGTCGCGACTGAAGAGAGGGTTGTGTATGGCTGACCCAAGCATTTACTATTGGGCTTCTGAGATACAAGTGAGAAACGATTTGCTATTCAGGAGTCATGAAGACCCCTAATTTCACCTTAAGATATCTCTAATGAGCCAGAAACATATTGTAGGCCTCCTATAGGGAGACCCCTCCCAGAATCGCTCCCTGAGTACATGAGGGAACCTAGCATATGCTGGCGGTCGGCCATCCACTGGATCCAGTGGGACTGGAAACCAATGCCTGAGACCCCTCTTTAACAAGGAGTGGGCTGATCCCTTTTGCCCTGATGGTTTATCAGGCAATAATGGTTAACCCACCATAATATAACCTGCTAGCATCTAAAGCCACCATGAGCTCACTGATTATTTAACTGCTCTGAGAGAGAAGTTGCAGTTTTAGCCGGGTCCCCTCCCCTGGATGAGTGTGACTGGAGGGATGCCAGTATGGCCCTTGTGAATTGGTCATCCACTCCAGTCTGCGCCTTATAGAATTGAAGTATGTTTATTTTACCCCTAGACGCCTGTAAAGAATGGATGCATCCCCTTCACCCTCTTGCCCTACATTCGCCAGCAATGACTATGGCTTCTTTCACATGGTATGGGACTGTCTTAGCATTGGGCGGTGTTGATAGGATGTTTTTCCTTCCCTCTCTAGAATACCGAGAGGACCGGTTGACTGTTCTCCTCGCATTACTCTGTTAGGTATTTAGGAAGATCTGGGAGGCCAGGTGGGCAATAGTACCACGGCAGCCAAACGGGACATTTCCTGGCAATGGAAATTCTGAAAAGGCCCTGCCAATGGCTGAGAGGAGAGCTGTAAGGGGCTGCTGCGCCTGACTGGAAGAAACGATATACAAATTGAGGAGCTGCCCTCATAAGCACAGTAAGATCTGGGAGAAGTGGTTGTTTTATTGTAACCTGGTCAATAACTGAAGTACTGTAATCCTTCTTTTAATGTGCCTTGATAAATTCTCTTGACATGATTGCACTGAGTGATTGGTTTGTTCTTCTTTGTTTTACTTCTCACAAGAAAATCAATAAAATGTGGTTATAAAAAAATAAAATGTAAGTCAATACAAATGAGCATATAAATTAATTATTATAAAGACCACATCGCCACATTTACTTGATCTGAAATACACTAACCCTGATTTGTTTTTTACGGTAATAAAATCCCAACACAAAATTCATAAAACTTCAAGTTTATTTTACCAGTTTGCTTACAGTTGTTTTCTGTTTGTATGAGAAGTTGCTCTTGTTCTGAAGCAGACGAGATAGGGTGATGAGTGAAATGTATATTTTTAAGTGGGGCACGGAAAGGTAAATACAAGGGAATGGAGAAGATGCCAGGCTACTCCCCAAAAAATAGTAACAACAATTAACACTGCTTCCTCCTCCGGTTTTGACAATGATGAGAAAGGGAAGGCAGTGCACACAAGAGACGGCGACCTCGGAACTCGGAAGTGTTTTGGCAGAGAGACATGGAGTTTCTCTTGCCAGCTAGGTAAACCTCGTAAGACAATCGTTGTTTTATTAAGTAACAGCATGCAAAACTTTTAAACAAGTATTCAAACACAACAATCAAAATTGAAATCATTTTTAAATTGAACGTTTGTTATTATGTATGCCTTTTTTTTTGTTTCGTATACCATTTTGCACTTGTCAGAGAATAGAGGCCAGCATGTGGCACCAGAGTGTTGAATAGCAATGTGACAGAAATTAGATGTATGACCAAGTATATATTTCATTATGCGTGTACAGTACTCATAGGGGGGATATTCTCAAGAACGTGTGATAAACATCGCCAAAATAGGTTAACGCAAGTTTTCATATCGCCGTCTATCGCGGAAAAATAACTCCGAGTCAACGTCGTATTTTCAACACGGCGGTAACATGCGATAGTCTCCCGATAACGCGTCAAATGTCCGCGTTAACATTACCGGGACGGCGATGAAAATACAAACCCGAACACGAAAAAAGTTGCAATGGGCCCAACCGCGATAAGACAATCAGCGAAAAGCAGCGCCAGGCCTGCAAATCACACATGTCAGGCGGGAAAAATCACTACAAAAGCAGAAAACAAATCCACAAACAAAAACCAAACTACAGCGAAGCACAATGGAGGCAGCCGGAGCAGGTACAGAGGACGGCCAGAACCCCACAAGCCCCCCGGATGAGCAGCCTGGGACCTCAGGGAAAGGGAAGGGTAAGGACAAGAAGAAGAGGAAGACGCGGTTCAGTCCGTAGGAAAACAGGATCCTGATCACGGAGGTGATAGAACACCATCAACAACTGTTCATCACCTCCACTGTGTCATTGGCAACAAAAAATGCAACATGGCAGTCCATCGTGGACAAGGTGAGTGCAGTCGGAGTGCTGAGGAGGACAATGGAAGAGCTCAAGGGGCGCTGGAATGATGTGAAGCGCAAGACCAAGCAGAAACTCGCCAACAACCAGAAGGCAGCAATGCAGACTGGAGGTTGGAGTCCAGCTCCACAGGAGGAGCTGGAGGAAATGGTGTCCACAGTCATCAGTGGGGAGACGGTGGCAGGAGTTGGGGGACCGGACACTGCTCAACATGACCTGACACAACAGCAACAGGGTGAGTAACGACCAGGGACTGGGGGGACGGGGGGAGATGGGCACAATGGCACACATGCACAATCAAGCGGAGCACAGTGCACATCCACAATGACTCTGGATCATGTCCCTGATCCCCTTGGCACACTGCAGCACACATCGAAACAGCACGTAGGCCCCCGTCAACTATGTGCCCAGAGGAGGCCTGCCCACACATCACTGATCTCACAACCAACCCATGCACATGTGCTGAACCCCGCAAAGCTGCGGGTCCGTGAGCCACACTGACAATGCAAGTGACACTGCATGATGATTAGCATGGCTGCAGTCCGATCATCATGACATGGTGCACGCCACCACACTGAGGTGGCTGAGTGTGGACCACATCCGTAAAGGAGCAGGTCACACTCTGACACATCCACCTGCACAAACAACCCCTGACGTCAACAACACATCTGTGGACAAACCATGCCCCAGAGTCCCAACTCCCACCAAGACCCAAATTCACCCAAGTCTGCAACATCTCAGCACTGTATGGACACAGAAGTCAAAGGCACACCGCCTGAAAGGGACAAGGGGCAGAAAAATCAGAGCTGCAGGGGCAACTCTCCAAAAATGCAGCACATACACATGACATTCAGAGCACAATAGCATTGACAACAATGTGGTACAAACTGCAACACGTTTACAACAGGACAGAGGACACAACAGGTGCCGCCTGTGTGTAGAAACTGTCCAATCACATTTGGCATAGCAGGGAAATGTGAGATGTCAATGTAAAAGTACAAACACATATCCGTGATGTCGTCAAAATGTCCACTGTCCCGCATCAAATAGGCAGCTCCTCCTAAACAGTCACAATGTACATTGTCATGCAGTCTGTATGTGAACTTGTACAATGCGTCAAAATACATGTGAACACAATGTAATACTGAATCTCTCCTTCACATTGCAGAGGGGCATCAACACCTCCTGCAGAGCAGCCCCAACAACTCTTCACTGATGACGATGAGGACATCCCCAACATCGACACCGAAGCCCTCCAAATCCTCATTGACAGCTTCGGCACCCCACCTCCAGGAGCAGGGCAGCCCAGCTGCATCGAGGAGACCCCACCCCCTGCACAGACCACCCAGCAGGAAGCACCTACCACACTGGTTGTCTCCCAGGACCCCCACGAACAACACATGGCCATCAAACGCCGTGTGTTAGAGGTCCAGGAGAAGATGGCTTATCAGATGTGGGTTGGGTTTGACCTCATGGCAGCCAAACTTGATGCCATACATGGGTGTCTGATTCCCATCAGGGACCACTTACAGTCCCTAACGGACACCCACAGTCTGCTCCATGCTCTCCAACGATCCATGGCTGACATCGCTGGAGTCATGATACTGAGACAAGAACAACTGTCCAGTCAGAGTGGCTCCAGCGATGTCAGCCGGGAGTTGGGACAGATGCGTTGGCTCATGGAGAACATGGAGCGGATGACGGCGGAAAGAATGGCTGCCACGGCTGCAAACCAGCAAGTTGTGCCTGGGACCTTCCATGTCCTGCAGCACATCGTCATGGCATTGCTGCCTCAAGGCCTTGCGCAGATGAATGCTGCTGCTGCTTCTACATCCACATCTCCAACCCCTGATGTGTCAGTGCCTCACAGTGCGGCAGGCAATCCACCTCCGGCCCCTGATGTGTCAGTGGCACACAGTGCGGCCGACATTCCACCACCACCCACGTGTGAGGCACATGTGAGATCAGAGGACGAAGATGCGGGTGAATCAAACTTACTGGTAAGGAGGAGGCAGTAGCATTCATCTCTGCCAAATGGCCTGTTTCTGCTTGGTTCTGCCCTTTGCATCATCACCTTCCACTGTCCCCCAATACACTCTACAACACTCACCTTGGACCTCGACATGGACTGCCATTTTCTGTTTGGTCACCAATGACACAGCGATCAGACTGCGGACTGAACTCTTCCTCTTCCGATGTACTTGTCATTCCCTGAAGGACCCTGGCTGGCCCTCCACGGGCCAATAATGTGAAGTGGGGTTTGCATGGCCCTGTACTGCTCCAGCTGCAACACTCCACTGGATGTGAATTAAACATTCAGAATCGCACAGATGTTTCATGTCGTTGATCATTCAAGTATAAAAGTATGGATGAATGTAGGGTCAGTGATTCCCCCTTACGTCCATGTTGCTCATGTCGTGGGACTTGAGTCACAGGGTGCAACATTGCCGATTGCGGTCCGGGTGGCGTAGACACTACAACAGAGACACAAGCATCAGTTACTTCCTTGTCCAGCCCAGAACTGAAGCACGCCCAGAGCCCTGGGCTCATTGTTGCCACCCCTACGCTGGCCTGTCATACACCAGTCCACTCCGCTTACGCTCATAGGGGGGACGACAAAGCTACATGCCCCAGGTCTTCCCTGTAGTGATCTGCTGATCACTGGTCTGGTTGTCAGCATGCCACAGCCACTCCCTGAGGGCTGGCTAACACCCACACCACACCCATCCAGCACAGGCATCACAGGACATGTGACCCTGCCAATAAAAGGGGCCTAGCACATCACATTCCCCACTGCCGGAGATAACATGATGGCGTCCGCACCACGAGACTCAATCATGAAGGGTCCATGACTTGTGGCGCACTGGGTTAGTGGTGCACTGCGGCCGGCACGGGCCTCCCGCCACGGGATGATGACTTGCGTTGCACAGGGTTAGCGGCTCCCGCTGCACTGCGGCTGGCAGGGGCCTACCGCCACGTGATGGTGACTTGCGTTGCACAGGGTTAGTGGCACCCGCTGCACTGCGGCTGGCAGGGGCCTACCACCACGTGACGATGACTTGCGTTGCACAGGGTTAGTGACACCTGAAGAGCTGAGCGGGTGTGCAGCCTGCGATGATGAGTAGGCCTCAATGAGCCGTCCTGCTAATCGTGGTTCGATTTGAATTGTGAGCCATGCTGGACTGTGGCGCACGCCGAAGGCAGCAGTCAGCACACACATGACTCCGCGGTGCGGTGCCGCAGGGTGCGCTGGGGGCCTGTGGCTCGGAATCCAGCGATCGGCTGAGGAGGATGCACTGGCACGTGGTGGGCCCTCTTGTAGACACGCTGGTGGCGGCAGGTGAGCATTGAGGCCTGGGTGCGCTGGGGCGGCCAGTCATCGCTGGACGGAGGACCGGTCTGGGGACCAGGGCTGGGGTGCAGCAGGTGCACAGGATCGCGCAGGCACCACTGATCACGGCGGCGGACTTGTGGCTGGGTGGGGGGCGCCGCCCTGGCTGACACAACCCTGCATGCGATGACGTGATGTGCGCGGGTTGTCTTGGGACGTAACCACCTCGTCTCCTGTGTGAATGGGCCCGTTGAAGGTGGTCGGCCACGTGTGTGTAGGCCTATGGACAGGTTGTGGCGGAGACTGAGACACACGCAGTAGTCACTTTGGTGGTAGATTTGTGACGTGTGCATTCCCACAGTTGTGAGTTGGGGGATTGTGGAGTTGAGGTGTGTGGTGTGTTCAGTTGGTACTTGCCGATGGGCAGTGCATTTCCATGGGGGCCATCCTCAAAGCGCTGGTTGGTGGCGGACTTGCCGACATGTGGGAATCATGCACACTGCCTGGGGAGTTTGCGACGACATTGGTGGACAGGCTACGGTGGTCCACTTTTGTATGCACATTGATGGCATGCGTGTGGTTCCTGTTGCGATGATTGTGTGCAATGTCGGCATGGGGCACAAGTCATACACGTGTGCTGTGAATTTCCCCCAACATGTGCGTGATGCCAGCTATGGCATAGTTCCCTTGCGTGGTCTCAAGATGTTACTGCGCAGTGTGGGGGGAGTGAGGGGCAGGGGTATCGATCTGAGACACACCTTGAGGCTTTCAGGTATGATGAGTCCTGCATGATGTGACCGTAACAGCAGTTCGTGTGGTCGTTACCTTCCTCTTCATTCCTACGACGGTTACGGCCACACAAACTTCTCTTATGGTCTTCTCATGCATGATTTATCATGACTGTGAGCATTCCGGTTTGTCCAAGTGCAGTACACTGTACCAGATTAGGCATGTGACTATACGGGAGTTTGACCATTGTCACCATTTCTCCCACCGGTTTCTGAAGACACGTTGCCCTGTTGAAGTTCCCCGTTGGGAATGGAACACGTTGGCTGAGCTTTTCGTTTTGTTTGTTTGTGTATTTGTAATAAAGTTCTGTTTTTACACTACTGTTGACTACTGGACTTCATGACCTGGCGCACCCACATTTCGGTTGCTACGATCTGGGTCTGGGGCACGGAGGTGTCTAGCATGGCTGGCGTTGGGGTTGGTTGCGCAGGTACACTACAAATTGGAACTTTTGTGTGGTGCGGATACAAGGGCCCGCCGTTGCTTTTGTGGACATGCATCCATGACATGTGTGAGGGAGTTTGATGGGGCTGGCTGTGAGGCTCCTCCGACTCTGGCAGTTGTTGGTTGGGAGGTACCAGGGGCCAACAGGTGCAGCACAGCCAGCAGCTTTGTCTGCGGGGGGATGTAGGTTGTCCGCTGTGTTGGTACCGTCAGCCTTTGGGCAATGTGGGTCAGGATGCGGTGGATGGTTGTCCTTTTGAGCCTGTGTTGGCCAATGGCTTCCTCTGGCGTTGAGTCTCTGGGGCTGGTGCATTTTAGGGTCGATCCGCTGTCCTGCACAGCCTAGGTGGTAATCCGGGGGGTGGTCCAGGGGGCCTGGGAGGTGGCAGTGGGTGTTGTGGCCCTCTTGGTTCTCCGAGCTGCATGATTAGTAGCTCCATGGCATCTGTTGGTCTTCAGATGTGGCTCTGGGCTGGGCTCCCTTTCATACTGCAGGTAGTCGTCCTGCTTAACACCAGCCAAAGGAAGGTGTTAAATCCCTGCTGCTAACGCGCCTTATCGCCTGTTCTTGGTTCGCATCGCAGATCTGACTGGTCGTTGAGAATCTCGCGAAGTGGTGTTTTCGTGTGTTTTTGCACGGGAACGCCTACTCTACATAGCATTAGCGTTAGTTGTCGCACTCATCCGTGGCAATGTTTTTGCGGTTGCTATCGCAGGAAAACTGGCGATGTCGGCAGTTTGCACCGGCTTGTGAATGGGGCGATATGTCTATCGCCACTTTTGCGGCGCTAAAGTGCCGATAAATCGGCGATAACTCCTTGAGAATATGCCCCATAGTCTAGTCAATATTCTTAGAAAACACAAATGAATGCTGTTAACAACAATGCAGATACTATGCAAAAAAATGTTAGACCATATTACTACTGGGACTATTTTTAAAAAACAAAATAGATTAAGTATGAAACTTTAGACTAATTTAATAATAACACTTACAGTGTGATCAAAGATACAGACTCCAAAGGTTCTCTGCGGGTTCCAATTCCCATCTATAAAAATAATAATATATCTCTCTTTAAAACAGCAGGAGCTATTTATATTAAACAAGTTATCAACGAGACAATTTATTGTGGTTTCACGAAGCATGAAATGCGTGTGTAATGTTTGCAAAAGTTGTGCGTTCCTCTGCAGCGATCAATCAACTTTGAGTGATTTCTGAAAGAGACTTTTGTATATTATATGGAAAAGGCTTGAGGCGGATATTCATGTGTGTTCATATTTTAGTTGTTCAATACAAGAAAGGTATACACTATATCTATCGATTTAATTATCAGGGACAGTTATTAAAAAAGGAAGAACTGCAGGATGTCTTCCAGTTTATAAACCAGAAATATATTGGAGGTGCAGCATTTACCAGTCGCCAGCAGTGAACTTTTGACCAGAGTGCTTCTGCTATAAATACCAGAGGGTTACTATAGTAAGCTGTAGTTTCTAATAAAAACCTCCAAGCAGGTGCTCATAGCAATTGCTATGTATGTTTAATGGGGCTGATTTGCACAAAGAATATATTTTTCTTAATCGGTGGTAGAGCAGATCAGAACAATATCCAATGTCAGGCTGTTTCTCAGGCACGTTCAGTTAGAGGAGCAAAGAAATGCTATCAGTGGTGAGAATGCTGGTGATCTCTGCTAAGCAGGACACTGGTCGCTCCGGTTCAAGGGTGCCTGCATGGGCGCTAGGCAGCCAAAAGGGCGCCAGCGCAAGGAAAAGACAGGAATGCATCATATGTGAAATCCGGTGCATTCCTGCCCTTTCTCTTGCACACGGCGCAGCGCAGCAAGGGGGCCTGCCGCCCTGCGTGATAGCTACATAAATATGCCCCATTATGCCAAGCAAAGAGATGAAGGCAAAAGTGTCTTCATCTTTTTTAAGCCTCTCCCAACCGCCAACATTCAATTAACATATATTTACAATTTCCCACATTTACAACTGCAGGACAGTGCTGTAATATCAAAATTGTTCATTAGAAACAGAAATCTATTGAGTGTGTGTTGAAAAGTGGTTTATTAGTAGTGGCAAATGTATATCTGCCACTGGCAATTAGGCCACTAACATAGTCTACGGCTCAGAATAGGTCTCAAAAAACTATTCGCATGCTCAACACTTGGTAGTTTGGCTGCAAGCAGGCAGACTTAACTTCAAAGACAGGTATGTAAAGCAGCTTAAAACACCAATTCAGTAAAAAATTAAGACACAACACACAATAAAAATCCAACACCCCTTTATAAAAATAAAAAATGTTTTTATCTTTAAAATGACACCAAAACAAAAAGAATCAAATGTAAGGAACCAGATATATGAATTTTTAAAGATTTAGCACTATATAGCACATAGAAACCTATAGCGCCTATTGGGACATCTGGTCGTGCTGGACCGGGACAAAGTCAAAGTTTCAGGGCAACCGCGATGGAGCCCTCTGCGGCTACCCCTCACGGTAGGTCTCGGTCAAAGTTTTTACCTTCTGACTTAGAAACGCTTCTGGGGCTTTTCTTCCCGGGTCCCTCGAAGCTCTCAGCCAGTCCGGATTTGGTGATGGTTCACCGGCTTGCCTTGTGAGGAACTCCCGGTCACCACCGGAGCTTTCCAGGGGGATAAACCAGAGATCCAGGCCAGCGTGCGGTTGAAGGTGGGCTGCTTGACTCTCGCGGTTGGTCCCTGTCACCTCTCCCACGTTCAGACTTAGAAACTTTTACGGAGCTTTCTCTTCAGGAGTCCCTCACTGCTCTTCTCCAGGCTGGCTTCGGTGAGTGTTTGCCAGCTTGGGTTTCAGCTTACTCCCGGTCAAACTCTGGAAGTCGGACCTCCGGAGCTTTTTAGCGTGATGAATCTGGCTGGCAGGCCGGGTTGCGGTTGAGGGTCGCCGGCTTGGCTTGCCAGGTCGAGCCGGTCCACTTATGGAGCTTTTTTCCAAAGTTGCTCCAAACTTCTCCAAACTTCTGGAATGTCTTCCTGTAGTTCCTCAGAGAGTCCCAAAGTGTCTAAAACACTTGGAGTGGAACCTCCAAGATGGTCCTTGAAAGTTTGGGACTTCAGTTCCCACAATCCACTTGGACAAAACTCCTACAAATCCACTGGTAGTAATCCAGGCTGAGGATTCTTGGTGGTGATGTTCCAGGTGAGCTCTGTTAACCTGTAGCTTGCAGGGAGTCCTCTCCTTAGTCCTTTTGAAACAAGTTAGGTCTACAGGGCTGTAGTTCAGATTGTGCAGCAGGCGCAGTCTTCAGAATGCAAGGCCTGGTGTGTGCAGATCAGTCTTCTCAGCATGGACCCTTTTTCTTCCTCTATTTTCAAGCAGCAGATCTGAGAGCCTCTGCCCCTCTCAGACACTTATTCCAAGTTCTCTGGGTCAAGCAGGAGGGCACTCCTATCCAATGAAGTGCAGTGCAACACCCATTGAACACATCCTCTAAAGTGTGGCGCTATATTCTCCCAGAGAGCACCATTTCTCCAAAATTCATCATGACTGTTTTTCCAGCAGAGAGAGTGTCGTGTAGTTCCTATAGTACCCATGCAGGACCTGCGCGTTTGGATAACATAAACTGTGGGCTTGGTGATAGACTGGATCTGTGCACCCCCACCGCGTATGTTAGCCGGATTTGCATTAGCTAGCTCACAGTGCCACTAGAATCTCCTCTTATCGGGGAGAGATTAGTTTCTGGCAACCTTAGACCACGACAACCCTAATTCCTCAGAATCGTGGAAACAATATACTACTTTTCGCTCAGTCACTCGTACTTACTTATTCGGTTTGTCTCAGAGAGTTACACAGAATAAACAGTCTGGGCGTTTCAATAAGTATTTATTGAACAGTTGTTATTCTGGTGTAAAATATATGTGCTGCAGTAACCAGCAGACAATAGCAGAGATATATTATCAGCAGTACGATAAAAGTGAAGGGGTAGAACAGTTCTACTATATTGCAATAATCATGAATACATACATGAATATAAAAAGCATTATGAAAAGTGTGCGTACTCCTACGATGCCTAACTAGATGTACCTGAGTGTACCTAGCATATGTGTAGGTCTAAAAGCCTAAGAGCCAAGAATCCTTCTAGGATTTAGTCGAACCCCCATACCTGAATAGAGAGAGTGTGGGGCCCCGTCCTGGTCTCGAGTTGGACACCCGCAAGGTCTGTGTTAGACCGCTGTCAGCTGGAGCGACTGCATGCAGGAGCCTCAGCGTCTCTGGTCAGTGTGTCAGCATGGAAGTCTCGGTTCCCTCTGTCTTACCGGGGCAAGATGTGGTGTATTTATACCCTAAAGAGTCTTGGTCCTCAGTATGGTATGTATTGGTCTGTCGTTAGACATGAGGAAGACGCCAGGGGTGAACTTTGTACATACATATTATGCAGGTGGTGTATTCCTAGAGAGCCATGCATAATTGATGAGTACAGTGTGGGCCTGTGTTTGGGAAAAACCCTGCTGTATTCAAAACCACAGGATAGATAACGTTCAGCCCTCAGAGCATGTTGTGTACTAGCAAGGACCAATGTAGTTGAAAGATCATGCCTATATAAGGAATCATGACTATAATAGGACATGTACAGTTATGACCATAATTGGGCATATGCAGTTATGACCATAATAGGGCAAGTACGAATATGACCATATTAGGGCAAATATGAATACGTCCATTGTAGGGCATGTATGAACGGGTCTACATTAGGTCCTCTATATGGGACATAACACCCCACTCCTCTTCCGAATTGTATAACAATGACCATACTTAAAATCTGGACAATTTAAAACTTTTTAAAAGCAAGTAAAAACATGGTTTTAAAATTGTTAAAAAATCTTCTGCCTAAAATGTTAATAATTCAGCTATTTCTAATTGGCACTAAAAGAATGTCCATTTATTTCTCCATATAAGTAGCCTCACTCAAAGCGGAAGAAGGCCATGCTTTTCTCAAGCGAAAGTGTCAATTTAGGAAATGTTCCAATTTTGCTCGTTTGTTTTGAAACTTGAGTGAAGAAGCCGAATTCTTTCCCAGGACACGATGAGCCAATTCAAGATTAAGTGTCCTGGCTGGGAAGCACTAATATTATCGGTGTTAGCTGCTGCAGACGACAAATCCAACGCCTCACAGAGAACGTCAATCGCACATAGATGGAATGTAGCACTGCCAACAGTCGGTGCTGCGGTAGCTTGTGCGGCAGTTGCAACCTGGGTGCCTGTGGAGGAGTCACCTAACCCAGCAGAAGCAAACGGCACCTGTGGATTCTCCAGGAATGCATTCATCAGAATCGGAAGCCGCTGAGGACAACGCAGAGCGTGGGCCTTTATGGGGTCCAGCATTGCATCCGTGTCCGGAGGTGCATCTGATGGAAAAGTTAGACAAAGATCCAACGTGCATTCTTCTCCGCAGAACAGGCATCGAAGATCAGGTAAGATGCAGTCTACCCAGACTGGTCTAAATGATAGAAACCAGGAGGCATTGAGTTCTCGCAGGCAAGGAATGCCCAGAAGTTGTACCATGCATTCACGGTATTTCCGCTCCATGAGCTTGTTCGCCATTCCCTCGGGAATTGGGCCGTCCATTGCGTAGCAGTAGTATTATGAATAGGACCCCTGCAACCAGCATTAGGATAAGCGGGAATCCTCCAAATACGCTTCCCAATACGGAGTGTATCAAATTTGGGATTACTCCGAGGACTGTATGAAAGGTGCTTAACAGTCCTGACCCTATGGTCTTAAATAGGTGTACAATACCGCTCGTATCAGACATATTGAAGATACGTCCCACCATTTCTACGAAATGAAAGGGGCAGTTTGTACGTATAAGTGCCTGTATCTCAGTCGAAGTCCTTGCAACTTGAAGTTCATAGGTTTCTCGAGCATAGGTTAAGGGCACAGGTTGCTGTAAAAGCATGGCTTTCAATCTGCTCAGAGTATCAAATTGTATGAAAGAAACATTCAGTGAAGGCCATAGCGGCACCTCCCTGACTGTGTTCAGTGGTGGAAACAATACTTGCATACAGCAAGTAACCCTGGAGTTAACAGTGACCAGATAGGCGAAGCCTGGAATCATCCCTCAGCAACCTTGATCAGTTAGCATTAAGTAACTCCCATTCGAGAGCAGCTGGAAAACCGGCGTGATCTTGGCCGCTGGGGTCCCTGACATGTGACAAGATAAGTTCGCTACTGAACCGCTACAGGCTCCGTGTAGAGAAATATCTTGACACATGAGAGAACCACTTAAAGCGTTCTTGCAGTTTGTACCACTCAGATACACTTCTCGATCCCCATTCCGGCATCGATATCTATATGGTAACTCCCAATTTTCCTTGATGTATCCCTTACCCATCTTTTCATATTTGCCTGCCTGCCTTTGCTCAAGGCAATATTGAAACTGAAACGTAGTGACCGGCAGAGTGAGTTGGCCATGAATTAGCCATTCTGTTGATGGTGATTTGGCTACAGTGAATGGTAACCTTTCCAATTTCTCAATCCGCAGCATTGTATATTTGGCTCCCCTTTGTGCCATTTCTTTCTGTTTATCAGTTAGATTGTATTATGAAAACAGAGACGTGGTGTTTATAAAACACCAGGGCACATAGCCTGCACGCAAAGATTGCAGCGTCCAGCTTAACATCATAATAGAACGTAGCTGAGATTGCCCATGTTGTAACAAGGCCAGATCGTGTTCTAATATGTCGATTGCCGAAGACACAATGTTGCCTAAGGAGTAAATCCTGGAGGTCAAAGTAGTTAACTCATTATCCACTACAGCTAATGCCTTTTCTTAGTTGATACGGTCTATTTCCCGTATTCTTTCTGCGGCCTCTTGTTGGGATATTTTCCAGTTTTCATTATAATAGGCATAAAGGCCAGCATATATGAAACGTTTCTGACGTGTTTTCCTTGGACAAAGTAGGAAATCCCTAAGGTCTACATCAGGTGTGAGTAAGGTCAAGTGATGTTTTACTTCTGTGAGTGTTGAGGTCTCTAGCCAATCAAGGCACAACTTCCCAACACTATAGGATGTCACTACCCCTGGGTGTTGTCTCTGTACATAGCGTGTATCTGGCCTATGGATACTAAACCCTTCGGTTGTATTCATAAATCTCTGTTGACAGGTGTTCGTGTCAATGGGCCAAATCAGCCATTTCGTCCAATCAGGATCTGATCTGTTGTACTGGAGAAGGTCATCTAATCCTACCCCTTGTGTAGTTGAATTCTGCCCCCCACCCATCTGTGATGGTGTTGGAAACCCTGGTGTGTTCATTTCCTTGCCTTTGGCTAAACCAAGACAGGTTGTTTGTTGCACAGTTTCATTCAGAAATAACATCTGCTGCGGAATGATGCATGCTCTAAAAAGTGCTTCTATTCCCTGGACTTGCCAGTCCCTAGAACCCCAGATTGATTTTGAATCTATTGTGTCTTTCCATAGATCAAAAACCTGTTTAGACAACTGGTTCAGAAAGGACGCAGAGTAAATATGTTTGGTGTTTGTTAACATAATTTTCTGAGCTGAAATTTTCGCCACTTTATAATAAAATGACTTTGGGTCGGATGTGTTAAACCCTGAGAAGTATGTGAATTTCTGTGCAAATGCTTGCGAACTACCTTTTGGTGGTGTTGGGCAGTGTTTCCACTGGTGGTACTCAAATACATTTCTAGGTGTTATAGATTTGTGTAAGAAATGATGACCATATTGCTGGTAACAGTACAATGTATCATAATCTGAAGTACCTTCTAACATTTCATTGTTCGGAAATGCTGCAGTTTTTCTAAATCAGACATCAAATTGTTCACAGTATCAGTGTCCCAATCATCAGAAAAAGTACTGGAGGTAATGATATCACTTAAAGAAATTTTAAATACATGTTTTAGCTTTAAACGTTCAGTCGGACCGAATACATCATAATCAATCTTGTCCCATACTATATCGTCCGGTATAGGAACTGCTGTGATGTTCACTGAAGACAAGTCTCTTGGTTCACGATGTGAAGACTGGTGGTGTTTTAAAATCAAATTGACTCTTTGGGCTGTAGAGCTCTGCTGGAGGTATCGTCCATTAATAAGCATACTAAAAGTTATTATTACGCCTACCCAGAAAAGAAAAAAGAAAATCCCAGTGATATACCATAGTTCAATCCAAGGTGACACCAGGTAAGTCTTTCTAAAAAAGTTCAAAAAGTCATTGAGTTTCTGTGTGAGTGATTTTTTGGCTGGCGTCGTTTCTGGCTCACTTGGGTTCACGTATCAAAGTTCATGAAATAGCCAGAAGCAGTTCGATCAATTGTTGGAATTGCATTGGGATTTTTTTAAATCGGATTTTACTCTTGACGAGGCATGTTGACGTAGATGTCTGTAGTCGGTCTGATAGCAACTTGGTTGTCAAGTTGATTTTCATTTTGAAGATGAATTTCTTGTTGAAGTGGAACGAGTTCCATAGCATTGTTGCTTAGTCCTTCATTCCGTACAGGTGGCTCTTCAAACGTGATGAGTCTTTCTGTTTGAACTTCTTGGATTGTAGCGAGAGGAGGGCATCTGCTACTGTGGAGTCCACGGCCTACTGTTTAGTATTGGCCACATAGTGTGGTTTGATTAGGTCGATTGAGACAAATCTTTTCTCCTTTTTTCCGGCAAGCAGCAGCAGAAGTACAGTCCTTGTACCTTGGATTGCTAGGACCGGTACAGGCTTTCTGTAGGATGGCCCAAATTCTTTCTTGTCTGCAATCTTCTCTCTGACCAGATACCCGACTTTTGGGATCCAGACAGGTCTTGCCGTTACTGCCTTGACTTCCTCAGTGGCGGTCTGTTTTAAGTGGACGTTGCTTTGTTGTGTCCTGGATTCATTTAGATCCTGTAAAACAGGCAAACGATCATGGATATCAAATGGTTTCTCATCCGCCACTGTGCCTTCACAATCAAGATCAGGTACCCACATTCTTGTCCCAAATAGGACCTCGTAAGGACTGACACCCCCTAGAGAGCTTCTTGGCTGATTGTTTATTGCTCGTTGGACCCCATAAAGGTGATCTACCCATCTACCGCCTTTGCCTAATACCCTAGCTGTTAAAGATTGCTTTAAGTCCCGGTTTTTCCTCTCCACAACCGAATTTCCCTCAGGATGGTACGGAGAGGAGTACCGCAATGCTACGCCCATTCCTTCCATGGCCTCTTTGTAAGCCCAAGAGCTAAACGTCGGGCCACGGTCAGAATGTAACGTGCCAACTGCGTATGTGCCGATAAAGACTCGCAAAACTTTTATAACAGTTCGAGCGTCAGCCAAGCGCTGAGGCCAAACCCATAGAAATCTAGAGCAGGAATCCACTGCAACCATGATATATTTCTTGGACCCATCAGATTGTAGGGGTCCGAAGTGGTCCAAATACACACATGCGAGAGGTTTGTCTGATTTTAGCAACAGTGTCTGCGCTGGGCGTGTTACGGTGGAGCCTTTCATCTGCTGACAGATGTCGCACTTTAAGACATAGTCTTTGGTCTGTTTTGTTAACCCTGGCCGCCAGTAGCGCTGTTTCAGTAAAGAAATAGTCGCTGTAATGCCTGTATGCGCAGAACCCAAACCCTCATGTGCTGCTAGAATTAAGCCTTGCCTACGATCCATATTTGGTATTACTCTATCCCCCACTCCAGGAATCTGAGCATATGGAATGTTTTGTGCATCTAACTTGTAGGAGTACTTGAGTGGAAATTTTTTTGGTACTGCTGTGCTGCCTTTGCGTGAAGCATTGACAGCTACCATAATCTCGCCGTCTACTCTCGTTTTTGAGCGAGTAACTGCAGCTACGGTGGCTGTGCGTACAGCCCCCTTTGCGGCTTCATCAGCCAATGAATTCCCTTCAACGTGAACGCCATCACGCTGATGACTCAGTGTATGTATCACGTGAGCCCTTGGTAGTTCGTTTCTCAACTCTAATACATGTTCCCATAGCATTTTATGCTTAATTGTGCCACCTTTTGCATCTTTGAACCCGTTTTGTTCCCAATGATGAAGATATTCATTGTACAACTGTACACAGTAAAAGGAATCACACACAATCAGTGTGGGGAATTCGTGATCCGTATTTATAAGTGCCAGTATCAGTGCTTTGAGTTCTGCCAACTGAGCCGTGCAGTCTCCTAGAGATTGCGTTTTAGTACAGCTTGGATGGAACTTGCCATCACGCATGCGACCCTTAACGATTGCATACGCTGCGCTGTAAGCTTGCTTACTCCCTATGGCCATTGGGCAGAACCATCAGTGTAAATAATGTATTCACACTGATCTAGAGGCAAAATCTCATTTGGTAGAGGATATTCTTGTTCGTATTGCAGGAATGCCTGTGTTTTTAAACTTGGATCAAGTCTGTATTCAACATCCATTGCAGTAAGAGAATTAGCCCATTGTATCCATCTGGGATGTAAGGCGTTTTCATTTGGAATGCTAGCTTTTGTAACATCTTCTAAAGCTGGTACTGGGGTCACGACAATTATGCGTTTACCCTGAGCCAGAGCTCTTTCTCTTGCTACAGCGGTCTGCACTGCTGTCAGAATTTTTTCTGTTGAAGTGAAACGCATTTTTGCGTTTGTGTACAGGTGTGATTTGTATGCGATTGGTACTGTTTCACCTTCATTAAAAGTTAAATAAGTGTACCCGCATTGACCCGCTATTACTCGGATCACTAAGTTCTGTGCATTTACGCATGTCTGTAAATGTTTAGAAGCTATCATGTCTTCCTGTAGTGAACGTAGGATGTTTGTATGTTCCTGTGTCCATTGTCTGATTGAAAAATCAGGTTTTATTAAGTCGTAGAAAGGTTTTACTCTTTCTGCGTAATCCAAAATGTATGTTCGACCAAAATTTAGGAATCCCAGAATTGATTGTAAATTTTTTAATGATTTTGGAGGTTGGAGCAGCGCACACTTTTCTAAAAGTTAGCTGCCAGGCTTTTCCCTCACTTAACAGCTCGTATCCTAAAAACAGGACACTGAGGTGGGCAATCTTTGATTTTTAAAGTTACATTTGTAGCCCTCAGAGGCGAATCCCATAATAATGGTGCTCACCCTGGTCAAGTGCCTCTTTAAGTCATCGTCTGTCAGATAAATATCATCCACATAGGACAATGCTTCTTCATCCAAATTTTGGAGTAACTCTGTTACCCTTGCTGAAAATACCCCGGGGCTATTTTTATACCCTTGGGCTAGACGACAAAATTGTCGCTGGGACCCTAACGCACTGAATGCAGTCAGATACCTGCTTTCAGGTGCTATATTTTGGCAGAAAAATCCATTTGAGATATCAAGCGTTGTTTTGTATTTTTTGTGCACAATGTTATTCATTAATGCGGCACTGTGTGCATTTTAAACTGCAAATGTCTTTGTGCAAGTGTTTAAATGTCGCTAATCTAAAACTAAACGATATGTGTTATCAGGTTTTGATACGGGAAAAAAGGATTGTTCATTGGTGAGGTGCAATTTTCTATCACCCCTGGTATTCAAGTTGATCTAGGATCTCCCTGACTTGTTTTTAGCTTCCTGCTTTATAGGGTATTGCCTTTGAGCATTTGGGGAAACTTTTAACGGGATCACGTGGTGGGTTGAATCCTCATCCCAACCAACATGATTTTTATACAATGCCGGAGCTAGGGCAACCGCCCACTCCTGCGCATATACATGTTTAAGATAAATGGGAACAAGGTCGGAAAAGGCTGGAAAAATTACAGTTTCTCCCGTAGGGCACTCCATGACAAATGCTGGCGGCCAGTCTTGTTCTGCTAATAGAATGTCATAACCAGATGACAGATTTTTCCAAAAGAGACCTTACATTTTCCTGGGCTTGTCCCCCTCCAGACGGAGTGTTATCTCATGTAACTTATGTGGGACACTTACCCAAGTATCAGGTGTTTCCACCGTGATATACTCACTCAACTCCACTGACGCCAGAAATTCCTTCAGGTTCTGGCGAGCTATTGTTACTTCTGCCGCGCTGTCTAGCATCGTCAGAGCCCATTCCCCGTTCAGAAGCTGTGTCCTCAGAATTCTGGGCATGTCTCATCTTGAGACCTGCTACCTTCTTCTTTTTGAACTGAGGTTTCTGTTTTTGTTTATCCTCTTTTTTAGGTGCGTAGTCTGCAGCGCGTTGCATGTCTCTGGACTTTGTACGCTCCTCTTGTCTGTGTTCTGACCGTCCTTCCCTCTTGGAGTTTTTTGATGAACCCTGAAAGGAACGAGAGGAACGTGTATCAGTATCCTGATACCTGTCAGTTTTTTTAATATTATCCCTATTCCTGAGGTTATACCTCGTTTCAGAGGGCTCCTGTTGAGGAGACCTACCTCTGGATTAAGATCTGCTGTCTGTAGACTTTTGTTGTTTTTTATTTTCCCACTTCTTTTTAGAAGAAGTAGGTGTCTGCTTTATCGTGTCCTTTTCAGGACTACCCACTAGTTGTGGTTTTAATGCTTTCCCACCTAGACTGTCTCTGCCTAGTTCTGCATATGCAGTTTCAATTATTTTGGGTAATTCGTGTTGATGATCCTCTGGACTGAACTCCCTTAGGCGTTGGCGGATCGCCACTGAAGCTGCTTCCCCCTTAATGTTAGCTAGTATTATGGCTGATACCTGGTCAAAGTTATTTAGTAACTTCATCCCTAAGTTAAGGCCAGGCTCTACTCCGTACTCATTTTGTATCTGTCTCAATACGTCAGGTATTACTGCTAAGGACGGGATACCATGTGTTCTGGTATATATGGTAGCAAAGACTGAACCCCAAGAGGTGCAGTCCTCTACTTGTGGTGTGATCCCCATGGTCAAGCAGATTGTTAGAATTCTGTGTTTTTCATAGGTGGTAGTATTCGGGAATACTGCCTCAAGCTGAGTTATTTTCTGAGCTATCCAGAATGGTATTTGTTCACGTTTTGCGGGCATTTTGCCCATTACCGCATGTAATGTTTGAGGAGTAATTTTATTTCCTGTACCCTGAGCTGGAGTACTATTTGCTGCACCTGGTGCAGGTTGGATTGTTAAAGTCCTCATGACCAATTGTGTCAGGTTTCTGTAGATTTTAATTAAATCTCTGTGTTGTATGAGTAATTCTGGCTGTGGCATTGTTCCAATGTCAGGATGCGGTGTGTAAGCCGCTAGTATTGGCCATGTGGCCCCATCTCCTCCGAGCGGGCCTAATCTTACTCTTCCTCGTACGTGGGGTAGGGCGCCATTAAAACAGTAATAATGTTCCTTGTAAGTAGAATCTCTATGTCCTCAAATGGACCATATTCCCTTGGTGCATCTCCTTTTATATAGTAGTGAAATGTCTTTGTTATGGCATTTGCTGCTGGGAATGTAACCCACGAATAGAATACCTCTGTTTTGTTTGATTCGTGTGCCTCAATCACGAAAACTACCATGCCACCCCTAGCTTGTAAACCATTTTCTAATAGTCTTAGGGTGACTGTCATTCTGAATTTTGGTGCGATCTGTATTGCATTTACAGGATCTTCTGAAAAATTCAGGTCAACTCTGTCTTCCCCTGCCTCGGAATCAGGCATGTTTAGAGGAAGAAGTGTTCAAAGGGAATTAAGATGAGGTGTTATGCACAATTTAGGAACTAAATATCTTTCAAGCTTGAGTAACCAACAGCCGATAAATAGGATATCTCGCCTACTCAGCTGTGACGGAGTTTGTGCCCACCCACTACAGACATCTCTGTGGTTTTGTGAGTAGGTTCTCTGAGAATAGCACAACTGAAATACTCAGATTCTACTGTTAAATAAGTACCCAACCAATGTTGGCGGCGCCATGTCGTTGGCGGCGCCATGTCGTGTAGTTCCTATAGTACCCATGCAGGACCTGCGCGTTTGGATAACATAAACTGTGGGCTTGGTGATAGACTGGCTCTGTGCACCCCCACCGCGTATGTTAGCCGGATTTGCATTAGCTAGCTCACAGTGCCACTAGAATCTCCTCTTATCGGGTAGAGATTAGTTTATGGCAACCTTAGACCATGACAACCCTAATTCCTCAGAATCGTGGAAACAATATACTACTTTTCGCTCAGTCACTCGTGCTTACTTATTCGGTTTGTCTCACAGAGTTACACAGAATAAACAGTCTGGGCGTTTCAATAAGTATTTATTGAACAGTTGTTATTCTAGTGTAAAATATATGTGCTGCAGCAATCAGCAGACAATAGCAGAGATATATTATCAGCAGTATGATAAAAGCAAAGGGATAGAACAGTTCTACCATATTGCAATAATCATGAATACATACAAGAATATAAAAAGCATTATGAAAGTGCTCGTACTCCTACGATGCCTAACTAGATGTACCTGAGTGTACCTAGCATATGTGTAGGTCTAAAAGCCTAAGAGCCAAGAATCCTTCTAGGATTTAGTCAAACCCCCATACCTGAATAGAGAGAGTGTGGGACCCCGTCCTGGTCTCGAGTTGGACACCCCGCAAGGGCTGGAGCGACTGCATGCAGGAGCCTCAGCGTCTCTGGTCAGTGTGTCAGCATGGAAGTCTCGGTTCCCTCTGTCTTACTGGGGCAAGATGTGGTGTATTTATACCCTAAAGAGTCTCAGTCCTCAGTATGGTTTGTATTGGTCTGTCGTTAGACATGAGGAAGACGCCAGGGGTGAACTTTGTACATACATATTATGCAGGTGGTGTATTCCTAGAGAGCCATGCATAATTGATGAGTACAGTGTGGGCCTGTGTTTGGGAAAAACCCTGGTGTATTCAAAACCACAGGATAGATAACGTTCAGCCCTGAGAGCACGTTGTGTACTAGCAAGGACCAATGTAGGTGAAAGATCATGCCTATATAAGGAATCATGACTATAATAGGACATGTACAGTTATGACCATAATTGGGCATATGCGGCTATGACCATAATAGGGAAAGTACTGAATATGACCATATTTGGGCAAATATGAATACGTCCATTTTAGGGCATGTATGAACGGGTCTACATTAGGGCCTCTATACGGGACATAACAAGAGAAGAGCTAACTAAACCAACCCACAACATGGCTCATCTACATATGCTCCCTCCCCTTTGCATCTAGAAATTCCTGCCTTAAGCCTGTCATCTGGCTGGGTTCAAAGGGTAGGGCTGTAACTGGACCTGACTTACACTGTCTGTCCCTTCCTCTCTTTGAAGAAGATGTTTTACGACCCCTCCCCCTTCCATAGCATTCCTATGTAGCAGAACCCAGTATAGTTCCCTGACCCCTTTGGCTGCTTATCACCTTATCAAAGCAGCCAGGCTAATCCACTTAACTCTGGCCAATCAGATCAGAGCACTAGAGGGCTGCATTTTGGCTTACAGACAAGATAGTCTTATAACTTCATGTCTGTACATTTTAGGATCAATTCCACAATACCATGTTGTTGGATTTATCAATACCATTCTAGGAAGTCCTTGAATGATATTTTTATGACCTCCTTGACATTAGTTATTATTTATTAACTTCTTTCCTTGTTAACCTATGTGGCTGGGGATCTGCAATGGGCAAAATGATCTGAGCAATTTCTCCAACACCAGGGCTCATAAAACATATTTTATAAGAACCCTCCTACATCTACAGGACCCCCATCCCTAGAACACCTAGTGGAGACTTTAGGGGTTCTGAATATGCAAAAAGATTGCTGATCCTCACTTCACAGTGCTCCTAGCACAAAAGTTGATTTTGGGAAGCACTTTACTACAATGTGGGTGTGAAATGTGCAATTTCAGTAACCCCAGGGCATATACAAATGATTTAATAAGGATCCTTCTTATAAGTACCAGACCCCCCTATGTCTGAGACACCTACGGGAGACCCTGGGAGTACATAATATGCCCACACATTGTAGTTTATACATTTTTAAGTGCCCCAAACACCAGAGACGAGTTTGGACACAATTTGCATTTTAAAAGCAGTCCTGCAACACAGGGCTGCTTTTAAACTGACCTCAGGCTTCAGCATTGCACACATGCTAGTCCAGAAAGGCTGCTGGCCTCTAAACTGCCATGCCCTATTATATACTAGGGATTTAAAGGTAGTTTCAATCCCCCTGCCCTATTATGTACTAGGACCTTCTAGGTGAGGTCATGCCAATTATAGGGTTACCCTAACCCATATTGTACCCTAGTGTATGTAGGTGTTTTCACTGTATTCTGTCTTTTCAGCATTACACTGGCCCTGGGCCTGGTTAGGCAGAGTCCAGGGACACTCAGAGTCAGTTACCACCAGTACCAGTCAGCAAACAAAATGGGAGTGCCCAGGGCACAGGATGACTTTGCAACAGTGTGTTCGTGCTGACGACTGGTCCTTATTTATAGCAGCTGTCAGGCAATCTAATCATACAAAGTGGCAGTACACAGCGGCGTGAGAAAGGATATAATCTATTGCAAATTCCTGTTGCTTGAGAAAATGGCAGCATAGGACTATTACAGGTGGCAAAATGTACTTGTGGCTATGCATACATAAGTCCGGAATATTATTGAAAACGGTAGCAACATTCCACGTTATGGTTGCAAACATATATGTGGTATCTGTTCTTTACCTATGTCACTTACTTGCACTGTAGATGATACCAGAAAATTGCAGAAGAGACTAGAACAGTGGAACCTTGCTGTCACAAAGTTCTAAAATGTAGAGTGAGGAGCCTGCACACTCCTGAACTGGCAGTGTGTATGCTATAACTGGGTAGTATGGAATAACGCTGATGCTTCTTTTCATTCTCTGGTCTGCTTTTCACATAATACCTTTATCCTGCATTGGACAATATATCACCAAAGGTGACTAGTTTGGCCACTATACATCCCTGTATTATGCTGCAGGAGTTTGTGAATGGAACAAACCCTACTTTAAATTGTTTCTGGTCAAGCAATGCATATTGAGCTATTTTCCCTAAAGAAACTTTACAGGCACTCAACAGCCAAAAGAGAGACCAGACATCTGACCTTGACAAATTTTGGACTGATTTTTATCAATCAGAGACCATTCAATGGGGCTGATACATTGCTTTTGTGAGTTACACTATTCTAAATGTTGACTCGTTCTCTGCAACTTGGTGTGAACCTGAAATTGTGTTTGCACAAGAAGGGCAACAGAAACAACAGGCATTTGCGCTTGCTTTGCACACCCCCAGGGAACTTTGGTATTACAGAAGGAGCTGCAGATGTTTGTGTGGCCCCTTCTGTAATACCAATAGTTCTGGCACACATAGAGCACCAGCACTATCTCAAGGGGTTGTTCCCTCATTTGCATGGAGGTGTGCCCGATGCAAATTAGGGAATCCCTTTTCCTCTGTGCCCGCACTGTATTACAGACACAGGCATAGAGGCAAAGAAGCTCTCTGGAGGTGCACTCACTGCACCCGCCTGCAAGGGGTCTTGATCTGGATCTGCCCAGGCGTACCGTTCCAGAAAACAAATGAAATGATTGACCCAGGTGGAAAGTATGTGGTGGTGTCGGGGAACCTGGCTGGCCGGAACTTCACTACAGTCAGGGTTTACGCACCAAATATGAATCAGGATGTGTTCTCATGGAATTTTCAAGGAAATTGGCATCATATATGGTGAACTAATTGTATTGCGGACCCAAATCACAATAGATCGCACCCACCCCTAGTTGCTAGGCAATTTAAGAATTGGCAGCAGAGGTAGGGGATAGTAGATTTGTGGAGATGTTCGCACCCTGACACTAGGTAGTACTCATACTTTTCAGAGATGCATGAGCTTTACGTATGAGTGGCTACATTTCTATGTCCCTTGAGTGAGCAAAATGAGGTGAGAAATGTAGAGTATTTATGCAAGATGGTTTCAGACCATAACCTAGTTCTGCTTCCGTTGGGGTGGAATAGAGAGCCACTCTGAATCCCGGAGTGGCGTTTGTGGGTGTAAACCTTGGAGGATCCAACATTTTGCAATACCGTTGGAGAAGAAGTGGAAAATTATTTACTGGACAATGAGGCTTCATCAGCATCACTTCTGACGGGGTGGGATGTCTTCAAGACTTTATTCGGGAGTGTTGTATAGCAGAAATGGTGGGGGTGAGGCCTACCTTGCTGAGAGACATTGGGAAGCATGAGAAGGTGATGCAGGAGCTGGTGAAGCCAGGGAATATGGGCCTGAAACAGCAGCTGTCATATGCCAGTAGAAGTAGATATAGAAAAATGACACTTTTTTGATTACGGAGTATATGGGCAAAACGCATGCAGAATGTGATAAGGTGGGCACTCTGCTGGCCTGGCTTACTAATAAAAAGAATAGAAGCACAGAGATCCTGGATGTAGATTCTGAGGATGGCATACATCTCTATACACAGGAAGCCATCAATAGCGGATTTATGGATTATTATACAGTGTTATATGCTCCCCCTCTGGAGTTGCTGATTCAGTTTATCTTGGAGTTTCTAGACCCGGTGGAATTGCCGAGAGTCTCTGAGGAGGAAGCAAGAGACCTGGGTGGAGCTGTTATCATTCAGGAAGTGAAGGTTGTTATAAAACATATGGTGAGAGGGAAGGTTCCCGGGTCGGATGGATTTCCTGGGGAATTCTATGCAGCTTATGTGGAGGAGTTGGTGCTGAGTTGTCGCAGAGATTGGTTACCCTCTATTCAGCTGCCCTTTTGACAGAGGCTTTAGTAATCCCATTGTTAAAGCCGGGAGAGTCTCCTGCGGATGTATGGGCATAACTGCCTGCTTTCCATGTTAAATTTGGATTACAAACTACTTTGTAGAATTTTGGCAACATGCCTGTTATCATGAATACCCAAAATAATACGTACAGACCAGTCTGGGCTCATACAGGGCGAAATACAGCACATAACATCAGGAGGGTGCAGGCGATTATGGAAGCAGAATTTGAACAGTGTGAAAAGGTGGTTCTGACCATCTGAGCCACCCGGATTTTTTACTTTTTGATCCACTGATTTTTGATCTTTTACTGTGGGAGAGCCTCATAACCTGTGACTCAACCCCCATAAACTCATGGTAAAATGGACTGCATGTTTTTTCCACCGGTGTCCACCTTGTGAGATAAGACTGCTGCGAGGCAGCCAGGGTAAGGGGCACCTGACTGGTTATATGCGGACATGTGTGCACACGTGTATGCATCTGTGTAAGGGCTGTTCGGGGGAGATTCCTCTGGTGCGCAGCCCAGGAGCTGGGTACAGATATAAGGGTGTAGAAGGGACTATGCAGAGTTGGATGATGACATAGAATAGGCCTTAAAATGTGGCAACACATGTAAGGGATAGTCAGTGTGCTTTACTGTTTCACTGTAGGAACACTCCATTATACTCCTATGGAAAAAGAGACCACACAGGTTAGTTTCAGTTGCCTTGGGCCTACAAACTCCGGACACACCTGAAAAAACACTGTCATTTGTGTGAAAAGAACCATTCTGCTATGTCCAAAGGCATATCTGTACTGTTAATGGGGTTCACTGATAGAATATCGACTACAAAAATATAGATGAAAAAAATATTGAAGTAAAAATATAGAACGCAAAAATCTTGACTCCCTATACTTAACCCGTTTACCGTGGCGATAATTACGCCGCAGTGCGGGGCGTTCCATTATGTGGGCGGGGCCGCGTCGGCCAACGGACATGCGCAGCACTACCGAGGTAGTGCTCGCGACGGCCGTTGGCTGACGGCCGCACTTAAAGGGTTAACCAGGTAAGTACAAAAATATTGAGAAAACAAATATTGATGTCAAAAATATAGTTGTACAAAATATCAATTTTCATATACATAACATGAAATTATAAATATTAAATATATTAAATAATAACATTAATTTGAAAAAATAAATTAACTTTAAAATACATTTTAACAAATATAACAAATAAACTTAATTAAAAAAAGTTAAACACATACATAATAATTAATATATAAATGTATTTTATATTTTTAAAATTATATAAAATTTACAAATAAATGAAAAAAACGAATATATATATATATTCTACAACTGACAGACTGATACAGACATTCACACAGATTAGTCATTCACCCATGCATTCACTAAGACACGTTCAATCACTCACTTATACAGTCAGTCACGCACCTACTAAATCATCCATTCAGACACTCATACAGCCACTCAGTCTTCAATACATCTTGGCGTACATATATATATATATATATATATATATATATATATATATATATATATATATATATATATTCTTAAACTTCCTAGAAACACTCAGTCACTGGATGATGTCATCAGTGTAGTTGTCAGTGATGTCATTTGAGATGTCATCAGTGATGTCACTGACCATGTCATGAGTGATGTAATCTGTGATGTCATCAGCAGTGCATTGCAGGGGGATGAGTTATAGTTAGCTTAGCTAACTATAACGGCAGAATTTTCTGGTTTTGAGCGAGTGAAATGTCAGCCTAACTATAGCGTCCTTGAAACCTGTGGTTTTTCAGTGAATTTCTAAGGTTTTTTAAATGCTAATTCCTAACTATAAAGTCCCTGAAACCTGTGGTTTTTTCAGTGAATTTCTAAGGTTTTTAAATGCTAATTCCTAACTATAAGTCCCTGAAAACTCTGTTTTTTTCAGTCAATTTCTAAGGTTTTTTTAAATGTTAATTTCTCAATATGCCTTCATAGGTAGGACATGTGCAGAAAGAGGGATAAAGGTGAAGAAAGAAGCATGAGAAGTGCAGAAAGAGGAAACAGAAGTTCAGAAAGAGGAAGAAATGTACAGAAAGAAGCAAGAGAAGTACAGAAAGAACTAACAGAGGTGCAGAAAGAGGCCCACTTTGACTGTACCTTACAACAGACTCATACAAAGTAGCCTAATCCTTCTCCCAAGATGTCTTAAACCTCACTTTTGTCTTGAGGGTTCACTATTAATCAAGTGCTCAGCATGTTATGCCTACCAAATATAAAACAGCAATCCTAAGCATATCACTGTTGTAAGTCTGATCAAGTTTGTAAAGGTATGCATGCGTGTCTCTGCTTTTACCTAGTGACATGTTACATAAAAATAAACATACAAATACTTGAATACCTGTGTTTCAAACAGCACACTCTGTAAATATGTTCACAAAAAGGTGTATTTCTTTCTGCTCATAATATAGGGCACATGGGTATTCAATAGTATATTTGAGGGGCTCTATAACACCTATATACATAAGACATGCCTGCCTGTGCAACTGCATGACAGAGCAGAACTGAGAACATTTAACCACCTATAGGAGAAGCTACCCACTTTTTAAGCTACCATCTTCAGATGCATAACACATGTGAGAATACATATACAAGTAGACATATACCTCCGTCACAAGAGCACGCAGACCTTTAAACTTGACAGCTTTCACTTCCCATTTGAGTACAGAAACAGGCTAGAGAAGTACAGAAAGAAGAAAGAGAAGTGAAGAAAAAACAAGAGAGGTGCAGGAAGAGAAAAGAGAAATGCAGAAAGAGGCAAGAGGGGTGCAGAAAGAGGCAAGAGTGGTACAGAAAGAGGTAAGACAAGTAGAAAAAGAGGCAACAGGGGTGCAGAAAGAAGCAAGAGAGGTGCAGAAAGAAGCAAGAGAAGTGCAGAAAGAAACAACAGAGATGCAGAAAGAGGCAAGAAAAGTGCAGAAAGAGGCAAGAGAGGTACAGAAAAAGGCAAGAGAGGTGCAGAAAGGGGGGAGAGGGGTGCAGAAAGAGGCAAGAAGGGTATAGAAAGAAGCAAAAGAAATACAGAAAGAAGAAAGAGAAGAGCAGAAAGAAGCAACAGAGGTGCAGAAAGAGGCTAGGGGGTGCAAAAAGAGGCAAGAGAAGTGCAGTAAGAAGCAACAGAGGTGCAGAAGGAGGCAAGAGAACTATAGAAAGAGACAAGAGATGCAGAAACAGGCAAAAGAGGTGCATAAAGAGGGAACAGGGGTGCAGACAGAGGCAAGAGAGGTGCAGAAAGAGTTAAGAGAGGTGCAGAAAGAGGCAAGAGGGGTGCAGAAATGTACAAGAGAAGTGCAGAAAGGAGCAAGAGCAGTGCAGAAAGAACCATCAGAGTTGCAGTAAGAGGCAAGAGGGGTGCAGAAAAAGGCAAGAGACGTGCAGAAAGAAGCAAAAGAGGTACAGGAAGAGGGGTGCAGAAAGAAGCAAGAGGGGTACAGAAAGAAGCAAGAGAAGTACAGAAAGAAGCAAGAGATGTGCAGAAAGAAGCAGCAGGGGTGCATGAAAAGGCTAGAGGTGTGAGAAAGAGGCAAGAGAAGTGCAGAAAGAAGCAACAGAGCTGCAGAACGATGCAAGAAAACTGCAGAAAGAGGCAAGAGAGTTGCAGAAACAAGCAAAAGAGGTGCAGAAAGAGGGAACAGGGGTGCAGACAGAGGCAAGAGACTTGCAGAAAGAGTTAAGAGGTGTGCAGAAAGAGGCAAGCGGGGTGCGGAAATTTGCAAGAGAGGTCCAGAAAGAAGCAAGAGCAGTGCAGAAAGAAGCAAAAGAGGTGCAGAAAGAGGCAAGAGAACTGCAGAAAGAGACAAGAGATGTGCAGAAATAGGCAAGAGAGGTGCACAAAGAGGGAAGAAGGGTACAGAAATAGGCAAGAAGGGTGCAGAAAATTGCAAGAGAGGTGCAGAAAGAAGCAAGAGAGGTGCAGAAAGAAGCAAAAGAAGCGCAGAAATAAGCAACAGGGATGCAGAAAGAGGCAAGAGAGGTACAGAAAGAGGGAAAAGGAGTGCATAAAGAGGCAAGAGGGGTGCAGAAAGAAGCAAGTGAGGTGCAGAAAGGGGGAACAGAGGTGCAGACAGAGGCAAGAGAGGTGCAGAAGCAGGCAAGAGAAGTACAGAAAGAGGCAACAGAAGTGCTGAAAGAAGCAACAGAGGTGTAGAAAGAAGCAAGAGAAGAGATGAAAGAGACAAGAGAGTTGCAAAAAGAAACAAGAGAGGTACAGAAAAAAGCAAGAGAAGTGCAGAAAGATGCAAGTGAGGTGCAGAAAGAGTCAAGAGAAATGCAGAAACAGACAAGAGAGGTGAAGAAAGAGGCAAGTGAGGTGCAGAAACAGGCATGAGGGGTGTAGAAAGAGGCAAGAGAAGTGCAGAAAGAAGCAACAGAGGTACAGAAGGAGGCAAGAGAACTGCAGAAAGAGGCAAGAGACATGCAGAAAGAAGAAAGAGGGGTGCAGAAAAAAGCAAGAGGTGTGGAAAAAAGAAAGAGAAGTGCAGAAAGAACCAATAGAAGTGCAGAAAGAGGCAAGAGGGGTGCAGAAAGAGGCAAGAGAACTGCAGAAAGAAGCAACAGAGATGCAGAAAGAGGCAAGAGAACTGCAGAAAGAGGAAAGAGAGTTGCAGAAACAGGCAAAAGAGGTGCATATAAGGGAACAGGTTTGCATAAAGAGGCAAGAGAGGTGCATAAAGAAGCAAGAGCAGTGCAGAAAGAACCAACAGAGCTGCAGAGAGAGGCAAGAGACAGAAAGAGGCAAGAAAGTTTCAGAAACAAGCAAAAGAGGTGCAGAAAGTGGGAACACGGGTGCAGAGGCAAGAGAGTTGTAGATAGAGGCAAGAGGGGTGCAGAAAGAGGCAAGAGAGGTGCAGAAAGAGGCAAGAGAGGTGCAGAAAGAAGCAAGAAAGGTGCAGAAAAAAGCAAGAGAAGTGCAGAAAGAAGTAACAGCGGTGCAGAAAGAGGCAAGAGAATTGCAGAAAGAGGCAACAGAGTTGCAGAAAGATGCAAGAGAAGTGCAGAAAGAGGCAAGAGAGGTGCAGAAAGAGGGAACAGGGGTGCAGAAAGAGGCAAGAGAGGTACAGAAAGTGGGAAGAGGCGTGCAAAAACAGGCAAGAGGGGTTAAGAACGAAGCAAGTGAGGTGAAGAAAAAGGCAACTGAGGTGCAGAAAGAGGCAAGAGAGGTGCAGAAGGAAGCAACAGAGGTAGAGAAAAAAGCAATATAAGTGATGAAAGAGACAAGAGAGTTGCAGCAAGAAACAAGAGAGGTGCAGAAAAATCAAGAGAAGTGCAGAAAGAGGCAAGTGAGGTGCAGAAAGAGGCAGGAGAAGTACAGAAAGAGGCAAGAGAGGTGCAGAAACAGGCACGTGAGGTACAGAAACTGGCAAGGGGTGCAGAAATAGGCAAGAGAAGTGCTGAAAGAAGCAACAGAGGTGCAGAAGGAGGCAACAGAACTGCAGAAAGAGGCAAGAGAGTTGCAGAAACAGGCAAGAGAGGTACAGAAAGAGGAAAGAGGGGTGCAGAAAAAGGCAAGAGGGGTACAGAAAGAAGCAAGAGAGATGTGGAAAAAGCAAGAGAAGTGCAGAAAGAACCAACAGACGTGCAGAAAGAGGCAAGAGGAGTGCAGAAAGAGGCAACAGAAGTGCAGAAAGAAGCAACAGAGGTGCAGAATGAGGCTAGAGAACTGCAGAAAGAGGCAAGAGACATGCAGAAAGAAGAAAGAGGGGTGCAGAAAGAGGCAAGAGGGGTGCACAAAGAAGCAATAGAGAAGCACAAAGAAGCAATAGAGGTGCAGAAAGAAGCAAGAGAATTGCAGAAAGAAGCAACAGAGGTTCAGAAAGAGACAAAGGGGTGCAGAAAGAAGCAAGAGGGGTGCAGAAAGAAGCAAAGGAAATGCAGAAAGAAGCAAGTAAGGTGCAGGAAGAGGCAAGAGAGGTGCAGAAAGAGGCAAGAGAAGTGCAGAAAGAGGGAAGAGGGTGCAGAAAGACATAAGTGAAGTGCAAAAAGAAGCAACAGAGGTGCAGAAGAAAAAAGCAAGAGAGGTGCAGATAAAAGCAAGAGAGGTGCAGAAAGAAGGGAGGTGCAGAAAGCAGTAGAGATGTACAGAAAGAGGCAAGAGAGGTGCATCACGAAGCAAGAGTGGTTTGCACACCATTAGAACCAATTTAACACCCACATTTAGCAATAAGTAACAGGTGACCATTCCAGGTTTGCAAAGGACCTTCCACCACGCAGTAACACTTGTCGCTGCATTTTTGGTAACGTTTGAGCCGTTTGAGCTAGAAACAAGGTTTTTGTTCAAATCTGCAGATTAGGCAGCAGATGATGGATTATGTGGCAAATGCGGAAAATGTTTAATTATGTTCGGTGCAGCCGAATGTTGCAAAATTCCAGTGGCCCTGCTCATACCTCCGACTAGTTCAGAACCTGATTATTTCTTTCACAATCAATAGAGATTTTGTACTAGACTTTTATAAATGTACTACACCGCTGTAAGTTTTTATCAAAAATATATGTTTATTAAATTATTTGTTTTGTTTCTCTATTTTTCTCGCTAATTGTGTAAACAATTTTATACAAAAAGATGATACCAATGGGGCTGTCTGACAAAGAAAACACAATAACAAATCCACAGACAAGTTTTTTTTTTTAACATTTTCAGTCTGATTCGTGTACCGTACGCGAATCCCGCCAAAATATTTATTAAAAATGCTTTTTTTGGCCCCCTTATCTTGTTTTTTTTACCTTTTTTCTTGTGACTCGGTGACTCGGTTCAAGCGAGTCACAAGATGGCTGCCAACACTTTCTGGTTTGAAGTGTTGGCAGCCAATCAGAATAAAGGTCGTGATCGGGAGGTTTCGCGGATCCACCGCGGTTGTCAGATATTGATATTTTTTTATTTTTTTTATTTCTCAGGAACTACTGAACGGATTTACACCATTTAAAACAAAGAGTGCACTCTGGACCAAGAGCTACCTCTCTGCCAAATTTGGTGTAATTCTGTTCAGCAGTTCGAGCTGTAGCCGTGTCTAAAGTTTCCCATGGAAAATAACATGGAGAAAACACATTTTGGGACCCCCCTTTTTTCTCGGCCCCCGCTTTGCGAATCACCCCGAAACTTTCAAGACAGGAGCTGACAGGAGCACCCCACTAGTTTTGAAAGTTTCGCGAAGATTCGTCATCCGGCGCCAAAGTTATTGGGAAAAGAAAAAATGCTTTTCCTATGGAAACTAGGTCCTAACTATAACTACCTACTGGCGACCGCCAGTAGGTAATCTATATATATATATATATATATATATATATATATATACACATATATATATATATATATATATATATATATATATATATATATATATATATATATATATATATATATATATATATGTATACATACATATATATATCCAGAAAACTCCGCTGCAACTTGATTCTTTTTCAAAAACGGAGCACAGACCACATTGTCTTTGCGGTGTCTTTTTATTCTTCCCCAAACACCTCTACAGCCATGACGCGTTTCAGCCCTGCCTCGGGCCTTGATCACATGACACGCTCTGTCAGGTAGGTGGATTTTTTATACATTTTGTTTGTGAAGCTTTAAAGTGACAGGTATTTAAGTTAAATGCATAGACATAAACAAAATATACAATTACTTGTGTCAAACCATGTACTGTGTTTAGATTAAAACCTGCTACATATAAAATACAATATACAATATAAAGTATACAATTGTTGCAAGGCTAAATCATTGTAAATAAACACAAAAGACAATGTGTCTGCCATCAAAGCATTCTTGGATAGCCACAAAATATGCTATTTTCCATAAAATATGTAAGCATTGCCTCGCATGGGTACTTGGTATTAAAATAATTGTATTAAGATAATAAAATTGGGGATTTAAGTAGTTGTTAAAAAATCCTGACGTAAAAATATTGGCCTGAATGCCACATAACACCAAAGTGTTAATGTCTGTCTGCTTAAAACCTGCTATTGATAAAGTGCTTGTGCTCTCCTCTAAAAAAAAAGGTGCTAAAACCCGTGTTTAAAATCTTAAAAACATTTGTGTAAAAAACTACCTAACCCTGTGTGTGAAATCTACAATAAAAACAGTTGTACAAAATTATGATATCTAAATCTGAAATCGGCAGCATTTGACAACAATTTTTTTTTTTTAAATTTTCTAAGAAGCAAATAACTGATTGTTTATGATGTTAATCTGTTCATTTGGGGAACACAAGCTCCGCTATGCAACCAGTGTCGTTTAAGTTGCTATGTCGGGGTTTTTACTGGACAAAAAGATTTTTGGTGATAAAAACTGTTATAAAACTTTTAAAGGCAAGTATGTAACTCCTCCGTGGCGTTCAGACCTTTGGGTTGTTTTGTGTCGAGGTTAATGATGTAATGGGCCTCGAGCAGTCTAAGATATCTTTCTCTGTCTCCACCTCTTTTCTTCGGGGGTACTGCATCTATTAAATAGTATAATAGACCAATGGGGTCATCTCCATGAACCTCGCTAAAGTGTCTGGCGACTGGGTAGTTCTGGTCCTGATTTTTTATGGCCCTGATGTGCTGGAGTACCCTCTTGTGTCCCTGCAGTATCATACTGCCAATATATTTAAGTCCACAAGGGCACTCCAGCACATAGACTACATATTCAGATTTGCAGTTGAGAGATAGATTGATGGGGTATTCTTGCTTGCTAAAAGGGGTCGTGTAAGTTGTCTTGTTGCAGCCAAATTGACCTGCCTTGCAGACTTTACATTTGTAAAATCCCTTTCTTTGGGCTAGCCAAGTACTAGGATTGGGAGTGCTGAGATCATTCTGAACTAAGAGATCTTTCATGGATCTGGACCTGCTGTATGTAATTGACGGTTTTCTGGGAAGTATATGTCCTATGGTTTGGTCACTAAGAACCAAGGGCCAATTTCTCATAATCAGTTTCCTCACATTTTTCTCTTGTTTGTTGAACCTAAGAATGAATCTAAAATCATTAGCTGTTTGAATTGTCGAACTGGCAATCGTAGTAAGGGAGGCTGATGTGGGAGCAGACAATAAGCTGTCTCTTGATCTAGCTCTACTTTTGGCGATTGCCTTGTCAATGCATGTTGTAGAATACCCTCTATCTCTGAATCTGTGTTTGCTGCTTTCTTAGGCTAACAACAAATCCTGATCAGTACTGCAGATGCGTCTCAGCCTCAACATCTCCCCGTAAGGAATACTGCGGAAGAGATGCTGTGGATGGGCGCTGCTCGCATGTAGAATTGCATTTCCGGCCGTGGACTTCCTGTGTAATCTTGTCTCTAATTTATCATCCCTGACAACAACCTGAACATCTAGAAAATGTATAGTTACAGGACTTATGGCTGCTGTGAAATGTAAATTAAGACAGTTGTTGTTGAGAGTGTCAATGAAATATGTTGCCTCACTGGTAGTACCCTCCCAGATTAAAAAGAGGTCGTCTATATATCTCCACCAGGCCTGAATGTGGGTTTTGACCATCTGTTCATGTTCTTTGAGGAGGACCAGCTCCTCCCACCAGCCCAAATGGAGAGAGGCTTACGTGTACAAAGATGTCACATCTAGTGTAATCAGCAACCATCCGGCTTGCCAAGGACACCTCTTCAATTTGGTTAGAAAATCACTTGTGTCTTTAATGTAGGAATCTAGACTTTGCACATGTTCCTGAAGAAAGTAGTCAATGTACTTTGAAGCATTTTCCAACAGGCTATTGCGAGCAGATATAATAGGCCTGCCAGGCGGTATCAGAGCATTTTTATGGATCTTAGGGATGAAGTAAAGGACCGGAGTCACTGTTTTTTCATTCTTGATGTATTTGAATTCATCCAGAGTAAGTAGCCCTGTATTTTTCCATGCAACAAGTTTCATGTAAAATTCATTGTTTGATTTACGCATGGTTGGAAGGTCACTGCGGCGGTAACAAGCTATGTCTTTCAATTGCTTCATCGCCTCGGCAACATAATCTGACTTTTTCCACAGTACAACATTTCCACCTTTGTCAGCATTACGCACTATGATGTCCGGATTCTTTCTCAATTTTGACATCAGTGTGTGGAATTGGATTTCCTGTTTGTTACTTCTTTGAAGCTGGAAATTTGAAACTTTGTAATTCAATTCTTTTAAACCACGTATGATATTTTCATGAAAATTGTCAATTGAATCACGGACCATCAATGGATTATAAGTTGAACGAGGTTTGAAGGGAGTTTTAATTTGCAGTGGGGTTGTCTTGTCTGGACTTATTGACAGTTCTATCGAGTTAGAAATCCCTCTTATGTATATATACATACATATATATACATATTACCTACTTGCTGTCGCCAGTAGGTAGTTATAGTTACAACCTAGTTTCCATAGGAAAAGCGTTTTTGATTTGCTAATAACTTTGGCATCGTTTGAGGAATCTTTATGAAATTTTCCAAAAAGTTGCACTTTTAGGTCAGCTCCTATCTTGAAAGTTTGGGGTGATTTGTGAAGCGGGGCTGAGAAAAAGGGGTCCCAAAGCGCATTTTCTCCATGTTAATTTCCATAGGAAATTTTGCGACGAGCTACAGCCCGAACTGCTGAACGGAATTATCTCAAATTTGGCAGAAAGGTAGAGCTTGGTTCAGAAAGCGACCTTTTTGTTAAATGGTGTAAATCCGTTCAGTAGTTTTTGGGAAATTCAAAGAATAAGAGTCAAAAAATCAATTTCCCATAGGAAACTTTGTGCAAGGCTAGAGCCGAAACTACTGAGACGGAACCCCAAATTTGGCAAAAGGTAGTGCTTGGATCAGAAGCGACCTTTTTTAAATTGTGTAAATCCGTTCAGTAGTTGCTGAAAATTAGAAAAATAAAAGTTTCAATATCTGAGCGGAGCCTAAGTCCCGTGCACGAGCTTCACTCTGATTGGCTGTGAACACTCCAAACCAGGAAGTGTTGGCAGCCATCTTGTGGCTCGGTAGAAGCGAGTCACTAGAAAACAGAGAAATAAAGGTATAAAACAAGAGAAGGGGGCAGGGTAGAAACACCGTGACCCCCTAGGCCTGCTCAGGGGGTCCCAGAAAGACCCCAGGGCCCAAAAAAGCATTTAAAAAAAAAAAAAAAAATATCGGCGTAATTCGCGCTGGGGTCGCGGGGTTCCGTGTTTTATTTTAATGAGACCCCGGGGTGGGCTAGGTCCCGGGGGCATTTCTTAAAAAATAATAGCGGGGGCTCGGTGGGGCTGCGGTGGCCCGTTGGGGTCCCCGCAGACCCGGGGCTTCACTCATGTTGGGAGGGGGGTTGCGCGGCCTCTTGGAGACCTCCATGTGCTTATAACTTTGGTGACGTTTGACAAATCTTTACTAAATATTCCAGAAAGTTTCTCTTTTTTGATCAGCTCGTATCTTGAAAGTTTAGGGGTGTATTGAGCTGCGAAGACATATTACAGGGTGATTGGTGAAGGGGGCTGAGAAAAAGGGGTCCGAAAGAGTTTTCGCAATGCATTTTCCATAGGAAACTTTAGACAAGGCTGCAGGTCAAACTGCTGAACGGAATTACGTCAAACTTGGCAGGGAGAAAGGTCTTGGTGCAGAAAGCGTGGTTTTGTGGAAATAGTGTAAATCTGTTCAGTAGTTTTTAAGATATTAGAGGAAAAAAAGATATATATATCTGGACTGTGCCTAACTCCCGAGCATGAGCTTGCCTCTGATTGGCTCCTAACAATTCAAACCAGGAAGTGTTAGCAGCCATCTTGTGCCTCGCAGTGAGTGAAAATATAAAAGAAAGGTCGGGGGCAATTTAATATACCGGAGCTCTGTCTGTGCGAGATACCGCTTTCACGCTGCGTCTCCCTACATCAGCAGATAACGCACCCTTTTCCACCATCAACAGCATACCTCCAACAACATACTTGGGCCTGCAAGTCTGCCTCTGCGAACCACTTGTCGGCTCACAGCTCTTCGGGTGCGAGTTCTCGGGCCCGCAGTTGCATCTGTGAAGCCAATACTGGAAATATACCGGAGGTGTCTCTCTGCGAGATACGCTCTTCACGCTCCCTCTCCCCACATCAGTGTTCCGCAGCTATCCCTTTGGAAGGCGATGGCCCGCACCTTTCCCTATACTAGTCGGCCCGCAGGTGTTCCTCTGCAAGCTGGCCCAAAGCTTTTCCTCTGTGAACTGATGGGCCGCTGTTCTCCCTCTATGAGCCTGCTAGTCGGCTCACAGTTCTTCATCTACGAGCCAGACCACCGGCTCTTAAGTCTCTGAGAACAGATGTAATGGAGGCAACGATCATGCAGGTCAGACACCCAACACTGCTCCGACATCCCCCAGTAGGAGCTCCTTGTCCGCCATCTCCCCTCACCCCCACCTCCCACAAACAAATGTGACAGTCACGTTAGGTTGGACAAATAAGAATCTTAGTCATGTATGGATTTACATATAAAACATTTTATTAAAACAAAACAACAACAAATAAAACTATGTACAGCCATGTCGTGTCATCGCTGGACCATTTGTGAATCACAGCCTGTAAGACAAAAAGAAAGATAAGATGGTGTGTCATGCGTCCAGCAAAGGAGAAAGAGAAAGAGTGAGGGAGAAAGAGAGAAAGAGAGAAACAAAGAAAGAGTGAGAGAGAGAGGAAGACAAAGAAATAGAGAAAGAGTGAGAGAGAGAAGAGAGAAATAGTGTGAGAGAAAGAGTGAGAGAGAGGAAAAGAGAGAGAAAGAGAAAGAGTGAGAGAGAGGAAGAGAGAGAGGAAGAGTAAGAGAGAGAGAGAGAAAGAGTGAGAGAGAGGAAGACAGACAAAGAAAGAGAAAGAGAAAGAGTGAGAGAGAGAAAGAGTAAGAGTAAGATACAAGGAAAAGAGAGAGAGAAACAGTGTGAGAGAGAGGTAGAGAGAAAGAGAGAAAAAGAGAGAGAAAGAGTGAGAGAGAGGAAGAGAGAGAGAAAGAAAGAATGAGAGAGAGGAACAGACAGAGAAAGAGAGAAAGTGTGAGAGAGAGAAAGGAAGAGATGGAGAGGGAGTATTGACACTGGAGAAAATCTTTGCAGCTTACCTTTGTGCCTCTGGTGTGTCTCCAACCACGTGCCGGGACATAGTGCACCCTTAAGTTTAGTGATCTGAATGACAGTATAGAATTAGTAATTGCAGAGTACATACAACTGCACATGCCTAATTATCTGTTTCCGCAATGCGCACTCAGGCTGCTGCAGCCCATCCACTCCCACTGCTCGGAGGTGTCTGTGTGCTCTTGTGCGCCCAGGCTGCTGCACACTATCCACTCCCACTGCCCACAGGTGACTGCCCGCTGCTGCGGAAAGAAGTATCTCTGCTCACCTTCTGCCACCGGTGTGTGTGTAAGAGGGTTCACCACGTGCTAAAGCAACTTTGTCAGGCGTTGTCAGGATGGCCACGCATCATCGCAGTTTGTACACTCGTTCAGCTGTGGTGGTGTGGGGGGGACGTCGATTTGTGAATCACAGCCTGTTAGATAAAAAGCAAGATAGGATTGTGCGTCATTCGTCCATCAAAGGAGAGAGAAAGAGAGAGAGAAAGAAAGAGTGAGAAGAAGACAGAGAGAAAACGAAAGAAGGAGTGAGAGGAAGACAGAGAGAAAGAGAGAAACAGTGGGAGTGACAGGAAGAGAGAGAGACAAAGAAAGAAAGAGTGAGAGGAAGACAGAGAGAAAGAGTGAGAGAGACGAAGAGAGAGAGAAAGAGTGAGAGAGAGAAAGAAAGGGAGAGAAAGAGTGAGAGAGAGGAAGAGAGAAAGAGTGAGAGAGAGGAAGAGAGAGGGAAAGAGTGAGAGAAAGGAAGAGAGAGAGAGAAAGAGTGAGAGAGGAAGAGAGAGAAAGAAAGAATGAGAGAGAGAGGAAGAGACAGAGAAAGAGTGTGAGAGAGAGAAAGGAAGAGATAGAGAGTGAGAGAGAGAGAAAGAATGTGAGTGACAGAAAGGAAGAGATGGAGAGGGAGAGTGAGTGTTGACACTGTTGAGAAAATCCTCACAGCTCACCTTTCTGTCACCGGTGTGTCTCCAACCACGTGCTGGGATATAGGGCAGCCCTCAAGCTTAGTCATCTGAAACATAAAAATGGAATCAGTAATGGATGAGTACATACAACTGCGCATGCCTAAATCGCTGTCCCGCCTTTGTGTATCCAGGCTAGTGTACCCCATCCACTTCCACTGCCCAGAGGTGTATGACAGCCGCTGCGCACCCAGGCTGCTGTACCCCATGCACTCCCACTGCCCGGAGGTGACTGCGTGCTGCTGCGCACCCAGGCTGCTGCACCCCATCCACTCCCACTGCCCGGAGGTGACTGCCTGCCGCTGCACAAACAAGTCTCTCTGCTCACCTTACACCACCGGCATGTGGTGAAGAGGGTCCACCACGTGCCGAAGAAACCTCCTCACCCGTTGTGTACATGCGGAGAGCGGAGCTCACAATTCAGGTTGAGTGTTGATTGCAGGATGGCTATGCTTCATCGCAGGCCTGCAAGACAAAAAGCAAGATAAGATTGTGCGTCGTGCGTCCATCAAAGGAGAGAGAAAGAGAGATAGAGAGAGAAAGAAAGAGTGAGAGGAAGACAGAGAGAAAAAGAATGAAAGAAACAGAGGAATACAGAGAGAAAGAGAGAAACAGTGAGAGTGAGAGGAAGAGAGAGAGAAAAAGAAAGAAACAGTGAGAGGAAGACAAAGAGAAAGAGAGAAAGAGTGAGAGAGACAAAGAGAGAGAGAAACAGAGAGAAAGAGAGAGAGAGAAAGAGGAAGAGAGAGAGAAAGAGAGAAACAGTGTGAGAAGAAGAGAGAGAGAAAGAGTGTGAAGGAGAGAAAGGAAGAGATGAAGAGGGACAGTGAGTGCTGTGTCTCCAACCACGTGCCGGGACCCAGTGGAGCCCTCAAGCTCCCACATCTAAACATAGTACAGAATTAGTAATGGGAGAGTATATACGACTGCGTACGCCTAAATCGCTGTGCCGCCTTTGTGTATCCACTCCCGCCGCCCAGACGTATTTGCCCGCCGCTGCACACCCAGGCCTCACTGCTCACCTTTTCGCGGACAGGGCACCCTCTGCATCATGCAGTCCCGCTCCGCAGGCCAACAGGTCTCACATTTGGTGCTGCGTCTTGATTTTGCCATGGCAGAGGACATACTAGTGCACCTATCATCATCACAGGTTGCACACCCGCTCAGTCCTTGCGGTGCCACTAACTCAGTGAACATTGAGGCCACGCACGTGGTGGTAGGCCTCCCTGTTCGGTGGCTCAGGCCTACATGAGGTGTCCGAACCACCGAGACGGGCCATCACAGTTCATGCGGTGGGAGCAACTCTAAAATGGTTTAGAGCACGTGTGCCCGGTCTTTTTTATTGGTAGGGTCACGTGTCCTGTGACGCCTGTGCTGGATGGGTGTGGTGTGGGTGTATACCAGCTGTGAGGGAGTGGCTGTGGCGTACTGACAACTAGGGTGTGACCAGCAGATCACTGCAATGAAAATCTGGGCCATGTAGCGTTGTTGTCTTTCTTTGTAAGCGTAAGCAGAGTGGCCTGGCCTGGCGTATGCCAGTCCTGCGTAAGGCTGTGAAGAATGACACCGGAGCTATGGGCGTGGCTCCATCGTGAGCTGTATGAGAAATCAACTGATGCGGCACTGTTGCCAGATTGGGCTAGATCACGCACAAGTGGGCTATATTTTTCCCGGTTGTGCGGTAAAATTTTGGTTTGTGCTAGTTGCCAGATTATAAATATATATACAGTGCTCCAGCAAACTAGTATGTTAAAGCGCTTTATTAGACAAATATTTACTTGGCAGCCTGCTGCAACATCAATTCCAATACATTCACCGCCTGCTTGACGATGTTCTTGCCCCTCCTTCCTTAAAGTAGCAATATTGGGCTAGTTTGGGCTACTTTTTGGTTGTCTTTGGGCTAGAGAATGCTTAAAAAACTTGCAACACTGGCATGCGGGTGTTCTTGTTGTAGTGCTGCCGTCACCCGGGTCGCAAGCGTCAATGTGTCACTCTGTGAGCCAAGTCCCTGAACATAGCCAACATGGAAGGTACGGGGAATCACTGACCCTACATTCATCCATAGTTCCACACAAGAAAGATGGTGGACATGACATATCTGTGTGGGTGTGAATGTTTATTGCACATTCAGTGGAGTATTGCAGCTGTAGCAATACTGGGTCATGCAAAATCCAAATTTCAGTTTTTGGGACATGGAGGGCAGCCAATTAGAGACAAGCTCGTTGTCGGAGTTAGTGTGCGCCAACATATGTACTTATACAATCACTCCGCCAATCCCCACGTACTGATAAATTCACTATACACTCTCCTTGCAGTACTCTAATCATCCAGTCTCTACGTACGTGCTTGTACAATGACCGAGACAAAGTTACATGACCAAAGTTTTCTCCCACTGTCAAAGGTAAGTTGGTTGCATACGCTGTCCAGAGCACAATGTAATGTGGTAGGGCCCAGGGCAGCATGATGCATACATAATGAACACACAGACACAGATAGATAGTGGAACTGGGTACGAGCACGTGCACTCGACTCCTTTTTATTACCAGGGTCACATGTCCAGTGACGTCTGTGCTGGATGCGTGTGGGGTGAGTGTAAGCCAGCCCTCCGGGAATGGTTGGTGCTGGTAACAAGTACAACAGTAATCATCAGATCACACACAGAGATTCAATCATAAAGGGTCCATGACTTGTGCTACACTAAGTTAGGGGCACCAGATCTGAAATCATACACAAAAGATTCTGTCATAAAGGGTCCATCAGTTGTGGTGGACTGAAGTAGGAGCATCAGAAGCATTCCGCGTGTGCACAGCTCGCGATGTTGCGTGATCCGGGAGGGCCGCACTAGTAGCAATGTCTGTTGCCTACTGGACTGCATCATCTGCAATCGCAACTCCATCTGAATTGTGAGCCCTTCTGTCCGCAGTGTAGATCGAAGGCAGTAGTCAGCACAGACATCGAGGAAAGCTTTTTGTCACTTCCTCTTGAGAAAATTCAACGACATAGAGTACAATTCTCTGTCCAATTAATAAATCAAGGCTGAATTTGAATGGTGAGCTCTGCTGACCACAGTGTAGATCGTAGGCAGTAGTCAGCACAGACATCGAGGAATGCTTTTTGTGACTTCCTCTTGAGAAAATCCAACGACATAAAGTACAGTTCACTCTACAATAAATAAATCAAAACTGAATTCGAATTGTGGGCTCTGCTATCCCCAGTGTAGACAGCCATTCAGTGTTCCTTTGGACTTGCAAGATGAATTTGGTCATTGTACTAAAGCTATAATTGATATCAAAAAAGTTCTTGAAGCAAGGATACTAAAAGAATATTATGTACATTTAAGGCTACGTGGCGATGACTTATGCATTGAGCTAGTGGCACCTGAAGCACTCAGCGTGTGCGCATCCTGCGATGATGCGTGGTCCGTGTGGGCCGCACTGGTAGCAATGTGTTTTGTTTCATGAATTGTGCCTTAATAAGGCCACGTGGCGTTTACTTGTGGTGCACTGAGTTAGTGGTACCTCTGGCGCTCAGCTTGTACGCAGCCTGCGATGATGCGTGGTCCAGGCGGGCCGCACTGGGAGCAATGTGTCTTGCCTACTGGACTGTGTCATCTGCAATCGCGACTCAATCTGAATTGTGAGCCCTGCTGTCCGCAGTGTAGATCGAAGGCAGTAGTTTGTACAGACATAACTGTGCAGTGTTGTGCCGCTGTGTTCGCAGGGGGCTTGTGTCGAGGAGGCCCGCGGTCATGGCGGCAGCCACGTGGCAGGGTGAGGGTCGCCGCTCTGGCAGACACGTTGGCTTTCACACAAGTGAACCACGCCCAGAACCCCGGCCTATTTATTCACACTTCTACACTGGAGTGGCGTACGTTGGACCAGCCCACTGCGCTTCCGCTTACAGGGGGCGACGACACAGGTTCATGACTGAGATCTTCCCCACTGCCTGAGGTAACATGGTTGCGCCCACTGTCCACAACACTACAAGCACCAGCTTGTTTTTGGATCGCACAGCAGATAGGTTTAATGAACATTATAATTAGAAATTAGCATTTAAAAAACCTTTGAAATTCACTGAAAAACCCATAGGTTTCAGGGACGTTATAGTTACTTGCACATTTCACTCGTACAAAACCAAAGAAATTCGGCCGTTATAGTTAGTTGAGCTAACTATAACTCACGCCCCCACAATGCACTGCTGATAACTGATAACTACTAAAAATTTAACACATATATTAAAAATCATAAACAATTCTTATACAAAAAAAATACATCACAGACATTTAAAATATATACTAAAATACATAACACTAATAAAAAAACGATATTTTAAATAACTATATTTTGACAAACGATATTAATGACTCCTATATTTTTTAATTCGATATTACTTACCTTCAAATCGATATTCTTGACAACGATATTCTTGCACTCGATATTTCCACTCCACGATATTTCCAACTCGATATTCATGTAGTTCGAATTTTTTGGCCCCGATATTCTGTCTCATTACCGTTTATGGGTCATCCAGAAATGGCATATTCTTCTGACTCAGCTCAGAACCAGAGCCCAGGCTTTGTGTGACCCTGACAGGCTGGATTAATTGCCTTTCTCTCCAAGCTGTAGCATCAGAGGCCTAGGCCTTCACTGCAAACATTCCCCAGGGTGGAGGTCATCTCTCCGGGAGGGAGAGATTGGGGAAAGCTGCAGGACATTAATCAGCAGCTGTCACCCGGGGCCAGGCACCAGGCCTGTTCTAAGCCCGGGCCGTGATAACAGCAAGGGGTGGAAGTGGGCATCTCAGTGACCATGTGCAAGGGGATGCCTGGACAATTCCATCTTGAAGTATCCCAGAGGCCTGAGCAGGAAGGAGGGATCTGGAGCAGAGAGGCAATGTGGCACTGCAGGATATGGCAGAGGTGCAGTCCTGCCAGCACCCTACGTCCCTCCTTAAAAGGTTTTGCACAGGAAGAGGATGTGCTCTTTCTGAGGAAGACTGTTGCTGGAGGCAGGCGCCATCGGCAGTTGGAAGGGGGAACTCCCTGACTGCCCCCAGGACTCTGTACTGTGCCTCTGAGGGAGTCCAGGACCAGTGAGGAGAGTCCTCGGTTTCTGGGAAAAGAGAGAAGCCCAGAAGAGGAAACCAGGTGAAAGGCTGGCACAGGGGAGACAGTGGAATCTCTGAGTACATCCTCTGGGAGGCCAGGAGGCAAAAAGAGACTGTTCCCAGTGGCTAGGGCTGGCCACCAGGAGCGAAAAGAGGCAAAGATAATCGAAAGCCGCCCAGCGGGGCTGAGATATCCCTCCCAGAAGGTAGGTGACCTTGGACCTCTACCGGACCAACGACGAAGCACATGGGGCTCCACCGCCGGTCTCCGCTGTGCCCCTGGGGTGGGTCAGGTCCCGGGGTATGCCCCAAGAAGAAGATAAAGCCGGGGAGCACCATCGGGCTCCCCATGAAGTGGCCCCAGAGAAGTGGCTGAAGTTGGGGAGCGCCATCGTGCTCCACGCAAAACTGGTGAGAGACCCAGGATCCCATCCCTGGGCTCCCCCCAAAGTGAAGTAAAGGCAGGGAGTGCTGTCGTGCCCCCCATGAAGGTGCCTCAGGGGCCCAGGATCCCATCTCTGGGCCTGACGAAGATGAAGATGAATGCGGGGAGCGCCGTTGTGCCCCCTGGGAAAGCGCCTTAGGGACCCAGGATCCCATCCCTGGGCCGTGACGAAGATGAAGGCGGGGAGCACCATCGTGCTCACTGTGAAGGTGCCTTAGGGAACCTGGATGGGGGCCCAGGACCCAATCCCTGGGCCCTGATGGCCGGAGAGAGGAGTGGGGAGTGCCTTCACACTCCCCCTCATCAATGCCAGGCTGGGCACAGCACCCGCATCTGCCCGCAGGATCGGGCAGACCAGGATAAAAGGCCGGCTCCCGTGGCAGCAGGGAAGGGTGCTGGCCATGCGGAGAGCCAGCAAGAGCAGCCCGGGGTGAGCTCCCTGAGATGCTCTCCAACGATATGGAAGGCTACAGGGGTCCCTGGGTGGGACCAGGCCCCCGAGAGGAAAAGCGAGTCACGGCGCGAAGCCGCTTCCCGTAAAGTGCTCCAGCATGGCTCTCCCTGGAGCATATTCCTGAGCACCCATAATGCCATGCAGGACAGGCCACAGTCACTAGGGAAAAACAGCTTGTGGTGACCCCAGGAAGATGGGGTCACCACCATTGGGAAGCAAATGTGCGGGGGGAGCTGCAGTAGGAGCGCAGACTCCCCCATCACAGAATTGAAAAGTCCCCAACCTAAGTCTCTGGTGACTGTAAGGAAATAACCCCTCAAGGGTTAATAATTGCATAGCCATGTAATAGCCATGTAATTATAAATCTGATGTCTGTTAGGGGCTGTACTTGACTTGCGTTAATCATGATAATAGTTAGTATAGGTACTATAGGAGAAGTGTGGCTCAATGGTTAGAGCGGCAGACCCTGATGCAGAGGTCTAGCCCGGGACCAGGGTTCAATTCCCGCCTCGGCGGGTCTTGGGCTCAATTTCCTCAGACCTGATAATTCTCGCCTCGGTGCCTATTCTGATCATGGGTCCCACTCTGCAACTCTGGGCAATAGCTTGCTTAATCTCCACAGCGGCACCCACAACGCTAGGATGCCTGGCTTCACCTTGGGGGTGCCCAGGAGTGGGCATCTCACAGGGAAAGGCCAGGAAGGGTTCCACAGCGGTATGCGTACAAGCGCCTGAGATACCCCTTCGGGGGTCGATTCGGGCGCTATACAAATACTACTACATTTACTTCTCACTCCCTGTCATGCTTAGACATGCATTCTTGCTACTGCGTTAGTAGAACAACAAGACTGTCAGCCACTGTGATTTAAGTGTGTATACTTTATTGTCAGTATGTTCTTGGTCAGGGTTATATGTCACTATGACAGGTGTTCCTATTATGAAATGCTTGTTGAAATAATGTGGTTGGCAGCCCCTAACTCCAAGTTATGATCAACTCGTGGCATTTGGGGGCAAGATAATGTTTATACCTGTGAGGGGTGGTACTATACCCCCCTCCTGTTGGAGGGGACTGTTTGCGCAATGTCATCAAGAAGTATTTCCATCAGCTTATGTATATTTGTATATTATTGCTTAGCATTCAGTAGTGTGTGGGTAATAAATGTACTTTTCCTTTTTCCAAAGAAAAGCACAGACTGGACAAACATTTATTGAGTGGTATTTCTGCGTATCTGTCAATGGTGATTACTAGCCCACACTACCTCCCTTGAGCAAGCCTTGGACTGCTCTGCAACTCTACCCTCTAAGAGTCAAGCGCCACAATGGGGTGTTTGGTTCCCAGCGAAGGACAAATGTAGATCCATTACTTGTGCAGGCCACACAACTAATGCCTTGTTTGCCAAAACAGAGAAAGAAAAGGTGCCGATTGCGCCAATAGATGTTGTAAAAGCCTTTGATAGTGTAAGCTGGAATTTCCTTTATAGGGTGCTCAATAAAATGGGTTTAGGTAATGGGTTTGTCCAATGGGCAAAACTCCTGTATATGGCACCTACAGCCTGAGCCCAAACTGGACGATATATTTCAGAAACGTATGTGGTGGGAAGGGAGGCTTGGCAAGGCTGCACCCTTTCACCATTATTGTTTGCAATTGCGGTCGAACCACTCGCTAGTTGTGCGAGGACTAGAGGGGACTACACAGGGGACTGCATGTACAGGGTGTCCTGCACTACTCAGGGTTATCTGCTGATGATATGCTGTTATTCCTGAGATACGCAAATGTAGATTTGCCTCATGCGATAGACTTCCTAGAGAGTTTTAGCCTATGCAGATATTGGAGTAAATATTAGCTGTTACTGAAAGATTTTGTCGCAACCGGAGAATATTAGGGGGTTTACTTGGGAGAAAACGTGCTTAAAGTACCTGGGGGTTCGGCTATATCATACACCCTCTGATTTATCAGAGGGTAACATTGGCATGGCAACAGGAGACCTGTGCACTTGTGTAGAGTTTTGGAAGACACTACTGCTTTTGGTGGCTGGATGAATAGCGGTTGAGAAAATGGTGGCGCCGCCCCAATTGCTTTACTTTTTCACAGCACTACCTATAGTGATACCCTGTAGGATCTTCCATGAACTTGTTTAGTCTTATATGGGGAATGGACAGATGCAGAGTGGCCTTATCTAAATTACAATGCCCCACTACTAAGGGAGGGTTAGCGGCTCCAGATTTGGAGGCCTATTATTTAGCGGCACAGTTGCAATGGTTTGTCCAGTGGATCCACTCACAGAGGTTTCCAGAGGAGGCTCATTTGAAGTTCTTTCCAGATTTAGATGTTCTGTATAGAATCCTTTTAGCTTCCAGAAGACCTGTGTGGAAAATAGCCTCTGCATTGCGGGTTGTGCAACACTGTTCGTATTGTGCATACCAGCGAACCCGTGTGCTGGTGCGCTATGCCCCGCACATTCCACTGAGAAGTTTAGAGCAAATTAATCCCAGCAAAGGACGGAGGGGTCTAGCAGAATGGGTTAACCACAGGGTGCATAGAATAGGTGATCTTTATAGAGATGCAAAACTATTATCATTTGAGGATTTTTCAACCTCTTTTGAGATACCAAGAGGGCAATTTATTTTACATCGGGCAGTAGTAGGCACAGTGTGTCTCCATTGGGATATGAGTGCAGAAGAACCTCAACAGCACAGTGCTTGTCAGGTGCCATATCAAGGCAGTGATGTGTCTTTACCAGGCACTACGGAATGATATAGTAGCACCCCTAGTAGATATTAGAGAGAAGTTGGAGGAGGCACCCCATTCCCGAGGCAGACTGGGCAAAAATTCTTGTATGTTCGGTTTCTGTATCTAGGAATGCTAGATTTAAGTTGGCAACTTCTTTTACCTACATAGGGCATATCTGACTTCGGGGAAAATATCTGATTTTTCATGATTTGTGGCGTGCCCTAGGTGTGGTGAACAAGGAGCGGAGATGCTTCACATGGTGTGCTCATGTCCACCACTGGTGAGATGTTTGAGGAAGGTAGTGTCCTGTATTAATGAGGTAATGCAGAAAATGAATTAATGTGTTCCTTTGGTCTGTCTTCTAGGGGGATTTCCTAGACTTACTAGTTGCAAACACACTACAGGGTTTATTGACTTGGCACTTGCCAGAAGGGAGATACCTATGCATTGGAAGGTGGCTAGGCCCCCCAGGGTTGAGAAATGGAAGGAGGTGCTGATTCGATGGGTGGGCTATGAGAGCGCAGTGTTTCATGGAGAAGTGAGAAAAGGTAGAAGATCAATTGACAGAGTACGAGCATGGGATCATTTATTAGATTGCCTAAAAGATCCTGATATGATGGTTGAATTTGGGGAAGAAAGCGTGTAAAAGCAACATAAGTAACTTCTAAATTTGTATGCCAGAAATAGAGTAGACATAGTTGCAGATATGAAAAGAACTTTGTGAACCAGGAACTGGGAGTGGAGGTTACGGTAGTGACGCAGTGATATATGATGTGATGGGGACAGGACTTTGGGTAGGGGGTTTAAGGGTACATCACTGTAATGTTTGTTTAACTTATTATATATGCCAATAAAATTATGTTTAAAAAAAGTGCATTACTTACAAATGGGGTGGCTATCATGGATAGGTCAAACATTGTTATATTTGCATAAAATTGAATGTAGAGGAGACATTACTTTGCCTAAAGTATACCATTCTAAGGAAGGAATGGCTCTAGCAAATGTGGTGTTATATGGGGATTCCGAATGTGGGGTTGGGGACTGAATTGATAGACAGATACCGCAAGAGGTGGGCCATGATTACAAGTGCGGGACTAAAGTCCAATCCCTGTGCAAGCATGTTTGCACAGGGATCGAATTACGAGTTGTGCGATATTTATCACAACTTTGCAGTTTTGCCCTTATAAAATTCCTTAGGTCAAGCCTGACGAAATTCATCAGGGTATAGGTCCCGTAAAAAAGGCAAAACATGTGGAATTCTGAGTGCTAAATACAGATTCTACTTGTTCTGCCTTATTTGCAAGTTAAAAAGTCAGAATAGAATGTATTTGCCACACAAGGTAAATAAACACCTTGCTCCAGGGTAATGGTATTAATCATGTGTGATAAATACTTTACCTATTTCGCCTCACCATCCCAAAGGCTACAACAAAACAACGATGGAGGTAGTTCCAGGCCAAAGTAACACTGTATGGATTGCCAACAGTATTGTGGAGGGTATCTGCAAACATTGGTTTGATCTAAGGACCTTGAAGTGAGTGCAAACAGGGAGAAGATGAAGGAGCAATAGGCAGGGGACTCAGCACCAGGAATTGATAGAGTCATCAAGCCAGCCAGAGGCAGTGACTGGAGTATCCTCCATCAATAGAGCAGCTGTAAGACAACCTATACCTAGTCTATTTACATTTTAATTTGTAATGCAAGCAAGGCGATAATGTATATTGATTATAAATTGTGCAAACTAACACAAACTTTTGTTGAACATTCCATGTCTGATTCAATGTATATCACAGAGAGTGCATGATCCGTTATATCTTTGTTGAATGAGGCTTCCCATTAATATAGCTTTAAACATAAAATATAATTGAAATTGTGGCAAAATAAAGCTGATGTTTTTATTATGAAAAAATAACGCAATATCATTTTTTATGTCAATTCATGATAATGTTTTACTTATATCGTTTCAATGCCATAAATAGTAATTTGTCTGAAAACATAATATATTATTACGTTAAAATAAATGACAACAAAATTGCTATGTACCATACCAGAGCCAATTAGCCAGAGAAGCGAGACACAGATTGGAGGAAAACCATTTGAGCAAAAATAAATTAGCCCAGCTGTAAGAAGTACCCCTGAAAATAGTGCTACACAACGGAGAGAAGCTTCTTTTCGACTACAACAGCCATTGAAGTCAACGTTTCGGGTAACTACCAAATAAGCAACCTCTGTTACGCAGTCACCTGCAACTCATTCAAGACCACAAATGTAGCCACTCAGGGAAAGACATCTGAAACTAGGCAGACAGGACAGACCCTCTAGGCAAAGGTTAAGTCAAGTGTTAGCAAAATAACCTATTAGTACTCCAACTGACTCACGGTTTCTTTATTAGAGCAATCTACACTACTGATTCAACGCAAGTAGGATAGGGCCACTTGTGACCTTAGGAGGAGGGTGGAGGTGGTCCGAAAAACTATGCCTGAAGCAAGTTCTATAATTAGATCTGTGTGGAAAGCCTGGCATCTACCACAATAACCCTGTGCCGACGCATAGCAAATATGCAAGTTGTGATCTCTTGACACAGTAGTGATGTAGCTTCAAGCTTTGAACAAATGACAAATACAGACAGCTAATGCAAGCAACAGATCTAACTCAACATGAGTGGAGAGTTAAGAGACTTCAGGGCATATTCACAAGGACTGGCGATACCTATTGCAAACGCCAGTTAGCTACAGTTTTTTTTATCGCCGCCTAACCCTGAAAACTTTCGCCATGTTAGCGGTGTATTACCAAGCCGCCGCTACATGCCGATAGTATCAGGGAACGGCGGTGAAAACTGCTGCTAACATTAGCGCGATGGCGATAGGAATACCGGCGTTAGCGGGCTAAAACCAGCGATAGGCCCATTAGATGCAAAAAAAACTCACGTTAGTCAGCCCAACGTGAGCTTTCTTGCCTCTAATGCAAAAAATAGCCTATCAGTCATCCCCCAATAGAATATAGGCATAAAAAACAATAACATGCAGAATGGAGCAGCCAGGGCCATGTGCAGCACACATCAACAACCCCTGCAAGCCACCCAACATCCAGGATGACCAGAATGTGAGCCTTGATGCCTCGCTGGACCTGCGTCTGGAGCCTGGATGCCTCGCTGGACCTGCATCCGGATACTGGATGCCTCGCTGAACCTGCGTCTGGAGCCTGGATACCTCGCTGGACCTGCGTCTGGAGCCTGGATGCCTCGCTGGACCTGCGTCTGGAACCTGGATGCCTCGCTGGACCTGCATCTGGAGCCTGGATGCCTCTCTGGACCTGCGTCTGGAGCCTGGATGCCTCGCTGGACCTGCATCTGGAGCCTGGATGCCTCGCTGGACCTGCGTTTGGAGCCTGGATGCCTCGCTGGACCTGCGTCTGGAACCTGGATGCCTCACTGGACCTGCGTTTGGAGCCTGGATGCCTTGCTGGACCTGCGTCTGGAGCCTGGATGCCTTGCTGGACCTGCGCCTGGAGCCTGGATGCCCTGCTGGACCTCCATCTGGAGCCTGGATGCCTTGCTGGACCTGTGTCTGGAGCCTGGAGTGGGATTTGGAGGAGCTGTGGAGTCGATGAGCCGTGGCGGTAGACATTGAGGCGCGACGATCGCCCGTACCTGGTGGTGATGTCTGGCAGGTCGCATGGAGACACGTTGCTGACCTGTGTGAGAAGACCGCCTTGCGCCCCTTGGAGCTGTTAATGGTAGAGGCACTCCTGCGCACCTACGTAGTGAGGGCGGCATCGCATACTACGATCCACCACTACACTGTGGTGCACGGAGGGGATTACCAACGGTGGGTGCCGTCTCCCTGCATCACAGGCCGGTTGAGGTTGTGCTGGTCGTACGCTGTGAAGGGTGAGGCCCCTGTGCTACGCCGAACTTGTGTGGCGTGAGCACTGCAACTTCACGCCTAAGGAGGACCTGCTGCATCAACTGCATCAGGAGGTCCACCAGTGGACTAGGCGGCGACTGCTGTACACAGCCTAGTGAAATCACACCTGGCTGAGGCTCCTGCTGGATGAGTCACAGATTTGGAGAGAGTGCAGTGGATTGCGCCACAGTGTCAATGTCCATCAATCAATCAATCAATTAGGGGTTAATAGGGTGCACTGCTCACCCGTGAGGGTCTCAAGGCGCTGGGGAGGGGGTGGGTGCAGCTCCGGATCATTCGAAGAGCCAGGTTTTGAGGCTCTTCCTGAAGGTGTGCAGGGTGGGCGAGCGTCTGATGTTGACTGGAAGCTCGTTCCAGGTCTTAGCTGCGAGGTAGGAGAAGGCCCTTCCGCCTGCTCTGGTTCTGCGGATGCGTGGGGTCTCTGCCAGGGCCAGGTCGGCGGAGCGGAGGTTCCTTTTGTGTACGTGGAAGGAGACTCTTTCATTGAGGTATTTCAATCTGATGTTGTGGAGGGATTTGTAGGCATGGGTGAGTAGCTTGAATGTTATTCTCTTCTTGATGGGGAGCCAGTGTAGGTCTTGTAGGTGCTGGGTCACATGCTCGTGTCGTGGGGTTCCGAGGACGAGTCTGGCTGCGGTGTTCTGGATTGTTTGGAGCTTGTGTAGCAGGGTTTTGTTGATTCCTGCATAGAGGGAATTACCGTAGTCCAGTCTGCTGGTTATGAGTGCATGGGTAACGGTCTATCTGCATTCATGGGGGATCCACTTGAAGGTCTTGCGGAGCTACAGACAGAGAGAGCAGGTCCCTGGCGAGGTCAGAGGTCCTGTCCAGGTAAGGAGAAGGTGGGACGCGTAGCGCAGGAGAGCCGGGGGGTGAGTCGCTCAGGCCTATCACACGTAGATGATGCACCCCCAGTGGCGGCTCATCCGCTATGGCGGAAGAGCATTGCCCCACTGACTTCAAGCAGTGCAGAAGAGGGACAATTATCACATGATGATAACTTACTGATGTAATCATGCTATGTATCCTTAGGGGGTGGGAGGGTGGGTAGGACTGCTCCAAGCACGGAGCAGGGCATGGGCGGATTGGCATGCCCACTCAAGTGCGCAATGGCTGTTTGGTCAGCCCACTCAGGCCGCACAAAGTAGTCATGCGCACTTTCCTGTTCGCAATGCAGGCTACATCACAGCCTGCATGTAGAACATGCCCACCCCTCCAGCCCCTGGCTGCATGGCTTGTCCCGTTGCCCATTACCAATCACACCGCTGCATCGCTGCGTTGTTATTGACTCAGGGGAGGGAGCCTGGCTACCTACTTCCTGTCCCTGGAAGCAGACGCAGGAGAGCAGGAGCTATGAAGACACAAGGCCCAGCTTCGAGGTAAGACTTCCCTCATTAAAATATTTACAACGCCCGCTCACACATACATCCCCGTGTCCACGTCCCATCCAGTATTCTTTCCAGCATTTACCACCTCACAGCTGTCCAGCCCCCCCCCAGCACTTCTCAATGGCGGTTGTTGTGCGCCCATGCACAGCGGGCGTACCACTCATGTGCCAAAGGCACATACGTAGTTACAACGCATGACATAACATCACATTCCATTCCAATGCATACTAATACTAGGCACATTGCAACAGTAGGGTAGGTGTTGCATAGCGGAGACATAAATATCACTATTCCCACTTCAGTGAGTGCAACCCTAAACTAACCTTTGCACCCCAAACCCAACCGTGAACCCTGGAATTCCTTTTTGAGCCCCCAAAACACCCCCCAATTTTCATATTTTACCCCAAATGCACACCCCAATTTTCATATTTTACCCCAAATGCATGCCCCAATTTTCATATTTTACCCCAAATGCACACCCCAATTTCCTGATCCGACATCCGAAACCGATACCCACCCGAAAAACTTACAATTACCCCATTACTGACCTCACAATGCGTTGTAATCAGATGCGATGTAAAGGCACCTGCGTTGTCGGAGTTGCGTTGTTAACGATGTACTGCCTGCGTTGTAATGGACGTCTCCCATGCCAAAGGCAACCCATAGGCAAGCCAGTTTGTGTCCGTCTGCCCCTTGACCGCGCTCAGCACCAAGGAGCCTTCTTCTTGGACACTCCACCACTTTGACGCCAGCACCCTCCTCGCCATCAACCCTGGATGCCACCTCGCCTGCCAGGACCAACCTCTGCTCCGGAACAGACATCGCCATCACTGACGGCTGCAGTGTCATCCGCAAGGAGCACCCCGACCGTCAAGGAGGAGGCATTGGCATCACCTACAGGAGCAGACTCCGACTGACCACGCACTCTAATGACCCAAGGGTGACCATGGACCACCTCAACTCCCAGATCCAGACAAGGCCCAAGCACATCCTCTGCGGCACCCTCCTGTGCAGGCCCCCCGGGCCATGGTCCCCCATTCTCCAATACCATTGTAGACCTCATTCCACCCCAGGGTCTCCCATCAACCGACAACATCCTCCTCAGTGATTTCAAGTTCCACCTGGACAACCCCAGTGACCAGAACACCAACCCCTCCTGGGGAAGGTCCCCAACATCAGATGCAAGCAGCAAGTCACATCAACAAGCCACATAGCAGGACACACGGTCAAGCACGTCACCTCCGCCAGTGGGAACTTCAACTACAGCCACAACACCGGACTCTCCTGGACCGACCATCATTGGATACATCACGTCTTTACCTTGCACACAGGACACCACCGCCATCATTGCACACCCTCGCAGCTGGATCAAGGCCACTGAAGAACGTCTCATCAACTCCCTCCGCTCCAACACTCCGCCAATGCTTCCAAACGATGACACCACAGCGCACAACAACCACAGATGGATCTCCAACAGCGCCGACATTCGGGCACCCCTCATGAACGGCACTGCGTCAGTACCTTCCGCCTGCCTAATGGCAGGCATGAGGGTGACGCAGTGCCACAGGGATAGGCTGGCCCCATGCATTGATGGGGTTGCGTCATGGTTGTGACAGGACTGCAGCAATGCGTGACTTTAGCACAGACAGATACGTCAGGATTCCAGATGTATCTGTCATTACTTGCGTCATGGAGCGCTGTCCAGTGAATACAGTGCATCCATGCTGTTGCAAGAAGGGCATAGTGAGAATTGTTGCAACGCTGTCTTGTTGCAGCGCTGCAACACTTTTCATGACTGGGGCCCAGGAATGCACACAATCTTGTTGATGGTGCACATTCCTGCACTGTAGTCTTGTCGCAGGGCAGCGCTGCAACATTGCTTGCAGCGCTGTCCAGCACCAAAACCTGCTGAGATGAGTCCCCCAGTGTTGTCGCCATTTTTAATACCAACTATTTTCTGGTCTTAAGTCCCAGCAGCTAACAGGCCTTAGCGGCTGTTTTTTTAACGTATCGCTGGTCTGTGCGATCATTGTGAATATCGCGAAGTGGAGTTAGCGTGCGTTTTAACACGGGAACGCTTACATTGCATTGATTAGCGTTAGTTGTAGCTAACATAGTTGGCGATGTTATTTGCGGCCGCTATCGTCAGAAAGCTGTTGCTAACGGCTGTTAGCGACAGCTTGTGAATACGGCGACAAAAATATTGCCGCTTTAGCGGCAGAAAAGTGCCGCTAACGCGGCGATATTGCCTTGAGAATATACCCCCCAAAGTGTAAATAGTGATCTGTGACACCTGAACCAGGCATTACAAGCAGGAGAACAGGATACAGTGGTCCAGAGAGTGTATTAGAATCCACTGAAAGAACAAGTATTAGTAGGGCAAGATGTAAACAGCATCTTATATGTGTGTTAATCATTTTTATAAAACGTTTTTGTTAAAAATGGAAAACAATGTTGATATAATTTTAAAAAAAATAGCTGTTGGAAAAATTATTACTTAAATGTTGTTTTACTTCTTATAAAATATTAATAAATATATAAAAAAGATATGAATTTCAAAATAAAATGTATATCTAAATGTATGTTTCAGATCTCATGATATTTAAAGATGCTGTTGTTTCTGAATAAGGGGCAGAATCATTAGCTGGTCTTGCTCAGTGTCTGTTAGGCCTGACATCCTTTGCATGGTTTTACCTTAAACTTGTTTCCTTCACTCCTCCTGTTTTGGTGAATTAGTTTTTGTTGGCCCCAGGTCTCTGTGCACTTTACCACTGTTAACCAGTGCTAAAGTGAATGGGCTCATTCTTATAAACATGGTAAAACTGGTTTACACACAGTTGGCATATTTAGTATACTTGTAAGTCCCTTATAAAGTGGTATGTCATATACTCAGGCCTGCCATTGCAGCCTGTGTGTGCAGATGTAAACTGCTTTTTCTACATGGTAAAATAAACCTTTTGCCAGGGCTAAACCTTCTCTATTAATACACATAAGTCATCCCTTGAGTAGGCCCTAAACAGCCCATATAGCAGGGTACATTGTATTTAATAAGTTGAACATGTACTTTTAAGTTTTACATGTCCTGGTAATGAAAAACTCTTAAATTCGTTTTTACCTACTACACGGCCTACCTCTGCCATATTATAACATTGGGTTGCCTTATTTCTTTTAATAAGTGGCAACTTTCAAATAGGAAATGGTAAGAGAGTCATGTTTGGTATCTTAGGACGTGTTTATTAAAACTCTGTTTAATGATAAATTCTGATTTAAAGTCAGAATTCTGAAAATGCCACTTTTATAATGTTGGTATTTCTTGTCTTAACCATTTGGGGTCCTGCAAAATGTTTCCTTGGTCACTTGAGTAGGTGTAGTTGTAAGCTGGCATTTGTGTATTTCTCCGAGACAGCCACGCAATAGAGGGTCTGGATGTTGGCAGGATGGACCACCTGACTTGGTGAGAGGGGCAGAGCTGTGACCCTTCACTCTTGCACTTTAAAAACACAGCCTAAGCTCATAAACAAAGGACTTGACTAGCCTACTGTGCCTACAGACAGACTGGGACTAGGACTGGGAAGCAAGAAATTGCAGACACGTCTCTAGGGGGAAGACTTAAGACATTTTTTACACTTCAAAGGGGGTATCAGGTTTAAAAAGGGGACCCTCAAACATGCTCTTCAGTGCACCCCTGCACTTGTGGATTCTACAGAAGAAGGACTGCCCTGCTGACAGAAGGACTACCCTGCTACTTGAGGTCTGCCCTGCTTGCTGAGAAGGAGGACTAGACCTTCTGCCTTCATCCCAGGCTGAGTGACTCCAAGGGTCAGCTGACCGACCTCCTGTTCTGAGCTACAGGAACGCAACAGGTTTCAGAAGCCTCCCTTCATCTGCCCAGCTGACCTGCTGCCTGGACCTGCAACTGCACCTGTGTGAGGCCTGCTGGCCTCTGCAAGACTGAGTCCCTGATCCCCAAGTGATGCCTCCCCAGGTCCGAAACCATTGGCAGGTATTGCAGTGTACTCCTCTGAACCTACAAGGACAAATCCTGACTTTGGGCTCTTTGCGACCTCAAATTGGCCCATTCGCACCAAGAGCTTGCCACCCATGCTGACCGCTAAAGCAAAGCTCTGGTGGATCCAACTCTCTGGGCTACAGCGACCACCACCGACAACCGGTTACTCAAGATCTGCACTTTGCACAACAGCATTGACAACCTGCGGTGACCATCAGTGTGAAGCATCAGCAACAACAATCCATGACAAGATCTTCATGCTACAGCGTTGACCATCTGGGATGCCTGACCTTTTCTTCGCGCTACACTGACTACAATCCCCAAAGCTTTCCCTGCTCCTAGCTACCTCTTCCACCATGAACTGGACTCTTCACGCCACACTTGGAGAAGGTAACTTGTCCAGCGGGATTACCCTAATCCCAGTATCTGGCCCGCGTTCCAGTGTGGTTGGTCTGAACTTGTGACTTTCCCATTTCTTGCAGGACTAGATAACCGCAAGTGGGGCATTGTCCATTTAGGCACTAAACTTACCTTAAATCTTTGAAATTGCCCAACTCCAGTTCTACTGATTGGATTTTTTTCATGTTGATGTCAAATAATTGATTACACTTCACACTATTTTTCTAAATTAGTGTGGCATTTTTCTTGTGTTGTGTTTTCATTTTATGTCTAAGTGCTGCATAAATAATTTACATATTGCCTTTAACTCCTTTGGTGTGAAGGATGGCTCCATGCCGTTCTCCTCACCATTCCTCATGTCTCAAGGAAGGCTCCAGGCTGTCTTCACACCTGAGGCAAGAAATCCCTCTGGTGCGAGCACCAGAGGGATTTCCTTCCACTTAGTTTAGCTTTAGAAGCTGGGAAAGAGCTTCACCAGCAGGCCAAGATTATTTTTTAGTATGTGATGATGATCGGCATGCATGGCGTGCTGACGCCATTACATTGCAAGTGAAAGTGAAATGACCCAATGGGCTAATTTCATTTTCATTGCTTCAGTGGTTGGGGGCATATTTCAGCCCCCCAAGCACAGATTTGGACAGGGGAGGTATCATTGAAAAGGGGGAATCTCCCCTTTCTATTAGTACCACTTCCTAGTTGATTCCTGCTTGGGGATCGCCACAGGAGGACAATCCCCAAGTAGTGATTCCCCCACTGGACCCTGAGGGAATATTTTTAAGGGAGGGAGTGTCCCTCCTGGCAATGGGCAAATGCTCCTCTGCACCCACAGAGCCAAAAGTCTTGCTGCCCCATAGGGCAAATTGGAGGGTCTTACCTTCAGTCTTCTCCCGGGGGGGGCAGAAAGTCCACTAGACAGCAGCGATTTGGTGAATGCAAAATGGTTAGGGGCAGCCTCCCCTGGCATCAGGCCTAGCCCCTACCCACCCTATAACCCCTAGCAGTCTTTATAACCCCTGTTGGGGACAGATATAAGGTGTTTTCCTCCAATGTGCCCCCTTAGAGGTGGCAGAAGGCCCACTACACCACCAGGGATTATATTTGGAGGGGGCGTGACACCCCAGGCAGTGGGCTAATGGTCCCCCTAGCCCCAGGCCCAAATATCTTTCTGCCCTCCCTCATGCATATTGGAGGTTGTTACCTCCAATCTGCCCCTGAGGGGTAGCAAAAAACCTACTAGGAAACAGGGATAATTTTTTGGGTGGAGAAATGGGTGAGGGTAGCCGCCAAGGCATTGGGCCTAGCCCCGTTCCTCAAATGACCCGCAAACGTCTTTCTACCTCCCCTGCAGGTGGCATATAAGAGGTCTTTAACTCCAATCTACCCAGGTGGGAGCGGCAGAAAGCCCACTAAACACCAGGGAATTTGTTTATTGCTAGTGTCCACCTCCATTATGACTCCAACAGTCTATCTGCCCCCCTGGGGGTTAAGCATCCCCCTGTTTTTAGCAAGAAGGGAAATGTTGGTTTTGGGCACCTTTTTTATGCATATGGGTAGCAGAGTTGGGCTAAGTCCTAATATTGTCCTACTTCTGTGTTGACTTTCTGCACTTGTCAGGCTTGGGTCAGCTGCCACCTGGGGTAACCTACCAAACCCAGACATTCATGAAAACTAGACAACCAGAGGAGTCCAGGCTGGTATGCCTCCTGTGGATCCCACCAATATTTCTTACTCACAATGCCCTGCAAACTTCAAACTTGCATTTTTGTGATGTAAACTTCCGGAATCAGCGGAATCCACAAAATTCCTACCACCCAGTATTCCCCCACTTGTTCTGATAAAACTCCTACCCCACTTGTGTGACTTGGCCTAGTACCCCTGACAGACACAAATCAAGCCAGGGACAAGGAGAGTCACTCCACAAGACTCCCATTGACCTTGGTTTGATGCTTGCCTGTCCCCTCAGTTTCCAGTATTCATAAATGTCTGGATCTGGAAGGTTTCCCTGAGTGACCGGCAACTCCTGGCCAAGAAAACACCACTACCCCCGTTGCTAAATCAGATCATTATAGAGACAGAAAATGTTGATGTCTCCACCTTGTATTTTGAGGCCTTTCCTGTTGCAGGCACTGGGCCTATCCACATAAGTGCAGTACCATTTTTATCAGAAGACACTTAGGGAAATGCCGGTGGAAGGAAATTGTGGCTTCCGACAGATTCCAGAAATTTACATCACAGAACTGTAAGGAAAAGTTTGAGGTTTGCAAGGGTTAAGGTTTCCCTAGGTGCCGGCTGACCTAGGGTCCAAAATGCACAGCTAGGCACATTGACAAAAAAGGGTCCGTTTTCACTGGAAAAATGTGATGCGCCCACCTTTGTGTTTTGTGCAGTTTCCTGAGGCTGGCACTAGGCCTACCCACACAAGTGAGATTCCATTTTTATTGGGAGACATAGGGCAATGCTGGGAGAGTGGAAGTTTGTGGCTCCCTGCAGATTCCAGAACTTTCCATCACAGAAATGTGAGGAATTTTTTTTTTTTTTTTTTTACAAAGTTTGAGTTTTGCAAGGGATTCTTGCTAACAGAACCTGGTGAGAGCAACACAAGTCACCCCATCCTGGATTCCCCTGGGTGTCTAGATTAAAAAAATTTACAGGTTTCCTAGGTTTCTCTAGGTGCCGGCTGAACGAGGGTCCAAAATCCACAGCTAGGCGCTTTGCGAAAAAAGGGTCAGTTTTCACTGGAAAAATGTGATGTGCCCAAGTTGCGTTTTGGGCCGTTTCCTGTTGCGGGCACTAGACCTGTTCACACAAGTGAGGTACCATTTGTATCGGAAGACTCTGGGGAACACCGAATAGTAGAACAAGTGTTATTACCAATTGACTTTCTATGTATTTCTGCCTTCCAAATGTAAGACAATGTGTAAAAAAGAAGTCATTTTGAAAAATGTCCTCTAATTCACATGCTAGCACGGGTACCCACAATTTCGGAGATGTGCAAATAACCACTGCTTCTAAACTCTACATTTTGTTCCTATTTAGGAAATACATAGGTTTCCTTGATACCTATTTTTCAACCTTTATATTTTACCACATGCATTGCTATATACCCGGTACACAATGAAAAACCATTGCAAGGCACAGCTCAGTTATTGGGTATGGGTAACTTGGTTTCTTATTGAACATACAAGTCCTATATATATCTACAATCAGAAGGGTCAATCAGACGTAACTGTATATTTCATTTAATATCTGCCATACTTACAAGAAGTTACAGGAAAAACATTGTCACACTTGGCTGTTTTTTTCTACTCAAATTCAATATTTTTTATTTCAACTGTTAGTTTCTATAGGACAACCTTGAAGGATCTACACAAATTACCCATTGATGAATTCAGACTTTTGTCTAATTTTCAGAAATAAATATTTTTCCAAGATCCATTACGGCTTTCATACCCATTTCTACCACTAACTGGAAAGAGGTTGAAAGCACAAAAAATAGGAAAAATAGGCTATTTCCCAGTAAAGTGCCAAAACTGTGTAGGAAATTTTAGTTTTCTGACAACAGTCTGCCTGTGCCTGTTGATTTTAGCACCACAAACCCTTTGTTGATACCAATTGCAGGGAAAAAAACAGACGCTTTCTTCTGCAGCACTTTTTTCCAATTTTTCCCCAAAAAACAACATTTAGCTGTATTTTGGCTAATTTCCCAGTCCCCTCCATGAGAATCCACAAACCCTGGGAACCTGTAGAATTCTCAGGATGTTGGAAGAAAAGGATGCAAATTTGGCATGAATGCCAAGCATGGACAAAAAGTTACGGGTGCCTAAGCGCAAACTTCCCTAAATAGTCAAAAAAAGGCTTAGCGCTGGCCTCACATAAATGTGACCTCCATGTCGCAGGTCAATAGGCAGGTGTGCTTATGAGGACCTCAGCTCCACATAGAAATGGGCACATCTTAAGATGCACTACCGCACAGGAAAGCTCGAGCATGGTTAATAAGGCTCGTGCTTAATGGCTGTGGCCCGCAACCTAGCGCACTCACCCCTCTTTACCAGTCTCGTAACTATGTCACAATGTCCACAATGATGTCCATCAGACACGGTTTTCCCACGCCACACCGTCTGCCAACGACCTTTACTTCTGTCACTGCTCATGCAAGTTGTCTGCTGGGGTCAAACTTGTCGCCACTTCTGTGGTAAAGTACAACTCACACCGAGTATAACAAGTGAGTATTTCTTTATTTTGACCACGCGTGGGAGTAACAGGGAACACCACCCGTCTACCTGTTGTCAGACCTCCAACTGCCCCTTCTTTCACATCTAACTTAGATTCTGGACTCGAGCGCGAGTCCAGAATCAAATGACATAACATCCACTAAAGTGTAAGTTTACCTCTGTGCATCAGGCCCGTAGTTATTATGTTTTATTTTCCCTAACCAACTCTTGCGCTGTCTGCCACCTGCACAGACTCTTTTAGGTGTCTAGGACGGTTATCTTATCCTCTTCCTCCATTACCTCTCTGTCACCCATGTGCCTCACAATGCTTGTTTTAACTCAGCTGCCTAATTCGCTCCCCATCACCTAAAAATACCTTGAATCGTTCTCAGTCTGTCATTTGCTATATTTCCTCATGCAGACTTGGGGGTCAGGGATCATCAATCTGGAGCTCTGGCTAAAAGACAGCTTTGCTTTCACCACTGCTGCCCATTCACACAGGCATTAATGAATTCATGTACCCCTGCATCCATTCATGTGCACCGTTACTCACACATTAATCCATCCGCAACGGTCCAATCAGACATTCCACATATTCCTCTTCGTTACTGACGCCCAATTCATATACCCCCCTACACACACACATACATACACACACTCGCCCATGAATATTTAAACATGCTCACAAAAAAAAACTAGACCTATTGGTTTTGCCAACGCTTGTTTTAAAAGCCTAATACATATAATTAAATTCAAACTCACTACTATTTTATACTAAACAATTAAAAAATAGTTTACTTTAAATTGTATCCGAAAAGTCGTTTCCTGTCATTTTATCTTTTGGAAGAGTCATCATCTTTGGTGTAATGCAGTGTGTTTAGTTGCCACATTATTGAAATGACATGGAGAGCACTAAAGAGAAAGGTGCTGCTGTGTCGCAGATCACTTTGAAGGAGTTCAGTTCCATGTCCCTTAATCTCTGATTGTGCAGCCGGCAGGGGTTGATCCTAATGTTCAGAGACATGCATTGCGGTTTCAGCCCATACTGTATGATACATACTGAAATGCGGTGTGCAGCCACTATAAGAGTCATCTCACAGCCCACTGCTTCTCTTATCAGACTCACCACACATGATATAATGGGCATTAGCTTCACATTGATTGGCTCGAGAATTACATTTCAAATGTTGGTTTTTGCTTGATTTGTCATTTAAACCAGCTGTTCAATAAGTAGTCAGATATTTACTTAAGAAGCAGGTCTAAAAGAAATGAAAAGACTTAGGTAGTTTCAATAGGCACTGACATATTAATCGATGAAACTTTAATACTACCGAACAGCTCCATAGTTCATGTGACGTTTCCCAGCTCTTGTGTCAGGCGGCTTTTCAGCATTTGTGGTAATACTAGACATTTCCAATCAATGAGTCCTACCGCTATTCTGCGCTCTGCTATTCTGCGCTCAAACTACTGCGCATTGCCTCGCAAGGTTCTATGTGAGACTGCTGTAGAGAGAGAGTTTGTGTGTGTGTGTGTGTGTGTATTTCAAATAATAGTAGTTAGCAATAGATAATGCCCTCCATGCATGTAAGTATGCAGCACACATAGGGGCATATTCACAAGAACGTGTGATAACCACTGCAAGTTTAGCTTAACGCAACTTTGCACATCGCAGTCCATCGCGGGAAAACAACGCCGTGTTAACGTAGCATTCTCAACCTGGCGTCACCATGCGATAGTCATATAGGAAACATGGTGGGTAGTGGACTGTCTAATTACTATAAACAATTATGTAACCACCCAAAGATTGTTTGATATCAAAAACACATTTTTTATTGATTTTTAATTTTATTCATTCATCATTTGGTGATATAAAAATTCTTTCTTATTTCTTTTTTTCTCTTATATTTTCCTTATATATTATAAAAAGACAAATAGCAATGATATATGCATGTATCATTGCTATTTGTCTTTTTATAATATATAAGGAAAATATAAGAGAAAAAAGAAATAAGAAAGACCCACCATGTTTCCTATATGGCTTTTCACATATGTTGTGTAGACCCTGATATAGGAGACGTTATTAGGGGTACCCCTTTTTGTACCAATTGTCACCATGCGATAGTCCCACGATAAAGCGTCAAATGACTGTGTTAAAAATAACGCAACGCCGAAAAAATGCGAAACACCAACGCGAATAAAGTTGCGATGAGGCCAACCTCGAAAAAAAAAACAGCGACAACCAGCGATAGTCCTGCAATACCCACGCGTCTCGTGGGAAAATGCACCATAAAAGCTGAACAAGAAAAACACACCATAAACAAATCAAACTGCGCAGCAACATGGATGCACCCGGAACCAGTGCCCAGGTCAACGCGAACCCCACAAGCCCCACAGACCACCAGCAAGGAACCTCGGGGTCGGGGAAGGCCAAGGAGAAGAGGAAGAGGTAGACGGGGTACAGTCCGCAGGAAAACCCGATCGTCATCACGGAGGTGACAGAGCACCAACAACAACTGTCCGTCACCACCACCGTGTCATTGGCAATACAGATGGAAAAATGCCATCCCATCGTGAATGCAGTCGGAGTGCCGAGGAGGCCAAGATGCGCTGGCACAATGTCAAAAGCCAAACCAAGCAGAAACCCGCTGCCAACAGGAAGGCGGCAACGGCGAATGGAGGTGGGAGTCCTGCGCCACAGGAGGATCTGGAGCAAATGGTGGCCACAGTCATCACTGTGGAGACGGTGCAAGAAGTCTGGAGTCCGGACCCTGCTCGCCATGACCTGAGACAACATCAACAGGGTGAGTAACGAACAGGGAGTGGGGGGACGGGCACAATGGCACACATGCACAACCACGTGTAGCACACCCACAATGACCCTGGGTCATGTCCCTGATCCCCGTGGCACACTGCAGCACACATACAAACATCAAGTAGGCCCCGTACACCATGTGCCCGAAGGGGTCCCACCCCACACAACACCAATTCCACAACACACACATGCACCAGTGCGAAACACAGCAAAGATGCGTATGTGAGAGCCACACTGACATCGCAAGTGACACCACATGACGAGCAGCATGGCCGGAGTACAATCACCATGACACTGTGCACGCCACGAGACTGAGGTGGCTGAGTGTGGACCACATCCGGAAGGAGCAGGTCACACTCTCACACATCCACGTGCACAAACAACCACTGACTTCAACAATACATCTGCAGACAAACAATGCACAAGAGTACAAAATCCTTCCAAGAGCACAAATGACCCAAGTCGCCAACATCACAGCACCTCAAAAGCATGAAAGCCAAAGGCACACCGCCTCCAAGGGATAAGGGGCAGCAAAATCACAGCTGCAGGTGCGACTCTCACACAATGCAGCACACACACAGAGCAATCACAGCACATCCACATGGACGACAATGTGGGACACAGTGCAACACTTACACTGCAGAACAGAGGACACAACTGGGTCCGCCTTTGCATAGAAAATGGCCAATCACATCTGACATAGCAGGAAACTGTGAGATGAAAATGTACGTGTACAACATCACCCACCTCATGTAGTCCAAATGTCTCTATCACGCATCAAATAGTCCCCCCTCCCAAACAGTCACAATGTACATTGTCATGCAGCCTGTATGTAAACTCGAACAATGCGTCAACATACATGCCAACACAATGTCAACAAGCATCTCCCCTTCACATTGCAGAGGGACAAACAACACCTCCAGCAGAGCAGACCTGACAAACCATCAGTGATGCTGAAGAGGACCTCCACACTTCTGACACCGCCGCCCCACAACAGTCCATGGACATCCCAGGCAATAGAGCTCCAGGAGCTGGGCAGCCCCGCTGCATCGAGGATACACCACCCCCTGCACAGACAACACAGCTGGACGCACCCACCACCCCGGCTGACTCCCAGCAGCACACCTAAGCACACATCCCATTCCAAGGCCAGCTGTCAGACTGCCAGAAGGGGCTGGCCGAACAGGTGCGGGTGGGGTACTACCTCATGGAGGACGAACTAGATCACATACGTGGGTGTCCAAGTCCCATCAGGGACCACCTACACTCCCCAACGGAGACCCCACTGCGACAGAGACACATGCCTTTGCACATTTCCAGTACTGAAACACACCCAGAGCCATGGGATAATCATCCACACCCCCACGCTGGAGTGGCGTATGCCGGCCCAGGTCACTCCTCTTATGTATTGAGTGGGGGACAACAAAGCTACATGTGCAATGTCTCACCCGCTGCCTGCGGTGACAGGGCTGCATCCTCTGTACACAACACAATGTAATGTTGTAGGGCCCGGGGCCCTAATGCATTCATCATGAGCACACGGACACACTCAGATAGTTCGTTGAAATGGCTACGGGCACGTGCGCTCGATACCTTTATTGGCATGGTCACATGTACAGTGACGCATGTGCCTGATGTGTGTGGGGTGAGTGTAAGCCAGCCCTCATGGAGTCGTTGTTGCTGGCGACAACTTGAACAGTGATCACAATAAAAGCGGAGACAGAAAACACCAGCATAACAGAAACAACGGTGAAGCATCATGGTGGCAGCCAGAGAAAGTACAGTGTGCACCCAACATGCAAGCAGAATGGTCCATGATTTGTGGTGCATTGAGTCAGTGGCACCTGAAGAGCTGAGCAGGGTATCAAGCTGATGATGGCACCCACGACAGGTGTGAGCAACTCTGATAGTCCGGCTGTAAGACACCTCCGACTCTGGCACCTGTTGCTTGGAGTTGGTCCTGGCGTGTGCATCCTGCGGTGATGCGACGTCCGGGCAGGTCAGGATTCGATTTGATGTGTGAGCCCAGGTGGACCGCAGTTGAGGCCAGAGGCAGCGGACAGCGCAGGGCAGAGACACATGGCCTTTCTGACCCCCAGTCCATCGACCCAGAGGCCATCCAATATGCTATCAGACAGGGGCCATGACTTGAGCTGCACAGAGTTAGTGGCCCCGGATGCACTGCGGCCGGCACACCACCACAGGACGGTGACTTGCGGTGCAGTGAGATAGGGCCACGTGAGGTGAGCGGGTCCTCGTCGATGTCGAAGGTGAATGTAGCGGAGGTTTGCGGGGGACAGTGGAAGGTGTCCTCCAGGGCATGATGCAGAGGGCAGAAGCCGGCTGGAAGCGGCAAATGGAGGAGTGGAATGCTACAGCCTCATTTTTGCCACAAAGTCAGTATCACCGACATGATGATGAAGACAACCCCCAGTCCATAGACTCAGTCGCCACCAAAGTTCAACCAGAAAGTGTCCATGGATGTCGGGGAACAGACTTAGTGGCACCAGAGCTGAAAGGGGATGCAGTCTGCGATGAGGCCAGTACAATGATATCAAGTCTGCCATAAATGAATCATGACTGAATTCCCAATGTGTGACCTACTCGACCGCAGTGTAGGCCAAAGGCGTAGTCATCAAGGGCCCACAGACACGTGTGGTTGGGATGCCATGCACATACTTTGTGTCACCACATCGAAGGGAGTATAGTGATTTAAACTCAGCATTGATATGTGTACTCGGCCATTGTGTAATCAAGACTCAGTTCCAGATGTGTGACCTACTTGACCGCAGTGTATTCCTGAGGCAGCGGTCAGCAGGGGCCCACAGCCACATGTCGTTGGCCCGCGATGCACAGAGTTAGTGACACCAGAGCAGTTGTCGGCAGTGTTCGATCACCTCCGTAACGATGATCCTCTTCTCCTCCGGACTGAACCGCCTCTTCCTCTTACTCATCTCCTTGTATACATTGATATGAACTCCGCCATGTAGAAATCAAGACTCAGTTCCACATGTGTGACCCACTCGACCGCAGTGTAGGGCGAAGGCAGTAGTCAGCAAGGGACCACAGATGGGTGTAGTTCGAATGCTATGCACAGAGTTGGTGGCATCACATCGAAGGGAGTACAGTGATATAAACTCAGCCATAAGGTGTGTATTCTGCCATTGCATAATCAAGACTCAGTTCCAAATGTGTGACCTACTTGACCGTAGTGTAGGCCGGAGGCAGCGGTGGAGTACGTCAACGAGAAAGAAGGAAAGCGGGCATGTGTCGCTGAGGCCGTGATGGTCTGAGGAGGCTGCCAAGGTCGCGGGCTTCGGGCTTGGAGCTTGTGCCGGCACGTGGTGGGCCCTCTTCAACACACGCCGGTGTCGGCAGGTGAGCAATGAGGTCTGGCTGCGCAGGGGTGGGTATGACGGGTTCGGGGTCCAGCAACCCGGGGTGCAGCAGGTGCACAGGATCGCAGTCCACACCGCTCACGGCGTCGGCCTCGTGGAGGGGTGGGAGGCGCCGCCCTGGCAGACACGTTGGGCATTCCGGAAGAGAACCATGCCCAGAGCTACGTGCTTTTTATTCACACCCCTACGCTGGCCTGGCGTCCTCCGGGCCAGCCCACTCCGCACACGCTTACAGGGGGGGACGTCACAAGCTACATTTCCCCAATCTTCCCCACTGGCTGGGGTGACATGGTTGCGTCCACTGTCCACTACACTCCAAACACCAGCAGTGCATGTAGACATGGCTATGTCTGTGGTCTGCATACTGCAGTCTGTCCAGCACATCTCCGCCACACTTGGCATTGTGTACATTCTCATTCATGGGTCACTTGCCTCCTTCGCACATGCCTGGTTCCCACCTCTCCCCACATTCCGGTATTGTGTGGCTGAGGTGCCATGCCGTTGATGGCTCATGTACATGGCTAACCAAGGTTGCCACAGTAAGTTGTGCTGTCGTGTCTGGTGGGGGGCATGTTGTTTGGCATGTTGTATGTGATTTTGTGACGTGTGCAGTGCCAGAGTTGTGAGTTGCATGATTGTGGGGTTGAGGTGTGTGGTGTGTTCATTTAGTACTTGCCAACGAGCAGTGCATTCCCATGGGTGCCATCCTGGAAGCGCTGGTTGATGTTGGACTGTCGGAAGATGAAGGGATCATGCACACTGCCTGGGTAGTTGGCTATGACATTGGTGAGGAGTCCCCTGTGGTCCACTATTGCCTGCACGTTGAGGGGATGCGTGTGCTTTCTGTTGTGGTAATTGTGTGCGGTGTTGGCAGGGGGCACAAGTGGGACAAGTGTGCAGTCGATTGCCCCCGACACATGCGGGGATCCAGCTATGGCGTATAGTCCTTGCTTGGTCTCCAGCTGTTCCTGCGCATTGTGGGGGACATATGGGTGCTGGGGTCCCTAGCTGGTGAGGGCATCCAGGACAGGTGTGGGGAACTTGGATGGGGCTGGCTGTGAGACTCCTCCGACTCGGGCAGTTGTTTGGGAGGATACCAGAGGCCAACAGGTGCAGCACAGCCAGCAGCTTTGTCTGCAGAGGGATGTTGGTTGTCCGCTGTGTTGGTACCGTCAGCCTGTGGGCAATGATGTTCAGGATGCGGAGGATGGTTGTCCTTTTGGGCCTGTAGTGGGCATTGGCATTGTCTGGTGTTAGGTCTGTGGGGCTGGTGCATTTCCTGAAGGTCTGCTGTCTTTGTCTGCGCTGCCTCTGTGGTGGTCCGGGGGGAGGGCGGGGGGGGGTCCGTTGGGGGGGTGGCGGTCCAGGGGGTGGTGGAGGTGGGTGTTGTTGCCCTCTCAGGGCTCCGGGGTGCATGGTGAGTGGCTCCATGGCATCTGTTGTTCTTTAGGTGTGGCTGTGGGCTGGGCTCCCTTTTCTTGTGCAGGTTGACGTCCGACTTTGCACCAGGTCAGAGACGGTGTTAATTTCCTGCTGGTAACACGCCGTATCACCTGTTTTGTGTCCCTATCGCCGATGTGGCTGGTCGTTGAGAATGTTGTGTTGTGGTGTTGTCGCGGCTTTTTGCTCGGGAACGCCTACTCTGCATCTCATTAGCGTTAGTTGCCGGGGTCATCTGTGGCGATGTTTTTTGCGACTGCTTTTGCAGGAAAACTGGTGTTATGGGCTGTTAGCACCAGCTTGTGAATGGGGCGATAAAGTTAGCGCGACTTTGGATGAGTTAAAGTGCTGATAACTCCGCGATAGCTCCTTGAGAATATGCCCCATAGAAAGAGGAAGTAACGAGGAAAAATAAAGATATTTCTCCTGGCCAAATCTCATTTAGGTATGCACACCCTTTTGGTGCAAACACAGGTCTTCAAGTCTTTGTAAACCTGGGTTTGCATCAAAGTACATGGGTGGAACCATGGAAATACCTATGCTCCTCCCATGTAATGCCGACCAGATGCAAAGTAACGCAAGTCAGTGCTCTGCACTGCATTGTATATGTTTGTATTTACTAAACCACGCAAAGCCACGCAAAGTGTCTTTTAATAAAATACAAAAAGGATTTTGCATCAGGGATGCATCACAACAGCGACTCAACCCTGATGCAAAATTATAGTGAATCTGGCCCCAAGTGCAGAGGTATGTGGTGGGGAATTACATTATTAAGTGGTTTGCAGCTTATCAGGTGGCCTTGCATACGTCCAGAGGAGGACTGGGGGTAGCCTACGGAAGCTCTTGCGCATTGCTTGAGGTATAGACTCTTGAACCTAGATGCAGCTGATCGGGTTACATGTGGGCTTATGATAGAGGCCCTCATAACCAATTTTGGTCCAACCCCGGGAAAGTATCACCTGAAGTTCGTAGATAGCCAGAAGCAGGCACACCAGTCTTGGATTGACTTTGTAGACACCTCTAGCAAGGCAATGGAAGGTTGTGTGAAGGGAAGTAAAGGATAATGATGGAAAACATCCTGAATAATTGCTTTACAATTATGCTAGCACCTTATGGATTCCAAACTCACTTTGCCCAGAGAGCTTGAGGAGGAAGCAAACCTCTGGGTCAGCACGAGTGTCCAAGAAGGTACCTGGGGGGATCACAGAAAAAGGTGGTTTGGATCATCCTCTGCAGAAGTAAGGGGGAGGCAAAGCTAACACAAGGGATGTATCTAAAGGCCCCCAAAAGAGTTGCCAGGGAAGGGAGTCCAATTCCTATATAGAGCATATGAGATGAGGCTTTAATGGGAAGAAGTCCTTGGGGTCATACCAGACTATATGCTATGACTGTCTTCAGTCAGAGCACAAGAGGGTGGACATCATATGTCCCAAAAAGAAGCCCCCCACTGGTGGCTGGTGTGCCCACACAAGGGATTGCCAATATAGTGTTGAGGGAGGAAGTTGCTCCAGTTAGAATTAGGAATTGGGCAGACATAACCCTAGTCTCCCTTGGTGAGAAAGTGATGGTACTCAAGGCCCACATGTCTGATACTTCTAAAAAACAGGCTGGGTATTGGGCAGAAGCTGGAGGCTCTGAGAGACACTAGAGCCAGTACTACAACTACCAGATGTCATCTGGTGTCTGCAGAGCAAATTATCCTCAATGCAATCCACCAAGTACTGACAGCTGACAGTCAGGCAAGCCACTACCCCATGACAATTAATTCCCTGGAGCGTGGTGGGGTCTCTGTCTCTCTGAAGGTAGCTGTGTCTGTTGATTGTCTGCTAGGGAATGACATGGAACAGTCTATCTGGAATGAGGTAGGGATCAGCCCAAATGCTGAGATTTTGGGCTGTAGAGTGGGTGCTCATGACCACACCGTGCTTGGCAGCGTATCATGGGAATCAACAGGACCTAGAGCCTGAAACAGTGGCCTAGGTTCCTGCCAAAAGGACCAGGACAGGAGACATGGGAAATCAGCCCCTAGAATTCCCACTGTTGGGGGGAGTCCAACCCTGAGGGGAAGGACCCAGTACCAATAGGGGGAGACATATCTGCCATGGGAGGCCTGTTTGAGCTGACCCGTGCGCAGACTGCAGGAGGACCACCCCAAGCAGAGTTCTGCAGGGTGCAGAGGGAGGGTCTTTGGTAACAGGCAGAGGCCCTGAAAGACAGAGGAACCTCTACTTGTCACCACATTTACTGAGAGAATGGTCTCCTAAACAGAGAGACTAAGGTACCTCAGCCTGAGTCAACCAGAGTGTTGGGGGTCTTCCAGTGCTGTCAAGCTTACCTACTAGAGCTGACTCATAACATTTCCTTAGCAGGACATCTGGAGCAGGCCAGATATTGGACCGCCTGGTCACTTACTTTTATTGTCTCCAGATGAGGACCAAGCAAAATGTGTTTTGAAAGTCTTGCAGGATTTTCCAGGCCAGTAGCAAGTCAAGAGGGAAGTATAGTGCCCCTCCTCCAGACCTTTTCTTAGGTAGAGATACCCTCTGACAGGGTAGGAGTAGACATTGTTGATCCTCTTGATCCCAAGACAGCCATAGGGAACAGGTTTTTTCTGGTGCTGATGGACCATGCCACACCGTAGTCTGAGGCCATGCTCTAAGAACAGTGACTTGACCAGTTGTGACCAGCATACTGAAGGGATATTTACCCGAATCAGGTTCCCCAGGGAGGTGGTGTCTGACGGAGGCATCAACTTCATGTCAGCATACATGAAGTCCATGTAGTATACGTGTTAGATATGTTACAAGTTCTCCACACCCTACCATCCCCAGACCAATAAGCTTGTTGGAAGGTTTAAAAAGACTTTGAAAGGCATCATCATTGACATCACTGAGTCCCTAAGGCATAAGAAGGATGTCTTACTGCAATGCATGTGGTTTACATCCAGGTAGTTGTTCCAGAAAGGAGTGGTCTTCAGCACTTTTGAACTCCTGTCTGATTACCGTGAGAGAAGGCCTCTCAGTCTTGTGAATGAGGGTTGAGGGAATGCCCCCAAGAGACCTTCAAAAGAAATAGTAGACTATGTGTTAGCCCTCAGAACTAACTCTGGGCAATACATGAAGGAGGAAAATATCAATTTGAAGGCTAGCTTGGAGATGGTGAACAATGGTATGACCAGAAGGCCATGCTGGTGGAGTATCAACCTGACCAAAAAGTATGGGTCATGGAGCACCTAGAGCCTGAAGCACTTGAGCACCAGTGGCTAGGACCATATGAAATGAAAGGATGTAGCCTAACGGTTAGGGCGGTCCAATTCAAATCTGGGGAACCGGGTTCGAGTCTCAGCAACGACGCTCAACATCCTGTGATTCTGGGCAAGTCACTTAATCTCCCCTTGCCTAAAAAAATGAATGTGTCCTCATTTAACGCATCTGGTGCTCATGTAAAGCGCTCTGATACCTGATTTCGGGTCAAGTTCGCGCTTATATAAAACTTCGAGGAAAAAAAAAAGAGAGAAATGGGGAAGTCAGCTACCTGGTGGACCTCTAGACCCCAGTAACCCCTTACGGGTCCTTCAAGTAAACTGAAACCACACTATGAGATGTCTGAAATTACCATACTCATTCTGACAGATGGTGATGAGGAGGAGGAAAGTGAGCCCTTCCCAGACCTCCTGTCATACAAGTAGTGCAATGGTTCATTTGAGTGTTTAGTCCACTCCCCTACTCTTACTGAAGGTCAACAGAGGGAATGTCACTAGTTGCTGGGGCAGTTTGCCTCTTTGTTCTCACTATTCTCATGGCTCACGAGATGGTGTTGACATTGGGGACAATATGCCAGTGAAAAACAAGAATTACAGGGTATCTGATAAGGTGAGAGCTAGCATCAAGTTGTCCAAGATTCTGGAGCTGGGGGTGATTGAGCACTCCGGTAGTTCCTGGTCCAGCCCAATGATGATGTTACCAAAGGATTCCCCCTGGGTAGCACTCCAGAACTGTAGTTCTGTGGACTACAGGGGAGTGATATAACCCAAGACTGATGCTCACCCCATACCCAGAGCTGATGAGATCATTGACAGAATGGATTGTTCCTCAGTACTTTTTTTCACAAACATTTAATTGTGTTTTAGAATAAAAGGTGGCACAGTACAGTAACACATCTGCAGTTAATATGTCACAGAAATGACCAGAGTAACAGAACAAGCAATTCTGGCACACAGGCCAAGAGCGACCACCATCATGAGAACAAGAAAGGAAACAAAGAAAAGAAAACAAATGACAACCACAAAGCCTCCACATTCAGCACAATTCCTGATAGTAGAGAGAGCACAAGAAAATAACAAAAGCTACTCAGTACTTTTGATTTGCCGTCAGGGTATTGTCAGATTCCCCTAACTGAGGGTGAAAAGTAAAGTGAAGCATTCTCCACATCTGAGAGACATTTCCAGTTCCACATAATATCCTTTTAATGAATGAATGCCCCAGACACTTTCCAATGGTTTGTCAGCTAGGTCCTGGCTGGTTGGAGGAATTCAGTGCTGCCTACTCGGAGCAGCTTGCAGCATTCAGGTCCAGCTGGGAAGAGCACCTGACCACCTAAGGGAAGTGTTTCAGGCTTTATAATAGTCGGTGACCAGGTGAGGGCACCAAAATTATCTTACCAGCAACAGTACTTCCCTGGATATAAAAATGAAATTTCTCTCATTCAGAGCTTTTCCCACCGAAACCAATGGCCTTACAAAGACTGCTTCCAGTGGCTATCTTACCTTATGAAGCCTTCTTTGGCTACAACATGCTGTCTTGCCCCCAGAAGATTAGCCCCATCCACCTCCCTGCAAACAGCCAGAAACTGAAGCTAAGTGCTGAAGGAAGTGGCCCGATTCGGGTCACTAATGACCACCTCTCGGCCTTCCACTAAATTGAAGAGTTGGTCAGACAGTAGAGAATATAAACCAATATCTGTTTATTCAAATACACTCAGAGCGGAGCCCAATCTGCCCAGTCGCTTAGGAATGCTGCATAGGGACTGACATCAGCAAGCATAGCGATACATTATGTACACTTTGAAACCAATGAAATCACGCCCACCATGAAATTGTCTACAGCGATGCAGTAAATTACAAAGGAGTAAGCTTTGATTCTGAGGCCAGGCACACATTATCTACTATTCAAGGTCACTCTGCCTGTACCCGCCACTAGACAAGTGGGAGAAGGCTTACATCAAAAGGAAAGGTATGCGCTAATAAGAACAGTGCATTCATTAGTGTAGCAAAACTCAGCTCCGAAGAAACATAACCTAGAGAGGGTCGTTTCTCGGAAATAGCAAAGAATTAGTTTCGATCAGGGTACAAAATGGCGCCCATACACAAAATGGCGCCGCAAATGCTAACTTACGTAAAACAATGCAAAAGCATAGTTTTTTATTCCAACAGACTTTCCTTTTAGCATGAGCTAAACATTTGTGTATTATAGCAAAAAGACATATAATTCAATAAAGCATGAATAAATTGTTTTAGGAGCACTCCATATTTTCAGCTTCAGGAAAGGAAACAGTAAGGAGGGAAGAAGTCTCAAAAATACCCTCATCTATTTGCATGAGGTCTTCTACTTCCTTTTGAATCATAATTGTTGCATTAGTATCATGATTTGATATTCACTTAGGAGCAAGAAGGGTGGTGCAATAAGAGCTACACAAGGGGAGACACTGGACCAGGACACAGCAAGCGATCAAAATCACAATTAAATAAATCACCTTTTCAAGGATCCAAACCCATCCACCAAAAAGTGACCAACTCCAATTTCCACTCTCCATTCCTTTAACATTTTCTAGGATGTCTAAAATGTATTGGGTAATATTATTTTCCATATTAGTGATCCCGACTACACACTGGTCTCCTACTACCGCGCACACACCACCACTCTTATCTAGAATGAAATCAACAGCAAATCTAGTTTGCTCTGAATATATCCGCATACTTTCCAATTGGGTGATGATGTCATGCAGAGCTGCTACTGTGGAGTTAGGCAGTATCTGCAGCTTACATCCAAAATATTCTCTAGCTTTTTCACCCTTGGCGATTGCAGTACCACCGACGGTAATAATGGAGGAAAGAATATACCCAAAGGTGATACCATTACTATAATTATTGACTTCCAAATCTGTCACTCCATCACAGAACTCTGCAGTCAACGTTCTCTTTACCCATCTTACATTTGGCTTACTGTACTTACAAGGCACTCCTAGAGGGAGCACCATTCCTAGAGCAACATCATCTGTACCGTTATAAACATTTGAATAAGTACCATTAGACAGAAAATAAAATCCTGGGTGTGCATAAAGTGGACCTTGATAATCTACAGGAGCATATCTGGTGTTCATTCCAAAAGTACTCGGATTTTTCACTAAAGACATCATATTTTAGAACAATATTATTGCAGAACAATTGACATACAAAAATGCGTCAGTACTGTTTACTATCGGACAACATGCAGGATAATAACCAACTTTTCGAGTAACCGTTAAATCTCGGTAATGCCAGCCCACTAAGGTGATGTCCTGCTCTCTCATATACAGATTATCACAATACGTATTATTGTCACAACCTGGATACCCCTTTCCTCGTGGCTTCCAGTAATATAAACAAGGACCAGGATACCCAATTCCAAACTCACCCCTTACCTCTACGAATTGGGCTGGGCGGATATACGTATAATTGACCAGTGACAATGCGTAAGCAGTCCATAAACTTGTAACGGATTCGGTGGGATTGCAAGCTGTACCTTCTCCAAAAAATCTCTTATGTGTGTCTATAAAAACATTACTCAGGGCTGCCCTCTTGGTGCGTATTTGAGAAACAACCTTATGTTTAGTACATGACGGTGCATCCTGATCACATTCCAAAACCCAGGACACCCCACCCGGAATCAATAGCAATAAAATCACAAGAATAGCACATAATATTTTTTTCTTGGTAGACCACAATATGCGTGTATGAACAAGGGGAATCACTGGCTGCTCTTCATCAGCAACAATTATGCCAAAGGGGTGGATGGCAAATGATAAAGCAAGGGGGGCAAAATGCCAGAAAGAAGAATATACAAGTTCCCAGTGTCCGTCAGAGCCTTACTGGTACAGACTCCTATTGTCCATCAAAACGTTGGTGCTCTTGTCCACCGGCGGTGGAGCTTGCTCTGTCCTGAGCTTGACTTCCCACATCGACCAGGATAATGTACCCCCAAGGGAATACTTTCGATCCATCCTGTCCAATGTTCAAACAGTGCACAAATCTCACATTAACCTAAACTAACTCCATTGGTACTATAGCAAAGTACACCCTAACTTACACAGTCCATCCCTAACTAATCTGACTTCTCCTTTTGTGCACCGTTCCTCAGCCGAGGGCGCAGATTGTACCTAGTGACTCCAGGCACAGAGGGATCGATGAAAAGGGGCTCCTGGATAGCCTGTATTTCCGGAGGTAATGCTCCATTCAGCACTTCATCATTTTCCTCATCCGTTTTGGTCCAGATCAGCTTGGTGTCACTGAAGGGGACAAACTGAGGCACCGTCTCACACTCGGAGTCCCCTAATCCATCCCTCACCCATTGATCATAGGGCAGGGGTAGAGGTATCCTGCGACAATGAGTCGTGTGCACCCAGTTCTTTCAGCGAGCAACCTTGACAGCTGTGCGCATAGCCAGGAGGACCTGCTCCGGTCCCTTCCACCATGGCTCCAGACTCTTCTTCCGCTGGAGGTTTCGGACCAGCACAAAATCACCAGGCTGAATATCGTGCCCGGGCTCCTCTGGTGTAGCTGGCAGGGCTTCCCGGACCTGTTGGTGAATAGAACGCAAACTGTCAGTTAACTGAGCAAGATAGTCAACCAGCAACAGATACTCAATATCTGAAAAGCACCGGGGTCGCGGGACGCCCCAGACATTTGCCGGGCGTCCGAACACTGGCCACTGTAACCCTGCAGTCTCATGAATCTTTGCCAATTTCAGTTTGAGAGTACCATTGTACTTCTCAACCAAACCTGCTGACTGTGGGTGGTTGGCAGCATAGAACTTCTGCTTTATATGCAAACCATCGCAAATTAATTGAATCACTTTGGCATTAAAATGACTTCCGTTTTCACTCCAGATCAAACGGGGCAAGCCGAAACGAGGAAAGAATTCCTTCAGGAGCACCTTTGCAGTCGTAATGGCTGTATTGTCCTTAGTGGGATAAGCCTCAACCCATTTACTGAATGCACAGACAACCACCAGAACATACTTCAAATTATTACATCTGTCTAGTTCGATTTAATCCATCTGGAGGACCTCAAAAGGAAAAGTGGTTGGTGCAAAATTACCGGGTGGTGTAGGGGTACCTTTTCCAGGATTGTGCACCATGCACACCATGCAGTACTTCACTAATTGTGCAGCTGTTTTTGAAATGTTATCATTTTGCCAGACAGGCTCTAACAACTTGCAAATATGCTTAGCAATAATATGAGCTGGGCCATGGGCCATCGTAACTACAGGGAGAACATATGCATCTGGCAACATCCATCTCTGCTTCCCTGACTTATCAATCCAACATCCCTCATTGATCAACTGTGCTATACTTTCTTGCCACATTGCTAATCCCGCTATCCTGGCCTCACTTTGTATCTCTTTCACATTCTCAAGTGTATCCTCAAGCATTGTAACTTCAGGCACCCACCTAGCGGGACCTGCTACAAACATTGTTGTTATTTTAGTCCGGGCTGTGTCCTTAGCTGTTTGATCTGCAAAGGCATTTCCCCTACCTACATCATCAGTGACTTTCCGGTGGGCACTACACTTTACTAAAGCCAATTTCTTAGGGAGTGTCAAAGCAGACAAAAGCCTCAATATAAGGTGCCCATGCTGAATTTTGGTGCCATGCAAAGTAAGAAACCCTCTCTCAGCCCAGAGTCGCACAAAGTTATGTGCAACTCCAAAGGCGTACTGGCTGTCAGTATAAATATTGACAACTAGTCCCTCACTCAATTCGCAAGCTCGTATTAGGGCAACAAGCTCAGCAACTTAGGCCAATCGATAGGGAACTTGTGATGTCTCAACTACCGTACGTAGCCTGGTGATAGCATATGCAGCACTTGTAGTGCCATCTGATAAATTAAAACAAGAGCCATCGACATATAGTTCCCCTTGTGCGTCAGATAAGGGAACATCAGTCAAGTCTACCCGTCCTTTCATCTCTTCTTCCGTCCGGAAGATACAGTCATGTTTATCAATCTCCTCATTCTCAGAAGGGGGGGGGCAGTAACGTGGCTGGATTCAGAGTGGCACATCTTTTGATTGTGATGTGTTTAGCAAACAATGTCAATTCATAGCCAGTCAGACGTGCACTGGTGAAGTGCTGTCTCTTAGTCGCATTCACAAGCGTATCCACAGCATGGGGTTCCATGACTGTGAGATCAGTATCAAGTACAAGTCCAGCCGATTGTCTTATCGAGACAGCCACGGCTGCGACGCTCTTAGACAGCTCGGGAGGGCTCGTGCGACAGGTTCAAGAACAGCAGAGAAATAAGCACACAGCCGTTGCTTATCTCCAACTTTTTGTGTTAAAACAGAAACCCCGCAACCAGCCATCTCATGGACGAACAACACAAACAATTTGTTACAGTCTGGGGTGGCAAGTACTGGAGGTGAACAAAGGGCAGTTTTCAATTGCTCAAAAGACTGCAGACATTCAGGCGTACAAGGCAGGGGCTCATGCACATCTTTAGTGGTCAGTGCAAACAAGGGTTTGATTAGTAACGAGTAGTTAGGTATCCACTGCCGACAGTAGGAAGTGATACCTATAAAAGTGCGCACATCTTTCTGAGTTTGTGGAACGGGCATTTTAACAATAGTACTGATGCGCTCCGGGGTCAATCTCCTACCCTCATGCTACAGTAGGTGACCTAAATAGGTGACCTACTGTCGACAATATTGAAATTTAGAAAGAGACACCTTATGTCCATGTTGGGCCAAATGCAACAACAATTTAACTGTACTGTCTTTGCAACCTTGTTCTGTATCAGAAGCAATGAGCAAGTCATCAAAATACTGCACCAATACATTACCTGAGGGAAGTGAAAGGGAATCCAATTGGGACTTTAAAGCCTGACTATAAATACTTGGACTCTCAGTATAGCCCTGAGGAGCTCGACAGAACCTGAAGCTTCTGCCAGCTAGTGTAAACCTGAACAAGTACCTACTATCTGGATGAATAGGAATACTAAAGAATGCATTTTTCAAGTCGATGACAGAGAAGAATTTAGCAGTAGAAGGAATCATTGTCAAAAGAGTAGTGATGTCAGGAACCATTGGAACCTGGGGAACCACTATTTTATTAACTTTGCGCAAATCAATCATAAAACGGTAAACAGCATCATGTTCATCAAGAGAACCTGAGGGTGTCCGTTTAAGAATTGGAAGGATAGGGCTATTACAAACATTAGCAGTCGTCTCTTCAACCACTCCCTTCTTGATCAAATCCTGAATAATTTGCAAGAGGGCTCGCTCTCCTGCCTGTGGTATTTTATACTGAGGGATACGGGGCAAAATAGCACCATCCTTAACCTGTATCAAGACTGGAGGTATCTGCAATAATCCCACATCTGTATCACCTGTCGCCCACAAAGTGGGTGGCACGTGAGCAAATTCAACAGGAAGAGGCGCATCTTTAGACAAACACTGTTTAGCACGTACTACATTTGGTCCCATCGTCATATAAACACCTACCGGGGAACAATAAATAGTAGCATGCAGTTTCTTCAACAAATCCAGACCCACCAAATTTTCACCACAGTTGCATGTCAACAAGAATGGCGAATTCACAGTGAAAGGACCAATGGTCAATGCAAGGGGTCTTGAAATGGGGCTTATAACCGGTACACCAGAAAAACCTACCGAAACATTATTATGGCCAGACAGAGCCGCCCCGGGACCATATTTCGAGAAACAGAACTTTTTGTCACACCTGTGTCCACCAAAAACTCCTTAGTCAAACCTTGCAGTTTCGCTGTTACATAAGGACCACACTGGTATACAGGTATTGGAATTGGTCCCCCACTCTGTCCCTGGCTGTCCTAGCTGTAAGACATTCCTGCCGCTTCCTCCATATCATCATCATCATGGTAGTACTGTCCTTCATGAGGGTCATCAAAGTAATTATTATCAGAACAACCCTGTGGGGCTACAGCATTCTAAGCCCTATCTGCCCCATCAGCTCCACGACTCTGTCCACGAGTACCGCGTCCTCTTTGGACCGCTACCTTCTGCAAAAGCAAGGGGCACTCGCTACGCCAGTGTCCGTCCTCTTTACAGTACGCACACTGATTCAGACCTAAAGGCGTAGTTGCTGGCTGCCTACTAGTGCGTGGAAGCTGTCGGGCAGGACCACCTCGTCCTCTCCCATTCCCTCTAAAAGCCTGCTGCAACAACACCTTCGTCTTTAAATCCTTATGCCTTTTCTCTGTCCTCTCCTTTTCCTCATTATCCCTGTGTTCGTGATACTGTGCCATATTCAAAATAACAGAGGGGTGAGAGTTGGACCAAGTACTTTCAGAAGCCTGCAATCAAGATGCAATTTTAGGAAGCAAATTAGAAACAAATCTATTAATAAACAACCGAACACCTCCCTCAATAGACAAATCCCGCCCACTGTAATCCAAAAACGTTCCTTCAAATCGGGTGAAAAAATCAGACACACTCTCATCTTTCTTTTGTTGACAAGCCGACAATTTATCCCAGTCTACTTTTCTCGGTGGAATAAGAGAATGCATGTATGTAATGATGCGGCCTGGCAAAGCAATTATCCCTGCCCGAGGCTTATCACCTGGTTTTCTTTCCTGGTCCCATGCCTTTATTTGATCCCAAGTACCTCCCAACTCCGGAACATGCTCTTGAGTATATACCTGCCTCCAAATATCAACTGGAGCAAGAAGACTAAAAAACATTTCAATGTCAGCAAGAGTCATTATTGTTGAAGAAGCAGCTTCAGTCAATTCTTTATAATAAGCAGTAGGATTTTTCCTAGGATCTGGCAAATGAGTCTTAAGGGATAAAACCTCACTTCTTTTCCACAGATTATAAACCCATTGTTCTTGAAACTGGGCTGCAACTGTCGCTCAAGTAACTTTACCTCACCCATCAGTTAACTCTGATATCTCCGGGTGATATATAGGATGAACCTCTCTCATCGGAAACTGGGACACCGACCTGGGACTTTTCTCATGTAGTCTTCCCCAAAGGCTATTATTGTCGTAATATTAGCAAAAACTTGTTCCGACCCCAATTCACTAATATATACTCGATCTCTAATGTCATACAAAGTTTGAGGTGCTTCCTCTTCAAAGTACTGTTGTCAAAGACCAATCAAAGTAGCTGACATGTGTTTAAGGGCATGCTGCTGTATAAGGGCTCAAAATCTCTCATAGTCGCCCAGACATCATCTACACTATAAATTGGATTACGGGCCCACTGCACAGCTTGATTAGCTATTACCTGTTTCTCTTCATTTTCCACATCAGATTGCACTAACGGTCCCATGCGCTCCTTAAATTTCGTCCAATCCCTATCCTCAAATCCACATACCGGTGTCCCACTACTTACTAATGTCGGAGGATGAAAAACCACAGTGGGAGAGGCAACAGCAGTAACTGCCACTATCGTTGCTGAGGGTTGTATCGTGGGGGAAAGAGCTGGCGAAAGGGACGCTGGACACTAGATATGGCAGGAGTGCTAACAGTCACAGGGGCCACAGACGGAAAAAGTCCGAAGAAAGAGGAGGAGCCGAAGCCACAGCCATTGACATGACAGCAGTGGACACAGGGACAGAGACAGTGGACGCAACTGTAACGGGCAGCTGTGAGGGCACCGGAACAGTGGGATATATTCTTTGCAGGGCATATGGAGGTGGGCGTCGGGCATCCAACAATTCTTCCACAAAAGCATCATCTTCTTCCTGAGCCATATACGATTTATCAATTTGTAGTTGAAACCTTCTATCTTCACACTCAACACCCTTTTCCTGTTATTCCCTATCATATGCTACAGCTTTCTGAGTCAATGTCTGCATTTTTCCTTTCCGGGCCTCTTTTTCTGCCTTCAATCACCGCTGTCTAGCTGCTTTCTGCCATGTTCTGAGGGAATCAAACATAGACTGCCTACTTCGTCTCTTAAACAATTGTTCTTGTAAATACTCAATCTTTTGTTCATCAAAAGTGCCCTTCAACGACCACTGCAACTCAGCATTGTCCCTCATATATTTGTGCCATAATTTACTAAACGTAATGTTATGTTATGTTAAGTACTCTTATAACACGCAACAGCTACTCCGAAGAGTGTCCCGGCGCGGGTCCAAGAGGAGTCCCTAAACAACACACTGATAACTATGGAAATAAATGAGTTTTCAAGAGTTTCTTGAAGGCCAGCGGGTCCTGAGTATTACGTAATAGAAACGGAAGGGCATTCCACGCCTGGGCAGCCTTAACAGCCAAAGAGCAGCCACCCAGCCTATGGCGGGAGAAGCGGGGGACCCTAGCAAGAAGAAGGGCAGAGGAACGCAGTTGCCTTGATGGGACATAAAAGGTAAACCGCTTCTGTAAATAGACGGGTCCAAGACCGTATAGGGCACGGTGGGCAATGACTAGGGATTTAAATTTGACTCGGTCCGCCACGGGTAGCCAATGGAGAGCGCGAAGATGTTCACGCACACTGCTCCTCTTCGCAATTCCCAGGAGCAGCCTAGCGGCCGCATTTTCAATAACCTGAAGTCTATTCAGAGAGTAGCCAGGGATGCCGAAGTACAGCGCATTAGCGTAGTCCAATCGAGAGAGGATCAAGGCACGGATAACCGTCTCTTTGGCAGACCTGGGGAGGAGTGGCAAAAAGCTCCTGAGTGTTTTGAGAAGGCCAAAACAGCTACCTGAGAGCTTTTTCACCTGAGCAGAAAAGGAGAGGTTACCCTCAAACCATACTCCAAGGTTTTTAGCGGATTGCCCATTGGAGGTTGGTAGCGGAAACCCAGGAGGCCAGATCGAGTCTCGAAAGCCAGGGGAAATTCCCATACAGAAGAATCTCTGACTTGTCTTCGTTGCATTTGAGTTGGGCCGCCGCAAGCCACTCAAAAACCGAAGACAAGCAGTGCTGTACAAAAGATATGGAGTCCTCATCCTTTCCCCACGTGAAGAGAAGCTGAGTATCGTCAGCATAGGCTATCACCTTAGCCCCCAGATCCTCGGCTAAGTAGACCAGAGGAGTAACATAGATGTTAAAAAGAAGGGGGCTAAGGGAAGACCCTTGTGGAACGCCAGTAGAGACCGGCAGCGGGGAAGAGGCGGCCGGTGGCAACCAGACCTGCTGAGTCCGCCCATCAAGGAAGGACCTTAACCAATCCCAGGACGTACCAGAGACACCAATCTCATTAAGACGGGTGAGCAGCAGGGAGTGCGGGCAAGACCATGCTTCACATCCATATCAAAATTGTGAGTGCCTTCTGGAGGCGCCGGCTGAGCTTCTTCCAATGGAGCATATGCAGAACAACAGCAGCAGCACAAAGTAATCAATTTACTAATGCCAGGCACTTTCAAAAGAACACAAATTCACAATTTATGTCTGGCAAAGCAATTTCAAATGCTGAGACGGCCCTTAGACTGCACTAATTACAAACCAAAATGGTACCATATTCACAAAGAACTAAAACAAACTCACCTGATACATGCAGGTCAAACGAATTGATTCTCCACTACTGACTCTTCAGACCAAACAGTCAGATAAAGGGTTTCGCCGTTCAGGACTCCAGTCGGGATGACCACTGGGCGAGGCACCGTCCCAAAGGACAGAAGGGGCAGCTGCGAGTACCAGAAACTCTTTGTGCAGGGATCCCTGATCCGTCCGTCCGACCCGACAATAGCCTCGACCTCCCCCCTGTCCGCGGAAGGGGATGGGTCACTCACCCGAAGGAGTCCCTGTTCGGGCACCAACTGAAGGAAGTGGCCCGATTAGGGTCACTCGGGTTACTAATGACCACCTCTCGGCCTTCCACTAAATTGAAGAGTCGGTCAGACAGTAGAGAATACAAACCAATATCTGTTTATTCAAATACACTCAGAGCGGAGCCCAATCTGCCCAGTCGCTTAGGAGTGCTGCAGAGGGACTGACATCAGCAAGCATAGCGATACATTATGTACACTTTGAAACTAATGAAAGCACGCCCATAATGGAATTTTCCAGAGGGATGCAGCTGGACAGTAAATTACAAAGGAGTAAGTTTCGATTCTGAGGCTGGGCACACATTATCTACTATTCAAGGTCACTCTGCCTGTACCCACCACTAGACAAGTGGGAGAAGGCTTACATCTAAAGGAAAGGTATGCGCTAATAAGAACAGTGCATTCATTAGTGTAGCAAAACTCAGCTCCAAAGAAACATAACCTAGAGAGGGTCATTTCTTGGAAATAGCAAAGAATTAGTTTCAATCATGATACAAAACGGCTCCTATACACAAAATGGCGCCGCAAATGCTAACTTACAAAAAACAATGCAAAAGCATAATTTTTTATTCCAACAGTGCCAGTGATGTATTTCTGTAACAAGCACATTGATGAGTGCTGACTGCCTTAGTGGACAGGGGCCAAGAACTTTGATTGTTTTTTGCCAGGTTCTAAATTAATTGTGTTTTATTACTATATGTTGTAAATGACCATCTTTTGTGTAGTATTCCCCCGAGTTTTGTCTTAACTGTTTTTGTTTGTCTTAGAACTCTGTGCACTTTAACTCTGCTATCCAGTAGTAAAGTGCGTGTTCTCCCCTTCAAACATGGCAAAATTGGTATACCCCAATATGTTTATTTAATTTGCCTATAAGTACCTAATATACGGTATCAAGTGTTCTCAGGGCCTGTAATTTAAATACTGCAGTGGACATGTGTATCCATGTGTGAGCAGCTGTTTGAGTGGCTCTATTTGTATGTGAGTGGTTGCATGGATGAGTAAGTGACTGTGTGAGTGGTTGTATGGGTAAGTGAGTGACTGTGTGTGTGGCTATGTGGGTGAGTGAGTAGGTGTGTCAGTGGTATATGGGTGAGTGATTGGTTATGTGAGAGGCTGCATAGGTGAGTGGTAGGGTATGTGAGTGGCTCTATGGGTGAGTGATTGCATGCATAAGTGGTGTATAGATGAGTGTGTGGGTGTGTGAGTGACTGTATGGGTGAGTGAGTGAATGTGCGAGTGGCTGTATGGGTAAGTGTGGGTTTGTGTCAGTGTCTGTATAGGTGAGTGAGTACATGTATTACTATCTGTATGATTAAGTGAGTGGGTATGTGTGTGAGTAAATGTATGGGTGAGTGAGTGGCTGTATGAGTGACTGTATGGGAGAGTGAGTGGTATGTGAGTAGCTGTATGGCTGACTGACTAAGTGTGTGAGTGACTGTATGGCTGAGTGAGTGGTGTGTGAGCAGCTGTATGGCTGATTGACTGTGTGAGTGACTATGTGTGTATGAGAGGGTGTGTTAGTATCTATATGTTTGTATGACTGGATGTGTGAGTGGCTGTATGAGTGAGTGGGTGTGTGAGTGGCTCTATGGATCAGCGAGTGGGTGAGTGAGTACTAACATAGGTCTGTGAATGGGTATGTGAGTGGTTGTGTGGAAGTGGGTGTATAAGAGGTTATAAAAGGGAGTTCGTGGGTATGTGAGTTGTTCTCTGGATGATGACATCAATGATGTCATTTGAGATGTCATCAGTGATGTCACTGACCATGTCATGAGTGATGTAATATGTGAAGTAGTTCATTGTGGTTGCATAAGTTATTGTTATGTCAGGTAACTATAACTGCTGAATTTGTATAGTTGTGTATGAGTGAAATTTGAGCCTAACTATAAAGTCCCTGTAATCTTTGTTTTTTCAATGAATTTCTAAGGTTTTTTAATTCTATTTTCTAACTATAACACCCTCAGTAACCTTTGTTTTTTTCAGTGAATTTCTAAGGATTTTTTAATGTTGTTTCCTAACTATAACATCCGTGTAACCTTTTTCTTTTAAAGTAAATTTCTAAGGTTTTTTTACATTTTATTTCCTAACTGTAACCTGTTTTCTTTGAGAGTGAGTGTGTGAGTAAGTACATGAGTTTCTCAGTGGGTGTGTGAAGGAGTGCATGAGTGTCTTGATGGATGTGTGAGTGTCGGTATGGGTCTGGGCATGGCTGCATAGTATCTCACTGGGTGTGTGAGTGGCTGTATGAGTGTCTAAGTGGGTCTCTGAGTGGGTGTGTGAGTGTCTGAGTGAGTGGCTGACTGGGTGCATGAGTGTCTGAGTGAGTATTTTATTGGGTCTGTGAGTGGGTATGAGAGTGTCTGAGTGGGTTTGCAAATGCCTCCATGAGTGTGTGAGTCAGTCTGTGAGTGAGTGCATGAGTGTCTGAGTGGATTTGCTAGTAGGTGTGTTTGTCTCTCAGTGAGTCTGTGAGTGAGTGTATGAGCCTCTGAGTGGGACTGTGAGTGGCTGTGTGAGCAGATGTATGGGTCTGTGAGTAGGTGAATGAGTGTCTCAGTGGGTCTGTGATTGGGTGTATATGTCTGAGTGGGCCTGTGAGTGGGTACATGAGGGTCTGAATGGGGCTGTGAGTGGCTGTGTGAATGGCTGTATGGGTCTGTCAGTGGGTGTGAGAGTGTCTGAGTAGGTCTGTCAGTGCATGTGTGAGTTCCTGAGTATCTAAATGTGTGTCTAAGTGTCTGTGTGGGAATGTCAGTAGCTGTGTGAGTGACTCAGTCACAAATAAACCATGCCTGCCCTTTTATCCAACAAGCGTCCACAGTTTTGCACTAAATTTCTACCTAAGTGGAGTTCTCTCTACAGCTTAATTACTAAGTGATACCTCCTTGGGTAAAGGTCCAGTATGTATTCTAGAATACAGATGCGTAATGAAGCATGAGGAAATGTCGCCAGTGACCTTGTGCGTGTTTTGGCAATGTGATTGTTCCTTGTGTGTCTTTATCCAGAAATAAGTGATAAAATGAATCCTCCTATAGAGAAGATGATGAGACTATAAAGAGGTCAATTTCTACCAAACAAGGGTCCTTCCTCTTAAGTATATGAAGTGAGTGCTTCTTTGCTTGGTGGAGATGTCCTCATATTCCTTGGCATCAAGAAATCCTCACCAAAATCAGCAGGAAATGCGCTGTGGGGGGCTCTTGTTAAGCAGGACATCTTCCTGGCAAAAGGAAGGAAGACCTTTGCATACAACTAAGATGGGTGGGGCCAGACCTGGAAGCATCCAAGTAATTTCTAATTTTGCATACTCTTAGCAATTCAAAGAGAGAACCCACTCATCACAATCACATACAGATTGCGCGCCAATAGATCAATGATGCAGTCACCTCCACAATGGATTTCAGATTGTTTCTCAATATGAAATTGCAGAGAAAACACACTTGCTTTGCCTTCTTCAAGTCCAGAAGTTAAGATTATATGACTTTACAGACGTGGAGCTTCAACGGGGGCACCTACTATGTTTATATATGTAAGTGCTTACTGTTGAGATTTAATATTTGTGTTGTGAAATGAGCGTCAGGGCCAGAACGGCCCGAGGACCCCATCCCCCAGGGCTGGTCATCACTTAATGGAGAGGGCGGCTGTGCGGCCCCCTCCCCGGGCCAATTTCAACTCCAGGGACCCCATCCCCTGGGGCCTGGCCTTCTCTGGGCCAATTGTGGCCCCTGGGACCCCTTGCTCAGGGGCCAAGCATTAATTCAGTGGGGGAGGGGGGATGCAGGACTTGTCTGGGCCAATTTCTATCCTGGGGACCCATCCCTGGGACCCAGCCTTAAAATGCGGGGTGCCCTGAAGCCCACCCAGGGTACCCAGCCAGCACTGTTGGGAACCACAGGTAGAGCCTGAATGCCCCTGTGGTCCCTGCCAGCTACCCACCTCCTGCAGAAGCTGTCACTGCTCTTATAAACAGGGAGGTGCTAAACATGCAGCTCCCTGTGTGTGAGGGTGTGTGCACCCTGTGACATAGCAAGAGTCGGGCTTGGGGTGTGGTGGTCCCCAGGACCATATATGGCTCCAGGAGGGGGGCCGCATGACCCCCTCCTACTTTAAAATCTTATTTTCGCCCGAGGGAGGTAGTGGCCCCCAGGGGGGTCGATGCGGCCAGTCAGTAGTTATAGTTAGGACCAAGTTTCCATAGGAAAAGCATTTTTGACTTGCCTATATCTTTGGCACTGTTTGATGAATCTTCATGAAAATTTCCCAATTAATTTGACACTCACTTCAGCTGCTGTCTGGAAAGTTTGGTGTGCTCCGTCAAGCGGGGGCCAAGAAAAAGGGGGTCCCAAAATACGTTTTCCCCCATGTTAATTCCCATATAGATATTGAACATGACTGCAGCCTGAACTGCTGAATGGAATTTCTCCAAATTTGGCAGACAGCTAGATCTTGGTCCAGAAAGTGTGCTTTTTGTTATTTGGTGTAAATCTATTCAGCAGTTTTAGGGATATTAACCAAAATCCAAATTTGTGTATCTAGGGGCATGAACCCTCCGCGGATCTACCCGCAGTGGATCCACAGTCCAAGGTGCCACAGCAGGGCCCCGATTGGCTTGCCAGAACCTCACAGAAAAGTTGCGGTCGCCATTTTATATGACGGGAAATGGTGCCCAGGGTTGGAAAAAAGCATGTAAAACAGATGAAGGGGGTCACAGTAGAGGTACCCTGACCCTGTTGGTGTGTTATAAATTAGGTGAAAGCATGTTTAATGGGCAGTAAAATGTATGAAAACCTTTTTTTGGTCACTCGGGAAATCTGTGATACCGTCGCAGGGCTCAGCGCAGCCCGCCATGTAAATTCACGAACTGCGCCATGAAGTTTCACCAGGGGCCGTTCTGAGCGTCACGAAGGATTCGTGGAAAAACCTAACCAAATTGGGCTACTTCACAGGAAGCATGGAAAGGATTAAAGAAATACTGTCCATTTAGATTTGGTATTACAAAAAGGAAAGATGAAATAAATGCTGAGATTTGTTAACTAGAGCAGCATAAGTAAGAGCATATGGTGAGGAGTAGCCATTTTACCTGCTTTACTACTGAGAGGAGGTGGTTTGCAGGAGTTCTGACTGGACATTTGGAATGAAAACAGATGTTATTAGAGACAGAAATAAAACTGGGAGAACAGCAAAGAGCTTTTAGAGGTATGTTAATCAGGTTGTTGTATATAAAAGTATATTTAGATAAAACAGTGTGAGTGTATGTTAGCAAGGGCGTGGCTTGCCGGGATGTAAAATGGCCTCAGAATAGAGTAGTTCCTCTGAGTCAGCCCCGTTAATCCCCCTATCCATCAGACATTGATCCACAACCAGGAAAATAATAGGGAAAAAGAATGCAGCAACACAACCTGAAGCCAATGCCGCCTTGCCAGGTCATGCTTGAGTCATAATAGCAGAGCGCCGGCTGCGAAGAGAGCGGGCCCTGGAGCATCGGCCTCACGTAGCCCGTCTCAGAGCCGTGAACCGAGGGGCAGGGCTTACCCAACTGAACGACCGGAGGAAATACCCGGGCCCAGAACTTCAGCGCGTGCACCAGAGAGGAGCGATGTCAGCGCCGCACTGTGCCTAGGGCCGAGAGCCAGCAAGGCTGGAAGGAGCGAGCAGGAGGGCCCGGGTCAAATCTTGCAACTGCCGCAGATGACGGCAGGGAGGTACAACCACGGCGAAGAGCAGACACGGAACAAAGTACCCCCAATTTGAAGACAAACCCCACCACCAAATATAACGCCATAACACTCTAAAGGCTAGAAACAGTTGGTGTGGGCCAATTTACCACAACAGTCCTGGGGTCTGACGCCACAAAGGCCTCCCAAAATACTGGTATCTAAAAACAACAGAGATACCCACATGGACGGTAAGGGGGTGGGAGAGCAGGCCCAATAGACCTGCACTAGGGTGATACAGGCGAGATCAGGTAATTGGCATACGACTCTGGGAGGAACCAGGAGCACCAGCCGATCACAGGGCATTGCATTGAGGTGCGTGCTTGTAGTGATATAAAGAGGGGGTGTCCGGAGGGCGCAAGGCGAGAACCCTGACAGACCAACAGGCACAAAGTCTTTACCTGGGCAGACAGCAGGGAATACTGCATGGTGCCCAAGCCCACCCCCTCCTGGTGAGAGTGCCCCGGACCACAGGTCCGGAATAGGAGAGCCATGACTGAAGGAAGGGGACCACGGGGTGGCCAACAAACAAAATTGGACAAGTACACACTCCCTAAGGAATCAGCGACAATGTACATGGTGGAGGCAGGACCGGACTCGGGCCGCCCTCCCCCTCGGCGACCGATGAGCCCACATTGCAGGATGTTATGCTGGCTATTCAGGGAGTGCAAAGAGATCTCTCTGGGGGAATCGACACTGTGTCATCGGAAGTCTAATTGCTAAGAGCTGACTTCCTAAACATGGGCTCCCGAGTGAAGGAAGTCGAGGAAGTCACAAATACCCTAACAAATGACACAAAAACACTGCGGAGGAAAGTACAAGAGTTCACCACTACAACAAAAATGCTAGAGGCCAAGCTAGAAGATCAGGAGGGCTGCTCACGCCATAACAACGTGTGCATCATTGGGTTGCCGGAAAGAACGGAGGGCCCAGAGGTGGACCTGTACGTGGAAGACCTTATACTGAATTCGCTCCAACCAAGGGGCCTGTTAAAGTATTTCTCAGTTGAAAGGGCCTATAGAGTTCCGGGCATGCAGCCACAACCAGGGGCCCCTCTGAGACCAATTATTGCCCGTATCTTCAATTACCGCGACGGGGATGTAAGTAAATCTTTATTTGCATGATTACTTAAACCATTACACAGTAAAACAGCTGTGTTAAAAACTGTTCCAATTCATTAAACCGTAATTTAACTCTAACTGAGGTCATAATATATAAAAGCAACAATGTATAAATTATCCATATTAAAACCCTTAGTCATGTACCATAAATTGCAGTTTGTGACAGGGAAGTGATCCTCCAGGCTGCCCGTAGTGGCCCACAGCTCAAAGTTGATAACGCAAGTCACATTTTTCCCTGACTTCACTATGAAGGTGCAACAAGCGAGACGGACTTTTCTGGAAGTTAAAAGAGCCCTTTGAGCAAAGGAGATTACATACTCTATGATCTTTCCTTCAACTCTTCGAGTGACCGCCAAGGGAAAGGTGTGCCCATTGGCTAACTCAAATGAGGCCTGGGACTAGATAGACGGGTGGCAAACCGTGGGGAAACAGCGATGCATATCTAGAGGCTCTGGTGTGGGGTCAGGAAATGAGACTGTAACAGCAGCGTGCACAGACCGCTGATCATTCCAGTGAATAGGCTCTCCAGTCAATATGGAGAATAGAGGTGAGGAGGTGGAACAGTGCAGGACTGGTGTGTGACACAGAGACGTTTCATGAACAGCTGGAGAACGGAAACAACATCCCAATCTCCGGAGTGGGAAAGCCTGGTGCGCTCTGGATGCTCAGATAAGACTACAGGCTACATTTTCTTCTATCTCTCAATTACTTACATTTTCACAATACACAGAGCGCGTAATGTGGTTGATAAATCAAATAGATAGAACAGTTCTTCCGGGGGAGGGACAGGGAGGTGGGCCGGCAAGCTCATGTTTGGCTTAAGTCTGCCCTGATGTTTGGTGTGTCAGTTCTGGGGGCAACAGGTACTCTGGAGATTGGGGAGGTGGGAGGTTTCAGTCCCACCATGCAGGGTAGCAGGGAGGAGGGGTTTGTGGGTTTTGGTTTACAATTTGCATACTAAGAGATGTTTCTCCTTTGGTTAACGGATGCTCAGACCTAATACACATGGGGAGTAGGGAGGGAGAATTGGGAAAGATCAGGTACACACCTAAATGCACATCCAATAAGATGACAGAGAGCCGAACAGGGGCACTACTGAATGAATCTGATGATTTTACAGAACCATGACACGTATTCACAGATCCCGACCACCCATGTTGCTTCAGGTAGAAGAGTGGTGCGAATAATGACCTGGAAAGTGAATGGGCTAGGCAACAAAATAAAATGTACAATGGTAATGCAATATGTTCGGAGGCAAGCGCCAGATATAGTTCTGCTTTAGGAGACACACTTGATTTGCGGCACATGTAGAGCGTTAGACTGATTCGAATACAAATTGCAAGCACATGTGGGATTGACCACAGGGTCGCGGGGGTGGGGATACTCGTTAAAGCGAACACAGCTTTCGTGCCTAGAAGGATATGGCGGGTCCAATTGGGAAGATATGTGGCCCTTAATGGGGCATGGGAGGGTTGAGACCTAAACTTGTGCTCAGTTTTATATACCACCCAGGATGCATGCTACCACAATGTCTGACTTAAACGCACTACTCCTAGAGCCTCCACCAGGAATGTTAGTATTGTGTGGGGACTGGAACGCAGTTATAGACCCAGATAAGGATAGGATATCGAAAACAGGTAAAGAGGTAGGGTCAGACACCTTGAGGACATTTGTTGACGCTCTGGGCTTGGTCGACCTCTGGAGGAAGCACAATCCTTCGATGGAACCATTCACCTTTTCTGCGCCACATGGGAGGTTTTCCCGATTAGATTACTTGGTAACACATTCCACCGAGGCAGGTCACTTTAAGGTGGCAAGGCACAGAGTGAGGGGTATATCCGACCACTCACCGGTAGAGGTAGAAATGTTGGAACTCAACATAACGCATACACTACCCCCACGAATGGACTTGTGGCTCCTTAAAGATAAACGAGCCCAAGACAAGATTCAAGACCAGACGGAACAATATTTTCAAGAGAATGTAGGGACAGTAGACTCGACCTGCAGTTTATGGGAGGCCTACAAGACAGTAATAAGAGTACATGTATACGCAATGGCAGGGGTCAAAAAGAAAGAACAGAAGCTATAATATGAGGCTCTGGAAGGGGATATAACCCAGGTAGAAGGAGCTTTGGGGGAACTTGGGAAATCAGACCCACAGTCTAACCACTTAATCCACCTTAAGCAACAAGAGTTGTGAGATATAGCAGAAGGGAAAGCCAGATACCACGCTAGGGTGTTCCAGAGAAGAATTTACGAAAAACGTTACAAAGCGACTAAACTGATGGCATGGTTGGAAAAGCGGGATAGGGAGAGGAACTGGGTACTGGAGATTAAAACCCAGAAGGGAGAATACTGTAAGACAGGAGAAGAAATAGTCACTGAGTTTGTGAACTACTATGAACAAATATATAAGTCATCCACAACACGATAGCAATTAGACTGCGTAGAGCTCCTACACAAAATGACCCTGCCCACCATACCATTATAGGACCAAGAAGAACTTGATAGAGACATGACCACGGATGAGATCTGTGGTGCGATAAGAGCTTTGCAATCTGGCAAAGCGCCGGACCTTTTGGCATACCTATTGAACTATACAAAAGCACTGCAGCGCTGGTGGCCCTGCATATTCTAAATATGTTTAGGGAGTCGCTGGAATGGGGTAGCTTGCTGGAGGACCAGCGGTTGGCATTGATTGTAGTTATTCCTAAACAAGGCAAGCCCCCAGAGGAGTGTGTCTCATGCAGACCGATCTTTCTCCTAAACGCAAAGGCAAAAATCCTGGCCAAGGTTCTAGCCCTTCAGCTCACCAGAGTAATAACTAGCATCATACACTCAGACCAGTCCGGATTTATGCCCCATTGAAGTACCAGGCTAAATTTGTGATGCCTCTATGGAGTGTTGCACACCACTAAAGATACATTTGAGGAAAGTGCGGTACTGATGTCCCTCGACGCCCATATGGCTTTCGACATCATAGAACGGCAATATTTGTTTGTGGTCCTGAAGCGGATGGGTCTTGGTCCCAAATTTTGTGCATGGGCTCATCTGCTATATGCAAACCCCCTAGCAAGAGTCAGGGTGAATGGAGTGATTTCCAAGCAAGTGATGTTACATAAGGGCACGAGGCAGGGATGCCCACTCTCCCCATGCTCTTTTGCCTTAGCAATGGAGCCTCTGGCATCATGGGTTAAGGGAGAACTGTTCATAAGAGGTATATCTGGGCATGGGATTGGGAGGAAAGGATTTCATTGTATGCTGACAACTAAAATCCTATATGTCACAAAGCCCCGTTCTATGAGCACCTGTATACTTCATGTGTTCTCCCTATTCCACAGCTACTCTGAGTATCATATAAACTGGGACAAATCCCTGGTGCTTGTCCTGTCCATAGAGACACCAAATCTGCCGACCATTGGGAAAGATCAAATGATTTTGGTCAAATTTAAATACCTTGGAATGATGATCTCTCGAACTGAGGCTGATTTCCAAGATGATAACTTGCTGCCTCAGTTGCATAGATTACGAAGGGATGTACCACACTGGAGAACACTGCCACTCTCACTGATGGGGAGCGCGGTCAGCTCCAAAACTATGGGGCTCCCGCACTTACGATATGCTCTACAGAATGAATCACTGACAGAATATCGACGTCAAAAATATCGACGTCAAAAATATCGGAGCTGAAATATCGATGTCAAGAATATCGAAGTCCTATCTACATTATGGTAAGTACAAAAATATCAACAAAAATAATATCGTTGTCAAAAATATCGTTGTTAAAAATATCGTTTTTAAATGTTAAAAAATAATGGAAAATACAGAAAATGATATATATATTTAAAATAAACATAGTTAAAAATATGTTTAAAATTATAAGTAATACATATAATGTAAAAAACAAATTAAACATATACATATAAAATATAATATATATACTTACTTAATAATATTTAGAATTAATTATTACAATAACTTATAAATTGTTAAAAACATTTTATAAATTATAAATACATACATACACATACAACAATAATATAAATAAAAATATAAAAAATATATATAACAAATTAAAAAAAAAATTTTAAATAAATTATACACTATATTAACTAAAACAGTAAATATTGGATAGCGTAGGGGTAAAAATTACTATTCCCACTCCAGAGAGTGCAACAGGAGGGAAAGTGTTGGATAGCGTAGAGGTTAAAATTACTATTCCAACTCCAGAGAGTGCAACAGTAGGGAAAGTGTTGGATAGCGTAGGGGTTAAAATTACTATTCCAACTCCAGAGAGTGCAACAGTAGGGAAAGTGTTGGATAGCGAAGGGGTTAAAATTACTATTCCAACTACAGAGAGTGCAACAGTAGGGAAAGTGTTGGATAGCGTAGAGGTAAAAATTACTATTACAACTCCAGAGAGTGCAACAGTAGGGAAAGTGTTGGATAGCGTAGAGGTTAAAATTACTATTCCAACTCCAGAGAGTGCAACAGTAGGGAAAGTGTTGGATAGCGTAGAGGTAAAAATTACTATTCCAACTCCAGAGAGTGCAACAGGAGGGAAAGTGTTGGATAGCGTAGAGGTTAAAATTACTATTCCAACTCCAGAGAGTGCAACAGTAGGGAAAGTGTTGGATAGCGTAGGGGTTAAAATTACTATTCCAACTCCAGAGAGTGCAACAGTAGGAAAGTGTTGGATAGCGTAGAGGGTTAAAATTACTATTCCAACTCCAGAGAGTGCAACAGTAGGGAAAGTGTTGGATAGCGTAGGGGTTAAAATTACTATTCCAACTCCAGAGAGTGCAACAGTAGGGAAAGTGTTGGATAGTGAAGGGGTTAAAATTACTATTCCAACTACAGAGAGTGCAACAGTAGGGAAAGTGTTGGATAGTGTAGAGGTAAAAATTACTATTACAACTCCAGAGAGTGCAACAGTAGGGAAAGTGTTGGATAGCGTAGGGGTAAAAATTACTATTCCCACTCCAGCGAGTGCAACAGTAGGGAAAGTGTTGGATAGCGTAGGGGTTAAAATTACTATTCCAACTCCAGAGAGTTCAACAGTAGGGAAAGTGTTGGATAGCGTAGAGTTTAAAATTACTATTCCAACTGCAGAGAGTGCAACAGTAGGGAAAGTGTTGGATTGCGTAGGGGTAAAAATAACTTACTAATAATTAAAATATTTTTTTAAAATAAATAATAATTTCATTATTAAATAACAATACATTAATTAACAATACCAATAAATAAGTACTTAAAAATAATTACCAATTAATAATTAAATAACAATTAAATAGATGCTAAATACAATTAAATAATAATTATTAACAATTAATTACCAAATAATAATAAAATAAAAAATAATTAATTTTCAATACCAAAAACAATATTATTTAAAGAAAATAGCAATTAATAATTAATTAACAATAAATTATTGATTAATACCAATAAATAATAATTAATGACAATGAATTACCAATTATTAATTAATGAACAAATTAATTTCCAAAACATAAAAATATATATTATTAAAAAGTTATTACCAATTAATAATTAATTAACAATAAATTAATTTTCAATACTCAACAATAAAATAAATAATCACTTAAATACAATTAAATTACTTCCCACCCTATTGCCCTATAAAATCACAACACACTTCAATAATAAATTAATACACTTAATATAATTACCAAATAATCAAATAAAAATTAATTACAAATTATTAAAAAATAATTACCAATTAATAAATATTTAACATAAAATTAATTATCAATACCAGTAAATAAAAATAAGTAATTACTTAATTACAATTAAATTACTTCCCACCCTATTGCCCTATAAACTCCCAACACACTTCAATAATAAATTAATACACTTAATATAATTACCAAATAATCAATTAATAAAAATTAATTACCAATTAATAAAAATTAATTACCAATTAATAAATATTTAAAATACAATTAATTATCAATACCAATAAATAAAAATAAATAATTACTTAATTACAATTAAATTACTTCCCACCCTATTGCCCTGTAAAATCACAACACACTTCAATAATAAATTAATACACTTAATATAATTACCAAATAATAAATTAATACAAATTAATTACCAATTAATAAAAATTAATTACCAATTAATAATTAATTAACATAAAATTATTTATCAATACCAATAAATAAAAATACATAATTACTTAATTACAATTAAATTACTTCCCACCCTATTCCCCTATAAACCCACAACCCGCTACAGAACTAAAACGCAAAATGTACTTAAAAACAAGGAGAATATGGTGGCGGTGTCTCCAAGACACCGCCATCCATATTATGATGCCTGCGGAGATCAGGCATACAGTCTTTGCATTTAGGGGCCCGTTGCGGGCCCCCAGGATGTTGGGGGGGTGGGGGGTGCACATGGGGGGTACCTGTGGTAACCCCCCTGCATTTGTATGCACAAGGTGGCAGGCACCGTGCGGTGCCTGTTACGTTGTGCATGCAAATGCACGACGTGCATTCACAGCATTGTGGCGGGCGGTGCGGTGAGCACTGCCCGCCACAATGCTGGGAATAGGGTGTCCCACCGCCACGGTGGCGGTGGCATCCTAATGTCAGGTGCGGGACCGCCGCTCCTAAGGCAGACGGTCCCATTCACCGCTAATGACCTCCATAATTAGGGGATGGGGAGCAAGGCACCACCCCAGGGTCAAAGACGGGGAAGCGGACCTTCATTGGGGCTGTACAGCTGAAAAAGTAGTATATCAGAGCCGAGGATGTCCGGAGATGTGGGACAAAATCTGGAGTAAATGGGTAGAATACAGAGGGATCTGGCAGGAGATAATGCTGACATGAATGCAAACTGTTAAATGTCAACAACCGAGGTGTCAAGGATTGATGGTGACAGGATTTATGACTCGAATATTGCCAATGTGAATGTTTTAGATAGGAACCCATGTGTGGCCGCAACAAGATGTGGTGATTCAGGTCTTGTTTAATATACAGAGCTTTGTTCAGTTATAATGTGATACTGAACATCTAATTGCTCAATAAAAAGAATTAAAAAAAAGAGTGTATGTAAGCTGAAAGAACAAGTGTACCTTCTAGAGACTATACTAGAAGGGGAAATAAAGGGGAGCTTAAATGAGATCATTAACTAAAAATACAGTGAGGACGAAAGGAGAAAGAGAAATTGGCATGCTGAAAGCATGGTCATTTTGTTAAGCCAATATGAATGCTTGTGTTTGTAATTAGATTTGGGTGTTAGCTTACAATATGTAATTTAATAGTATGTAATTTGCACATGATCAGACAGTTAGGCAGGCACTTATATATCCGGTTACACTCCCACAAAAGCACTTATGTACCCACCACTCATAGAGCCAGACAGTGACTGCAACACTCAGTCACACAACCATAAAACCATTCACACACCCATTTACTCACCTATATGTCCAAGTTTGAGTACTAGTTTGCTTTTTAGAACCTGGGAGACATGCATAGAATGCAATCTGCACCACAAGAAGAGTTTGAAGAGGACTACTTCAGCACTTTTGAAAAGAAAAGAGAGAACCCTGATTGTAGTTGATCTCAGAATGAGAGACCCAAAGGGTAGTGGGTTTCAAAAAGAAGGAAAAGGAGTAGAGAAATGAGTGGGGAAAGTCTCTAGAGGAGAGAGGAGATCCCCTAGAGACAAACTTCTCTATTGGATATGGTGCAGGAAGTACTGTCTCCTCCCAAATTCAGTTCCCTGAGGATCTCAAGGACAGACAGGCTGAGTGGACCAAGAGGCCACAGCAGGGCCAGCTGGGAGCAGAGGAGAGAAAAGGTGAGGTTAAGAGAACCTTGGAGGAGAAAAGGGTCTTACTGTCTGGAGTAATAAGGAGGTACACCTGAAGACCAAATAACTGTTAAAGTCTAGCTGAAAAGGTGTGAGCACCACTACTGTGTCCACTGCAGAAGAAAGAGCTCATATATTCAGAGACTTGGTGCCTGACGTTAAAGAGGAGTTTGATATAGACAAGTTATTTCTAGCATTCGAAATAGCTGTAGTGGTACAGGGGATCTCTTAGGAGGATTGTAAAGATGCCTGAGAAGTCATATTCATGGTGATGGGATGGACAATTTACTTGCTCTAGAGAAGGGGAAGAGGTTGAGGTATCCCACTATAAAGGAGACCCTTGTCAGTCAGTATGAATGAATCCCAGAGGAGTGCAGGTTGAAATTCAGTGCTAGAAACTGTGTGACTACTAGTGGGAGGATTGTGTGGGGTAGTTTTGAAATGTTTGTTAAAAGTACTGTTGTTTTGTAAGAAGGTATTTCTAACAGTTTTATACTTTTTAAATTTTTTCAAAGAGGACTTAGAAGAAGCAACTTGAGGAACCTTTTCTCCAGACACTTATTGGAGTTCTTTTAGCTTGTTTCATCTGATACAGTTCAATGGCATCCCCATAACCTCTAGTAAATATATTAGATGGATACAGTAATGCTCATATATGTCTCCAGATCTACTTCTATCCACTTTTCAAACTGCCCACTTCTAGGCAACATTTCTACCATTATGCTACTTCCATGTTAGAGAACATCTAAATCCTTATAGTACCCATTATTGTTTTTATAATGCGGCTTCCTTCACCTCATTTACATCCAATTGTTCCTGCCAGATTTTGTGTTTTTTAGGCGGCACACCATTCACTATAGTAGCAATTGGTTCTTCCAAATCTGTCTCTACAACCACAGTTTTAATATATTGTTCAGTTCAGTTCAGGTTCTTTATTCGGAAAGTTCACCATTCCATAAAAGTGCATGCATATAAAACAGTCAAAATTACATCCACATAAGTACATCGTCACATTAATATAAATCTAATAAAACATATCTTTACATAACACAAAATGTTAAAACATCATTTAAAAACAAGGATTAGCAGCCCTCACAGCATGTCTTAAAAATGAGCCCAAATGTAGACAGTTTTCACTATCAGACAGTTGAAAAATGTATGAAAATATTGCTCCACTCTGTCTAATGCCGGGATATCTTCTTTTGAAAAGTGGAAGCAAAAATGTCCATGTATATAATTCATTAAATTTTCAAAACAATAAAAAATGTATAGCAGTTCGGCCTGACTTGTTATTGCACGGGCAGGGAATGGCAGCGAGATTCGGTTGGTACCCAATAGGAAAGCACAGTAAATATTTTGCCCTATCAGCATGGAATCTAAATAGCAGGGAACGCTCCAATCACCCACACGACTGTTCTAAATAGACAGGTGGTAACTCGGAGATGCTCTGGGACAAATATGCAGTTATTAAAGGTTTTCCTACTACACTATTGAGAAGATTTTCATGAGCTAGATTCTAAAAAGCTGAGCTACTTCCCTTTTGTTATAGGTAGGGCATGAATCTCTCATTGTAAAAACTTGCTCCACACCTAGCTTCACAAATTCTGATTTAATATATGCCAGCCACGGAATCTGAAGGACATATCACAAGAGATACAATCATTTATTATATCTCTTGTGAGCAACAACTGATCGTTACTCCAAATGGATAACCAAAGTAGCAATGGTCTTGCTCTAATGAAATCGGATATGTATAGCAAATTTAACTCTTTGTGACAAATAACATGAGGAGAAGAAGGTGGTACACCCAACAGGCGCTTGCAGAACCTATTTTCCTCGGATTGTATGGTTACACAATTCACACTCCCCCAAATGGCGGAACCATAAGTAGCAATTGGAACACATCGCAACTTATATATTTGTAATATTGCTTTCAACTGCCCCCGCCGCGAGGTTGAGGGAGAGAAAGCAGTGATCCAATTGCTTTCGAAAATAGCATTCTACGATGTGCAATGTTAGGTGACCACGCTCCGAAAGATGAAAACATAACTCCTAGATAAGGGAAGCTCTTAACACTTGTTAAGGAGTTATTTCCTACTTGCATAGTAGACAATTGAATAGAATGTGGCCCACATGCCATAACATGGGATTTTACAAAATTTGTACGAAGGTCTAGAATAGACATAAAATCAATAAATGCTGACACTAAAAGACGCAATGCCCTGGGGGTCCGTGCCAATAAAACTGCGTCATCCGCAAATAAAAGTGTAGGAAGGGGTCTCCCTTTAACAGATGGAACATCACTGGTTATAAGTGATAGGGATGGGTAGAGATCATTAATATATAATATAAACAGGAGAGGAGCTAACACACACCCCTGTCTAACTCCCCTACCAATCTCAATGCTCTTGGATACATTCCCATTATTGTTTATTCTAACTTTCACTTTCATACCCCTATGAATAAATGCAAGAAAATGAACAAGGGGGGCAACCAAACCCTTGAGTATCAACATGTGCCATAGTTTCGACCGGTTCACACAGTCGAAAGTGGCGCTTAAATCCATAAATGCCATATATAAAGGCACACGCTTCGCGATATAGTTTTTCACATCTAAAGAAAAATACACAACTGTACCTTTAAGTCCTTTCAGAAGCTCAGTGGATGATAACTTTAATGTTCGAGTTTGCTTCTCTCAGAAAGTAATGTGAGTGATCCCATGGATATTCTGCACAACTCAGGGTTGTGCAGAATATTGTAGTGTTCCTAAATTTCACAACATGTACTTAAGCTCAGCATGACTACGGTACCAGTACTCATTAGTCCCAACATTTACAGAGGTAAAGTAAATGGACAGCAGCACTGCAAGTGCATGGGTGGGTTCCTACTGTATCAATTTAATCCTGGAAAATAATACAAATACGCCTACAAACCCATTTATACAAAGCAGAGTGTCTATACCTCCCTTGTACCTCTTCACCTATTTCTTCCTCTACAATTCTAGGAATCATCTGTTCTTTTCCTATGGTGCTACTTTTTGTTGTAAAAGTTCAAGTTTCAGTGTGTTTCTGTATTTGTAAATAGTTAAAGAACTTATGTTATGTTTGTTTGCTAACTGTTTAGTTTAAATTGTATTGTAATATGTAAAAAATATACTTGTGAAGTTATAAATATATATATTATAAAGTTAATGAAAGGGCCATAAACACACTCATATAGGTACTATCCATACATGTACTCACACACCTTTATAGTCATTCATACAGGTACAGTAGTAGGGAAAATGGAGCCACATAAAGCATTTTTACAGCAGCAAACGTGGCATTTCTCACAGTGAATAATCAACTCATTAAAAAATTCACAGGCTGCTGGTATTCTGATACCCGTAGAGGATGAACATTCTCCCTAGGGTGCTCTAGTGGTGGATATTCGGTTACACTTAGATTCTCGTAGATCATTCAGTTGTACATCCTTTCAGGAATTGCTTTTAAATGCTTCCAATTGGAACTTGTCCCATGTGAATACTTCTTGGCAGTGCTGCTGCACTGCACATATTTAGCTGTTACCTTCTTTCCCCAGAAGGTATAGTAAACTGCTTCCAAACATCACTTTCTTTTGTGCTGTTGTAGAAATATGCATTCATGTGTTTGAAGTGATTGTGTAGAAACGTATATTTGTAAATAGTTATTAATGGTTAAAAATAGATTTTTATTTTTATTTAATAGTTGAATAAGTTGTGTTGTTTATTTGTAGTGAGTGCAATCCACAGTGTTCCTTAACTGCAATGAGATAGTGTGGAGATTTGTTTTTTTCTATGATCTTTTCCTCACTGTTCAATAATGTGTGCTTAAAAAGTACATTGTTTACAGTGTATGAGTAACCAAGCTGAGAACAGTAAAAAGAGAAAATGAAATGCCTATTTATATAAATGCATACTCTTTCTGTGTTAGAAATGTCTAGTTATTTCTTAGAATTATTTCTGTATGCATCGTTGAAATTGTAAGTTACTTTTGTAATTCTGTTATTTGTAAAACTAGTAAATCTTTCTGTTCTTTTTCTTGTTGTGCAGATCAATCGCACCATCTATTGGGGTAGTGTTCTTTACTCATTAGTTCTGGCAGTGCTGTTCCATAACTTTAAATTTTGAGGATACACACCCAAGGACAGATTGCTACAGTTACTAACGCACCTAGGCACACATCAGTACAGCAACTCACACACCCAGCTACTGACAGGCAGGGGTTCTAACAGAGACCGGCTCACACTAATAGAGCCACTGACACACCTAGACGCACATCAATACAGTCACTAACACACCCAACTACACACTGATACTGCCACATCCAGCCAGAAAAACTAATGCAACCGATAACATACCCGGGCGCACACTGACACACCCAGGGACTTACCAATGCAGACTCTCGGACACCCAGCTGTTATACATCCAATAACACATACAGACACACACTGATGCACACACTAACACACCCAGGGACATTTCAATGCAGAAAATAACATACATAGGTGTAGGAAAGTAGGATCTGCTTCTTATGGTTACCCCCACTTTTTGCTTTTTGCACACACTGTTTTGACTAGTCTGGCTGGGATCCTGCTATTCAGGACCCCAGCCTATCTGCTTTCTCCCTTAAATTGCAACATATGTACTTTGGAACACTCCAGATTGGATACTGGGGTACCCTTATAAGTCCCTAGTATATGGTACCCATGTACCCAGGGCATAGGTACCACAGAGGCCTCTGATGGGCTGAAGCATGTATTATGCCACACATGGGAGGCCATGCAAAATGGAACTCTAGGTCTGCTACAGCAGCCTGTGTAAGTTGGTGATTGCACCACTTACTTTAGATATAGGTTCACTATATCTATATATATCACTACACTTAAAAATTTGTAAGTCACCCCTATAGCAGGCCTTAACAATACCGAAGGCAGGGTGCTGGGTTTGGCATGAGAGGGTGCTCCTGCATGAGCAGGGCCCCTCTGCAGTCTTTGGAGACTATTCTCCCGGGCTGTACGTGATACTACCAGACATATAGGTAGAGGTGCATTATAACCTTGCGGTAAATGCTATCTCGAAAACGACTGCAACGAAGTATGTCGTGTTTGGTGTCAAGCACCTTGGAATCATACCTCCACACCCAGTAACTGGTGTGGGAGGTATGATTCTTCCCCTCAGAACCGAGGTTCTGGTGGTACCTAAGTCTACCGGTACCAACTTTCTCGAGCCTTACAGCACAAAATGGTTGCTGCCAGCCACCGACACGAGTCTGCCCTCCTGCTGCTGAGCCAAGCTCGAGCAGGGGTAGGCAGCACAATAGGCATCCTGTCACAGGGAGGTGTTACCACCTTCCAGACAGGATTTAGTGTATTGGGGCTGGGTGGGTGCACTGTCTCAGTGCCAGAAAGTCTGCACAAGGGGCACACTTGGCGTCCCTGTGCATAGTCCAGTTCAAACCAGTTCTAGGAGCCATTTGCTCCTGCTCTGCCACGAAACTGGACAAAGGATATGGGTGTAGCCACCCCTCTGTCCTGTCCCTCCCCTAGGAGGGTCCCTAGAATCTGTCCAACCCTTTCCCATGGGTATAAAATGGGTTACCTGGCTACAGGACATTAGATTGTACGTGGACAAGATTCTGCAAGAAGATACCACTACACTTCGACCGTCTGGACACGCTGGACTTCCCTTGGGCTCGACTTCGTCTTCCCTTGCTGTCCCCAGTCTCGCCACTGTCCGTGATCCATACAGGCTCTGTGCAGGACCCTGTGGACCTCCAAGACAACAGAAGAATCTCCCTTGTAGTGAAGGAGTCACTCCCCTGCAAACGCAGGCACCGTAACACATCTGACTAGTTTGCTGACCCTGAGCTCCTGCGGACTCTGAAGGATCCAGCAACACAGGAGATGGGTTTCTGAATGACTCCGAGGATGAGCTGCCCTCTTACTGAGTTTGAGGCAGATATCCCTTGTGAGGACCGTATAACCCGTACCCCTGTGTACCGCATCCATTTGCAGCTGCACATGCTTGTTGTCGTGCAACAATTCTGTGCATTGGGCCATTTGTAGCACTTACCCCAGCGCATCTTTTCTAAGAAGGACTCCGGCATCCTCGTAATCTGTGCCCTGCTAACTGGTATCCTGTGAAACTTCCTGAGGTCCCCTCGCGACTCCTGTGCCTTTGGCCTGTGGGTCCACTTGAGGGTCAACTTTGCTTTATTTAGGCTCCCCTAGTTGCTCCAGGCCTGCCCTGGCTCCCCTTGCTGTGGTGAGTCTCCTGGTCCTTGCTGGGCCAGATCGACACCGAATTTGTCCATCTATGTTGTTTGCCACTGCCAAGGCTTGATTGGTGCTCCCGCCAGACACCGACCCCTCAGCACTCAACATCCTTTGTGGGACAGCTCGTATCTGGCTCCTGGTCATCCAAGACATCTCCTGGTCCGCACAGCTGGAGAATCAAGATCACCATCAACACACCTGAAGCAGGTTAGTCTCATCTCCTTTTGTTTGGGGGGGTTGTGTAGGAAAGTAGGATCTGCTTCTTATGGTTACCCCCACTTTTTGCTTTTTGCACCCACTGTTTTGACTAGTCTGGCTGGGATACTGCTATTCAGGACCCCAGCCTATCTGCTTTCTCCATTAAATTGCAACATATGTACTTTGGTACACTCCAGATTGGATACTGGGGTACCCTTATAAGTCCCTAGTATATGGTACCCATGTACCCAGGGCATAGGTAAACCAGAGGCCTCCCATGGGCTGAAGCATGTATTATGCCACCCATGGGAGGCCATGCAAATGGAACTCTAGGTCTGCTACAGCAGCCTGTGTAAGTTGGTGATTGCACCACTTACTTTAGATATAGGTTCACTATATCTATATATATCACTACACTTAAAACTTTGTAAGTCACCCTATAGCAGGCCTTAACAATCCTGAAGGCAGGGTGCTGGGTTTTGTGTGAGAGGGTGCTCCTGCATGAGCAGGACCCCTCTGCAGTCTTCGGAGACCATTCTCCCGGGCTGTAAGTGATACTACCAGACATATAGGTAGAGGTGCATTATAACCTCCCTGTAAATGCTATCTCGAAAACGACTGCAACGAAGTATGTCGTGTTTGGTGTCAAACACCTTGGAATCATACCTCCACACCAGTAACTGGTGTGGGAGGTATAATTCCTCCACTCAGAACCGAGGTTCTGGGGGTACCTAAGTCTACCGGTACCAACTTTCTCGAGCCTTACAGCACAAAATGGATGCTGCCAGCCACTGACACGAGTCTGCCCTCCTGCTGCTGAGCCAAGCTCGAGCAGGGGAAGGCAGCACAATAGGCATCCTGTCACAGGGAGGTGTTACCACCTTCCAGACAGGATTTAGTGTATTGGGGCTGGGTCGGTGCACTGTCTCAGTGGCAGAAAGTCTGCACGAGGGGCACACTTGGTGTCCCTGTGCATAGTCCAGTTCAAACCAGTTCTAGGAGCCATTTGCTCCTGCTCTGCCACGAAACTGGACAAAGGACATGGGTGTAGCCACCCCTCTGTCCTGTCCCACCCCTAGGAGGGTCCCTAGAATCTCTCCAACCCTTTCCGGTGGGTATAAAATGGGTTACCTGGCTACAGGACATTAGATTTTACATGGACAAGATTCTGCAAGAAGATACCACTACTCTTCAACCGTCTGGACATGCCTAACTTCGCTGGACCTCCCTTGGGCTCGACTTCGTCTTACCTTGCTGTCCTCAGTCTCGCCACTGTCCGTGATCCACACAGGCTCCGTGCAGGACCCTGTGGACCTCCAAGACAACAGAAGAATCTCCCTTGGAGTAAAGGAGTCACTCCCCTGCAAACACAGGCACCGTAATGCATCTGACTGGTTTGCTGATCCTGAGCTCCTGCGGACTCCTGAGGCTCCAGCAACACAGGAGGTGGGTTTCTGAAGGTCTCAGAGGTTGAGCTGCCCTCTTACTGAGGTTGAGGCAGATATCTCTCGTGAGGACCGTATAACCCGTACCCCTGTGCACCGCGTCCATTTGCAGCTGCACATGCTTGTTTTCGTGCAACAATTCCGTACATTGGGCCATTTGTAGTCCTGACCCCAGCGCATCCTCACACTCTGTGCCCTGCTAGCTGGTATCCTGTGAAACCACCTGAGGTCCCCTTGCAACTCCTGTGTCTTTGGCCTGTGGGTCCACTTGAGGGCCAACTTTGCTTTATTTGGGCTCCCCTGGTTGCTCCAGGCCGGCACTGACTCCCCTTGCTATAGTGAGTCTCCTGGTCCTTGCTGGGCCAGATCGACACCGAATTTGACCATCTACGTTGTTTGCCGCTGCCAAGGCTTGATTGGTGCTCCCGCCAGACACCGACCCCTCAGCACTCGACATCCTTCATGGGATAGCTCATATCCAGCTCCTGGTCATCCAAGACCTCTCCTGGTCCGCACAGCTGAAGAGTCAAGATCACCATCAACACACCTGAAGCACCCGACATCGGTGGGCATTCGTCTACCGAGCCCCTGGTCACTCCAAAGTGACGCAGCCTCTGTCCCCTCTGCTTTCAGGTTCTTCTCATCTAGAAACCATGTTTGGATTCCACCGGACACTTTTCTTTCTTCCAGCAGCAGCATTTCTTTGTCGACATCCATAGAGAACGACAAGGGTTTCCGACGCCACTTCGCACCTATGCACCCGGCTCCTCTGGGATAGGTAACTCTGGTACAAAGGTATCCACGGGTGGGGTGGCTCTCCAAACTCTTAAGTTCCAAGGGTTGTCTTTGTAATCTGCTGGGAAGGGTCCTTAATCTCTGATTTTCCAACCGCGACTTTCCCATTGAATTGTACGGAGCACGCGGTCGTGTTCTCACACTGCACCCGTCCTCCATGGGGTCCCTACTCACTCACCGTGGGTGGTTCCTTGGGGTCCCAGCAATTCTACACCTTTTAGACTAGGTCTAGTCCCGAGTCGTGGTTCTTATACCACTTATTTAGTATATGGTTTGGTCTCCCCGGGAGCCCACTGTGTATTGTGATACTTACGTTTGATTCTTTGCAACTGTATTATTTGATTTGTGTTCTATCCTCGTGTAGAGGATACTAGAGAAGTGTTATATATAATAAATACATATTTTTATAACTACTGTGTGGTTTACCTTTCATTTAACCAATACTATAAGGTTGCATTCTGGTAAAACAAGGTGCTTAACATTCCTTCAAGACTTAGCCTGAAGGCTGCTCTCCATAGCTACCACTACGATAGCTTTCAATAAAGGTTATCTTTGACCTAATCACCATAAGGGTTGTTTGGACTGGTACAAGGTGTCCACTTTCATTAGCGGACAGCATATACCAGGCCAACTTCTCACAATAGGCATACAGAAATGCAGACACTGACACACCCAGACAAACTGTAATGTATTCGGTAACACACCCAGGCACACTCTGATGCACACACTGAGACACCCAGAGACCTACCAATGCAGACACTGTCACACCCATGCATACAACAATGCAAACAGCTACACATTAATCCAAACGTTAATGCATCCAATAAAAAACCCAGAAATACACTCTCTCATACACTGACACACCCAGAGACTTACCAATGCAGACACTGACACACCCAGGCATACAGTAATACAGACACTAACATACCCATCCAAACACTAATGCATCCAATATTACACCCAGTCATACACTAACACACCCAGGAACTCAACTATGCAAGCACTGACACACCCAGGCATACAGCAATGCAGACACTTACACAGCCAGGCAAACATTAATGCATCCAATAACACACCCAGGAATATACTAATGCATACACTGACTCACCCAGGGACATAGCAATGCAGACACTAACAAACACAGGCATACAGCAATGCAGACACTGGCACACCATGCCAAACAGTAATGCATTCAATAATACACCCAAGCACACACTGACACGGCCAGGGACTTTTTAATGCAGACACTTACAAACACAGTCATACAGCAATGCAGACATTGACACACACAACCAAACAGTAATGTATCCAGAAACACACCCAGGCCCACTCTGATGCACATGCTGACACAACATTAGACTTACCAATGCATACAATTACACCCCCGCAAACAGCAATACAGACATTGACACAGCCAGCCAAACATTAATGCATCCAATAACACACCCAGGTACACACTGATACATCTGCTAACCCATTGAAGCACATACTGATGCATACACTAATACACCCAGGCACTCACTAATACATCCAATAGCACGCCCAGGCACACACTGATGCACACACTGACACACCCATGGACTTTTCAATGCTGTCACTAACATAAACAGGCATACAGCAATGCAGACACTGACAGACTCAGCCTGACAGTAATGTGTCCAATAACGCCCAAGAACAATCTGATGCACACTCTGACACACCCAGAGACTTACCAATGCAGACACTGTCATACCCATGCCTACAATAATGCAGACACTGACATACTCATCCAAACACTTATCCATCCAATAAGACACCCAGGCATACACTGATGCATACACTGACATACCCAGAGACTTACCAATGCAGACACTAACACACTCAGGCATACAGCGATGTAGACACTGACAGAGCCAGCAAACATTAACTCACCCAATAACACACCCAGGCATACATGGGTGCATACACTGGCACACACAGTGACATAGCAATACAGACACTGACACACCAAGGCATACAGCAATGCAGACACTGACACAGTCAGTCGAACATTAATCATCCAATAACACACCCAGGCACACACTGATTCCCCCTGACACACCCAGGGACATAGCAATACAGACGCTGACACATCCAGTAAATATGAATGCATCTAATAACACACCCAGGCATACACTGACACATACACTGACACACCCAGGGACATGCCAGTGCAGACACTGACAAACCCAGACATACAGCAATGCAGACATTTACACATCCAGCACACAATAAAAAACTCAGGCAAAACTGATGCATATGCTAATGCACTGAGGCACATACTGATGCATACATTAATACACCTAGGCATACACTCATGCACATACTGATAGACCCACTCTCACACCGATACAGTCACTGACACATTAAAAGCACAGAGTTAGCTCTTTATTTGAGTGGAAGGTGATTCTAACAAGAATCGTTTTTTTTTCTAGAAAGGTTATTTAACAGTTTTTCAATTTTTTTCTTCTTTTTTTTAACACTAAGGGGCCCATTACGATAACCGGCGTTAAAAAATCCGCCATCTACTATAGCCTGAGAAAACCGCCCGCCTGCACTATGGGAATACCGACCGAGTAATTATGAAGTCGCGAAGCAACCTCCGCCCGCGGCGGTAAAAACACACAAAATTCCGCCCGTCCGTGTCCGAGTAGAAGATTAACCTTCCGCCACGGACGCAATCCCGCCCGAAAACCCAAAGCCGCCCGCTCTGATGACCGAGACAACGACCTTGAAAATATGATCTCCCCGAGATGAGCACGGAAAATCCACATATTCCCCGCCCGCCACGGTCTTCAACAGTGATGAATAACTGACACGGCGGAAGGCCTGGCGGCCACGTCCATGCACGGAAATCTTTTGCGGAACAAAGAAATACACACAACATGGCCAACAAGTCCACACAGCAAACTACGCCAAAATACCCAAACACAGAACACATCCCAAAGACACATCCCCCCTGGCAAAACTAAAAAACTACAAATCCCAGGACACCAGACACAACACACCTGAAAACGACAGCCCATCATGACACACCCACATAGGTAAGTACAAAAGCAGCCCCTTCACAGACCACAATTCCTTGCACTACGACAAAGCGAAGACGCCATCAGAGAACCCAGAGAGCCACAAAGGAAAGCAGCACACCACACTCACGCACACATCACACTCATCACCACCACCACCATCACCACTGAAACAACGGCACCACGAACCCCCTGCACATCACACATCACACACCACAGAACCACCACACCAGCACCACAAATAGCAAACCACACACCATGGCAACACAAAGAATGCCTAAGTACACTGCCACTGAGTTGACGGTCATGGTCGACGAGATCATCAAGGTGCACCCACAAATCTATGGGAACTAGGTCCAACAAACACCAGTAGCCACCAGAAACAGAATGTGGAGCAGGATCGTAGACCAGGTGAATACAGTTGGGAACGTGCCACGCAACCGGGGTGAAATCACAAAGAGGTGGCACGACCTGAAAAGCGTGGTCAGGAAGAAGGAGGCCAAGAATCGTGAGCTGGCTGACAGGACTGGCGGCGGAAATCCAGCGCTATTCAAGACCTTCAAGGCGTGGGAGGAGAAGGTGCGAGGCATTCTACATCCGGAGAGTCTCACCGGAATACCAGGGGAGTGGAGGCTGGTGAGTACAAACAAATGTATACCAGCACACCGCTATGTACTGTCATGCACTACCCGAATGCCATAGCTCCGAGGGCCAAACACCCCCATGTCCAGTACACAATCCACAAGACATCTCTCAAACATGCAACAGACACTCCCACACATTCAGCCCAAACGTACCAACAAACAAAACCATGGGGGCATGTGTACAGTCAGCCAGCACCACAACTCCCACCAGGTCCCCTTGTACCCCAGATGCGCCGGAAGGAGCACTCCCCACACCCACACTCATGTGTCAGCCATAGCTGCACTAACCAACAAGTAACAGGTAAGTAGCCTTACCACAAACTCCGAGTATCGGAGGGGGACTGCAGAAGTACAACCCCACCAGGCCCCTAGTCCTACAGCGCAGCAATATGGAGCACTCCCCACACCCATGTGTCAGCCATTGCAGTGCACACCTTCACCCGACAGGTAGATATGTTTCCCTACATGGAGGGGTGTCTGTGTGTGGTAAGCCTTCACCACAACTCACAACACGGCCCCCACTCCCACAGACCAGCAAGATGGAGCACCCCTCCCTCTCATAACCATGTGGTAGCCATTGCATTGCTCCCTCCAAACCAACAAGTAGGTAGACTACTGTACAGGGCGGGGTGTCTGTAGGCATGAGGACTGTACTACGACTAACATTTGGGACATGTCACATAGCAGAGGAACAGGTAGCACTGCTCCCTGTCATAATCATGTGACTAATGTGCACACGGACATGAATTACAGAGTCATAGCCCACATGAGCCATCTCAAATACACCAACACGTAAGGAGTCACGTCTGCATGCACAAGTCTCACTGGAGTACTGACCCACATGGCGTGCACTGTGCCAGTCATCACACACATCAGCAACACCATCGAAGTCTTGTCCATGTAGTCGTGTCTGCTTGTTCCGTTGACATCGTACAACATCACCCATGTAAGTCTATCTTGTCTCAATGTAACAGAGTGGAACCCCAGTAATGTCACATACACCACTGGACCCATGAACCACACAGCTACACAATGCACATTCAATATCTCATCCATCTCATCTTTCAGCCCCAGTGTCATGAAAGGTATATCATCTAAATAGTTGTCCCATATACAGTAGTTCAGCAAAGATTCCTGCCGATGACCAATAATGTGTCTGCAGTGTCTGAAGCACACGTCACACTGTGATTTACAACATACCTAATATAGTCAACACCCCAAGAGCACTGCATTGCTGCACATGGCTGAGGGTAGCACGCACACCAAGGAATTGTCCCATCTGCAATACGTTGTGTGGCACACAACCATTACTCACTCACTACAATGCTTGCAGTGTAATGTCCCTAAATGATAACAGTGAGCAGATATGCTGGGTATGTCAGACATACACACACCTTTGTCTCTGCAGTGTCGTGTGGCCAAAACACATGTCCCCTTCTGCACCCATATGTCACAGTATGTACCACAAAACCATATTTCACCTCAAAAGCGTTGATGGGGCTGTACCCCTTTTGCCATCTGCGTTTCTAAGCGTTTCATTTGAACCCCCAAACCATATTTCACCTCAAAAGCATTGATGGGGCTGTACCCCTTTTGCCATCTGCGTTTCTAAGCGTTTCATTTGAACCCCAAAACCATATTTCACCTCAAAAGCGTTCATGGGGCTGTACCCCTTTTGCCATCTGCGTTTCATTTTAACCCCAAAACCATATCTCACCTCAAAAGCGTTCATGGGGCTGTACCCCTTTTGCCATCTGCGTTTCTAAGCATTTCATTTGAACCCCAAAACCATATTTCACCTCAAAAGCATTGATGGGGCTGTACCCCTTTTGCCATCTGCGTTTCTAAGCGTTTCATTTGAACCCCAAAACCATATTTCATCTCCAAAGCGTTCATGGGGCTGTACCCCGTTTCCACCAAAGCCACAAAATGTAGGGGTACTGCAACACACACCGATTGGCTATCCAAATCCGTCCCATGCCATATGCACTCATCACACTATTCCATTGCCTTGATCACGCACACACATTGTAGAGCCATACACACGCATCTGGGAAATCAGTGCACAACTGTGCACCAACTGTGAATGTCAGACATCTAACACAAACCTTGCAAGGTGCAACACAATAACCTTTCGTCTCCGCCCCACAGGTGACGAACAGCATGATGCTGGAGAGGAGACAGCAGCCATCACAGCCAGTCCACAAGCCCTCCACCCAGACTCACGGATGTGGAAGACCTGGACACCTCTTCGGACGAGGACTCCCGACCAGGCACATCTGGTGTGGCAGGGCGCAACCGCTCCCCAGGACCCCTCATACCCACCAACCCATCTCCCAGGGCTGGTGACCAGTCCCAGGCCCCTGCTGCCACGGTCATTGCGGCCACCACCACCTCCGCAACCACCACCACCACCACCAGGGCCTCCCTGACCACTCACCCTGCGCAAGGGGCTGCACGCACGTCGACATCGACCCTGGGAGCCACAACGAGGCCCCGGGTGACCACTGTGGCGAGTGGGCAGGTCGGTGGCAGCAGTTCAGGTGGGAGGAGCAGGGTCAGGCCAACGCCATCAGAGCCTGGGAGCCAAGTCCTGCCGCAAATCGCCAGAGTCCTTGGGGCCTATGAAGAGGCCCAGGGACAATGGGCCCGGTCAGCTGCCGATACGCGGGAAGTCCTTGGGGTGTTGAGGTCCATGGACGCCCATATGGGCCAATTCGTGACCCATATGGGCAAACTTGTCGACCTCATGGGCCAGCTAGTGGTGGCGGTGAGGGCCCAATCAAGGCCAACCACATCACCTCCGCCACCACCTGCTGGGGCGCAGGTCCGTGCAACATCCAGTTCCCCAGCGTCCACAGCGAGTGGGCAATCCTCAGCCACCACCAGCAGCCCACAAACACAACCCCCCCTCTCAAACGTGGAAGGGGTCGCCCGAAGAGGAAACAGGTGTCCAGAGATGACTTTGCACGCTCCAAACGCCAGTGAGACAGCCAGCCACGGTGGACATCTACTGCATTCACTTGGACTACTATCCTACCCCACACTGCCATGTGAATGGCATGTGTCTGTCGGACTGTGGACCCAGAACAACATGGGTACACCTTGACCATCACGCGGACATGTCTGTCAACTCATTGTTCCAGCATGCACCACTTTTGTGATCACCTTGCCCACCACAATCACGTCACCGCTTAAAATAAATACACCTGGATCACATTCTGTTGTATCTGCTCTGTGTTTAATCAAGGATGTGTAACCGTCACCATGATCAGAAATGCATCTGGAGTGTGGTATGTCGATAGGCCAGGAGAGGCTGTAGGGACCTAGGGGTGAAAAACAGAACAAGAGTCCATTGAATGTGTGTGTCACACACTTATCACACAGTACTTGTCATCAAGTTTAAGCAATGTACACACATCTCACAGAGCAACAGGGCACAATGCTACAGCCACTGTCAGTGGCATACTACCCTGGCATGGACCATTGCCACACATCACTCAGTGAACAATAGGCCGCCATCACAATGCACACATACACCTACACAACTACAGCAACATCAGCCGACGTACATGGTCACTCACCGTCAAGTGAAGTAGCGGGCGATGAGCTGCTGACGCTCATTCACTGCTTCCTCCTCTCCACTGTCCTCGTCACTGGACACGGCCTAGTCTGCAGGCAGGGGCCCTGGCTGATCACCGTCATCCACTATCAGGGGGATCTGCCTGCGAATAGCGAGATGGTGCAGCATGCAGCATGCCACAACTATCTGGCACACCTTCTGTGGGGAGTATGCCAGTGCACCCCCGGCGCGGTCCAGGCATCTGAATCTGGACTTCAGGATTCCAAAAGTCCGCTCCACCACACGTCTGGTCCTCCCATGTGCCTCATTGTATCTGACATCAGCTGGAGTCCTGGGATTACGAAGTGGGCTCAGCAGCCAAGGCCCGTTAGGATATGCCGAGTCACCTGGGTGTGAGAAACACAGAGAATCGTTGCAATTCCAACAGGATACAAGACAGCATGTCACACCCAGCACGCTACACGAGTATGCATACTCACCAACAATCCATGCACGGTCTGGTTGAAGATTGGACATCAATCGTGGGAGGATGCTGTGGTGCATAATGTGCGAGTCATGGGCAGATCCGGGAAACTCCGCACACACGTGTGTGATGATCATGTCCGCCAGGCACACCACTTGCACATTCAGGGAGTGGAAATGTTTCCGGTTCCTATAGATGTGCTCCATGGCCTGTGGTGCAACAAGGCCAACATGGGTGCAATCAATTGCACCAACAACGTGGGGGATGCATCCAAGGGCATAGAAAGCACCCTTCACTGCCGCCAAACCACGAGCCCTGGGGAATCGGATGTACCGGTTCCTGTACAGCATCATGGCTGACAGGACATCCCGTAGCACCATGCTGAACATGGGTTGGGACATCCCACCTCCACTGCCCACCGTGTGTTGGAAAGATCTGGTAGCGAAAAAATGCAGTGCAGCCATCACCTTAGCCGTGGGGGTGAATGCTGTTGGATACACCCTGCGAGGACGAAGCTGGGGTTCGAACATGGCACATAGGTGATGCAGGGTGGGTCGGTCCAGCCGGAATTTACGTATAACCTCCGCATCCTCCATGTCTGACAGCAATTGGTAGGGGCGATGTATGTTTGGTCTCCTCCTAGGACAGATGGAAGTGGACACACGTCAATGCAACACACCACATGGCACTTTCACATACACAAAACTAAAATTACTGACCAAGCAATAGAATCACAGAACAGCTGACAAGTAGGGACAGCACAGCTACAATACTCTTACACAGATCCCCTTACCAATAGCAATGGCCACTGACACAAACCATTGCTATGAGCATGCACATGGGGATTTAGGCCCTAATAGCTTGAAAGGCATGATGATGATTTCAGACTGCATATGTGGGAAGCGGCAACACCACGGCAATATACATAGCCGCTGTGCCAGACACAGCTTCCGAGGCTGGGTGAGTATGGCACACACCAACAACACAATGTACACAGGCTGAGCGGCCAAAACAAGTGGGTCCTGTTGCACAACGGGATATGAGACAGTCAATGATGTCCCTAGTTCACCCAATGTACAGCACTGTACGTATCACACCTCCAACACACATTGACAGGTGTACACATTGACAACTCCATGACAACACAGCTGTGTGAATGCAAACACACATCACAAGTGACACGTAACGTTGTACGTGCCAAGTGGGAGATGTACATTGAGAAATATGGCATGTGTGTGCATATGCACATCCCATGCTCCCATGCTAATGTGTACATGATGATGTGCCAACAGGCATGTGGAGGCTGAGCACTGGCCGTCAATGCCTATGCACACAGCTTGAAGTGGCCCTGTCTAGTGTGGACATGCTCCCACACACAAATCATGGCCACACCTGCAAATGCATGGCGCACATTCAACTGTGGATTCCACATGGCACCAGCGTACTGTAGCCGCCATGGACCAGACCCTTGAGGCCAACTCCAATGGCCCTCGCGACTGCATCCTGCATGTTCGACGATAGAGGTAAGCGTACCGGGACAGCTCGGAGCAGGCCATTGTGTGCTTTTGAAGTAGGCAGACATGGTACACCAATTGCAGCAGCTTGGACCCACTGGAACAGCCCCAGGGGGCTATATGAGTGTGGGAGGGAGACCGGCATTACCACAGCTTCCAGGGACTGCTGCCTGGCATCCCTCAACAACACCTGCTGCTGCTGCCACATGTCCACCTTCATGTCGACGACTCTGAAGATATGTCCAGGTCCACTCACCAGCGAGGAGCTGGAGATCCTGGATTCCGAGCTCCACGCACACTGCCCAAGGCTATTTCTTGCAAAAGTCGTGTGTGTAAGACAACTACAGTGTGTGTGGGAGTGTATGTGGGGGACACACATGTCGTTGATGCGCAGCACTATGATTCTGAGCCTGTGGGGTTCCAACATGCACTGCTTACCATGCTAACTACAGGTGGAAGGGGTATGTAGGCTCTCTGGCGCTTTCCCATGCATGTCCCTCCCGAGTGGTGGTACATGGCATTTTCATGTCAGACATCCGGTGACGCAGCCACTTGGCAATGCAGGACTCAGGGCAGTTATTGCTTGTGTGAATGGCTGGCTGGGTCCCTGCTGGCCTTCTCAGTCTCAGCAGACCTGGGCTGCACATTGACCGCACAATCCTAGAAGGAGACATCACTGACTGTACAGTGGGTTACATGTTCAGGACTCTCCTGAAATGCGCAAACTCAGCCCTGTCGATTGGACACACCATGCCTTGTGATAGGGATGTGTGTGAGAGATAGTGGCACTGAATGTGAACTCCATTGCGGGGTGAGCCATTCACAGGGCGAGTACGTTGAGGGCTGCGCAGTGTTGGACACAGTGAGTCCACCCACAAAGATGTGTTGCCTTGTGATCTATGTGTTGGTCCACCTGACAATGGACAGTAGATGTGGGCAGACTACACATTGCTCAATGTGCTGGCAACCTGCATGTGAATGGGATGGACAGGTACTGTGCACACACTCCCACCAGCATGCATTCACGTGTGGTGTACACATGCTGTTAGGCCATGTCCGATTACTTCTTGGCTCTGTTGCATGTCTCTGAGTATTTGGGATGGGTCAACAGCATGCCACTGTGATTGGTGGATGTGGGTGATGATGAGAAGTGTATGAGTGATATTCCAAGCCTCTTGTGTACCATCCCTGCAGTTGGAAGTCCTCCAGCCCAAGGCCTTGTGATGAGCCATTGCATCCAAGTTGATGCCTCTGTGTATGTGCAACCCCCTGTTCATGCAGAGACACAGGATATGGTGAGGAACAGAGTGCATGTCCCGAAAATGTCCGATGTCATGGCAGTGGAGTTGATGGTAAGGTGTTTGTTGCAGATTGTATGGTATAGTTGTTGTACAGCTAACTGCCCACTCCGTGCAAAAGCCAAGCATAGGTACGGTGTTGAACATCAATGTTCAATTGGGGGTATTGTGTCGGGGACCGATGAATTGACAAGTTGTCAGGTATGCGATACCTTCCAGCAGGGCATCCATGGCATTGGTGGTAAACATGGATGCCATCCAATGAAGCGGATGGTGGCTAGCAACATGTTCATCGTAAGTTGTCCCTTGTAGAAGCCTGATGGGACATGTTGGATGACATTCGATGAAACTGTGATCCAGAATACGTTGTGTGGAGGCACACTGGTCCCATTGCAGTGTGTGTCCGATTGCAGCCACATACGCCATGCCCCCATACACTGAACAGATCCTGTCGAGGGCGTCCAGGGGTGCAAACAAGTGTACCAAGTCCGCCTTTGGACATGCCGGGTTGGAGAGACATAAATCCACAGGACAGTGGAACGGACACCTCCGACAGTAGAAAACGGGGATGACGCAGCTGAACATTGCAATGCGGTAAGTTACTCGGTAACTTACGTTCAGCATAGCCAGATTTTCACTGCCCACTATCTGTAGCAAGCTCTCAATGTACAGCTGCATCTGTCCGGCGTAGTTGGGAAGCAGTGGTGCAACAGCCATTTTGCTACAGGGTGATGTGATGGCGTGCTCCGGCTGCCTGTGCAGTCAGCAGAGTGCAACCTCCGACGATGCTGGGAATTCTGGAATGGATGTACGGCGGCAGGACTTGGGTTATAGCTTGGGCGGAGGACACAGGCCCTCATCCCACATGCTTCAATGAATGGTCAAGGCCAGTGGTGTCTGACTCTTTCCAGATTACTTGCATTTGTCCCACATGGAGGAGTGGTATAATTTTTTTTTGTGTTATTAAATTTCTTTCATGTTGGGCGCTATCTGCCAGTGGACGGTTTACTCTGCATGGCTCTGGTTGGCTTCTTGTTGGTACAATGGCTCCATTCTCCTGCATAAATTATTGCAATGTGATTTCAGAGTAGGAATGGAAGGCCATTCAGTGCTATCTGCTCTCCCGTGTGTGGGCGTGACACTGCATTTCCGCTATACATTGGGGCTTCTGTGTGGGTGTAGTAATTGGAAACACCTGTTCTCAGGCAGCAGGGTTTTTCAATTTTGTACATTGCATGGCTTGATATTGCGAGCAGGATGGTATAGGTATTTTTGGATGAGACTGGCGTGCCTTTTACGGACAATGTCCATATTCTGCGCTGTTATGTAGCAGCCGCCGTGTGCTTCTCCATTTTTTGCACACAAGGGTGTGTCCTATTTTGCCATCACATTACTCCCCTGTTCGGGACACTTGTGTGACATCAAGTTGACAACTGTGAGTTGTCGGTTGGGGACATGATTGATGCAGGAAGGCCACGTGACATGTGCCTTCAGGGTGGGGCTGGTGTGTGGGGTGTGTAGTTGTGACCCTGTGGTGTTTGTGTGCAGCCCATGCATGGCGCTGTCGTTGGCCTCTGTTTTGTGCGCTTGTGTACCTGCATCATCGCCGCTGTTCTGCGGTGCCGTGACGGGGACGTCACTTCCTGGTCCCGGGTAGTGGGTGCCCAGGATGTTGCGAGTTTTTTATTTTGACAGGTGGGACATGTGTGGGTACAGTGGTGGATGTGTTCTGTCCACACAGGGGTGTCTGGGGGGGCCATGTACAGTTTTTACGCCCTTGCATTGTGTGCAGTGTTTGCGTGCCCTTGTTGTGTGTCTGCCTACCTGCGTCGTCGTGGCGCGTTCACTCCTAGGTGGTGCATCAGGTAGAGCATGGGGATGGCCTGGAGTGCAGGATTCATCTCTGGGTCGGCCGCCTTTTTAGTCTCCGTACTGGACAGTCGGGTTTCCGCCTTGGTATCTCGTGTGGTGTCTCTTTGCCGGTGAGGCTGTTTGGTTGTGGCATTGTAATTTGTACGCCGGGCGGTACGACATTTCGTCGGACGGTGTGTCTCCATTGGCTCGCGCCGCTACGTAGACGGGCGCACTTTGATGGTGGGCGGTGTCGCAGGCTTATGGGCGGTGTTTGCCTGACTTTTCACATCCTAATTTTGCGGGCGTGTGGGCCGTTGCTGGCGGACGGTAACTAGCGGTTTTTGCCTCCGCCAGCACGGCGGTTGTGCTTCCGCCCGACATCGTAATGGGCCCCAAAGTGAACTAGGTGGTAAAAAGGGGTAAAGATGAGGAGATGTAAAGAAACAACTGACTTGACTCTCTAAAAAACTTTAAGGACCCGATTACGAGTTTCGGCGGTGCGAGAGTGGGCGGTACGCCACTGCCACGCCCCGCACTGCCGAAACTTGCTGCCCACCCACCAGATTACAACTTAAAAGTGGTCTGGCGGGTGGGTGGAGTGGCGGTCCTGTGGTGGTGCCTCTTTCAAAGGCAGCAGTACCTTTGGAAAATGCACCACAATGGGGCCGCACTACAAGGTTCCTGCACGGCGTGGACTCAAAAGTTCATACCGTGCAGGAAGTGGTGTGCATGCACACAGGGGGCTCATGTTATAACCCCCTGTGTGCATCCACATGCGGAGGAGGCACACAGTAGGGCCCACTTTGTTTCTTCTCTGCCATGGTGTACATAGAGGAGGGACCTTCATGACACCCCCAGCAGAGAGGAAACTCTTAATATGCTTGGTGGTACTGCGGCAGTCCTGCTAAGCATATTCCGGCCTCTGACTGCCACAAACCACCAGGGAATGGCGGTTCCCTGCTGACTTTGGCAGTCCCAGGGGGGTCCGACTGCTCGACTCATTATGGGGCAGTCAGACCGCTGGTGCAGTGTTGGCAGGCCCACCACCACCATGTCCTCAGACCGTCAGACTCATAATCGGGCATTTAGTAGTCTTTGGATGGAAAAAAAACTAACAGCAATACTTCTACACCGTATCCAAGAATACACCCACAGAACACATTTTTGTAGTGAAAAGCATGTGGCATTTCACACAGTGAATAACCATGTCACTCAATTCCTCACAGGCAGCTGGTATTGTAAGGAGTTCAGCTGAAGATGATTCTCCCAAGGCTGCTGTAGAAGTTGCACCTGCTTTTTCTCTCATCATCTAGTTGTAGGTCTTCTGATGAATTGTTTTTAAGTGCTTTCACATAGAACTTGTCCCATGCAAATATTTCTTTGCAGTGCCCTTGGATAACTGCTTGCGACTATTGTGCACTTGACATATTTTGCTGAAACCGTCTTTTCCCCAGAAGGTATACTAAAAGTGCTTCCACACATCACTTTCTTTTCAGCAAGGTGGTGTGTCTTCTTCTTCATCCTCAAGAAGTTGTGGATCCTCATCTTGGAAGGACAATGCATCTTCAGTCATTGTCTAAAAGCAGAGCACTGCTGCTTCTCAATCCTCCTTCTAGAGACTTCACTGGAGAAGTAATTGCCTTTGGGTGTGGTTTTTCACGTGGAAGGGTGGGGTCCTAATATATCAAATCAGAAGGCAAGGTTTGGGTGTGTTTCTGTGTGAATTCACGAATCCGCTCCTGTAAATTTGCAGATTCTCAAAACTGGTAAAATGGGTATATTTTTGGAAAAACGATATAAGGTGGTTTATATATACTTGTACATATGTTCACACTGATGTTATTAATGACAATGAAGGGGCTTACATATGCACATTGATTTCTAAAATTTCACCAAATCCACAGATTTGGACTCACAGATTTGTTCCGATCACGTGATGAGGAGTAAAAACCATAGAGTAACAGCCAGTCTATATTTCCTGACCCGCGAAGGTACCATGGTACCTCAAAAATATTTGAAAAAATAATAACATTTGCTTAGTTACATTAAATAACTTCATTTACTTAACATTAAGTACATATGTGATTTTTATATTTTAAAACATAAAAGGTTTAGTAGTACAAAAGTATATCTACAGTATAAAAAAACCTTAATTAATAAAAAATAATTTGGAATAAACTTACTATTTAAAACAAACCCTACTAATTAACTAGAAAGTAAACATTAGAAGGACATAATATGTGAAGTGACTGAAATGCGTCATGGCATGGAGTGAGTTTAAATAAATACGCACAGAAGCTAAAAGAGGAGTTCGTGCCTGAGTGTTTTTTTCAAAGAAGAAATGTAAAGGATTGAACATTTTGATATATATATATACACACCTACAAAAAACAACTTGGTTATCACAGAAGGGCTTTGTGAAATGCACAAGATGTAAAGTCTGTAACTATGGCCGCAATATGACAGAAGTAACGACCATTCAAGGTTTGAAAAAAACAATTAAGGAAAGGATCACATGTGAATCCACTCACGTGGTATACCTCTTGGAGTGTAGATGCGGCCAAAGATACATCGGAAGCACAGTGAACAAACTCAAATTGCGCATCCTCCAACATTTGCGAGCCATTTCAAATAAGGACTTTGCGTACGTGATGGCCAAACATATCTGGAGAGAGCATGAAGGGATTTTAGATAAAACCACACTCTCGTACTCTGGCATTGAACATATAACAACGAACATCAGAGGGGGAGATAGAGAGTTGACATTAAGACGTGCAGAATCAAGATGGATTGTCAACTTGGGCACAGAGATGCCGTGGGGCCTGAATGCGGATGCGGAACTATACACCTTTTTGTAAAGCGTTTATTAATTTACCTGCCTCAGATATGGTATCCTTGGGTTTTATTTGAAATTTGATGTGTACAGAAATGTTAATCAATGGGCCCAATGAATGTTCTTTATCTCCCTCCTCTTTACAACCTTCTTATAACTTTTTACATCATTTTATTGATTATTGTATATGTGTAATTGATGCATTGGTTATTTTTGAAGCGGCGAGTAAGTTGATCATTTATGGTCTTATATTTCCAAGTAAATAATTATGAAGTGCATTTTAAGCAGAATATCCTCCACTAGCAGACATCAATGATGGGGTTTGGCTCTAGCTCATACTAATCAGCAATGTATATATTTGAAAATGTGGATTCAAATTGTCCTGTTGAAAAATTGCTGTGGACTATTGCATGGAGGTTAACTGAGGTGATATTATACAGAGCATAACAAGGAATGAGTTTCTACGAATAGTCACTAAGCACTTTATATGGATGGTGGAAAGTATATAGTACTCAGAGGTTTATTGGAGAGTAGATACTATGGAACCAGTGTTGTGGCTGACAGTATAACAAATACCTATTCACCTCAGCTCGGTTTCAATTTTAACAGCCTCCGTTTTATAATAATTGGCGTATGGATATATTATCAAAGTTAAGGGCTGTTTCTATGTAATCTATCTTTTTGTATATAATCCTTTTAGTGACCTCTCCCTCTTAGATTTTTTACCTTTCGATTTTTTACCTTTCGGTAGAGGGCATATGCATTTTGTACTTGTATAAGCACAGGCACTTTAAGACCTTTTGGTATTTCTACTAGATCTTTTCCTGTAGCCCAGGGAATATGCACATTGCACTTTTGGCAGTGTATGTCATCTCAATTAGCATACAAATTAAAACCTAGAAGCAAACACATATAAATAAACTTTAAATAATTCACAGGGTATTACTAGAGATTGAATCATAGAGAGTACCATGGTGTTTTTGGAGGTATTGAGATATCTCATACAATCAACATAAGACTGTGAGTCTGGGGCTCTTTTTGTTATCAATGGAAAAATGATATAAACATAGAGGCTTAGATTGTGTACTTCACAAATTTATAACATGTGCTTAGTCATGTCACTTTGGAAAAATAGAAAAAAAATGAAAAGAGAAAAAAAAAAAAAAAGTAATTTTGTTTACATCTTAATTATATATGATTCTAATTTTGAATGTGGCTCCTTTAACCCCTTGACCGCGATCGGAATTCCACTAGTGTGCTGGACATTCCGATCGCGGGTGGGGTCGTGACGAGCTCAGCTCGTCATGTGCACAGCGCTACCGCGCAGCATGACGAGCTGAGCTCGTCATGAGCATCGAAGGGGTTAAGAAACTGACCTTGTTTTTAATTGGTGGTGGGGGGAAATGAACTATGCCTCCCCTTTAAATGGACACGTTTGTGAGCACACTTTTGACCCAGTAGAAGGCGTAAGCCGAAACGCGTAGGTCATCCTTTTGTATGCACCCTTGCACTTTGCTATTGTAGGCTTCGTATGGAGAGGCTTACCGTTATAATCAAATAAAGCCCCTTGAAGTCAGCTCCTGTTAGTGCTGTGCTTCATTTCTGCCCTGGAAGTGTGTGGAAAGCTGAGCCCGAGTGGAGGGCAACCATTTGGAGCAAATGTGTATAAGATATATATATATATATATATATATATATATATATATATATATATATATATATATTACCTACTGGCGGTCGCCAGTAGGTAGTTATAGTTAGGACCTTGTTTCTATTAAAAAAGCGTTTTTCTTTTCCCAATAACTTTGGCGCCGGTTGACGAATCATTGCGAAATTTTCAAAACTAGTGGGGCGTTCGGTCAGCTCCTGTTTTGAAAGTTTTGGGGTGATTCGGCAAGCGAGGCCGAGAAAAGGGGTCCCAAAACGTGTTTTCTCCATGTTAATTCCCATAGGAAACTTTAGACACAGCTACAGCCCGAACTGCTGAACGGAATTGCACCAAATTTGGCAAGAGGTAGCCCTTGTTTCAGAAATAACTCTTTTTGTTAAATGGTGTAAATCCGTTCAGTAGTTCCTGAGAAATTTTAAAAAAAGAGGTCAGACAATAAATTTCCCATAGGAAACTTTAGACACGGCTACAGCTCGAACTGCTGAACGGAATTACACCACATTTGACAAAAAGGTAGCCCTTGTTTCAGAAAGAACTCTTTTTTTAAATGGTGTAAATCCGTTCAATAGTTGCTGAGAAATAAAAAAATAAAAGTTTCGATACATAGAGGCGCGGTGGGTCCGCGCACCCTCCCGACCACGAGCTTTATTCTAATTGGCTGTCAACACTCCAAACCAGGAAGTGTTGGCAGCCATCTTGTGTAGAACTGAGTCACAAGAAAAGAGAAAAAGAAACGCGAAAAAAAAGAAAAGGGGGCAGGGTAGAAACACCCTGACCCCCTAGGCCTGCTCAGGGGGTCCCACAAGGACCCCCAGTGCCCAAAAAAGCATTTTCTTTTTAAATAAATCGGCCGAATTCACGCTGGGTGCGCGAATCCGGCCGAGAACATTTTTAAAAAACGAAGCGCGGGCTTCTGCGCTTCGTTGTATTGAAGCCCCCGGGTGGGCCAGGTCCCGGGGGCACTGGCAAATGTGTGGGGGCCCAATCCCCCACACTGCCCCAGTGACTGCCACCTCCCGGGGCTTGATTAAAGAATTGTGGGGGCACGCAGCCCCCAAGCCCCGGGGACCGCCACCCCCGGGGCTAATTTTTAAATGTGTGGGGGCCTCCAAGGCTCCCAAGCCCCGGGGACCACCACCCCCCGGGGCTTTTATCAATGATGTCATTTGAGATGTCACTTACCATGTCATGAGTGATGTAATATGTGACGTCATCAGCAGAGCATTGCGGGGCGCGAGTTATAGTTAGCTGAACTAACTATAACGGGGGAATTTCTCTGGTTTTGTACGAGTGAAATGTCCAACTAACTATAACTTTCCCTAAAACCTATGGTTTTTCAGTGAATTTCTAAGGTTTTTTAAATGCTAATTTCTAACTATAACGTGCCTGAAACTTATGGTTTTTAAGTGACTGCATGGGTGCATGGAAGAGTGTTGTTAGAAATTGGGGTCTCTTGTTGGCAGGTTTGTACCCTGTCCAAGTAAGGACCACTCCTTCCAGTCAGGATAAGGGGATTACACTTCTAAAATAAACCCAGCTCACCCCCTTGGTAGCTTGACATGTCCAGTCAGACTTATCTCAGAGGCAATGTGTAAAGCATTTGCACAAAACACACAGTAATACAGTGCAAACCCTACAAAAGGACACTGCGCCAGTTTTACAAAAATAGCCAATATTTATCTGTGTAAAACAAGACCAAAATGATAAAAATCCAACATGCAGTAATCACAATAAGAATATTGCAAATGTAGACTCAAAATACAGTCCCTTGAAGTCAATAGCTCCGTCCAGGCATCGTGAACAAACAAATCCAACTTTTGGAAATATAGGGCGTCAGGGACTTTGCGATCTGAAGATGCTGCGTCAGTAGGCATTGGCTGTGGAGGTCCGTGTAGGCGTGGTCGGGCCCTTGAAGTCATACATGTTGCGGATCAAACTCTGTGAGGTTGAAGTCAGGAGCACCCGCAGGTGTCAGAGCTGCAATGGTAAGATCAGTGGTGTAACGTGCAACTCCCTCAGGTAGCAGTGCAGGCAGCGGCTCGGTGGCGGCATGCAGCAGCTTCGGTGAAATCAGGGCTGTAGTGTGAAGTGGGGCGATGCTCGTAGCTGTGCTGGCAGGTCACGGTGCAAGCAGCATCGTTGCTGAAGCGCTGTTGTCAGTGGACGATCTGGAGTCGATGGTGCCTGTGTCGGTAGGCCAAAACTGCAGTGTGGGACGGGGCGGTGCGTCGAGTAACTTACAAGCGGTGCCCTCAGGCCACATTGCAGGCAGCTGGCAGGACACGGTGCAGGGATGTTTAAGGGGGCACAGGACCCATAGCGGAGAGCCATCCGCTTGCACTAGGGTATTATGGTGTTTTCAGAAGCACCAAAGGACTCCTTAAGCCCGTCAGAAGTGCTGCTGACGGTCCCTCTGCCCGATGCCTCTGCCTGCAGCATCGTAATGTGGCGGGCAGACCACGGACATAGATGTCAGTGAAACTGACACTGACGTGCCATCGGTGTCGGTCCCTCTGACATCGTAATTATGCCCACAGTTCCCTGTGCTGGTCACAGATGAACTTGAAGTCTTTGCTTTCCTGAGATTTCTTGAACAGGGGTAAGCCCTACTTCAAGCCCTTGGCTAAACTTTGGAAGATAATATGCAGAAAGTACAATCCAGTCCTTTCACTGCGCAAGACAGAAGCAGCCACTGCAGGTCAACACAGCAAAGCACACAGCACAGTGGTAGTTCCTCCTCACAGCTTCTCCAGCTCTTCTTCTTGGCAGGTCCCTTAGTCCAAACGAGTTCTAAAGTTCTAGGGTCAGGGTCAAAATATTTATTCCACTTTTCCCTTTGAAGTTTTAGGCAGAAATTCTCTGAGTTCAGTAGAAGCCAGTTCTGTCCTCTCTAGTCCACCTTCACTACAAGAGGGGAAGACAACATTGTGCAGAACAGACATAGACTATTCAGATACTGGTGAAAACTCCCCCCACCACTCTAAATGCAGAAAGGCCTATTCAGCCTGGTTATGAATCACCCAGGAAAGGCAGGACACACCTCAACCCACCTTGTGACTGTGTAGTGTCAATGCACATCCCCAGCTCCTGTCATTCTAAAACCAGACGGTGAAGACACAAACAGCCAGAGGGACACAGGATGGTTAAGTAAGAAAATTACCACTTTCTAAAAGTGGCGTTTTCAAACATACAATTTAAAAACCACCTTGAGTAAAAGATGTATTAAATTCTGAATTCAGAGAGCTTAAACTCCGCTTCTCTAGCTTGTCTCAATTGAAAGTTATACATGTAAACTGTTATAGTGCAGCTCTGATGATAGCCTATGAGACAGACAGCCTTTCAACAGTGAAAAATGAAATACATAGTATTTCACTATCAGGATACGTAAAACACACCAGTACATGTCCTACCTTTCACATACACTGCACCCTGCCCATGGGGGTACCTTGGGCCTACGTGAGGGGCGGCTTACATGTAAGAAAATTAAGGTTAGGGTCTGGCAAGTGGGGGCACTTGCAGGTCAAAATGGCAGTAAAAACTGTGCGCAGACACGTCAGCATCAGGTCTGAGACACCTTTGAAAGTTTACTTGTGTGGGTGGCACAACTAGTGTTACAAGGCGACTAGTAGCAATTAATTTACAGGCCCTGGGCACACACACTGCACTGTACTATGGACTTTCTAGTAAACCAAATATGCCAACCATAACACAATTTACAGGAGGAGCACTTGCACTTTAGCACTGAATAGCAGTAAAAACGTGCACAGAGACACTAAACCAGCAAAAATTAAGTCCAGCATACCATCAAAACAGGAGGTCAGAAAGCAAAAAGACATGGGAAATATGCCACAAGATGCCAGGTCTAACAGGTGTATAAGTCGGTATATGGGTGAATGAGTGGGTAAGAGCGAAGATATATGGGTGAGTGAATGGGTGTGTGAGTGGCTGTATGGGTGAGTAAGTGAATATGACAGAGGTTGGTTGGGAGAGTATGTGCTTGTCTCAGTGACTGTATAGGTGAGTGAGTACATATGTTAGTGTATGTATGAGTAAGTGAGTGGGTGTGTGAGTAACTGTATGGGTGAGTAACTGTATGAGTGACTGTATAGGCGAGTGACTAGGTATGTGAGTAGCTGTATAGGTGACGGATTCAGTGTGTGAGTGACTGTATGGGTGTATGAGTGGGTATGTAAGTGTATGTATATCTGTATAACTGGATGTGTGAGTGTTTGTGTTGATCAGTGAGTAGGTGCATGAGTGCCTGCTTATGTGAGTTTGTGGTTGCGTTAGTGACTGAATGGGTGAGTTGGCTCTATGGATCAGTGAGTAGGTGTGTGACTGTTTTTTGTGTCTGAATGGGTATGTCAGTCGTTGTCTAGGAGTGGGTGCATGAAATATATAGGGGTGTACATGGGTGTTTGAGTAGTTCTGTGGATGATGTCATCAGCAATGTTTTTTGAGTGCCATCAGTGATGTCATTGGTGATGTCATTTGAGATGTCATCAGTGATGACATTGAGTGATGAAATATGTGAGGTCATAAGCAGTGCATTGCGGGGGAATAAGTTAAAGTTAGCTCAGGTAACTATAACTGCTGAATTTGTCTAGTTTTGTATGAGTGAAATGTGAGTCTAACTATAATGTCCCTGTAACCTTTGTTTTTTTCAGTGAATTTCTATGGTTTATTGAATTCTATTTCCTTACTATAACGTCCCTGTAACCTTTTGTTTTCTCAAGGAATTTCTAAAGTTCTTTTAATTCTATTTCCTAACTATAATATCCCTGTAACCTTAGGTTTTTCAGTGAATTTCTAAGGTTTTTAAAATTGTATTTCTAAACTTTAATGTCCGTATTACCTTTGGTTTTTGTCATTGAACCTCTAAGATTTTTGCAAAATTTTACCAAAAATGGCTATTGTACATTACATCTCTATTATGAACCACTCATTTATGTATTTCTCTGTGTCACTCCTTGTCATTTGAGGAAGTGCATTAATAGCTATAGTTTGAAAAACAAATTTTTTGGATCGTCGTGATGTCTTTGCGATTGCCACAGAGATGCCGTGAAGAGACTGTGTTTTTCACAAAGTGTAAAACACATATATGCACATACTTTAAATAAAGTTAGACTCAAGGTGTTCACTGAGATATTATTTAAACTTCTGTTTTTGTGATCATTTGTGGAGAAAACCACCTTAAAATGTATTTCCCGTTTCCGCAGTGACGATGTACGTCGGGATCACGTCAGTATCCACGAAGTCCACGTGGCTTCCAAAATTGTAAAACATATATATGGAGATATTTTAAACACAGTTTGAGAATAGCTGATTACTAACACACTGTTTAAACTTTGCTATGTGTACTTATTTGTAAATAAATCCACTTTTAAATTGCGCTTCCTAGTTTTGCGATGACATCGGTGGTCACATGACGTAAGTAGTCAATCGATCAGGGGTTTGTAGAGCACAACTACTCACTTGTGAGGGGCTCAAGGCACTGGAGGTGGGGGGGCTGCTGGTCTTTCTGGGTGTGAAGGATCATTCAAAGAGCCAAGTCTTGAGGTCTTTCTTGAATTGGGTCAGTGACGCAGCTTGCCTGAGGTGGAGGGGCAGGATGTTCCAGGTCTTGGCGGCGAGGTAGGAGAAGGAACTTCCTTTGGTACTGGTCTTGTGGATCCTGGGGATGGAGACTGGGGCACGATGGGCGGAATGGAGTTGTCTGGTGGGTACATGGAATGCGAGGTGGTGATTCAGGTATGCTGGTCCTATGCTGTGGAGAGCTTTGTAGCCATGTGTGAGGAGCTTGAATGTGATTCAATTATTGACCAGGAGCCAGTGGAGTTGTCGGAGTTGTTGCGTGATGTGGCTGCGGTGGGGGATGCCAAGGACCAATCTGGCTGCAGCTTTTTGAACGTTTTGAAGTTGCGATGACCGGGTGTTTTAAAAAAAGTATAAAACACATATTTAGAGATATGATAAAGTATGTTTGGAACAAGGTGTTTACTAATATACGGTTTACACATCCCCATTTGTAATTATATTTAGAGAAAAACTATTTAAAATTGCACTTCCCCTCCCTGCAACCATGCTGGCAGTCACTAAGGTTTCGGTGTGCGCGAAGATCATGTGACCTGCAAACAAAGAGATAGGATTGGAGGAGATACTTTTCATTAACTTGTATAGGAAGTACCCACTTGCTTCTTCTTTCTTGAAGTTTCCAGTGAGTTTTTGCTTTCTTTATTGAGGTGTGCTGTAGTGCTACTACAGAACTTTGCTCTCACTTTTTTGTGTAAATCCCCAAACCAAAATGGCAACAGGGGAAAGTCACCAAGACCTGGTGCCACAGCAAGGAGAAGAACAGCAAACAGAGCTGAAAAAGAAGAGTCTGGTAATGAAATACCACCCCAAAAAAGCAAAGTATTGCTTGGGAATGTTTTACAATTCCTTCTGTGAAATCATAGACCATAGCAAACCTTGTGAAATGCAGTGTAGGGAATTGCCTCTTTTTTGCATGGTTAGCCCCACTTTTTGCCTGATGTAATTTCGAGCTGTACATGCACTGGGTCCATGCTAACCAGGTCCCCAGTGCAAGATCTCCTTCCCAAAACACTTTACCATGATTGCCACAACTTCAGCTACCCCTGTAAATGCCTAGTAAATGGTACCCCTGGTGCCTAGGGCATGGGTACTGAAAAGGGTCCTTTGGGGCTGCAGCACTGGTTGTGCCATCCCAGAACATCCTCACCAAGGCTACACACACTGCCACTTCAGGCTGCATGTTTTGGTGCAGGAAAATCTGAAAAGTCCACATGGCACACATCCCTGTGAGTCATGCCACCCCTACACTGCATAAGATATAGGTAAGCCACCCCTACTGTAGTCCTTTAGCCATAAGGCAGGGTGCGATGTACCCTATGTGTGGGTATATCAGCATGAGCAGATATGCCCCTACAATGTCCAGTCCATTCTTTGTCATTATAAGTGAACATGGAAGCCATAAAGAATACATGGGCTGGATACTCGCCAGAATAAGGTTCCTAGCTCCATGATGGCTTCACTGATTTCTAAGATGTTTGGTACCAAACGTCATGTCTTAATAAATCCTCACTGATGCCAGTGTTGGATCTATTAATAAATTCACACAGGAGACCCTTTTAGAGGGCCCCCTGAAAACTAAGCAAACACTAGTGGGGTCTCCGGCCAGTTTCCAACATCCTGCCACCACCAGACATGTTTCTGACCTCATGGGATGAGAGCCAATGCTCTCAGAGGTCAGAAAAATGCCTGCTCTGTGCGTGGGTGTTTCACACCTCTTTCAGGACAGGATAGCCTTCCTGGGCGGGAAGCTTCAAAGACAATACCGCCTTTGAAATCCAACTCAGGAACCCCCAGATGGTGGGGGAGGCCACGCCCCCTTTCCTGCTCCACTTTTAGCAGGAGGAAAAGCTGGAAAACAAGTTAGATTATCCCACCTCAGCCTGCATCACCCCTACGGTGCCCTGCCAGCCTTCGCCAATTGTCTGGAACCTCTATTTAGGCTAGTGGTACTAGTCCCCGGCCCACCACTGGAAAAGACCACTGAGGGGAAGACTAACACAGACCGTGTCGATGCGATTCACCTCATCAACCAAAAATTGCAGCAGCCTAGGGTTGCAGGCCACCAGACCGGTACCCAGCCCCTACCACGCATCCACCAGCCTATGGTATCCTTACAGTACCTGCGTCCAACGCTGGAAACAGCATACCACCTGTGAGCTTTACCCGCTTTCTGGTGGTATCAACTGCGTGAAAGCAAAAACTTGGGCATGACCACCCTGACCATGATGGACTACCGATACCGCACAGTAGCTGAATGCTGCTGGTGAAGAACTAATTATGTATCTGAAGACTTTCGGCATCACTAACCCAGGTAACCCAGAACTGATTGCTGTGCCCGAGCCCTGGGATTTTCAGAACTCTAACTTCCCTGGAGTGCAATGTCCCCTAAACTCTGGGCGACCGTTGTCCCCAAAAACTCAGTGGCGGAGTGTTGCTTCCATCAACTGCACGGAAAATGTGTTGTCGGTTCTATCTAAACCTATGCTTTCTTCCTTTTGACCATGATGTCACTGCCTGACAGTATTGACTACTGTTGCTTAAAACCTGTATGAGTGCAAGAATGAGTGCATGAGTGATGCATTGATGAATGAATAAGTGCATGAATGGTATATGGGTGATTAAATGAGTACATAAGTGGTACTTAGATGATTGAATGAGTGCATGAATGGTGTATGGTAACTGAATGAGTGTATCAGTGGTGCTTAAATCATACGATGAGTGCATGAGTAGTGTCTGGGAGATTGAGTGTATCTATGGGTGACTGAATGAGTGGATCAGTGGTGCATGTAAGATTAAATGAGTGTATGAGTGGTGCATGGCTGAATGAGTAAGTGCATGAGTGTTGTGTACATGATTGAATGAGTGAATGAGGGGTGTATGGGATGTGGTAGTGTGAGTGGCTCTATGGGTGAGTCAGTAGCTGTGTACATAGTTGTATGGGTCAGTGAATGGGTGTATGAGTGTCTTTCTGACTGAGTGAGTGACTGTATAAGTGGCTGTATGACTGACTGAGTGGGTGTGTGAGCAGTCATACAAAAGAGTGACTGCTTGTGTGAGTGGGAGTATGGGTAACTCAATGGTTATATAAGTGGCTGTTTGACTGTGACTAGTTGTATGGGTAAGTAACTCCTAGTATAAGTGGTTCTATGGGTGAGTGAGAGCTAGTGTAAAAACCTCTGTGGGGGATTTAGAGGCTGTGTACGTGGCAGGATTGGTGACTGAGAAGATATGCGAGTGGTTTAACAGTGACTCAATGGGTGTATATAGGTAAGTGATTGGATGGTTGAGTGCCAGCATAAATAACTGCTTAAACAATAGACTACATTATTGCGTGACTATCTAGAAATGTGCTGTATTGCAATGAAACTTTTAATTAGGAAATTGAGAAAAAAGCAAATGCTAATTTCCTGTACGATATGGTGTTGTATTCCGCTTTAGGGGTCCGTATATAGGTTTTCCTGAATCATGTCCTTATATAGGCACAATTCGCCTTGCGCTTATATAGTCATAGAATCCCTGTCCTTATTTAGGCATTAACCGTGCACTCCAAATACAGGCATGGTCACCGACATCCGTCCACCCTAACGTCACAACGAGTTCTTAGAAACCAGACCTTTAAGCTTCGGGAGTTCCCCTAGCACAGGACTATTGATTTCTCCAAGAACTCATCTATTATGTATGAACCGTTATACCTTAAGGGTTCATTCCTGACGTCTTCCCTCTGTCCGACTTCACGTCAATGCTAACATTCCACGACACCTACCAGGTATAAATATACCTTCCCTTGCCCAAGCAAGTTAGAGGAGACCTCGACTTCAGAGGAGCCCATATCCCGGCCTGACGCACTGAGAAGACGCTGTCATTCCTGCACGCAGATGAATCCAGCTTCCAGTGTTCTGACTCCCTTCGCGGGGTGTTAGAGTTCCAAGATCCGGCAGGAGATTCCCACCTCTCTCATTCTCAAGGTATGGAGCTGACTAGATCCTAGAGGGACTCTTGGCATACTAGACTTAACATACTCTTAGTCTACCATACTAGAGAATACTCCACCTTTAGTCTACCATACTAGAGAATACTCCACCTACTTCTACTCTTCCCTACACCTCGACTAGGTTAGGTACACTGGGATAGAACTAGCTTAGAGACGCATCGTATGAGTACTCGCATTTTTAGCTCATGTTATTTATGTACGTGAATATATGCTAAAAGATAATGCTAGCGCAGTATTATTTATTTCTACTGCTTACGCTGTACATTATTTATCTTGCATACTGTCTTGTGATCATAACAGCACATATCTCTTACACGAGAAACAAGACTGTTCAATAAAACCTTTTTATTGAAACGCCCGTCTTTCCTTTCCGTGTAATTCTGCAGAAACTAAGCATGCACGATTGAATGAGTGAAACTGTTATCTATTGTTTCCACGATTCTGAGACATGTTCCGCTTCTAAAGGGAAACAAAGTTGTCATGTTTTTCGGTTGCCAGAAACTACTCCCTTCTTGTTCACAAGGAGTTTCTAGTGGCCTCTGAGCTAGCTGGCACAGGAAATTAAGTTTAATATAATCGATAGGGACATACCGACCTTAGTCCTATGTCAAACCTATAGGTTATATTATTCCAATGCGCACAGCCTATTAGGGAAATAGGAACTACACTACAATGGAACACCTTAGCAGTTTGGGATTCTCACCTTTCATCCACATTAACCATCTGAGAGGCCTGTGGTAAGTTTGAACAATGAAATGAGAGCCAAACAGGTATGGCCTCCGCTTCTTCAGGGACCAGGCCAAAGCAAAGGCTTTCCTCTCACTAGCACTCCAACACTGTTCACTCAGGAGTAGCCTTCTACTGATGAAAGCCATGGACTGGTCTTTACCTTGGTCATTTATTTGGGTAGGACCACTCCTATCCAATGTTCAGAGGCATCAGTCTTCTCAATGAATTGCTTGGCATAATCTGCAGCTTTCAGAACAGGTGCAGAGCACATTGCTTCCTTGAGAAGGCAAAAGCCTTTTGACAACTCACTGTCAAGTCACCGTTTTGGGCATTCTTTTGGAGGTCAGTTCTGTGAGGGGTGTCACAATGGTGCCATAATCCATCACAAACCTCCTGTAGTACTCAGTCAAGCCAAGGAAGGCCCTAACTTGCACTTGGGTTGTTGGAGCCACCTAGTCCAGAATGTCTGGAGTCTGGGTTGTAAGGGTTAAGCCTGGCCTCCACCAACAAGGTGGCCCAAGTATACAACCTTTCTCTGCCCTATCTGGCACATGCTTGCCTTGATAGTGAGGCCTGCACTTTTCAAAGCCTCTAGTACTTTCCCAAGATGGATCAGGTGATCCTGCCAGGTGGAGCTAAAGACAGCAATATCATCTAGATAAGCTGCACTGGAGGATTCCAAGCGAGCCAGGACTTTGTTCCCCAACCTTTGAACAGTGGCAGGTGTGTGTTTCAGCCCAAAAGACATCACAGTAAACTGATAATGCCCATCTGGGGTTGAAAATGCAGATCTCTCTTTTATTCCTGGAGTCAGACCAATCTTCCATTACCCAGACGTGAGATCAAAGGTACTCAGATTTTTGGCTGCTCCCAACGTGTCAATTAATTCATCTGCCCTTGGAATTAGTTGTGCATTGGTTTTGGTCACAGCATTGAGGCCCCTATGGACCACACAGAACCTCATCTCTTTCTTACCACCCTGGGTATGAGGTTTGGGGACTAACACCACTGGGCTGGCCCAGGGGTACTCAGTTGGCTCAATGAGTCACAATTCCAGCATCTTGCTTACTTCAGCTTTTATGCTCTCTTTCACACGATCAGACTGCCTGTACATTTTGTTTTTGACAGGTAGGCTTTCACCAGTATCCACATCATGGGTACACCATCTAGTCTGACTAGGGGTCAAAGAGAATATCTCAGCAAACTGATTTCAAACTTGCCTGCTATCAGGCTGCTGCTGGGTAGTGAGGGTGTCTGACAAGACCACTCCTTCCATTGACCCATCTTTTGGATTGTTGAACAGGAGTTCAGGAAGAGGTTCACTCTCTGCTTCCTGACCCTCATCTGTAATCAAGAGCATGGTCACATCTGCCTTGTCATAATAGGGTTTAAGGTGGCTCACATGGATGACCCTCTTCGGGTTCCTGCAAGAGCTAAGCTTTACCAGGTAGGTGACCTCCCTTTTTAGGTCTCGCCTACGCAGCGCGCATGCGCTGCATAGGCAAAAAGACCTTTCGGAATCGCTTCGGCTTTTCAGCCAAAAACGTGCACGCGTTCCATTGCCTTCAATGGCAACGCGTGCACGTTTGGCGATTCACTTGCGGGAGCGAGCAGCTGGTGCCATATGGTAGCAATTATCACGCCTTGCTGCTCGCTCCCGCATGGGAATCGCGCAGGCCCCCTCCTTTCTCCCCTTGCTGCCGCGCGAGGCGTGTGCGCGCGCTTTTGCTTGTTTCTTTTGACTGATGCTGTACAGGATCGCAAAAAACAGCATCACTATAAGTCACAGGCAAAGCCAATAGATCCCAAGGACGAGATTTATTGGCTTAGCCAATGCTTGCATATGCTGACTGTACTCGGCGCACCTGCCACGCTTCTGCACGTGAGCGAGCCTGTTCTGCGTTCCATCCGCGTGCCGCACTGCTCTGCTTACAAGGTGGGTACTCTAAATACGCCACGCGCATAAATCACCGCCAGGACAACTTCGGCTCTGGCGGAGGTCTATGCAGCTACATCCTGTGGCACTAGATACATAACACTGCTGACTTTCATTACAAAACACAAACGTCCCCATGAAGCCGGCGTGCCTGCCTCCCCACCCCTCTATTGCTCCCCTCCCCCACCCCACCACAAAAAGCCGAATCCACTCTAATCCAAATGAATGGGATTTCAGCCTGTGATCAATAATCCCACCTCCGGGGCTCCTCCATCTGCTCTCGGTACACTCGATGTTCATAGTGAAAAGGATGGATGAACCGCTCCCTCCCCCGCCTTTACCACTCGCGCCCATCTCCCTTCCTCCTCCACTTTAGGAGCTCATCTTTTTTCCTCTCATGAGCTGTTCCGGACCGACTGGGTGTCCTGTTGTACTTTGAATTAAAGCAATGTGGCGGCAAAATCCGCTGACCTGGTAGAAAATAGGCCAAATATTCGAAAATGTTATTAATATTATATGAATTACTTATCTGCATAAGCAACGAATGACAACGAGAATAGGAAAGAGAGGCCTAATAACGGCATTGTACCAGTGAAGGAGTGCAGGTGTGACGCGCAGTAGTGCTCAGAGAAGGTGAACAAGATGCCAAAAATTCGCTTTGCTGACGCAGTAGACATGGACATTACAGTCGTGAGCCCAGGTATTTCATCACAAAAATGCTTTGATGTGCTGATATACTGTCAGTCTGAAAAATTACCACTACTCATGACGAGGTTTTCAGTCCTAGAGGTCAGAATTTCGAACAGCAATGTCAGTCTGCAGCCAGGAAAAATGAATCTAGAGCAAACCAAGATCACAGAGGATTCAACAGGCAGCAAAAGTCGGGACCCTTAACACTTACTCAACAAATTAATTGTGTGGCCCTTTTTTTCAGACTCTAGATTTGCTCCGGGTTAATTTCTGAAGGGGCCGGCAGCACCCCATTTTTTTCCAGGCTCATTTTTAGGTCGAGCCTAGAGCAGCGCTTGCAAGACTTTATGTTAGGGGCTTCAAAAAGCTGACCACACGCTCGTGCACCATGGCCTTTTGCTTGCGGTTACCCGCACAGGCGCCATCTGGTTCCCATTATCGTGCCCAGACGCAGGCGCGATAATTGAAAACACATGGCGCCCATGCGGGTAACCGCAAGCAATAGGCCATGGTGCACGAGCGTGAATCAGTTGCAAGGTCCCGCGCGCTGCCGCTCCCGCAGCCCCCTCACTGCGCGAACCAACAATGAGCCCCCATGTTCCCCGAGTAGGGCAGGGGGCCTCTGGATGAAAGTGCCGGGCGCCTTTCTGGGGGTATTCCTGCCTTCTGCGTCACGGGGGCAGTCAGTCACGGCGCGCGAGCTCGAAGCCCTCCGTCTTTAGGACTAAACCGCTGCCTTGTGACACTGTCCTTCGTGAGTAATCCTCCTTTATAAATCAGGCACAACATGTTTCTATAACTCTTTTGTAATTTCCCCACTGCAGAAACAAACAGCCCGGAGGCACTCGACGCACGCTTCAGTTTCATGAATTACCAATAACTTACACCCACGCGTGTCACGAGTCAATGACAGCGTCAATCAGCCGAGCTGCGAAGCCCTTCATAAGGTGCTTGAAAGCGGTGGGCGAACTTACGTGCTCGGTGTTTTATGACTTGAGAAGGGCTGTCTCTAATCCGGCATTGTAACTGTTTTTAAACCGGAACACTGTGAACCAGATGTTATAGCATCCTACACGGAATGGCGTGTCAGGTGCCTACCAACATGACATCTTACACGGCCGTGCAAGAGTCATCGAAAATATATCAGACTATTTAAACTACCTTCACTTTAAATGCCACACTGGCTCTGGAATTTGCTAAAGAAATTGTTTTCAGGCACCACTTAATCCCAAAACATTTCTCAAATTGGCTCCTTATGTTAATGTGGGTATTAGACATAGCATGTAAATAGTTGGAAGCTAATGAGTTATTAATGGAATTAATAAAGTATGTAATAACGTATTCAGTAACAGACTAACAGTAATATACGATGCAATGTAATCAAGCACGTTTTCAAAGTACATACATGTATACAAATCTATAGCAATGGCTATAGTTATATATCTTATCTAGTGTCTGTCACCAGTAGGTAGTCACAGGACCCTGGGAGAGGGGATTAATGGCGCAATGTTAAACATCTGTCCCCTGTGTACGTGGCGGGGGCTTGTGTATGTGTGGAGGGGAGGGGGAATCACGTACGGGGAAAAAAACCAATGCCACGCACAGAAACCTCTTCGACCGGAGGTTGACTCCGGTAACATTGAAGCTAGTGGGGCCTCGCGCGCCCTGCTTCTTTTATTCTCGTCCCCACAGCACCGAATGCTTCTTAAACAGCGTCCTACGGCTGCAGGCAGAAAAGGTGTTTTCCTTCAGACATTCTTCGCGCCAACACAATCCATCATTACCTACAGCTTTCGATATTTGCAACTGTAATAATGCGCTTTGCCCCTTGAAGTGCGGGTATAGGTAGTCGGCCATTATTGTGATGTTACGAGGAACACTCTGGGGGAGTAAGAGAGGGTCGGTACATACGGTTACAGAAACAGAATTGCTAAAACTGCATCGATGCCGGTTACTCCGTTGGGCCTCTGTAGTCAATTACTTTATCCACTAAGATAGCCAGACCAGCCTTTGTGTGAAAAACTGACACCTACATGAAGCAAGCGCAAACAAGGGGAACATGTTAACTTCTTCAAAACAAGCATTGGCATAGCCAATAGGTCTCGCCTTTGGGACCTTATAAGTATTTAGTTATGCAGCACAATATCCTTACTGCAACAACATTAACTGTTGCATGGCTAAACACTTATAAGGTCCCAAAGGCGAGACCTATTCGCTATTCCAATGCTTGTTCTATCTTGGATAAGGTAGGGACCACTCCACCTACCTTGGAGGGCACTAGGGGCCATATGCTCCAAAACCCACCCCTTATGCCCTGGTTGGAACTCCAGCATAGCACACGTTTGGTAATAACATTGCTTCTGGAGCTCTTGGCTGGCCTCAAGGTTTTGGTTTGCTTTCTTCATATATTCAGCCATCCTGGAGCAGAGGCCAAGCACATAATCCAGTATGTCCAGTTTAGGTTCAACAAGACGCTTTTCTCATCCCTCCTTCACAAGGCACAATGGTCCCCTAGCCGGATGACCAAACAAAAGGGGAGAACCCCACTCTCTTCTGTGGCACTTCCCTGTAGGCACGAAGCAGGCATGAGTTTTTCAGGGAGTCCACCAATCATACATTTCATGGTCTACAGGCCATTACACAGTGAATGGTAGGGGAAGTGAACCTGTAGGTCACTCCACACTCCTTCCATATGTGTTTTACATAACCAGACATGAAGTTTGTACCTCTATCTGATACCACCTCCTAAGGGAAGCCCACTCTAGTACAGATACCAATGAGAGCCCTAGCCGCTGCAGGGACAGTGGTAATCCTAAGGGGAAAACCCTTAGGATACCTAGTGGCATGATCCACTAACAACAAAATATTTCTGTTTCCTGATGCGGTTGGAGGGTCCAGGGCCAACAATGTCAATCACTACCCTCTCAAAGGGAGCAAAAAAAACACTGGAAGTGGAATTAAGGGGGCCTTTGGGTGCCCACCCGTCTTGGCACTGGCTTCACAAGTGGGACAGGAGTTACAATACTCCTTAAACTTCTGGTGCCTCCCTGGATATTAGAAATGGCTGACTAGCCCACTCCAAGTTTGGTCTAGCCAAGGTGTCCAGCTAGGGGGATGTCATTGGCCAAAGTGAGGAGGAATTCCCTAAATGCCTGCGGCACTACCACTCTCCTAGTGGTACCAGGTTTGGGATCTCTGGCCTCCGTGTAAAGGATCCCCTGCTCTCAATAGGTCTTGTGTGAACCACTGACATCACTTCCTTCCTATGCAGCAGCTTGTTGTCACAGGCTTTCAAGAGTGAGGCAGGTCCTCTGCCCCTGGCACAGATCTTCCCTATAGGGTTCCCTTGGGCCCAAAAGCTCAGCCTGATAAGACTCCAGCTCCTGTGGCTCAGTTCCTTCTCGGACTCTTCTTTCCACTGAGGAAAAAGGTCTTGTGTCTGATTTACAGCTGGCTCTGCAGTCTGCTTGCCTTTTCTCTTGGAGGGCTGGGTCATTATTACAGACTCTAGCACCTCTTTTTCACTCTGGGCTCTGCTATGCGATCTGTTTATATGTGAACCCAGTGTGGGATTCAAAGCATTTCTGCATGGATTCTCAGCTCTGCCTCAGTCCAGGCTGAGAACTCCAAATCATTGCCAAGCAAACAATCAACTGGCATTGATGAAGATACTGCTACTTCCTTTTTTCCCAGCAACCCCTCCCCAGGCAAAGGACACCATCACCATGGAATGTTTTTTTTTCTTCACATTGTCAGCATTAGTGACTGGATAGGGCCTTCCAGGATGATACTGTTCTGAGGACACCAGTTCCTCAGTCACCATGGTGATTCTGGCAGCAGTCTCTCTCGGGCATTCCACCCTAACCCCATTAATAATAGAATGTTCTCGATATTTTTGCATATTAGTGGGCTAGACAACTAAGGTGGCTAAGTCCACATCCCCAACTAGAGTTCCCTCAGTGAGCTCTCTGACATGGTCAGTGCTCTCCTGAGATCACACCCGGGGATTGGCCACTGCATTTACTGCAGGTGGACTAGAGGCATTTTGTTTGCTTTTACATCTAGGGTCTCTAGGTTGGTGTCCAAGTGCCCTACAGTAATGACACCAAGTCTTTTAGGGATCCTAGTTCTTACCATGGTACCCTCCCTTGGGCTGTGATGAGTTTCTGGACCAAACCTCCTGAGCAGGTCTTTGTGGGCCTGAAGAAGCCTAATTTTTGTTTTTCCGTTGCTGGTCACCATCTTTTTCTAGGGGGGATTTTGGCCAGTTTCTTTTGGTCTCCTATACCAGTGGCAGTTCTGGTCACCCTTGTTTTGATCTTCCTTCTTCCCCAACTCTAGAAGAGAAAGTGGACCTAAGTCTACCAGATGCCTATGTAACTTCTCATTGTAACAATTACTCAAAAGATGCTCTTTTATGACTAAATTGTAAAGCCCTTCATAATCATTCACATTGTTACCTATTAACCAACCATCTACTGTTTTTACTGAAAAGTCAACAAATTCCACCCAGGACTGACTCTAGGTTTTTCAAGTCTCCCTGAATCCTATTCTATACTCTTCAGTGGTGAGTCTAAAGCCCTCAATCAGGGTACCCTTCATGAGTTCACAAGACTCGGCATCTTTTTCAGGCAATGTCAGGAGTCTATCCCTACATTTCCCTGAGAACAGTTCCCACAAGAGAGGAGCCCAATTCTGTCTAGCTACTTTTCTCCCTAAACAGGCTCTCTCAAATGCAGTAAACCATTTGGTGATGTCATCACCATCTCCACAGTGAGGGACAATCCCTTTGGGGAATTTTGATTTATAGGAATTTCCACTCTCCCTAATTACTTCTATGCTGCCATCAGAGATAGGTACTAGGACCATCTCTTTTCTCTGCCTTTCTAGATCCAGAAGCTGAGCCTCTAAGTTCAGTCTCCTGGTCAATCTTTCCAGCATGAGGTCCTCTTCTGAGGGGCTCTCAGCTGTGCTTGAGGGGACTGACTCATGTCCATCCTCAGCATCAGAAACCGGTCCCAGGATGCTTGTTTCTGGTTCTTGGAAGACCTGGCTTTGCAATTTGGGCTGGACTGTTCCCATGAGGCACAGGGTCAAGACTGATTTGCATTTAGCTGGGTCTGAACTGAGGTTTCAAAGTGAGCTAAAGAATGATGATGGATTCAACCCAGATCTGTGACTGGGGGTGTCTGTCTGAAATGTTTAAGCGATCCATCTATCATCTCCTTGTGTTTGCTTTGTTCGCCCTAAGTTGGCAAGGTATGCCCAGACGTGGGTCCCTTGCTCACTTTACCACTGGATTCAAGCTAGCCTGGCTGATGAAGGGTGTTATCCAGAAACCCTTCCCTGAATGCTTGTTTCCGGTTCAGGGAAGACCTGGCTTGGCAGTTTGGGCTGGACTGTTCCCATGAGGCACAGGGTCAAGACTGATTTGCATATAGCTGGGTCTGAACTGAGGTGGCGAAGTGAGCTAAAGATTGATGATGGATTCAACCCAGGTCTGTGACTGGGGGTGAGTGTCTGAAAAGTTTCAGCGCTCCGTCCATCATCTCCTCGTGTTTGCTTTGTTCGCCTTAAGTTGGCAGCGTATGCCCAGACATGGGTCCCTTGCTCACTTTACCACTAAATTCAAGCTAGCCTGGCTGATGAAGGGTGTTACCCAGAAACTGGTCCCAGGATGCTTATTTCCGGTTCAGGGACGACCTGGCTTGGCAGTTTGGGCTAGACTGTTCCCATGAGGCACAGGGTCAAGACTGATTTGCATATAGCTGGGTCTGAACTAAGGTGGCAAAGTGAGCTACCCCTGACCTTGACTGGTAGGTCGCTCCCCCACCACACAGCTCCGTCTGTGTGCCCTGCTGCTGCCCCTGATTGTGCTAGTTTTTTCCTTTCTGTGCCCCCTTGCTGGCCCTGATTGTGCTCGTTTTTCCTTTCTGTGCCCCCTTGCTGCCCCTGATTGTGCTCGTTTTTCCTTTCTGTGCCCCCTTGCTGCCCCTGATTGTGCTCGTTTTTCCTTTCTGTGCCCCCTTGCTGCCCCTGATTGTGCTCGTTTTTCCTTTCTGTGCCCCCTTGCTGCCCCTGATTGTGCTCGTTTTTTTTCCTTTCTGTGCCCCCTTGCTGCCCCTGATTGTGCTCGTTTTTGTTTTTCCTTTCTGTGCCCCCTTGCTGCCCCTGATTGTGCTCGTTTTTCCTTTCTGTGCCCCCTTGCTGCCCCTGATTGTGCTCATTTTTTTCCTTTCTGTGCCCCCTTGATGCCCTGATTGTGCTCGTTTTCCCTTCTGTGCCTGTTTCCCGCCGCTGCGCCCTGCAGCCCGCCCCCTCACTGCCCATTTGCTGCCCCATTCCCTGCTCCTCCCTCCCACCTCCCCATTTATGGCGGCCGCTGCGTGGTGAAGAGAGCGACCCCTGACCTTGACTGGTAGGTCGCTCCCCCACCACACAGCTCCGTCTGTGTGCCCTGCTGCTGCCCCTGATTGTGCTCGTTTTTCCTTTCTGTACCCCCTTGCTGGCCCTGATTGTGCTCGTTTTTCCTTTCTGTGCCCCCTTGCTGCCCCTGATTGTGCTCGTTTTCCTTTCTGTGCCCCCTTGCTGCCCCTGATTGTGCTCGTTTTTCCTTTCTGTGCCCCCTTGCTGCCCCTGATTGTGCTCGTTTTTCCTTTCTGTGCCCCCTTGCTGCCCCTGATTGTGCTCGTTTTTTTCCTTTCTGTGCCCCCTTGCTGCCCCTGATTGTGCTAGTTTTTTTTCCTTTCTGTGCCCCCTTGCTGCCCCTGATTGTGCTAGTTTTTCCTTTCTGTGCCCCCTTGCTGCCCCTGATTGTGCTAATTTTTTCTTCCTTTCTGTGCCCCCTTGATGCCCTGATTGTGCTCGTTTTCCCTTCTGTGCCTGTTTCCCGCCGCTGCGCCTGCGGCCCCGCCCCTCACTGCCCATTCGCTGCCCCATTCCCTGCTCCTCCCTCCCACCTCCCCATTTATGGCGGCCGCTGTGCGGCGCGCCGCTGGCGCGACGAAGGCGCGCCTAAGGCAACGCCCGTCTGCGCCCGTCCGCGCGCCGTGACCGCGCCCAGCACCAGACCCCTGGTTTGGGCATCCCCCACGCCCGCCACATCAACAGACGCCCGATACGACGCCAGCATCCTCCACGCACTCAACCCCGGAAAAGATCACGCCTGCTACCAGGCCACCCCGAGCGCACCCAAGGGCCCTTCACCTGCCGGAACTGCAGCTTCGCCAGCACCCGCCCCGCCAAACCACCGCCCAGGAAAGAACCCAACTACCTCAGATGCATCCTCCTCAACACCCGCTCCGCCCGCAAACACGCCATCGAACTCTGGGACCTTCTCGACTCAACCTCCCCAGACGTCGCATTCCTGACGGAGACCTGGCTGAATCCCGCTTCAGCCCCCGACATCGCCATTGCCATCCCGGACGGATACAAGATCACCCGCAGGGACCGCACCAACGGAGTCGGAGGAGGCATCGCCATCGTCCACAGGAACACCCTCAGAGTCTCAACCAACACCGGCGACACCCTCAGCACCGCCGAACACATGCACTTCCAGATCCACACCGATCCCAACACCACCCTCAGAGGAACCCTCATCTACAGACCCCCGGACCCCGACCACAGTTCAGCGATTCCATCGCTGACTTCGTCAGCACCACACGCCATCGCCTCCACGGACTACATCCTCCTCGGGGACCTGAACTTCCACCTCGAGAACAACAAGGACACCAACTCCACCACCCTGATCGACAACCTCGCCACCCTCGGACTCAGACAGCTCGTGACTACACCCACCCACGCCGCCGGCCACACGCTAGAACTCCATCTTTTCCGCAAGCCCACACGTCTCCTTCAACCACACCTCCGAACCCCACTGGACTGACCACCACTGCATCCACTTCACCTACAGGAAGCCCACCACGCACCACCGCACCGAACAAATGCCTCGCCGCTGCTGGAGCAGAGTCACGGAAGACCAGCTAACCACAACCCTCGCCCTGAGCCCACCCGCCGAACCCTCCGACCCCGACACCGCCGCCCGCAACCTCAGACAGTGGATCGACGACTGCGCCAACACCCTCGCCCCGCTCAAGAATCCGCCCAACAGCCACACCAGCAAGAAAGCCACCTGGTTCACCGAAGACCTCCAGGCCTCCAAACGAACATGCCGAAAACTGGAGAAGATCTGGCTCCACGAACGGACAGCGGACAGCTACGCCGCCCACAAGAGCGCCACCCGCAGTCACCATCACCTCATCAGATCCGCCAAAGGGCCTCACTCAAAGACCGCCTAGACAACAATGCACACAACAGCAAAGAGATCTTCAACATCGTGAAGGAACTCTCCAACCCCAGCTCCAACACCAACGACATCCAGCCGTCGCGAGACCTGTGCGACTCACTGGCCACCTTCTTCCACCGCAAAATCGCCGACATCCACGACAGCTTCAACACCACGACCGCCCCGGCAACCACCGAGACCACTGCCCCCACAACCACCAACCGCCTGCTCTCCTGGACCAACATCAACGACGAGGACACCAGCGAGATCATGAACACCATCCACTCCGGTTCACCGCTAGACCCGTGCCCTCACCACATCTTCAACAAAGCCAGTACAGCCATCGCGCCCCATCTCTGGAAAATAATCAACATCTCCTTCGAGACAGCAACCTTCCCGGAAAGCTGGAAGCATGCCGAGATCACCGCCTTACTCAAGAAACCCAAGGCAGACCCCAAGGACCTCAAGAACTTCCGACCCATCTCTATGCTCCCGTTCCCCGCGAAGGTCACCGAGAAAATCGTCAACAAACAACTGACCCGCTACCTCGAGGAGAACAACATCCTGGACCCTTCCCAGTCCGGCTTCCGCAGCAACCACAGCACCGGAAACCGCCCTCATCGCCGCCACCGATGACATCAGGACCCTGCTAGACAACGGAGAAACAGCAGCCCTCATCCTCCTGGACCTATCAGCCGCCTTCGACACGGTCTGCCACCACACACTACGAACACGCCTTCACGACGCCGGGATCCAAGAGAAGGCCCTGGACTGGACCACATCCTTCCTTTCTGGCAGAACACAAAGCGTCCGCCTCGCCCCCTTCCGATCCAAGGCCACCAAGATCATCTGCGGCGTACCCCAAGGCTCCTCCCTCAGCCAATGCTGTTCAACATCTACATGGCACCCCTCGCCCACGTCGCCCGACAGCACAACCTCAACATCATCTCCTACGCCGACGACACCCAGCTGATCCTCTCCCTCACCAAAGACCCTCACACCGCCAAAGCCCACCTCCACGAAGGAATGAAGGACGTCACCGAATGGATGAGGACCAGCCGCCTGAAGCTGAACTCGGACAAGACGGAGGTCCTCATCCTTGGTTCCAACCCTTCAGCCTGGGACGACTCCTGGTGGCCAACATCACTGGGAACAGCCCCGCCACCCACTGACCACGTACGCAACCTAGGGGTCATCCTCGACCCCACCCTCTCCATGACTAAGCAGGTCAACGCCGTTTCCTCATCCTGCTTCAAAATCCTCCGAATGCTCCGCAGGATCTTCAAGTGGATCCCCACCGAAACAAGAAAAACAGTCACCCAGGCCCTCGTCACCAGCAGGCTGGACTACGGAAACGCCCTCTACGCAGGAACGACGGCTAAGCTCCTGAGACGGCTGCAACGCATCCAGAACGCCTCTGCACGTCTTATCCTCGACATCCCCGACGCAGCCACATCACACCCCACCTGAGAGACCTGCACTGGCTCCCTGTCAACAAGAGGATAACCTTCAAGCTCCTCACCCACGCACACAAAGCACTCCACAACTCCGGACCAGCCTACCTCAACAGACAACTCAGCTTCTACACCCCCACCCGCCAGCTCCGCTCGACCAGCCTCGCCCTCGCCACAGTCCCCCGCATCCGGAAAACGACCGCCGGCGGCAGACCCTTCTCCCACCTCGCCGCCAAGACCTGGAACAACCTCCCCACCAACCTCCGACAGACCCAAGACCTACTGGCCTTCAGAAGACTCCTCAAGACCTGGCTCTTCGATCAGTAGCAGCACCACCCCCCTCTTCCCCCAGCACCTTGAGACCCTCGCGGGTATGTAGTGCGCTTTATAAGTGACATGATTGATTGGTTGATTGAATGATGATGGATTCAACCCAGATCTGTGACTGGGGGTGAGTGTCTGAAAAGTTTCAGCGCTCCATCCATCATCTCCTTGTGTTTGCTTTGTCCTACCTTCTTAGCACATAGCTCCCAACACTATGGCATAGCTACAACCTACCTTAGTGGTCAGTTATATCTGATACACTAGCAGTTTACACCTTCTGTAGGAGTTTTAATTGAGAACAGAGCCCTAGCAGTAAAAATTCATACACAAGTTCAAGTGTAGGAGGCCCAGGACATTATGTAAGGGCTACTTCTCTGCATGGTACACTTGAAAGTGCCAGTTCTTTAGCAGATATCTTAATGAGTGTCTCAGTTCCTATCTAGGGCTGTGATTGCATGTGTATGTAAGTTTGTTATTAAATCACGGCCCCTTTTTGTGACATGCATGCTTCTCTAAATATATCTGTAAGGGGGTTGCATGGATTGCCCCTTGGGTGTGTTAGTGAATATTGGGTTTTTTAAGTGTGTTTGCAACTGTCTCTATTAGCGCTAGATATATATCAGTTCTGCTTGTCTGTGTAAATGAATGTTTAGGTGCTCCTCTTACTTCCGCACTGGATGTTTTATTGTCTGTCTGCTTTTCTTCTTATGCATGTCACATTGAAGTCTGAGTGGCAGGGTGGAGGCATACTTGAGCACATGGGTCTCTAAGAGTGCATATAGCTCACTGAAGCTTCAGAGTACATGCCTTACCTTTTAAGCACATAACTCCCTGCACTATGGCATAGCTACGAATTACGTTAGTGCTCAGTTGTATGTTGTACAAGAGCAGTTTACTCCTTATGTAGGAGGTTTAAGTGACAGGACATTCCTGGCAGTAAAACTGCATGCGCAAGTTGCAGACCCGAGACATAATGCAAGGGCTACTTCTCTGCATGGTAGACTTGAAAGTGTCAGCTCTTTAGCAGATATCTAAATGACTGTCTCAGTTTCTATCTGGGGCTATGATTCCATGTGTATGTAAGTTTGTTAGTAAATGACTGGTTCTCTTACTCACATCTATGCTTCTCTAAATGTGTCTATAATGGGCTGAAAAGATTGCCTCCTGGGTATGTTATTGAGTATTGGGTTATTTAAGTCTGTGTGCAACTGCTTCCATTCAAGATAGATACATATCAGTTCTACCCGTCTCTGTGAGTGAATATTTAGGTGCTTGTTACAGTATTTCACTGGGTGTTTTAGTGCTTGTCTGCTTTTCTACTGAGGTATGTTAGATTGAAGTGTGGGTGGCAGGGTAGATGTATAATTGGACACATGGGTCTCTAGGAGTTCATATAGCACAGTGAATCTTCAGAGAAAATGTGTTTCCTATTAAACACATAGCACCTTGCCCTATGGTCTAGTTAGCACTCTCACGAGATGTTTAAGTAATTGTGCTGGTATGTGATTCTCGCTTTTGAAACCTCCATAGCTGTCTAAATCTGTACTCATATATAACCCTGGGCGGAGACCTCCGCTCCGCCCGTGGAGTCTGCGGTGATGTGCCTACTCCGCGTTCTGCGTAGAACGCAAAGTAGGCAAATCTCCGCAGACTCCGCGGCGGAGCAGAGTAGGCCGCCACCCGCCTCCCACCCCCCCTATTAACAATGGATTATAACTTAAATAAAATACTTTAAACTAAAGAAAAAACACTTACCTTGGCTGCGGCGTCCCCGGGCTGCCCTCCTCCTCTTCATCGCCGTCTCTGGGAAAACTGTGCATGCGCGCGTGCCCGCGCATGCGCATTTCTCGTGAGAAATGCGCGGGCGCACGCTCATTCGCAGTTTTCCCAGAGATGGCGATGAGGAGGAGGAGGGCAGCCCGGGGACACCGCAGCCAAGGTAAGTGGGTTTTCTTTGCTTAAAGTATTTTTTATTTAAGTTTTAATCCATTGTTAATAGGGAGTAGCTGCTACGAGCTCCACGAAGTTCCACAGAGTTTGTTGTCAACTCCGTGGCCCTCCGCGTAGCCCCGCTATGCCCACTATGCCCAGGGTTACTCATACATCTGAATGAATAGCAAACTGTCTCTATTGGGAAGTACAAAGCTATATAGGCATTAGTACAACTGCCTTGCAGACTGCTGGATATATAACTAGTTTGTGAGTAAGTTAGTGAATATATAACTCCATCAGTTGGTCTGTCAGTGGGTGAGAGAGAGCATATATGCTTTGGAAACATCTATTTAACTTGCTTAATGGGTGCTATAGCGTATATAGTGCTTGCATTAAGAGTGTTTGCAGGCATGATTAAGTCATAACTGAAAGCAACTTTCACTTTTTTAAGCACAAAAGATAATGCTTTATGGCATATCTACAGCATAACTCACAGGTCAGTTATCTGGTGTAAAACAAGCATTCAGCGCTTTACAAAGAGATGTTACATGCAAAGTAAAGCTGGCAGTCAGACTCCATAGGGGCATTCTGCACTAATAACCCGAGCTGTGCTTAAATAGTGCATGTTTAACTGTGCTTAGCAGGCTCCTACTACACATTTGACTTAGTACAAGGTTAAAGAACATATCTCACCATCTAAACATATACAAACCTGCCTTATAAGTTTGAAAGAGCTACACTAAAGAATATCTAATAGATCGGTGGCAAGTTTCACAAGTTCATGATTTATATACACCTAGAGTGCATTTTTTCTGTTTCATTTATGAGTGTTCTTGTCCTTTTTTACAATTGAGTAAATAGGACTACAAGTCCCAAAATGCTAACAAAAGCATTCTCTGTGACCAACAGATCATGTAAACACATATAAAACTTTGACATCTTCAAATCCACTATTACATATAACTTTAACCATTAGAGTACAGTATTTTGTTCAACCATTTAGAGAATGGAGTAAAGCAGCACAAGGAAATATAAAGCTCTATTGCAACACATTGTGAACTAATTTCACAGACACCTTCCGTGCACCTGACACAAACTGTGTCGTACTCTTCTATTAATAAATATATAAAACCACTCATACTAGTAGTCATAAACCATTATATAAATTTAAGACTCTTTTTTTCCAATCTCACATACACATATACCTTCTTAATTTTTTGGGTTAAAAAGAAATGTAATTCACATACTAGAAGATTGAATTTGTTGATCAAATAGCTTTTTTCTCTCTTATTAGATAGATGCAATAGTCTCAGGGTTTGTAAAAACTAAGCATAAGAATGCCACACCAATCTCATACAAATCAACCATAAATGGCAACCTTTTCAACTTTGCACTCTCTGAAACTGCAACAGCAAATGAAACCAATCCTTTTGTATTTTAGTGTAACTACACTTCTCATTGGTTAGCATGTGTTAGCCCTTTAACTCACTTTTACAAAGACCACCAAAATGTATGCCTATTTGTGTATAATCGTGACTTCATTGCTATCACGATGAATTTGTGGAAACGACGGGAGTCTAAAAACATATTTACCTGCACAGTTTTATAAATTTAACGTGCAATACTCTTTTTTAGCAACCCCCCTCACTAGGAAACAAAACTCTTTATATGGTAAAAATAGCCTAAAAACCTCACATTTAAACAGATAGTGACCTGTGTCTGTAACACCCTTCCCCCAATACACTCTTAGCACAGTCTGCACACCAACCCAGAAGAACTAGTAGGTCACAAGTTCACACCACATTGTAGCATTACCATATTTGTTACAAAATGAGCTGCAGCAGGTGTGGTTTACTGTACACATTAAAAAGCATATCCATATCTGTTTTACATTTTTTTACCAGACCCAATCCCAGATCTAGTTACTAATCCTCTCAACACAATACCTTTCTCACCTCAACACATAGGGTTCCAGAACATTCCTTTGTTCAGACAGAGAGGCAAGCGGCCCATAATTCAACATCCAAAAAGAATGCAGAAGCCAAATTCACTCTTTGTGGATGTTGAATTACGGGCTGCTCCATTCCCGTTTAAGCTGAAGCCGTCCTGCAGGGTTGAAGGCTCCCTTTTATGGAGACTTTGTTGTGTGGATTTAATTTTGGGAGCATGACCCACGTGCCTCTTTGCCTGAACAAAGGATTTTCCTGGCACCATATGTGCAGAGTTGAGAAAGGGGCAGGAGAGGGGTTCACTTCCCTCTTCTTAGCAATTCCTGATTCCTGTCGTTTTCATAAAATATTTTAGATTATGTCAACTACGAATGAGAATTTGAAAACATGCAACATAAGCAATGGACTTAATTTTGCGCACTTGGCTTTTTATTTGAGATTATTTGCATCCGAACATTACATTTATGTCTGAAGCAATAAGACACTATGCAGCGAGAATTAAAATATACTTCAGACTTGAGGCACATGAATTTGGTGCACTCTGGGAAATGCATGCCACTATGGATTCAAAGTCACGTGCTGCTGGAACTTTAAATACAAGTAATTAACATCACCCTGAATCCACTCACCTTTGATCAAGGCAGTATGCCGAAATGCGTAAGAAAGCAGTACATGCTGTGTTCTCTTCTTTGAAATAAAACATCTGTTGTTTCAGGAATTGGGCTTCTGCACTCTGTGTGGGTATATATCTATAGATATATATGTATATATATATATATATCTGTCAAACATAAGCCACCAATCCCGTTCCCTGGGTCACAGAACAGGTCTGACACAGCGCAAATTTGCTCAAGGCGAGGCTTTATTTACCACCAGCAAGCACATTGGAGGGGGATCTTCTGATTGCAGCAACTGGCAGATGCGTTTCGGCGGATGCCTTCTTCTGTGCCAGTATTGTTGCTTGGAAAGTTCAAATAAAATTTCGCGGGAGTTCTTACGTGCTGGTTGGAGGGCTCTCATTGGCTTGTTGGAATCAGCATAGAGAGAGGACTGGGAAAGTTCCATAAGTAATTACTTTCCTCTCTCTTCATGTTTTCCGATGTTAAAAATGTGCAAAAGATCCTGCCGATAAAAGTCACGATAGCAACTCGCAAGCCTTGTCCAGTGACTGGCTCGTGCATCCGATAATGCACTGGCAGAATGCCAGCCGTTGTGCCATCCTTCCTTCGCACATGCAGGGTCACTGGTGGTTTGCCTCACCGAAGGCAAACTCGAACAGCAGTAATCTGCTTCTCTCTCCCTAATACCACAATAACTCATGGTCGGGGGGGCACCACGTTATGCAGTCCATGCATTTTCACCACCATTTGCCAGCAAGTCCGCGGTGCACCTGAACGAGAGGCGTGCCAGGATACAGAGCCGACCTCTGTCAAACATAAGCCACCAATCCCGTTCCCTGGGTCACAGAACAGGTCTGACACAGCACAAATTTGCTCAAGGCGAGGCTTTATTTACCACCAGCAAGCACATTGGAGGGGGATCCTCTGATTGCAGCAACTGGCAGACGCGTTTCGGCGGATGCCTTCTTCTGTGCCAGTATTGTTGCTTGGAAAGTTCAAATAAAATTTCGCGGGAGTTCTTACGTGCTGGTTGGAGGGCTCTCATTGGCTTGTTGGAATCAGCATAGAGAGAGGACTGGGAAAGTTCCATAAGTAAGTACTTTCCTCTCTCTTCATGTTTTCCGATGTTAAAAATGTGCAAAAGATCCTGCCGATAAAAGTCACGATAGCAACTCGCAAGCCTTGTCCAGTGACTGGCTCGTGCATCCGATAATGCACTGGCAGAACGCCAGCCGTTGTGCCATCCTTCCTTCGCTCACGCAGGGTCACTGGTGGTTTGCCTCACCGAAGGCAAACTCGAACAGCAGTAATCTGCTTCTCTCTCCCCAATACCGCAATAACTCACGGTCGGGGGGGCACCACGTTATGCAGTCCATGCATTTTCACCACCATTTGCCGGCAAGTCCGCGGTGCACCTGAACGAGAGGCGTGCCAGGATACAGAGCCGACCTCTGTCAAACATAAGCCACCAATCCCGTTCCCTGGGTCACAGAACAGGTCTGACACAGCGCAAATTTGCTCAAGGCGAGGCTTTATTTACCACCAGCAAGCACATTGGAGGGGGATCCTCTGATTGCAGCAACTGGCAGACGCGTTTCGGCGGATGCCTTCTTCTGTGCCAGTATTGTTGCTTGGAAAGTTCAAATAAAATTTCGCGGTAGTTCTTACGTGTTGGTTGGAGGGCTCTCATTGGCTTGTTGGAATCAGCATAGAGAGAGGACTGGGAAAGTTCCATAAGTAAGTACTTTCCTCTCTCTTCATGTTTTCCGATGTTAAAAATGTGCAAAAGATCCATTACTTTGGCACTGTCTTACCTCTCACTACAAATCAGTTAAGCACTTTTTTATTAGTAGTAGCACTCGCTTATTTGCTCAACACCACAGCTGGCATTTTATCTAAATCAGGCATAACGTAGATTACATGATATACAATATATATCCCCTAGAGAACATTTCTACACAATGTGAGAACAACTATTGTGCGCACGCACGCAATAATATACCGAGAAGCAGGGCTCAACTTCTGTACTATCTCCCACCTGGGATCGTTGCCATTTTTTATTTACATGCACTGACTTGTATTTGTGACACAAATAACGCAGTGAATCATTGATGTAAAATGTATTATGCAGTTATAACGTATTGTTTTAACCTACCGATATGCTCATGATTCACATCCTTTAGCTATTCATAGCCGGGACAGTCACATCTAGCATTATTTATACATGTCCATCTTGATTGGGGCACACGCAGCGTGGGTTATTACAGTTGATGTGCCACATGTCTATTCACCATGTTTGGGATACTCACTGAATACCATATATAGCTCAGCCTGATTTTAAACAGTAAAGCGAAAACCTGTTGTAAATGACCTACTCACTTTCACTATTGTCGTAAAATCGCCCGGTCATGCAGGTAAACATGAAAAAAAGACTACTATTATCACCTGTATATAATGCACGTACTCACCAGCAGCGCATTGTGTGATCAAGTCCGCATGTCTGGCGGCCGAAACGCGTCATTTTGGACATAGATGTGTGAATAAACCCATCTGTTAAATACTTCTGCCTTTGGAGTCTGTGCCTGTGGTGTTGCGCTGCTGCTGCTGCCGTAGCGGAGACATTCCTGGGATTTTCGTGGTGATATATATATATATATATATATTTTTTTTTTCATTGACAAAGCCGCAAGGCGAAACGCGTCTGTTAGGGGGGTTGGGGGTCTGCAATAAAGCACTTTGAAACTGGATACCTGTGTGCTTTCCTTATCGATGTGGATTGAGACGCCGAAGTGTGCCTAATATATATAGATATATATATCCAAAAACTTCGTCACCAATCCTATGAAAAGACGAGAAGACTGAAAAAACCATAGGTTTTAGGGACAGTTATAGTTAGTTGGACATTGCACTCGTACAAAACCCGTGAAATTCCCCCGTTATAGTTAGTTCAGCTAACTATAACTTGCGCCCCGCAATGCACTGCTGATGGCGTCACATATTACATCACTCATGACATGGTCAGTGACATCACTGATGACATCACTGATGACATCTCAAATGACATCACTGATGACATCATCCAGTGACTGTGTGTTTCTGTAAAGTTTAAATATTTTTATATATATAGGGAAAGGCGTATTGAAGAATGAGTGGGTGTATAAGTGTCTGTATGGATGATTTAGTAGGTGCGTGACTAACTCTATAAGTGAGTGATTAAACGTATCTTACTGAATGCATGGGTTAGTGACTAAACTGGGTGAATGTCTGTATCCGTCTGTCTATTGCTGTGTAAGTGGCTGCATGGGTTTGTGAATAGCTACATGAGTGTCTATATGAGTTATTGATTGGTTGTCTGAGTATCTGTATGGGTGGCTGAGTGTTTGTGTGGGTGGGGTGTGTGCGACTCTGTGCATAGATGTGTGAGTGGGTGATTCACTGGGTGGATGGTTTCAAGAGTGCATCTGTGATAGACTGTATGGGTGGGTAAGTGTGTGTAAGAGTGTGTTAGTGAGTGAATGTATGTCCCAGTGGTACATGTGTGAGTAACTACATATGTGAAAGGCAGTATATATGTGTGTTGGAGTATATAAATAGCTATAAGCGAGAGTGTGTGATTGTGAGAGTGACGGTATGGATGAGTGTGTGCGTGTATCAGTGATTGTATAAGAGCGTAAGAATGTGCTAGTATTTGTATGAGCAAGTGAGCTGGTGTGTGTATAACTGTATAGGTGAGTAAATGGCAGTGTGTTTAATTATTTGCATGACTGACTAGGTGTGTGAGTACCTCTATGGATGAGTGGCGGTATTTGAGTGTCTATATAGGAGTATGAGTGCATATGATAGTCCTGTACTGAGTGACCGTAAGTATGAGTGACTGTACGGGTGAGTGAGTGGATGTGTGTGTAGACCTAAGAATCAGTGAGTGGGTATTTAGTTATTGGTGTTGGAGTGTCTATGGTTTTGCGAATGGCAGTCTGTAATTTAGAGTGAGTGTATCAAAGGTTATATTAGGGTGTGAGGAGGTGCATCAGATTATCACGTGGATGATGTCATCAGTGATGTCATCAGTGATGTCATTTGAGATGTCATCAGTGATGTCATCAGTGATGTCACTGACCATGTCATGAGTGATGTAATATGTGACGCCATCAGCAGTGCATTGCGGGGGCGCAAGTTATAGTTAGCTGAACTAACTATAACGGGGGAATTTCACTGGTTTTGTACGAGTGCAATGTCCAACTAACTATAACTGTCCCTAAAACCTATGGTTTTTTCAGTGAATTTGTAAGGTTTTTAAATGCTAATTTCTAACTATAACGTGCCTGAAACCTATGGTTTTTTCAGTGAATTTCAAAGGTTTTTAAATGCTAATTCCTAACTATAACATGTCTGAAACCTATGGTTTTTTTCAGTGAATTTCAAAGGTTTTGTAAATGACAATTTTTAAATGTATTAATTGTTATATTTATTTTTTTGATACTGATTTACTACATTTTTTTAAACTATTTATTTTTACATATTTTATTTTTTAAATTACATTGTAATTACATTATGCATTACATTACAAAATATACTTTCTCAGAATGAATTACTTTAGTTTAAATACTTTGCAAATAGGCAATAGACTTTTAAGTACAGTAGTTACAGTTGTTGCAATGGGCAACACAATTTCAAACACAATGCAACATTGAGCTCAAAGTGAATTTCTAGTTAAATGCAATTAGTTACTTTATGGATTACTTTTCTAACCACAGGACTGGGTCCTAGATTCAGTCCTGGGACATCTCCTGTAAACAGTTGAGTAAAAGCGTTTTGGTTACAGTAGTGATTTTTAAGGAATATTATTGTATTTTAAAAGTTGACACTTGAAACTTTTTCACATAGAATCACCAATGTTATCCTATGGGAGGAAATTCACTTAGCAGGTAAGTAGTGTGTTTGTTACTTTTTCTTACTCAGTGGTGGATCCTGGATCCAGCACTGGTGCATCTCCTGTAAACAGTTGAAAGAATGCGTTTAAGTCATACAGGCGATTTTAAGGAATATTTGTAGTTTGTGAAAATTGACACTTTGAAACTTTTCTGCTGAAAACCAGACAATGGATTCCAATGGAAGGAAATACAAGTTACTGGTAAGTATGGTTAGAATTACTTTTCAGGGTCAGTGCTGGGCTAAAAGATGCAGCACTGGGTTCTCTCCTGATAACAGGTGAGTAAATCGGAATTCGTAGTTCGGCTGATTTTAGAGGAATATTATAAAGTTCCAAAACTCCACACACAGAAGAATTTCCAAGTGAAACCAGTCAATGTTAGCCTATGGAAGGAAATTCAAGTTACTGGTAAGTACGGTTAAAATTACTTTTCAGGGCAAGATGGAGCCTGTGTGATTCCCTATCTCACCGCTACCTTCGCCACGAGATTACTCGGCCATCGGCTATGCGGCCTGACCTTGAGCTCCTGCTGGTGTGTTTGAAACGGTCGGCGTCAGCATCGGATTGCCGCTCCTGGTGCTTCTTTGGATTCCCTCTGCAACGGCTGGAGTTGCTGCGAGCACCCCGACCGCGGATATCTGCGAGAACGCGGAGAAACCTGACATCTCCGGGACGCGGACTGAGAAGCAAAGATTTGGTAATCTGGATGCCTTTCTTAAATTCCGGAGTCTGGACTGTGCTGCTGGCTCTCCAGGGGCGCCGGAGCGGCTGGAGCGGTCCTGGTCCCGGTCTCCTGCTGGATCTTTTTCTTACCTGGTTGCTTTGTTTGGTTGCTTGGTGTTGTCCCTTACAAAATTCACGGGACTCAAAAACGCCAACTTTTGAATCTGACTCTCTTACCGGTGAGTGGAGCATGACCTCTCGCGGGGCCCGGGGGGTAAAAGGAAAAATACCAGTTAATTCTAGCTCTGGTCCTCTAAATGCAGTGCCTATCCCTCTAGAAACAGAACCTACCCCCAAAAACAAGCGAGAGACATTGGGCCATAAAAAAACTTTAAATAAACTTGCCGGTGGAGGACCTCCAAAAGATGGAAGCTCTTTGCAACCTTCAGTTGCAAAATTGTTCTCTACAGTGGGGATGGGTCCTGAAAGCGGGACAAGATCCACAAATAATTCTAATAAAGAAAGTGACTCGACAAAATCAGCTTCGGCCAATTTAATCAAGCTTCTTGATACACAACTAGAATCGCAGTCTACGTCTTTAACTGGTATACTTGAAGTAGAATCTGGCCTGACAGATCAAGATCAACGGTCTTTGATAGCAGATAAAACTATATTTAATATTAATACGGAAGCTACTGATCCCTCTGCGGACACTGATCTGCTGACCGATGCTGTCGTTAGCTTGAATCCAATTGTAAATGCTCCCCAGGATCACGATATCTGGGGCCCCTCGACCACTGAGATCTCTGGCTTAAAGAATATCAGCACACAATGGTTATCAATTCCAGGATCCCCAGACCCCTTGGGGGAGCACTTTTTCTCGGTTTCAGATGGCTCGAACTCTCCAGCCGAAGTAAGCTCTTCCTCTTCCAGTGACAGCGATCTCTCTGAATCCAACCTTAGCAATATTTCCAAAGGGAAAAATACGGTTCGAAGACAGAAATGTCAGGGGGCAAGAGGCAGAGGAAGGAAGCAAGACAAGAAAGATCATCTTAAATGGGACTACTCTGGGTCTCAACTCTCTTTCTCCCACAATGACGAACCCACTAAAACGCCCTGTGTCTCACTAGCCCAGCCTGACGAGCCCTCTTTGGCTGCTATTTTGGACTCAATCAAGCAATTTCAGGAGGAAGCCCGGGTAGACAGCCAACAGGCCAAATGTGCTGCCAAAAAACTCCAAGGAAGTATTCGAAAACTTAATAAAACTTGCTCTGACATCTGTGAAAGAGTGACAAAGGTAGAAGGACGTACTGAAAACCTTGAATCGGACGTTGTGCTGCTTAAAAATCAATGTACCTCCCAGGGCGATCGCATGTCAGACGTCCTATGGAAGTTGGAGGAACAGGAAAATAGGCAACGCCGAAACAACCTCCGCCTTCTTGGGATTCCCGAAGGAGCGGAAGGGGAAGATCCTCGGCGCTATATTATAAAACTTCTGAGAGGGGCTTTTCCCGATCAGACCGAGTGGTGTTGGGATCACGAAGTCCAAAGGGCCATCGCTTCCCCTTTACATTAAAGAAGCAGTTTGGCAGCACTAATGAATCTACCAAGCCACGAGCATTCCTGGTTTATTTTGGGAACTTCTTATTGAGGCAGCTCATATTCGACCAAGCCAGACAGCACTCGCAAAAATCCTTTGAGGGGGTATCCTTTTTTGCCAAGCCTGATTTCTGCCACATCACCGTGGAGCGAAGATGGCACCTTCGCCAATTAATTGGCCCATTTCAGCAGTTGGGAGCACAAGTCTTTCTTATGAATCCCGCCAAATTGAAGGTCATTCAGAATGGCGCTTCATGATTTTTTACATCAGAAATCAAGGCGCAGGAGTTTCTTGATGGACTCAAGGCTAAAAAAGTGCTAAAATAACACTATTTTTGTACTAGGATGACCATAGTTAATATTCTCTGGTTGGAGATTTGTCGTCTTAGAAAAATTATCCCTATGATTAGATAGTCCTAAGAAATGTATTTAGTCTACTTTCAGTGGAGAGTCATCTGGGAGGAGGGAGGAAGGAGAGAGGAGAAAGGGGAAAAATACTCTTTTCTGTGTTCTTTCTCTTTGTTTTTTGTTTTTTTCCTCTTCTTCTCTTCTTTCTTCTTTCTTTCTTTCTTTTTCCTTTCTTGCTTTCTATTTAGGGGATTTTTTTTTCTTGCCGCATATCTAAACTTGGAAGTATTTTACTTGGCAAGGGAAGGGTGGTGGGGTGTTACTACAGGTTCTATCATTCAGGTTATTCCTGATTGCTCATTTTTGGCGGGGGAGGGCGGGTGGGGGGATTTGGGGGTTAAGACTGGGCTGGGAGGGGGTTTTTGTGGGGGAGACTGAGTTCAATTTAGTTGTTTTTGCTTTTTCAATGTGCCTAATGTTTAACCTGTATGTGCAAATTTACATCAAAAGTACATATAGAGTTTCTTATAGTTTGATTCGTGCATCCCAATTGCTCACTTTGGGTAGGTTTCTATGTTTTCCGATGTGCTTCATTAATATGAGTTATTGGTATATGGGCTTAATGAGCTTATTTGGGATTTTTTACACATATTGTATATATTTTACGCATACTCACTCACTGTGTTTTTTTAAATGGGGGAATCTTCCTTTAAAACCTTGATGAACGCAACAAATCTTAAAATTCTGTCTTTGAATATTTGCGGGTTAAATGATATTCGAAAAAGGCAGAAAGTAGCCCAGAGCTTACGGCTGCTGGGGGCCAACATAGTTTGTCTCCAAGAGACACATATTGAAGGCTCTCAGCTGCATCTTCTAAATTCTCTGGGATATAAAGTCATTGGGGGTACAACACAAGGGACTCGAACGAGGGGTGTTGCCATTCTAGCACGCTATAATTATCTACCTCAGTCTATTCGAGTTAAATCTGACCCCCAAGGAAGATGGATGTTTATAGAATGTTGTATAACTCCGGCCTTTTCCTTTACCCTGTGTTCTGTCTATGGGAGTGTTTTGGATGACCCTAGTGTGATAGACCGGGTTTCAGCAGAATTGGTGCATTGGCCCCTTCCTGTCATTATATGCAGGGATCTTAATATTAATTTACCCTGTAATTGGGGGTTAAAATCTCAATGTCACCAGACCACCCGCAAACCCAAAGTGTTTCAAACACTAAAACATCTTTTACACATTCATGGTCTTGTGGATGCCTGGTCTTACTTACATCCAACTCTGCCTGGATATACATTTTTTTCTGCACCCCACAAATCTTTTGCACGCCTGGATTTTTTTTTGGTGTCTTCTTCTTTAATTCACTATAGCGAAATTGACCTGCTTCCCCGTATTCTATCAGATCATAACCCCTAAGTCTCAACATTCGGGGTTTGATTATACGTAAAGAAATTTCATCCTGGAGTTTTGAAAGAGCACTTTTGCTGGATGAGGGATACCAGACCCACATGAAACAATGGATAAAAACCTTTCTTGATAACAACTTAGGATCTGCCCCTGTGATGGTAGTTTGGGATACGCTAAAAGCCTGTGTTCGAGGTGAAACCTTACAATTCTCGCTAAAAAAAAACAAGCAGGAGAAGGTACAGATGATGGATTTACAAGCTAAATTAGCTAAAACCGAAGAAAATCTTATCTCGGTAGTTCAGTCCAAGGGTGAGGTTGACCCGGCACAGCTGGCAGTGGCTGCTGCCAGGGCTGAGATAGGGTCAGTATTGGCCAAAAAAGCCGCTTCTAAATGGGCTGCTGCACGGGAAAAAACATATGAGTATAGTGAAAGGATCGGCCATCAGCTGGCAATGAGAACCAGGCAACAGACCACTGCTAACGAAATCCAAAAAATTAAGACACCTGCAGGTGCTATAACCAGCAACCCGGAAGAAATACGTACAGCTTTTTGTGAATTCTTCAAAGGATTATACTCGGAGGAAGAGGTGGCGTCTCAATTGGGTGGGCAACCGGACCTTAATAATTATTTGGACTCAATTGCGCTGTCATCCCTTAGCAGAGAAGATCGGGAGCAACTTGAAGTTGCTCCCTTATGGGAAGAAATTGCTGGGGCTTTGATTAACCTACCAGACGGCAAAGCTGCCGGGCCCGACTGTATTCCAGTCGAGTTTTATAAGGTCTTCCTCCCCCAAATTAAAGACATTTTTAATGCAGTAGTTACACAGATCTTCCAGGGGGTTACTCCTCCTCAATCCTGGTCTATTGCTAAAATTATTATTTTTCTTAAAAAAGATAAATTGCCAACTGAAATGGGTTCGTACCGTCCAATCACCCTTATTAACGGTGATTCAAAAGTTTACTCCAAAATTTTCGCTACACGACTTTCGGTTAGAATTGAAGGTCTTGTATCCAGGTGGCAGCACGGATTTATCCCCGCTAAGGGCACCATTGAGCACATTCGGAGGGTCATCACTCTGCTTGACGCCGCACAGGTTTCAGGAGACCCGATGGCTGTAATTTTCTTAGATGCCGAAAAAACATTTGATCGGGTTTCCTGGAACTTTCTCTGGGGCGTCATGCAGAGGATGAACTTTGGGCCTAAAGCCATTCAGGCCATTAAAGCTTTATATCTTAGCCCCATGGCCAGGGTGTCTATTAACGGGGGATTGACCGAACAAATAAAAATCACGCGGGGGACCCGACAAGGCTGCCCCTGTTCCCCACTACTCTTCGCTATATATATCGACCCGCTTATTAAAAAACTTGAAGGAAATCAGGCTATACCGGCAGTGAGCAGATTCGGCCTAGAAACCAAAATTATGGCCTATGCCGATGACTTGGCTCTAGTCACGCCGGATCCAAAGAAAGCCATTCTAGAAATTGAGGCAAAGGCTCATTTATTCGGTTCCCTATCTGGATATAAACTAAATCAAGGGAACACCCAAATTATAATCAACAAAAATATCGCCTGGAACGATGGAAGAGTAGTGGCCAAAGCTAAATATCTAGGCATTGACATCATGGCTGATATTGACCTGATGGTTAGCCAGAATAGGGATCCTCTTATTTTAGAGACAAGGAAAGCCTTGAGCTGTTTTAATAATCGACATCTTTCTATTGTTGGGCGCTGCAATTTGTTGAAAATGATTTTTTTCCCAAGAATTTTATATTTGTATAGGGCTATACCCTTGGAGTTTAATAAGTCAACACTTTTAAGGTTCGAAAGGCTATTCTCACAATTTGTGTGGGCATTTTCCCAAACCAGAAGGTCTTTTAAATTCCTGTCTTTACCTCGGGAAAGAGGAGGATGGGCTTTACCTAACTTAAAGCTATATTATTGGGCTACTGTTTTACAATCATGTCCCATACTGTTGCAAGACTCCCCCTCAATTCGTGCTGTAGGTTTGCCCTCACCCTTTGAACTCCTGCTCGGTCCCAACGCTTGGGGTTGTCTGTGGCGACAGCTGGAATTTGGATACTATAGAAGGGTCAAATTCAAGACCCTTCTAGGTGTCTATAAAGTTTTTTCAGCGGCACGTAAGAATCTAGGTATTGGTAGACTGAATTTTTATACTCCTGTTAAAAATAATCCTAACCTACCTGATATCTTTGGTCCATCATACTTCCAAACCTGGATAGATAAAGGAGTAAAAAAATTAGGAGACCTTTGTTTACCTGAGGAGGTCTTGCCATTTGAAGTCCTTCAATCCCTTTATAAACTAGACAATAGGGACTTTTTAAATATCTTGCTATTAAATCCTTTTTTTCTCGGAAGACAGGGGGGCTTTCAGGTTTTGCTAACTGCGAATTGATTGAGAAACTTTGCGGAACCATACCTCCACGTATTGGTATTATTTATAATTTCTTTAATAGCTTAATGCCTGACGACCTGCTTATAGTTTCATCCAAGTGGCAACAGAAATTGAACATTTCTAACAACGTTTTCTGTTTGGCGCTTAAGTACGCTCAAAATGATCTGTTGTCTGCCAGCCTTCAGGCACAGTTCTTCAAAACCTGTTTCTTTCTTTATTTCACCCCTTCTAGGATTTCGAAAAGGGGGACCGGGAAAGGTACATATTGTCCGCGGTGTGCTGAATTTAGGGCTGATTCAATCCATATGTTTGCTACATGTGTTAAGCTAGGACCATTAGTAAATAAAATTCAATGCTTCCTTGGTCAGGTGCTATCTCACAATATACTTATAACACCTTCCATTATTTTATTGGGCACACATGATTCGATGGATAGAAAGAATGGAGGGGCCTTAATTTTCATTGCCATGGCTACTCTTAGATTGTGTATTGCATCTGCCTGGTTGGACTCTAATCCCCCAATATTTACGCACTGGCTAGCTCGGTTCTATTCAATTTACTCGCTTGAAAAGGCAATATATGCTAAAAAGGGACTTCGAGCAAAAAAAAAAGAATTAAGCATCTGGGAACCTCTTTCTCGCTGGTTTAATCTGTCAAGCTCTTAAACTAGCTAGGATAGTGTTTAAGGTTCATTCTTATATTTTTATCAGCTAAATTAGGAAATATTTTTATCTTTAAATATGCACTAGTCACTTTATTCTATGCTTCTTAGCAATTCTCTATAATATTTAGTCTATTGGGGTGTTTTTATTCTTCTTAAAGATGTACTGCTGCACTGGTCACTTTATTTCGTGTCTGTAGTATGGTACATTGAACTTTGTTATTGTGATATCTGTGCACTTATATTATTTATTATTATAGGTTCTTAAGGACTTGGCACTTGCCCTACAGTCTCAGTCTTAGGGGGGGGGGGAAGAGGAAGAGGAGGGTTGCTGCACTTTGTAAAAATGTCTTCTCTGTTATTTATCTTTTTTTTTCACTGCAATTGAAAAATAAAAAATTATTAAAAATAAAAAAATAAAAAAAAATTACTTTTCAGGATCAGTACTGGGCTCAAAGATGCAGCACTGAGGTCTCTCCTGATAACCGGTGAGTAAATCGGAATTCGTAGTTCGGCTGATTTTAGAGGAATATTTGGATGTTTCAAAAATCGACACTTTGAAACTTTTTCAGCAAAAAGCAGGCAATGATATCCTATGGAAGGAAATTCAAGTTACTGGTAAGTACGGTTAAAATTACTTTTCAGGATCAGTACTGGGCTCAAAGATGCAGCACTGAGGTCTCTCCTGATAACAGGTGAGTAAATCGGAATTCGTAGTTCGGCTGATTTTAGAGGAATATTATAAAGTTCCAAAACTCCACACTTAGAAGAATTTCCAAGTGAAACCAGTCAATGTTAGCCTATGGAAGGAAATTCAAGTTACTGGTAAGTACGGTTAAAATTACATTTCAGGATCAGTACTGGGCTCAAAGATGCAGCACTGAGGTCTCTCCTGATAACTGGTGAGTAAATCGGAATTCGTAGCTCGGCTTATTTTAGAGGAATATTTGCACAATGGTGAAGGAAGGGGGTGGAGCCTGAAGTGACATGTCTGCAAACACGCCCTGTGGCGCGTTTTAAGTTGGAGAATTAATTCCTCCTCAATCCCGAGGGTCCCTAGGGGCCAACTGGCCCACCAGATACCTCCAGTATGCGCCAGAGAGCTGCGTTGTAGAGAGGTGTTCAGAGGCCACGCCCTTTTACAACACTCTGCAACGCAGCTCTGTGGCGCTTACTGGAGGTACCTGGTGGGCTAGTTGGCCCCCAGGGACCCTCAGGATTGAAGAGGATTTAATTCCCCATCTTAAAACGCGCCACGGGGCCTTTTTGCACACCTGTCACCTGAAGCCACGCCCCCTCCCTTCACCACTGTGCAAACGCGCCCCGTGGTGCGTTTTAAGTTGGGGATTAAGTCCCTTGAATACTGAGGGTCCCTGGAGTCCAACTAGCCCACCATGTACCTCCAAAAGTGCCACAGAGCTGTGTTGCAGAGAGGTGTAAAAAGGGGCGTGGCCTCTGTACACCTCTCTGCAACGCAGCCCCCTGGCACATACCGGAGTTGGCCCCCAGGGACCCCCAGTATTCAAGGGGAATTACTTCCCCTTCTTAAAACGCACCAGGGGGCGCGTTTGCAGACTGCTGCAGGGAGGGCGCGGGGCCTCCAGCACGATGCCGGTCCTTTTTTTGTTGTTGCTTTTTTCTGCCCAGGGGGTCCTTGTGGGACCCCCTGAGCAGACCTAGGGGGTCAGGGTGTTTCTACCCTCACCCTTTGTGCGTTTTGCGCACTTGTTTCTTGTGTTTGTTTTTTTTAATCGGCGGGATCCGCGCACCCTAAGCGCATCCCGCCGATTTAAAAAAAAAATAAAAATGCTTTTTTCTGCCCAGGGGGTCCTTGTGGGACCCCCTGAGCAGACCTAGGGGGTCAGGGTGTTTCTACCATGCCCCCTTTTGTGTTTTGCGCACTTGTTTTACTGCTTTCTTGTTCCTCGGTTCTACCGAGAATAAGATGGCTGCCAACACTTCCTGGTTTGGAGTGTTGACAGCCAATTAGCATGCAGCTCGTGGTCGGGAGGGTGCGCGGATCCACCGCGGCCATAGATATCGAAACGTTTATTTTGGATTTTCTCAGCAACTACTGAACGGATTTACACCATTTTTATAAAGGGTGCTTTATGAACCAAGCACTACCTTTTTGCCAAATTTGGTGTAATTCCGTTCAGCAGTTTTTGCTGTAGCCTTGCATAAAGTTTCCTATGGGAAATTGATTTTTCACTCTTATCTTTTTAATTTCTCCGCAACTACTGAACGGATTTACACCATTTAAAAAAGGTCGCTTTCTGAACCAAGCGCTACCTTTTTCCAAATTTGGTGTAATTCCGTTCAGCAGTTCAAGCTGTAGCCGTGGCTAAAATTTCCTATGGGAATTAACATGGAGAAAACACGTTTGGGACCCCCTTTTTCTTGGCCCTCGCTTGATGAATCACCCCGAAACTTTAAATACAGGAGCGGACCGGAGCGCCCCACTAGTTTTGAAAATTTCGCGATGATTCGTCAAACGACGCCAAAGTTATTGGGAATAGAATGTTACAGATTTCCTATGGATAATAGGTCCTAACTATAACTATCTACTGGCGACCGCCAGTAGATAATATATATATGTATATATATATATATATATATATATATATATATATATATATATAGATATATATATATATATATATCATGCTCCAAAATTGCCCTTCCGGCAAGAAGCACTCAGCAGCCAGCATGGACTTCAAGCCTTTATTGGTTCAGAACTTCTCCAGCATGCCGATAATGATTAGCAGCTCGTTGCCCCTTTCATGCCTGTGGCATTTCGAAGTGCAGAAACTTCATCCTCAGAGGCTTGGACTCTACGAGGTTGTGCACGTTCTGGTTCCGCCCCTTATTTAAATCAAAAATTGCCCGCCCTGAATGGGCCGCCCAAATGAGTCTAAGCAGAGGATTGTGGGCGCGGTAGTTCCAGACCTTCTCCTTTCTCGAAGATAGCACTGTTAGCACTGCTGTTTAAAACTTTGAGCCTCCAGATGGGCCTCGACAAGCAGGTCCGTTCTCTATCCAGTCTGGCTACCCACAGTCAGATTCAGTAGATGTCAAATCCTGTGGCCCCATACATCGCGGGGTGGTGCATTAGAAGAGGCAGGGTCGCCCCCAAAACATCATGCTCCAAAATTTCTCGTCCGGCAAGAAGCACTCAGCATCCAGCATAGACTTCAAGCCTTTATTGGTGCAGAACTTCTCCAGCATGCCGATAATGATTAGCAGCTCGTTGTGGCTTTCATGCCTGACGCATTTCGAAGTGCAGAAACTTCTTCTGCAGAGGCTTGGACGCTACGAGGTTGTGCACGTTCTGGTTCCGCCCCTTATTTAAATCAAAAATTGCCCGCCCTGAATGGGCCGCCCAGATGAGTCTAAGCAGAGGATTGTGGGCGCGGTAGTTCCAGAACTTCTTCTTTCTCCAAGATAGCACTATTAGCACTGCTGTTTAAAACTTTGAGCCCCCAGATGGGCCTCGACAAGCGGGTCCGTTCTCTATCCAGTCTGGCTACCCACAGTCAGATTCAGTAGATGCCAAATCACGTGGCCCCATACATCGCGGGGTGGTGCATTCTTAGAGGGAGGGCCGCCCCAAAACATCATGCTCCAAAATTGCCCATCTGGCAAGAAGCACTCAGCAGCCAGCATAGACTTCAAGCCTTTATTGGTGCAGAACTTCTCCAGCATGCCGATAATGATTAGCAGCTCATTACGCCTTTCATGCCTGACACGTTTTGAAGTGCAGAAACTTCTTCCTCAGAGGCTTGGACGCTATGAGGTTGTGCACGTTATGATTCCGCCCCTTATTTAAATCAAAAATTGCCTGCCCTGAATGGGCCGCCCAGATGAGTCTAAGCAGAGGATTGTGGACGTGGTAGTTCCAGAACTTCTCCTTTCTCGAAGATAGCACTATTAGCACTGCTGTTTAAAACTTTGAGCCCCCAGATGGGCCTCGACAAGCGGGTCCGTTCTCTATCCAGTCTGGCTACCCACAGTCAGATTCAGTAGATGCCAAATCACGTGGCCCCATACATCGCGGGGTGGTGAATTCTTATAGGCGGGGCCTCCCCAAAACATCATGCTCCAAAATTGCCCATCCGGCAAGAAGCACTCAGCAGCCAGCATATACTTCAAGCCTTTATTGGTGCAGAACTTCTCCAGCATGCCGATAATGATTAGCATCTCGTTGCACCTTTCATGCCTGTTGCGTGATGTTAGGCAGCCTCCCAGCCGCCAAAAGGAGCACCACCCCGGGATATATGGGGGCCTTGCAGGTCTGGTATCTACCAGGTCTGACTTTTGGATAACAAGTGGAGGATTGAGCGCACATCCTCATGTTGAGGCCCATTTGTGGGCTTGGAACCTTCACAGCAACATTTCCCGTGCAACCATCTGTGGTTTTAATTATTGTGACACTACAATGCCCAGAATGCTTGGGATTATGACGCAGCCAAGTAGTCCATCCAGGACGTGCTATTCAGCATTTAAATTGAAAGGGGTGTGTCACGTGCATACAGGGAACTGCCGGAGCCTCTGAGGAAGGGGTGTTAATCACTCTGAAACGCGTCAGGCATTTTTCACGGCGGAGCTGAAATTTTATCGACATGCTGAGTGTGTGCATACCTGAATAAAGCTTGCAGCTTGGAACTTGTGTTAGAGTGCTCCTTACCGGGAGGGCAACCTTTGGAGCAGCGATGTTAGGCGGCTGCCCAGCCGCCAAAAGGAGCACCACCCTGAGATATATGGGGGCCATGCACGTCTGGTATCTACCAGGTCTGACTTTTGGATCACAAGTGGAGGATTGAGCGCACATCCTCATGTCGAGGCCCATTTGCGGGCTTGGAAACTTTACAGCAACATTTCCCGTGCAACCATCTGTGGTTTTAATTATTGTGACACTACAATGCCCAGAATGCTTGGGATTATGACGCAGCCAAGTAGTCCATTCAGGACGTGCTATTCAGCATTTAAATTGAAAGGGGTGTGTCACGTGCATCCAGGGAACTGCCGGAGCCTCTGAGGAAGGGGTGTTAATCACTCTGAAATGTGTCAGGTATTTTTCACGGCGGAGCTGACATTTTATCGACATGCTGAGTGTGTGCATACCTGAATAAAGCTTGCAACTTGGAACTTGTGTTAGAGTGCTCCTTACCGGGAGGGCAACCTTTGGAGCAGCGATGTTAGGCGGCCGCCCAGCCGCCAAAAGGAGCACCACCCCGAGATATATGGGGGCCATGCAGTTCTGGCATCTACCAGGTCTGACTTTTGGATCACAAGTGGAGGATTGAGCGCACATCCTCATGTTGAGGCCCATTTGCGGGCTTGGAAACTTTACAGCAACATTTCCCGTGCAACCATCTGTGGTTTTAATTACTGTGACACTACAATGCCCAGAATGCTTGGGATTACGACACAGCCAAGTAGTCCATCCAGGACGTGCTAGTCAGCATTTAAATTGAAAGGGGTGTGTCACGTGCATACAGGAAACTGCCGGAGCCTCTGAGGAAGGGGTGTTAATCACTCTGAAATGTGTCAGGCAGTTTTCACGGCGGAGCTCAAATTTTATCGACATGCTGAGTGTGTGCATACCTGAATAAAGCTTGCAGCTTGGAACTTGTGTTAGAGTGATCCTTACCTGGAGGGCAACCTTTGGAGCAGCGATATATATATATATATATATATAACCTACTGGCAGTCGCCAGTAGGTAGTTATAGTTAGGACCTAGTTTCCATAGGAAAAGCATTTTTTCTTTTGCCAATATCTTTGGCGCCGTTTGCTGAATCTTCGCAACATTTTCTAAACTATTGGGGCGCTCTGGTCAGCTCCTGTCTTGAAAGTTTCGAGGTGATTCATCAAGCGGGGGCCGAGAAAAAAGGGGGTCCCAAAACGTGTTTTCTCCATGTTCATTTCCATAGGAAACTTTTGTCGCGGCTACAGCCCGAACTGCTGAATGGAATTACCCCAAATTTGGCAGAAAGGTAGCTCTTGGTCCAGAGTGCACTCTTTGCTTAAAATGGTGTAAATCCGTTCAGTAGTTTTATAAGTATTAAAGGAAAAATAAATTTATATATCTGGGCAGAGCCTAACCACACATCTCATCGTGAGATCTGATTGGCTGTCAGCACATCATTCAAGAAGTGTTGGCAGCCATCTTGGGACCAATATACATGATAGCACCCCATGAAAATGCATTGTAGTGAGTGGAAGGTTTTGAGGGTCACCAAAAGGAGATTGTATAAAGGGTGATAACAGACTTTAGTTACATTTTAAATCATTTGTTGATGGTACCATACTAATTTTAGGAATTGTGGTGTATTCTAAGGTGATTTTACCCTGTGAAAAAGCCTTCTGCTGGGATATCATGAATCATGTTTGAGAGAAAACTATTTTCTCATGCTTTTCCCATAGAGGTTTGGAAGGTGCTCTAGAAACAAAAATGAGCATATTTTCTGTAAATTCACATTATCTTTCTCAGTCATGTGAGAATGAAGTCTGACATTCTCAGTAAAACATGTACTTCCAACAGGAGCTGCCTGTCAGTTGATTCCTTTGTGTTCTACTGGAGCATCCCAGAGTGTTCTAAAGAACAACTAGAGTGCTAACAGTCTTACTTATGACAAAAGTATGGCATACCTGAAGCCATCTTCATTGGAATAAACTGGTAATACTTAAAACATTTAATTTAAAAAGGAACAAAATGAGGGGGTTCATTTTGCCATAGAAATTATGATTAGTGCTGCAGAAAGAAAAATGAGGGCATATTTTGTGTGACTTCTCAAATCCTCTTCTATTTCATCAACAAATTCTGAAATGCAGACTGAAACATGAACTTTCAATACCAGCAGCAGACTTCCAGTTAACCCCCTGGTGAGCAGTAGCTTTACTACAGTGATCTAATGAGCAACTAGAGTGCTAACATTCTGAATTTATGGCAAATGTGTGACACATCTGAATGCCTTCTAGATGGAATCAAAGTAAAAAACTGAAAGCATTTCTGTTAAATCTTTCCTATTGGTTTCCTCCTGTCCTCCCCCATCCCTCCTACAACTTTGGTTCTACCTTAGAATCTTCCGGTGGAGGCTGTTTAGAATGTTGGAGTTCTCACAGAGAGCTTGAGAGCAGCTTGGAAAATACCCAAAGTACCAGGAGGAATGGAGAGCAAAGGTATAAATACCTAATAAACCTGTGGAAGATAAAGTTAGGTTAATGACATATAAGGCATGTAGTGAGCACGAAACATAAGTCATAATGCACTGAAACAGACATCAGCATTGTCCTGTTTCTATGACTATATGTAAAACTACAAACTCGAGCTGGAGCTAGCCAGAAGAAATTAGACTACTAGCTAGCGTGGAATACGTTGAGTAAATCCCCTCAGTAAGAGTTCACCGGAGCATTCATAAGCTTAGTCCTGTTTCTATGTTGGTGTTTAGAACCAGGAACACAATCCAGGAACTCGCGAGAGGAGCGACGACAGGAAATTCCATTGAGGCTCGCTGTGGAGACCGCCTACGATCCGAGGAGAACCCTGCGTGTCTGGAAATGGCAAAAGGAAGATCCCACTGGTGACTTTGAGGAGGACGCCCACAGTGGAGCGGCAACACCACACGTAATGAAGGAATAACTCCACTGCCACCCAGACGCTCAGACAGCCCACAGCAAAACGACACCAGAAGCGAGACAAACAACGCTCCAACAACCGCAAACTGCGGAGGAATCACAGTAGACAAGTCCGACACCCCCAAGAAGGCAGAGGGGATACCACTGAGCGAGCACCCAAGAGCATGCCACCACGGGGAGTCTGTAACCAACACCCAGGCTGGAGCAGCACAGTTCCACCAGAAGCTCCTAAAAGAGAAAACAACAGAGTGGAACTCCGGGCAGGACACCGAGAGTCTCAGAGGTGCGACAAAAGATTCTTCCTTCAGCTTCCGTCCCCTGATGTGTGGCAGTCCACAGGCTATGACAACACTAATTTTCCCACAAATGGTGCCCAAAAACGAAGCCCCAACCAGAATATAACAAACGAGGGGCAGGGGAGCCCAGGGGGGATACAAGATATATCCGGCAGGTGCTAATGTCCCATATCACCGTCCTCTGAAAACCGAGGGAAAAGTAACAGGATTGGCCTGATGGAATCCACTCACCACAGACAGACAACTGAGAGCAAGCAAGAAGTGCACGTAAGCAGGCCAATGGATCCAAGCAGCAGTTTTGAGGCTGAACCCGGCTTCAGGACGATTGGCAAGACATAAATCAACAGGGTGAAGGTGAAGCGCTGTCCCTGTCACAGCATCCCGTAACTCGTCGCCAAAATGAAGTAAGGAAGGACACGGTAAGATGAGTACCAAGTTCTTTATTCACAAGTAGAGAAGAAACACCTTCAGCTTGCCAGTGCCTCTCAAGCTCTCTCTGAGAACTCCAACATTCAAAACAGCCTCCACCGGAGGATTCTAAGGTAGAACCAAAGTTGTAGGAGGGATGGGGAGGACAGGAGGAAACCAATAGGAAAGATATAACAATTTCCTACTGAGAAGACTGCAGTAAATGAGAAAATTAGGAAACTTCATAACAAATAAGTCTCCCAAGATGGACACCAGTGAAAAAAGAGCCCAAATGTAGCACAAATATCACCCAGATGTAACCCACGTATAGCCCAATGACAAAAGTGTGCAAAACACTTTTTATTTTTTGTTTTTTGCAGTTTTATATAGTGCAGACTGGTCAGGTATTGGAGCGTTGCATCTTACTTGAACCCCTTATTGTGTATTTTGCACGAAGTACTTGTGATTGATCTTGCGAAACATTGAACTTTACTATTCTGTTAAACTGAAGTTGCTCTGAGCCGGGCTTTGTAACATCAGTTTTTACATACTGGTTTTAATTAATTCTCATTGTATTGTATTAAGAAAGAGGATTTACTGTTTTTATGTTCACTTTTATGATCTATGTTTCTAAATCAGATCAAATAAAGTTTATTGAATTGTATTGAAGTTTCCCAAGATGGCCACCAGAGAAAAAGGAGCCCAAATGTTGCACAAATATTACCTAGATTTATCCCACGTATAGCCCAATGACAGAAGTGTGGAAAACACTTTTTATTTTTTGTTTTTTTGCAGTTTTATATAGTGCAGACTGGTCAGGTATTGGAGTGCTTTACATGAGCATTGGTTACATCACACAGGGACAAATTCATTTTGGTTGTAGGCATGGGGAGATTAAGTGATTTGACCAGAATCACAGAATGTCGAGCTGAAGCAGAAACTCCAACCTGGTTCCCCAGTTGCAAAGTCTGCAGCTCTGGAAGTAACACCACATCATCTCCCCTAAGTGCAGCATTTAATCAATTGGTCAACTGGATAAAAAAACATAAAGATAACAAATAATTTAAAAGTCCTTTGTCGCAATATGAGAACTCAGAAAATATGTCCTCATTTGAGATTTTTAGAGCACTAACCATAATTTCGATGCAAATAAGACATTCTCATTTTTATAAATTCTAAAGGAAATGCTTTAGGTATTACAGTTTTGATTACATCAAGATGACGTCAGGCGTGCCACACTTTTGTAATAACTATAGAATGTTAGCAATCTAGTTGTTCATTAGGATACTGTTGAGAGGCAGAGGTCAGGGGCACGGACTCGGAAAATTGAAGGCAGGTAGGAGGGTGCAGAGGCAACAATTTGACCACACTGGGCAGGCAGACAGGAAGGGCAGTGGCAGCACAACAGACTATGGAGGGCAGTAAAAAGGGGGGCAGGGGCAGAAAACCAACAATGCAGGACAGGCAAGAGAGGCTGTGGCAATATAATAGACCATTGTGGGCAGAAGGAAGAGGTAATGGTAGTACAACCATACATACCAACAGACCCGATTCAGCCAGGAAAAGCCCAATGTTTTTAAGCCCAAATGGGCTTTATTTTATCTGCCTCCTGTCTACAAACTCCTCTTTTTCAATGTAAGTCAATGGGGAAAATCAATTCCCCAGTTATTTTTCAAAATCTCCCTCTTACCAAGTTCAAAATGTTAGCTAGTATGGTACATTGGATCATGGAAGGCAGGAGGAATTGGGGTAGGGACATGGACTCGGAGAACAGAGGACAGGCGGGACATGGACAGGTGCACCAAACTGACCTTACAGGGCAGGCATCAGGGTTTGCAGCAGCACAATACACCACACAGGGCATGCAGGACGGGTGCAGCAAAACAGTCCATGGAAAGCAATAGGGAGGGGACAGGACCATGCACATGGACAACAGAGAATAGAGGGGAAAGAGGCAATGGCAGCAAGCTGACCATAATGGACAGACAGGAGAGAAAGCTGCAGCATAACTGACCATTAAGGGCAGGATGGAGGGATCAGAGGCATGACAATGAAACAGCCAAGCCAGGAGGGAGGGAATAGGGGTCTGCACATGGAAAACGGAGGGCAGGGGGCAAGAGGGCAGGGCAGGAGCAGCAAGCTTACCATGGCGGTCTGGCAGGATGGGCACTAGAAGCACAACACACCATGGAGGGCAACAGTGAGACTATAATGGCATACACACAGACCATGGAGGGAAGGTGGGAGGGGGTAAGGGCAGCTAGCTGACCACACAGGGAAGATGCGAGGGGCTGTGGCAGCACAGAAGACCATGCATGGCAAGCGGGAGCGTTAGTGGCAGCACAATGGCCATGATGGGCAAGAAGGAGGGGGTAGGGGCATGCACAAAGGACCATGGAGGATAGAAGGGAGGCGTTGGAGCTGGGCACAGACAAGAGAGTTCAGGAGAATGGGCCTCACAACAGGCCACACGGGGCAGGCAGGAGGAGCAGTTGCAGCACAACAGACCAGGGAGGACAGAAGGGTGTGGCAGTAAAATGGACCATGGAGGACAGGAGGAAGGGGATAAGGGTATGGAATGTGGACAGGCAGGGTGGAAGTGGCAGGGACAGGTTACAGTCATCTGACAATGCTAGGCAGGTGGGAGGGGAGTGGCAGCTCAACAGAACACTCAGAGTAGATAGGAGGGGCAGGTCCATGGAACATGGTGGGCAAAAAGGATGGAGCAGGGGCAAGCACACAGACATCGGAGGGCAGGGGGAAGGAGAGTAGGGGCAGCAAGCTAAGCACAGAGGCTAAGCAGGAAGTCAATGATGGGGCATAGAATTGGGCAATGGAGAGCAGGAGGAGTGGACAGGGACATCATGCTAAATGGAGGGCAGTGGCAGAACATCAGACCATGCATGGCAGGAGGGAGGAGGCTAGTGCATGGATTCAGACAACAGAGGATAGGGAGGAAGTGGATGGGGCAGCAAGCTAACTGTTCAGAGAAGGCGGGAAGGCCAGTGGCAGAGCAACAGCCACACAGGGCTGTAATGAGGGAGCAGGGGCATGGACTTGGACAATGGATGGCAAGGAGGAGGGGAGACAGGAGCAGTAAGCTTGGGTGAGGGCAGCACAGTGCCAGGCCAGGCCCTGCTTCCAACCCCCCACCATCCATTGTGATAGGTGTGAGAAGTTGGCCTGGTATATGCTGTCCACTAATGAAAGTGGGCACCTTGTACCAGTCCAAACAACCCCTTATGGAGATAGGTTAAAGACAACCTTTATTGAAAGCTATCCTAGTGGTAGCTATGGAGAGCAGCCTTCAGGCTAAGTCTTGAAGGAATGTAAAGCAGCTTGTTTTACCAGTCTATAATCTCTTGAGTGACCAAATGAAAGAGGACCACACCAGGTATATATATAAAATATATGTATTTAGTCTTAAACACACCCCTCTAGTCTCTTTATGAGGCTAGAGTTCGAAGTACATAGGTTACAAGTCAGTTATCAACAGTAATAGCACAAATACACGTTTGGGCCCTAGGGGCATACCAAACCATATACCAAAAAAGTGGTATAAGAACCACGACTGAGCTAGACACAAGGCCTAGAGCCTGTAGAAGTGCTTGGACCACAAGGAACCACCCAAGGTAGTGACACAGGGGACCCACGGGGGACGCGTGCAGTGTGGGAACACAGCCGCGAATCACCGTTAACTTCTATGGGGAAAGTCACGGTTAGGTTTTTAAAAGAAAAGGACACTTAGAAGAGGACTTGGAGCAAACCCCTTTAGAACTAGGCAGTTCTAGAGTCAATACTCACGGGAGCACCGGAGTACTCGAGTTACCTCACCTAGGGAAGCCGGGTGCATAGGTGTCTTTTGCAGTCGGGTTTCGTCATCGATTTCAATGGCAATCTGCTGCAAAGTGCTGCTGGCGACCAAGTCGAAAGTGTCCGGGTGGATCCAAGGATGGATCGGAGATCTGAAGAACCTGAAAGCAGAGGGGACAGAGTCTGGGTCACTAGCCAGTGACCAGGAAGGCGATGAGCAGATGCCCACCGATGTTGGGTGCTTCAGGTAGGTTGATGGGTGTCTTGACTCTTCAGCCACAAGGTCCAGGAGGTATCGATGACAACCAAGAGCTGGATTCAGGCTGTCCCATGATGTCTGTTGAGTGCTGGAGTGTCGGCGACCGGATTGGACCCAACCAGCCTTGGCAACGGCAAGTCACGTAGAAACAGAGAAAGGACGTTGGTGCAGACCAGCAAGGTCTGAGGGACTAACCCAGCAAGGGTAAGTCAGGGCACGTCTAGAGCAACTAGGAAAGTCTAAGCAGAAGAAGAGTTGCCTTCGGGAGGACCCACTAGCCAACAGACTAGCGATCGCAAAGGGGCCTCGAGAGGACGCACTTGGAGCTGGCTCACCGGACACTCGTGGAGCGGAGGCCAGTGATCTTCGGTGCAGTCAGTGCTTGTGGCGGGGGCTACTCGAAGCCCAAAGCACAACTTCAAGGAAGACCAGGAAAAGTTCTTGGTATCCAGGGGTCACAGTTCCACATTACCCACGACAGCTACGTGCCTCAACTTCACTGGGATCTCAGGGCAGCCTCGGGGAAGTCTGGAAATATACCTCTGGTGATGCAAAGACTTCGGCATCCGGCAGGAGCTTCAGCAATGCAGACCGGACAGTTGCCTTTTTGGTGCCTGCCAAGCAGGCGAGTCACTCCTTGACCCCAAGGGAGATTCTTCAGTCCTCTAGTCTTCAAGTAGAGCGTCGAAGGTCCAGGATTCACGTTCAGAGTTTCGTCCAGGGATAATCTAAAGTCCTAAGGACTGGGGTCCCATACTTATACCAAGTTAGGGGGTTGGACATACTCTGGGGACCCACCTATGGGAGGGTCAGGGAAGAGGGGTGGTTACACCCATTCCCTTTGTCCAGTTTCACGCCAGAGCAGGGGCAGGTAGCCCCTGCAACCGGTTTGAACTGGACTATGCACAGGGACATCAAATGTGCCGCCAGTGCAGGACTTCAAAGCACCAGAGAGTGCTCCCGCCCAGCCCCAATACACACTATCCTGTCTGGGGAGGTGGTTACACCTCCCTGCGACAGGAAAACTATTGTCCAGGCCTCCCATGCAGGAGTTTCGGTCAGCAGCAGAGGCCAGACCTGTGTCTGTTGTGGCAGCGGCATCCATTTTGTGATGCCAGGGCTCTGAAAAGTTAATACCGGGTATGCCGGTGTGTGCATGTCTCCCCCTCTAGAAGGGTGGAATGCTACCCCCGCCACCAGAACTGGCGGGGGGGGTAGTATTCCAAGGTGTTTGACACCAAACACGGCATGTTTCCGTGCAGCCATCCCAAAGTTAGCATTTAACGCGAGTTTATAATGCACTTAAGAGTGTATGGTCAGGCTGCCCCACAAACAGCACCAGAGGATTGACTCCGAACGCTGCAGAGGGGCTCTGCTCATGCAGGGGCACCCTCTCACATAAAAACCAAGCACTCTGCCTTCAGGATCGTTAAGGCCTGCCATAGGAGTGACTTATAGGTTTATATGTGTGTGCAGTGGTAGTGATATAGGTAGCCTATACCACAGTAAGGGGTGCATGCACCACCTTACCCAGGCTGCAGTAGCAGACCTGTGGTGTCTTTTTGGAGGGCTTCCCAGGGGTGGCATAATATATGCTTCAACCCCTGGTAGGCCTCTGGGGTACCTATGCCCTGGGTACATAGTATACCATATACTAGGGACTTATAAGGGCACTCCAGAATCCAATCAAAGATGTACCTAAGGTACATGGAAACCATTTTAGAGAGGAAGCAGCTAGGCTGGGGTTCTGATTAGCAGGGCCCCAGCCAGACTAAAGTCAAAAACAGTGAAGCACCAGCAAAAAGTGGGGGTACCCATGTGAAGCAGATTCTACTCTCCTACAATAGGCATCTTACTTAACGTAAAGACAAAACTAGAAATTTGATGAAAAAAACAAAGATCACAGGGACTTTATAGTTAGACTCAGATTTCACTCGTACAAAACCAGTGAAATTCAGCAGTTATAGTTACCTGAGCTAACTATAACTTACGCCCCGCAATGCACTACTTATGACCTCAGACATTACATCATTCATGACATGGTCAGTGACATCACTCGTGACATCACTCATGACATCTCAAATGAGCTGTGAATGGAATGGAACTATAATCAATAGAACTTTATTTAGGGATAGTGTGTGTATATTAACACCCCTTTATTTTCTTTTGTGTAAGAACCATTATAATACGCAACGTGCCTAAATCAATATGGCGATAGCCTTTCACTTTAGCCTTTCACTTTAAAGTAATGTGTAGTCCATTGTTTATGTTGATGTTTGCAATCGTAAGTATGTCATTTGAGATGTCATCAGTGATGTCATCAGTGATGTCACTGGCCATGTCATGAGTGATGTAATATGTAATGTCATCAGCAGTGCATTGCGGGGGCATGAGTTATAGTTAGCTCAACTAACTATAATGGCCGAATTTCACTGGTTTTGTGGGAGTGAAATGTCCAACTAACTATAACGTCCCTGAAACCTGTGTTTTTTTCAGTGAATTTCTAAGGTTTTTTAAATGCTAATCCCTAAATATAACGTCCCTGAAACCTGTGTTTTTTTCAGTGAATTTCAAAGGTTTTTTAAATGCTAATTTCTAACTATAACGTCCCTGAAACCTATGGTTTTTTTCAGTGAATTTCAACGGATTTTTAAATGCTAATTTCTAACTATACCGTCCCTGAAACCTATGGTTTTTTCAGTGAATTTCTAAGGTTTTTTAAATGCTAATTTCTAACTATAACATCCCTGAAACCTATCGTTTTTTCAGTGAATTTCTAAGGTTCTTTAAATGCTAATTTCTAACTATGCCTACAGAGGTAGAACATGTGTAGAAAGAGGAAGAAAGGCACAGAAAGTAGCAAGAGAAATGCAGTAAGAGGGAACAGAAGTCCAGAAAGACAAAGAAAGGTACAGAAAGAAGCATGAGATATGCAGAAATAACTAACAGAGGTGCAGAAAGAGGCCTTGTTGCAAAGTCATCCTGTGCCCCCAACTTTTTGCTGACTGGTACTGGTGGTAACTGACTCTGACTAACCAGGCCCGAAGCCAGTGCTATGCTGAAAGACACTTAGAATACAGTGATAACACCTACATACACTAGGGTACACTATGGGTTGGGGTACCCCTGTGATTGGCATGACCTTGCCTGTAAGGCCCTAGTACATAATAGGGCAGGGGGATTAAAACTACCTCTAAGTCAGAGGTGCAGAAAGAAGCAGGAGCAGTGAAGAAAGAACCAACAGAGGTGCAGAAAGAGGCAAGAGGGGTACCGAAAGAGGCAAGAAAAGTGCAGACAGAAGCAAAAGATGTGAAGAAAGAGGCAAGAGAACTGTAAAAAACGGCAAGAGAGGTTCAGAAAGAGGCAGGAGAGGTGTAGAAAGCCGCAAAAGGGGTACAGAAAGAGGCACGAGGGGTGCAGAAAGAAGCAAGAGAAGTGCAGAAAAGAGCAACAGAGGTGCTTATAGAGGCAAGAGGGGTGCAGAAAGAGGCAAGACAAGTGTAGAAAGAAGCAACAGAGGTGCCAAAAGAGGCAAGAGAGGTGCAGAAACAGGCAAGAAAGGTAGAGAAAGAGGGAGCAGGGGTGCAGAAAGAGGATGGAGGGATACAGAAATTTGCAAGAGCAGTACAGAAAGAAGCAAGAGAAGTACAGAGAGAAGCAAGAGAGGTGGAGAAATAGGGAAAAGGGGTGCAGAAAGAGGCATGAGGGATGCAGACATTTGCAAGAGCAGTGCAGAAAGAACTAACAGAGGTGCAAAAAGAGGCAAGAGGGGTGCATAAACAGGTAGGAGAGATGCACAAATTGGCAAGAGGGATACAGAAAGAGGCAGGAGGGGTGCAGAAAGAAGGAAGAGAAGTGCAGAAAGAAGCAACAGAGGTGCTGAAAGAGGCACGAAGGGTGCAGAAAGAGGCAAGACAAGTGCAGAAAGAGGGAACAGGGATGCAGAAAGAGGCAAGAGAGGTGCAGAAAGAGGGGAGAGGGTTGCAGAAAGAGGCAAGAGGGGTGCAGAAAGAAGCATGTGAGGTGCAGAAAGAGGCAATAGAGGTGCAGAAAGACGCAAGAGAGGTGCAGAAACAAGCAAGTGAAGTGCAGAAAGAGGCAAGAGAATTGCTGAAAGAAGCAACAGAGGTGTAGAAAGAAGCAAGATAAGTGCAGAAAGAGGCAAGTGAGTTGCAGAAAGAAGCAAGAGCAGTGCAGAAAGAACCAACAGAGGTGCAAAAAGAGGCAAGAGGGGTGCAGAAAGACGTCGGAGAGGTGCACAAAGAGGCAAGAGAGGTACAGAAAGAGGCAGGAGGGGTGCAGAGAGAAGGAAGAGAAGTGCGGAAAGAGGCAAGAGAATTGCTGAAAGAAGCAACAGAGGTGTAGAAAGAAGCAAGAGAAGTGCAGAAAGAGGCAAGAGAGGTGCAGAAAATGGAAAGAGAACTGCAGAAAGATGCAAAAAAGGGAAGAAGGGTGCATAAAGAGGCACGAGGGGTGCAGAAAGAAGCAAGAGAAGAGCAGAAAGAGCAACAGAGGTGCTGAAAGAGACAAGAGAAGTGCAGAAACAGGCAGGAAAGGTGCAGAAAGAGGGAACAGGTGTGCAGAAGGAGGCAATAGAGGTGCAGAAAGAGAGAAAAAGGGTGCAGAAAGAGGCAAGAGGGGTGCAGAAAGAAGGAAGAGAAGTGCAGAAAGAAGCAACAGAGGTACTGAAAGAGGCATGAAGGGTGAAAAAAGAGGCAAGAGAATTGAAGAACTAGGTTGGAAAGGTGCAAAAAGAGGGAACAGGAGTGCAGAAAGAGGCAAGAGAGGTACAGAAAAAGGGTAGAGTAGTGTAGAAAGAGGCAAGAGGGGTGCAGAAAGAAGCAAGTGAGATGCAGAAAGAGGCAACGGAGGTGCAGAAAGACGCAAGAGAGGTACAGAAACAAGCAAGAGAATTGCTGAAAAAAGCAACAGAGGTGTAGAAAGAAGCAAGAGAAGTGCAGAAAGAGTCAAGTGAGGTGCAAAAAGGGGCAAGAGAGGTGCAGAAAATGGCAAGTGTACTGCAGAAAGAGGCAAGATGGATGCAGAAAGAGGGAAGACGAGTGCAGAAAGAGACAACAGGGGTGCAGAAAGAAGCAAGAGAGGTCCAGAAAGAGGCAAAAGAAGTACAGAAAGAAGCAACAGAGGTGCAGAAGGAGGCAAGAGAACTGAAGAAAGAGGCAAGAAAGTTGCAGAAACAGGCAAAAGAGGTGCAGAAAGAGAGAACAGGGCTGCAGACAGAGGCAAGAGAGGTGTAGAAAGTGGGAAGAGGGATGCAGAAAGAGGCAAGAGGGGTGCAGAAATTTGTAAGAGAGGTGCAGAAAGAAGGAACAGAGGTGCACAAAGAGGCAAGAGGGGTGCACAAAGAGGGAAGAGAGGTGTAGAAAGAGGCAAGAGAGTTGCAAAAAGAGGGAAGAAGGGTGCAGAAAGAGGCAAGAGGGGTACAGAAAGAAGCAACAGAGGTGGAGAAAGAAGCAAGAGAAGTGCAGAATGAAGCAACAGAGGTGCAGAAAGAGGCAAGAGAGGTGCAGAGAGAAGCAAGAGAAGTGCAGAAAGAAGCAAGAGAGGTGCAGAAAGATGGAAGACGAGTGCAGAAAGAGACAACAGGGGCGCAGAAAGAAGTAAGAGAGGTCCAGAAAGGGGCAAAAGTGTAGAAAGAAGCAGCAGAGGTGCAGAAGGAGGCAAGAGAACTACATAAAGAGGCAAGAAAGTTGCAGAAACAGGCAAAAGAGGTGCAGAAATAAAGAATAGGGGTGCAGACAGAAGCAAGAGCAGTGCAAAAGATCCAACAGAACTGCAGAAAGAGGCAAGGGGGTGCAGAAAGAGGCAACAGAAGTGCAGAAAGAAGGAGCAGAGGTGCAGAAAGAGGCAAGAGGAGTACAGAAAGAGGGAAGAGAGGTGTAGAAAGAGGCAAGAGAGATGGGCAAAGAGGGAAGAAGGGTACAGAAAGAGGCAAGAGGGTGCAGAAAGAAGCAACAGAGGTGGAGAAAGAAGCAAGAGAAGTGCAGAAAGAAGCAACAGAGGTACAGAAAGAGGCAAGAGGGGTGCATAAAGAGGCAAGAGAAGTGCAGAAAGAAGCAACAGAGGTGCAGAAAGTGGCAAGAGAAATGTAGAAAGAGGCAAGAGAGGTGTAGAAACAGGCAGGAGAGGTGCAGAAAGAGGTAGCGGGGTACAGAAAGAGGAAAAGGAGGTGCAGAAAGAGAGAAAAAGGGTGCAGAAAGAGGCAAGAGGGGTACAGAAAGAAGCAAGTGAGGTGCAGAAAGAGGCAACATAGGTGTAGAAAGAGGCAAGATAGGTGCAGATAGTGGAAGAGATGAGCAGAACGAGGCAAAAGAAGTACAGAAAAAGAAAGAAAGGTGCAGAAAGAACCAACAGAAATGCAGAAAGAGGCAAGAGAGGCGCAGAAAGAAGCAAGAGTGGTTTGCACACCATTAGTTCCAATTTAATACCCACATTTAGCAATAAGTAACAGGTAATCATTCTAGGTTCACAAAGGGCCTTCCACCACGCAGGAACACTTGTCGCTGCATTTTTAGTAACGCTTGAGCAGTTTGAGCTAGAAACAAGGTTTTTTTTGTTCAAATCTGCAGATTATGAAGCAGATGATGGATTATGTGGCAAATGCGGAAAATGTATAATTGTGCAAAAGTCAGTGCAGCCAAACAGTTGCATAATTCCAGTGGACATGCTCATACCTCTGACTAGGTACAGAAGTGCTCCTCAGTGGTTCCTTCTATTTTTTGTCTCATTGAGTTTATAGTTTAGCTTCTATGGAAACGAGGAAGACTAAACCTGAAGTTACCACTCCACAACACAGACTATCATACCACACAATTACTCTCCATAACACATAATCCCACTCTACATAATTCCTATACACTAAATACCACATACTTTCTATCCATATAATTTCACTGCACAACATACCACATAATTCCACTACACACAACCTGCATCCACTCCACTCCAAGAAACATTAATAAAACACTTTTACATTTACAACGCCAATAGCTCTAACTCTCGCAAATGCAAAACCTATTACATTGCAAATGCTTCTTTAACTAGTAGTCACGTTTGCAGAGAGGTGGAGAAAGGGGGCTGGGCCTCTGTCCACCACTCAGGAATTCTGCTGCGTAGGATTTACAAGAGGTACCAGGAGGGCTTCTTGGCCCCCAAAGTCCCTCAGGAGAAAAGTGGACTTCATCCCCCAACCCGTAGTGTGCCAGGAGGTGCATTTGCAGAGTGGTTGAGAAAGGGGGGCATGGCCTCTGAAGACCTCTTAGCAATCCCACTGTGTGGGACTTACTGGAGGTAACAGGAGGGGTAGTTGGCCCCCAAGGACAACCTTGGGGGACAACTACCCCTCCTATTACCTCCAGTAAGTCCCACACAGCAGCATTTGTAAGTTCTCATAGCAGTCCATGCCCCCTTTGCCCACCAGTCTGCAAACGAGCTCCCCGGCGCACTCTTGGATGGGGAGTGAAGACCCCTTCGCTGCTGGGGGTGGTTAGGGGCCAACTAGCCTACCTGTTTCCTCCAGTAAGCCCCACACAGTGGGATTGCTGAGAGGTGGACACAGGCCACGCCCCCTTTTTCTACCACTCTGCAACATTGCCTCCTGGCGCGCTCTTGGTTGGGGGAGGAAGTCCCCTTACCTCCTGAGGGTCCCTGAGGGCCAACTAGCCCTCCTGTTACCTCCAGTAAGCCCACACAGCTGGATTGCTGAGAGTGGTCTGAGGCCACACCCCCTTTTTACACCACTCTGCAAATCTGCTGCCTGGCGCACTGCTGCTCGGGGGATGAAGTCCACTTTAGTCCTGAGGTCCTCAGGACACAAGAGGACCTCATCGCCCCACCAGCAGTGCGCCAAGGGGCGCATGTGCAGAGTGGTGAAAAAAGGGGCGTGGCCTCAGACCACCTCTCAGCAATCCCACTGTGTGGGGCTTACTGGAGGTACCTGGTGGGCCAGTTGGCCCCCTAGGGACCCTTAAGATGCGAGGGGACATGATTCCCCAACCCAGAATACGCCAAGATGCGCGTTTGCAGAGTGCTACAGGGAGAGGGCGGGGCCTTCAGCGAGATGCCGGTTTTTCTATACTTTTCATAATTTTTGGAAGGAGTGCTGTGTGGCCCCCTTCTCTTACTATTTTTTGGGCCATGGGGACCCCATCCCCCAGGGCCTTAGTCATTTTTTTCACTTTAAAAAAAAAAACAGGAAGGGGCCGCGTGGCCCCCCTCTCTGAACCTCTTTTGGCATCGGGCCAAATCCCCGAATCCTGCCCTTTTTTTTGTACTATTACTATTGGAGGGGGCAACGTGGCCCCCCTCCTGTGGCCAATTTTGGCCCTGGGGACCCCATCCCTCGGGCCGGGCCTTATTTAAAAAAAAAAAGTATAATAATTATATTCGGGAGGGGGGCCGCGTCGCCCCCCTTCCCTGGGCCACTTTTGGCCCCGGGGACCCCATCCCCCGGTGCATGCCCAATTCTTTATTTATTTTTTTATAGGGAGGGGGGCCATGTGGCCCCCTTCCCAGGCCATTTTTGGCCCCGGTACCCCATCCCCCGGGGCATGGCTAATGCTTTTTATATTATTTTTTTTAAAGGGAGGGGGGCCAAGTGGCCCCCCTCCTGGGCCACTTATGGCCCCAGGGACCCCATCCTCTGGGGCCGGCCCTCAAGTTGTGGACCGTGGGGGGAGCCCCAATGCCCCCACGGTCCCTGCCGGCTCCCTGCCTCCTGCGGGAGCCAGCATTGCTTTTGGACAAGGAGAGCTGCTAACATGCAGCTCCCCTTGCCCAAAAACAATCTGCTGTGCTGCTTGGAAGTGAGAGCAGGTTTCCTGCTCTCGCTTCCAAGAAGCAAAGCAGTGTTTGCTAAGGCAGGGCGGGAGCCGTGCTGCCGCCGTGCCATAGCAAACGACAATGTCCCGGGGGTGGGCACCCCGGGACATTGCAGGAGCCGGCCCTGGGGGGTGGTGGTCCCCAGGGCCATCAAGGGCTCCAGGAGGGGGGCCGTGTGGCCCCATCCCATCATTATTGAAGCCCCAGGGAGGTGGTAGTCCCGGGGCTTGGGGGGCCCGCGAGGCCCCCCCATGATAATGAATAAAGCCCCGGGGAGGTGGTGGTCCCCAGGGCTTGGGGGGCCTGAGAGGCCCCCACAAATAATTAATGAAAGCCCCGGGGAGGTGGCAGTCCCCGGGGCTTGGGGGGCCCGCGAGGCCCCCTGCCTCATATTACAAAATGCCCCGGAGAGGTGGTGGTCCACGGCGCAGCATGGGGGGGCAGGAGCCCCCCAAGCAGTTTTTTTTTAAAAAGCCCTGGGGAGGTGGCAGTCCCTGGGGCTGCGGGGGGCCGCGTGCCCCCCCACACATCATCAGCAAAGCCCCTGGGAGGTGGTGGTCCCTGGGGCTGCAGGGGCCCCCATGGGCCCCCGCTACATAAATTTTTGATTGCCCCTGGGACCTGGCCCACCCGGGGGTTTAAGGAAAACAAAGCGCAGGAGTCTGCTCTTTGTTTTTTTTTTCAGTCCGGATCTGGGCACCCAGCGCGAATTCGGCAGATTTTTATAAAAAAAATGGTTTTTTTTGGCCCTGGGGGTCCTTGTGGGACCCCCATAGCAGGCCTATGGGGTCAGGGTCAGTGGAGAGGTGTGGTGCAGCGACCAGGGCAGCTGACTTCGGAGCAGAGGGCTCATGGTTCGATCCCCGGCTCCGGCGGCAGCTAAGCTCTGCACTATGTGACTCTGGGCAATAGCTCACTTAATTTCCACGATGCCCCCCAGCGCCTTGAGACCCGTAAGGGTGAGTAGTTTGCACTTAAAAAAATACGGATTTACATTTACATTTTTATTTTAGGGTGTTTCTACCCTGCCCCCTTTTCTTGTTTTTTGTTTTTTCTCCTGTTTTCTTGTGACTCGGTTACCGAGTCACAAGATGGCTGCCAACACATTCTGGTTTGAAGTGTTGGCAGCCAATCAGAATGAAGCTCGTGGCCAGGAAGATTCGCGAATCCTCCTCGGTGCTCAAATATCGATATTTTTCTTTTTTGAATTTCTCAGCAACTACTGAATGGATTTATATTGTTTAAAAAAAGCACGCTTTCTAGACCAAGGCCTACCTTTTTGCCAAATTTGGTGTAATTCCGTTCAGCAGTTCGAGCTGTAGCTTTGTCTAAAGTTTCCTATGGAAATTAACAGGGGAAAATGCGTTTTTTCGGCCCCTGCTTGACGAATCACCCCCAACCTTACAAGACAGGAGCTGACCTGAGCTGGTCATAAGTTTGGAAAATTTCATGAAGATTCGTTAAACGGCGCCAAAGATATTGGCAAAAGAAAAAACACTTTTTGAATAGAAACAAGGTCCTAACTATAACTACCTACTGGCGACCGCCACTAGGTAATATATGTATTTATATATATATATATATATATATATATATATATATACATACATATTATTTTCCTCTGCTTCTCTTTTGCATAATTCATGCGGCTCTCTATGCCTGAAGGGTGGCACTGTGCAAATCCTTTGCTTAAAAACTTTGATAGAAAAGCAGACATTGAGGTGAGCAAATTCAGAGTGTTGCTGGTGTTGTAGGGTGCTCTATACAGGATCTGCTTTCCACCTAAACTTGGTCACTACTCAGAGATTGCTGTGCAAGTGGCTTTGCATGGCTTCATAAATCTGTTGTTTATATTTGCATCACGCTTGTTCCACATTGCGTGGTGCAAGCATGATGCAAACTACTCATTAATATGCCCCTTGGTCTGCACGCATCCAGTGCCCATCCACAAACACAGATTACAGCCATCCCATATGGTGAGATGATCAGGGTGCGTCGCAACTGTAGTACTAACATGGACTTTGAAACAGAATTGGGCAATCTGGAAAAAAGATTTATAAATAGGGGTTACTCTAGGCAGATCATATCTAAGGCAAAGCATAGGATTAATCAAGTCAAACGCAAAGATCTCTTGCAGAACAGGCGTAGCCCGGGAAGGAACAGCAAGGTAAACAGAAAAACAAAACCGGCGCTTGTTGTTCCCTTCAGTGCGGCTAGTCCTGACCTGCATAAGATTTTATACAGGCATTGGCACATCTTAAGAATGGATGAGACATTAAAGAAGACCATCACGGAAAAGCCAAACATTGTACATAGTCGAGGGAAGACACTTAGACAGACCCTTTGCCATAGTTATCTGAAACCCAAATTAGCAACTACATGGCTTCCAGCTTTGCCAAATGGTTTTTATAAGTGCGGTCAATGCAATATGTGCTGCCTTGCTAAGAATAAACTGACAGAGTTTCAGTATAACACACAAAAAACATATACAATTAAAAATGTCATCAATTGCAACTCAAAACATGTGGTTTATTGTATCATATGCTTCTGTGGTTTGATCTATGTGGGCAGCACCATCCGACCCTTAAAGGAACGGATCCAGGAACATGTACGAGCCATTAAAAATAAGAACACAGAATATCCGTTGGTAGTACATTATAACAGCATTCACACAGCAGAGGGCCAAATGAAAATCTCATTTCATGGGATCGAAACATTAACGAATGCCGGAAGAGGTGGGGACAGAACCCTACACCTAAGACAACTTGAGAGTAGGTGGCTTATAAGACTTAGGGCTGTGGACATGGGCCTCAATTTAGATAGGGAATTACATACTTTCCTATAAAGAAGAACTTGACTGATAATTTGATAAAAGCTGTTTATATGTGAATGTTCTGTTGTATTGCAGTATGATCCCAATGTCCCAATGTCCAAATTATCATCTATGTCTATAGTGCAAATATAGCAAATCCACTATATGTATAATGATCAGATGGCAATGTATATGGGCTAAAATGTTATGTGAATATGTTTTTAAATCTATGCTATTCAGGACAATTGAGAATAACATCTTGCGATTCCTCTTGGTAATGCCTTTCCTCTCCCCTCTCTTTTTTTTTTTTTTTGGCTTCTCTCAATTATATTTTTGTCATAACATGTAAAGAGCTATGCACTTATAACAGCATGGAGCTATTGTTTTTCCTTGCCATATCTATCTTACTGAATATGATTGCTGTACCATTTAGGTTTTTTTTTTGGTTTTTTTGGGACTGTTAGACAACATTGTGCTTCTGTCTACATTACAAGAAAAATTTGTGTGTTCATGCAGTTGTTGTTTAGGTAGGTCAAAGTGAAAAATGAAAGAATCCCCACATAATTGGGTCTCCCTTACACTGGGTGTCTTGCATTCTATTTTCTTTGTCTTTTCTCCTCTACGTAATATATTAATCAGACTTTTTACATATTCAGCCTTTCAAGTTTTTTCTCACCACTTAGTAGTGGCGATTGGGCTGAATAATGGAAGCGTTTGCATTCTCCTTGTTTCATTCTTGTGGTTCGAAATGTTGGTTGGTTTTGACATCTTTTTATCACTTAGAAATGGCGACCGTATCAAGTAGGAGAAGTGTTCTTATCCTCCTCTTTCTATTTCTATTATCTCGTGTCTTGGATTTAAGTGCTGGTTTCCGGACAGTGTTTGACTATTGTCGGGACTCTTTTACTGTGCAGTCTGGCCTTGAACGCAGGTAATTTTTTGGATTGTATATGTCTTATACCTATTTACTTTAGGTGATGTAAGAGTGAGATGACTCTGCAATTACATTTCTAAGTTTTTCTGTTTTTTATGCAGGTGTATCAAGACCTGCTTGAATTGTTAAGATATGTAGCGGTAGCGATGTCTATTTGATTCTCCCTGCTACAGGTACTGTATGCTACGTCTTGTGTTGATGTTTTTGTTGAGTGTTGGAATGTAAGCTGTTATATGGATTGGGTTCCCTAGCTTACAGATGAATAAGATCTATACCTCATATTAGCGGATCGCCAACAATTTAGGGTAATAGCCTCTATATAGTAAGCTTGGCAATGCTCAGAGGGTGCTATATGTGATTGCAAATTGCAGTGGTAGCTATTTTTAGAATTTGGTTGGGTTTATATTGGTTTAGTAACATCCATTTATGTTTTGCTCAGTGAGGTGGTGGCTCGCCAACATAGGAGTCTGAGGGTTAGTAGTTTTGTATAGATTATAGTTTTGTATATATTATATTTATCTTACATAGACCTTTTTTATGGTATTCTTATTAGGCATTTTGCTCTTTATACCCATTAGGTGACACACCCATAATACGGGTTGGTACCCTTCATATGGAAGAATACGTTCTAAATACTGTAATCCCTTTTCTATTGAACTTAGGTAAGATACAGCTCATTTTTTGCGTTCAAAAGGTTGCGGCCAGTAGGTTGCCTACACTTTTACTTATTCATTTATTGATCTCCTATTTGGTAGTGGATTCTATTTCTTACTATCTCTCTTTGGCATACATAGTTGTATTTGTCTCGTAATAAGACTTGGCATTTACCAGTATGCCGTGTATGTATATGATTTTAATTCTCTAATCTGGGAATGAGGATCTCCATCCTCGGATTTTGGTGGCTCTTTCACTTTATACATAGATGTATGGAGTGAAGGTTCTACTATACAAAAAAAATCTATCTGCTTCTGCAACACATCACGTGGTTTTCTGTCTTGGTATGGTGCTAGTTTCGGGCTTTTCTTTTCTTTTTGTTTGTTTCACCATTCTTGGAGTAAAATGATTATAAGGTTAACAGTGTTGCTGTCACCTTCTTTGCACTCGGATTTTAACGTAGTTTTTATTGTGCATATAGTGATGTTGGTCTTTGATATATTGTTTTTAACTGTAGATTCAATATTGTTTGCAGCCTTGAGAAAGTCCTTTTGGACGAAACACGTGTCGGCTGCCTTTTTGGAAATCGGTATTGATATGAAATAAAGGATTTACCAAGGAAAACAGAGTCTGCTCTATGGACTTCTTTTGATACATATTTGGTTGATCTAAACCAGTCGTACAATATCTGGACTTCTTGGTGTGCCTCAGCATTTTGTTGCATTGTGTATTTCAACTCCAGGTGGGCATGTTGCTTCACCTTGAGAGTTGATTTTGCCTCCTGTCGGCAGAGGGAGGTCCTTTTTTTGCTTGGAGAGCACCACAACCTACCAAATTCCGGTGAAGCTATTATCCGACGAACAAAGGGTACAGATGTGCATGTGAAAAATGGCATTTCTGCTGTGTTTTGTGTAATGAACTACTCAGAGATCGCTGTGCAAGTGGCTTTGCATGGCTTCATAAATCTGTCGTTTATATTTGCATCATGCTTGTTCCACATTGCGTGGTGCAAGCATGATGCAAACTACTCATTAATATGCCCCTTGGTCCCCTGCCTTGAAGTAAATAAAAAATTTAAAGGTGTAGGCTAGGGATACCATATTCCCTAGGCCCGAGCCCCCCCGGAGCCAAAACTAAAAATAAATTGTCCATTTTTGCCATGAACCCAAGGGACTCCGGTGGGATCGGTAAAAAAAAATGGAGTCAGGAGCCACGTTCTTCAAACATAGCCCCTGGGGAGTCCACCCCTGGGGCTGCATTGTTCTTTAAAGAGGAGGGGGAGTACAGCCCCCCTCCCTGAGCCAATATATTCCTGTGGAGCCTATCCCTGGGGTTACATTGCATAATGGGAGAGTGCTTGTGGCCCCATTCCATGGCCCCCGCATTCAGGAACAGTGAACACATCGCTGTAGTTACAGTCCGTGACTTCATGGGTAGATCTACTCATTGTAGCAGGATCTTCGATCCCACATGGACCTGAGTATATGCGGTGAGACGTCAAAGGGGGCCCGGGAGAGAACTTTGTGCGGCGAGGACACTTGTGATTTTAATCTGCACCTACACACGCTTTTCACTGATCACCAGCACTCACTTAGGGTTACAACGAGTTGACAGCACAAATGCTTACCTGCAAGCCGAAATGGTGCTTTCTGGAAGCCGTAGTCCGTCAAGGGTGACTGCGATGATGCGTTCATGCTATTGGTCAACTCAGCTGGGCTTCCACCAATGGGAGCCAAATGGATTATTTGAAAGGTGGCAGGTGACAGTTTCTGGTGTTTGGCAATTGAAGAAGGCATTCCAGCCGAAACGCCACTTGCCTCTCACTCTGCAATAAAGGTGTTCTCCTTGGCTCCCCGTTGTGTCCCTCCAGTTCTTTCCCTCCAGGGGGAGGTAGCTTTCTGTGTATATATATATATATATATATATATATATATATATATATATATATATATATATATATATATATATATATATTATCTACTGGCGGTCGCCAGTAGATAGTTATAGTTGGGACCTATTATCCATAGGAAATCCGCGACATTCTATTTGAAATAACGTTGGCGCCGGTTGACAAATCTTCGCGAAAGTTTCCAACTTGTTGGGGCGCTCCGCTCCTACCCTGAAAGTCTCGGGTTGATTCGTCAAGCAAGGGCCGAGAAAAAAGGGGGGTCCCAAAGCGCGTTTTCCCCATTCATTTTTCCATAGGAACCTTTAGTTGCAGCTACAGCCCGAACTGCTGAACGGAATTACACCATTTGGCAAAGAGGTAGCCCTTGGTTCAGACTGGTGCCGTTTGCTTAAATGGTGTAAATCCGTTCAGTAGTTCCTGAGAAAATCAAAAGTAAAGTCACATATATATCTATGGCCGAGTAGGGTCCGCGTACCCTCAGCGCACCCTGCGCGCACCGTCCCGATCACGAGCTGCATGCTAATTGGCTGTCAGCTGGCTGTCAACACTTCAAACCAGGAAGTGTTGGCAGCCATTTTGTCCCTCGGTAGAACCGAGGCACAAAAACAAGTGCGCAAAACGCACAAAGGGGGCAGGGTAGAAACACCCTGACCCCCTAGGTCTGCTCAGGGGGTCCCACAAGGACCCCCTGGGCAGAAAAAAGCATTTTTTTTTTCAAAATCGGCGGGATGCGCTTAGGGTGCGCGGATCCCACTGATTAAAAAAAAACCCCACAAGAAACAAGTGCGCAAAACGCACAAACGGGGCAGGGTAGAAACACCCTGACCCCTAGGTCTGCTCAGGGGTCCCACAAGGACCCCCTGGGCAGAAAAAAAAAAAAAAAAAAGACCGGCATGTGCCGAGGCCCCGCCCCTCCCTGCAGCAGTCTGCAAGCGCGCCCCCTGGCGCGTTTTAAGAAGGGGAAGTAATTCCCCTTGAATACTGGGGTCCCTGGGGGCCAACTAGCCCCACCAGGAACCTCCGGTATGCGCCAGGGGGCTGCGTTGCAGAGAGGTGTACAGAGGCCACGCCCTTTTTACACCTCTCTGCAACACAGCTCTGTGGCGCTTTTTGGAAGTACATGGTGGGCTAGTTGGACTCCAGGGACCCTCAGGATTCAAGGGGACTTAATCCCCCAACTTAAAACGCGCCACGGGGCGCGTTTGCACAGTGGTGAAGGGTGGGGCGGGGCTTCAGGTGACATGTGTGCAAACAGGCCCCGTGGCGCGTTTTAAGATGAGGAATTAAATCCCCTTCAATCCTGAGGGTCCCTGGGGGCCAACTTGCCCAACAGGTACGTCCAGAAAGCGCCACAGAGCTGCGTTGCAGAGAGGTGTAAAAGGGGTGTGGCCTCTGTACACGTCTCTGCAACGCAGCCCCTGGCACATACTGGAGGTTCCTGGTGGGCTAGTTGGCCCCCAGGGACCCTCATGATTCAAGGGGACTTAATCCCCCAACTTAAAACGCGCCACGGGGCGAGTTTGCACAGATGTCACCTCAGGCCCCGCCCCTCCCTTCACCATTGTGCAAATATTCCTCTAAAATCAGCCGAAATACGAATTCCGATTTACTCACCTGTTATCAGGAGAGACCTCAATGCTGCATCTTTCAGCCCAGTACTGATCCTGAAAAGTAATTTTAACCGTACTTACCAGTAACTTGAATTTCCTTCCATAGGATATCATTGCCTGCTTTTTGCTGAAAATGTTTCTAAGTGTTGATTTTTGAAACATACAAATATTCCTCTAAAATCAGCCGAAATAGGAATTCCAATTTACTCACCTGTTATCAGGAGAGACCTCAGTGCTGCATCCTTCAGCCCAGTACTGGTCCTGAAAAAGTAATTTTAACCGTACTTACCAGTAACTTGAATTTCCTTCCATAGGCTAACATTGACTGGTTTCACTTGGAAATTCTTCTAAGTGTGGAGTTTTGGAACTTTATAATATTCCTCTAAAATCAACCGAAGTACGAATTCCAATTTACTCACCTGTTATCAGGAGAGAACCCAGTGCTGCATCTTTTAGCCCAGCACTGACCCTGAAAAGTAATTCTAACCGTACTTACCAGTAACTTATATTTCCTTCCATAGGAATCCATTGTCTGGTTTTCAGCAGAAAAGTTTCAAAGTGTCGATTTTCACAAACTACAAATATTCCTTAAAAATCGCCTGTGTGACTTAAACGCATTCTTTCAACTGTTTACAGGAGATGCACCAGTGCTGGTTCCAGGATCCACCTCTGAGTAAGAAAAAGTAACGATAACACTACTTACCTGCTAAGTGAATTTCCTCCCATAGGATAACATTGGTGATTCTATATGAAAAAGTTTCTAAGTGTCAACTTTTAAAATACAATAATATTCCTTAAAAATCACTACTGTAACCAAAGCGCTTTTACTCAACTGTTTACAGGAGATGTCCCAGGACTGAATCTAGGATCCAGTCCTGTGGTTAGAAAAGTAATCCATAAAGTAACTAATTGCATTTAACTAGAAATTCACATTGAGCTCAATGTTGCATTGTTTTTGAAATTGTGTTGCCCATTGCAACAACTGTAACTACTGTACTTAAAAGTCTATTGCCTATTTGCAAAGTATTTAAACTAAAGTAATTCATTCTGAGAAAGTATATTTTGTAATGTTATGTATAATGTAATTACAATGTAATTTAAAAAATAAAATATCTAAAAATAAATAGTTTAAAAAAATGTTGTAAATCAGTATTAAAAAAATAAATATAACAATTAATATATTTAAAAATTGTCATTTACAAAACCTTTGAAATTCACTGAAAAAACCATAGGTTTCAGACACGTTATAGTTAGGAATTAGCATTTAAAAAACCTTTGAAATTCACTGAAAAAACCATAGGTTTCAGACACGTTATAGTTAGGAATTAGCATTTAAAAAACCTTTGAAATTCACTGAAAAAACCATAGGTTTCAGGCACGTTATAGTTAGAAATTAGCATTTAAAAAACCTTAGAAATTCACTGAAAAAACCATAAGGTTTTAGGGACAGTTATAGTTAGTTGGACATTGCACTCGTACAAAACCCGTGAAATTCCCCCATTATAGTTAGTTCAGGTAACTATAACTCGCGCCCCCGCAATGCACTGCTGATGACGTCTGGCAGCGCGAGAATACTTCAAAAATATATATATACACATACATATTTTTTTCCTCTGCTTCTTTTTTGCATAATTCATGCGGCACTCTACGCCTGAAGGGTGGCACTGTGCAAATCCTTTGCTTAAAAACTTTGATAGAAAAGCAGACATTGAGGTGAGCAAATTCAGAGTGTGGCTGGTTGTAGGGTGCTCTATACAGGATCTGCTTTCCACCTAAACTTGGTCACTACTCAGAGATTGCTGTGCAAGTGGCTTTGCATGGCTTCATAAATCTGTTGTTTATATTTGAATCACGCTTGTTCCACATTGCGTGGTGCAAGCATGATGCAAACTACTCATTAATATGCCCCTTGGTCCCCTGCCTTGAAGTAAATAAAAAATGTAAAGGGGTAGGCTAGGGATACCATATTCCCTAGTCCCGAGCCCCCCCGGAGCCAAAACTAAAAATAAATTGTCCATTTTTGCCATGATCCCAAGGGACTCCGGTGGGATCGGTAAAAAAAATGGAGTCAGGAGCCACGTTCTTCAAACATAGCCCCTGGGGAGTCCACCCCTGGGGCTGCATTGTTCTTTAAAGAGGAGGGGGAGTACAGCCCCCCTCCCTGAGCCAATATATTCCTGTGGAGCCTATCCCTGGGGTTACATTGCATAATGGGAGAGTGCTTGTGGCCCCCCTTCCATGAGCCATCATAGGCCTCAAGGAGCCTGACCCAAGGCAAAAATGCTAAAGAAGGTAAGGGGGAGCCCCCTCCCCAAGCCTTCAACAGCCCCGGGGATCTTATCCTCCATGGCTGATATAGTTTTCATTTAGGGGAGGTGGGCTGCACCCCGGGGCCAAATTTCCAAAAGAAGGGCAGGTGGGATACTCAGCCCCCCTTCCTGAGCCTCTAAAGGGGATAGGGTGGCTAAAGGGAGAGGGGGCCATGCGACCCACCGTCAGAACCATATTAAGCCCTGGGGATCCCATCCCCCAGGCCTTATGTATTTTAAAGGGGATGAAGCCACATGGCCCAACTCCCTGAGCCTTATTCGACCCTGAGTACCCCATCCACCAGGGTCTTGTTTTTCAAAGGAGAGGGGGCCGCATGACCCACTTTCCTGAACCTCACTGGGACCTGGGACTCCTCCCCCTGGGCTTTTTAAAAAAAAGGGGAGGAGCCACATGCTTCCCTCCCTGAGCCTTATTAGTCCATGGGGAACCCATCCCCAGGGCCTTATGTTTATTTAGGAGGAGGTGGCATGTATCCCCCCTTTCTGAGCCTCATTTGGCCTAGGAGACCATCCCCAAAGGCTTTTTTTAAAGGGTACGGGGGTAATATGGTTCCCTTACCTGAGCCTTATTGGTTCCTTCTCCTTGAGCCTTAAAAATGCCCTGGAGAACTCATCCCCCAGTACTTTTTAAAGGCTAGTATAGGGGGCTGCACTGTTCCCCTCCCCTAGCCTTTATTCGCCCTGGGGACCCCATCCCCCTTGTCCTGCCTTTAATATGGGGGGATGCCTCCCTGCCCTCCCAGGGCCACCACCATACACTTGTTTGGGCCGTTGGGGGAGCCCCAAGGGCCCCATGGCCCCAGATGGCTCCCTGCATGCTGCGGGAGCTAGAATTGCTCCCATCCGCATGGAGCAGCTACTTATGTTGCTCCCTTCGGGTAAACATAGCAAACACTACAAGATGATGGACGGAGTTCTGAAAATTTTCAATCACTCACCCCCAGTCAAGATATCTGTGTTTAATCCATCATCCTTTTGCTCACAATGTCACCCCAGTTTGGACCCAGCCATATGTAAATCAGTCTTGACCATGTTCCTCATGGGAACACTCCAGCCCGAACTGCCAGGCCAGGTCCTCCCTGGACCGGAAGGAAGCATCCTGGAACCGGTTTCGGAGTATCACCCTCATCAGCCAGGCTAGCTTGATTCAATGAGGAACAGCGTAAAGGCTGATTTGCATATGGCTGGGCCCAAACTGGGGTGGCATAGTGAGCAAAAGAATGATGGATTAAACCCATATCTTTTGACTGGGAATGAGTGGTTGAAAAGCTTCAGCACTCAGTCCATCATTTGTTGTATTTGCTATGTTAGCCCTAAGTGGTTAAGGGAATGCGCAGACATGGGTCTCTTGCTCGCTGTACCACTGGATTTAAGCTAGCCTGGCTGATGACTCCGAAACCGGTCCCAGGATGTTGTCCTTTTTGCCTCCGGAAAGGCTATCTCTTGATCTGTTTCCCTGCCTGGATCTGTGTGGGCAGGGAAACAGATATCAAGGATGCTCCCAGTCAACATTTGTAAAGCTCCCGCCCGTGGGCAGCAGACTCAGGAGCCTATTTACGAAAACATCACACAGCCCAGCAACTCACCTTGCTGTGCAGCACTGGGTGACAGGGAAAGGGCAGGAATGCGCTGTATTAAAGGTATTAAGGCACATTCCTGCCTTTTCCTCTGCGCTAACATGCACAATTGTTTTTGTGTTTTTGTTTTACAGGATTGTTCGCTGTAAATCCAGCCTATTTACCAAAATCTTGTTTGCCCACAGAGTGGCCTGGTTGGGTCCAATGGTCAAAAAATTCAAGGGAGACTGTATCATTGTTAATTTTGCTAACCAATTTGTAGCTGGGGAAGTGATTTGTTTTTCTTCCCAGGTTCTCGCTCAGCAAAGTAATGTGAAGGTTTTGCCATTGGGGCACTTCTTTAGAGATTTGGGCTTGAGGGGTTGTGCCTCTTATCAGCCTCTGAGAGTACTGTACTCTGTGCTTACTAACACACATTATTCCACCCTATCTGTGGAGTATAGCATAGTTTGACTTGACAGCTCTCCTTTGCTGTCTAATGTGGCTTGTGGTCAGGAAACTAATGCTCCTGTCAAAGGAATTTCTATGCCCTTTGCCTTGACCTGATATTGGAAGCTGACTTTAGTCTTACTACTGAGTCACCTATGGCACTTTTGCTGCAAAATGTGACTTGCGGTCATGAATCTAATACTACTGCCAAAGGAATTTATATGCCTCCCGCACCCAACCTGATACTGGAAGCCGACTGCAACACTACCATATAGTCCCCAAAGGCACTATCCTTCCCTGCAAACAAGGTTAAGATGCTGAGCTGGAATATTGCCGGGCTTCCCACTAAATTTCCAATGGAGAACAGGTTGGATTTATTTTTACATCTTATGACATTATCCTCTTTCAGGAGACTTGGGCTCCCAGCGATTTATTTAGTGATGGCTTCATCTGTTTCTCTGCCCCTTCTCTATCTTCCAGGATGAGAAGGGCTTGTGCTAGCTGCCTGGTTCATGGCCACCCTTGACTACATCCTTCTCCCTATTCCTACCCACAACATGTTAATCCAGGCATATTAAGTGAGGTGGTCCAAAACTTTTAGTTTCGTGCTCATTCATTTTTATAATAATTTCTCATCTAATGTTAATCCTAGCTTTGTTTCTCTTTTTGAATTTATTGGTGATTTGGAACATAGACTTATATGTGCAGATAATGGCCTTAACATTGGTCTCGCTGAGGATTTCAACGCAACACTCGGCTTTGAGGAAGATGGCCCTGCTCGTCTAGAATTACACATTTTCAAACCTTACTCCAAAGGAGCCCCTGCTGGCAAAAGGGACTGTAGATGTTCGATGTTACTTCCTTATTTGCTTAATTTAAGTTTATGCAATGTATATGAATGGGCTGCCACACATTGTCTTTCAGTGACTACCTTTATTGGAGGAACAGGGGCGTTTGCCATTGATGATATTTACTCCGTCATGAATTTTCATGATTTTAATGTGTGCGTTGGGGTCATCCTTTGCACATTTAGTGATCACAACCCTCTTTCCATTACACTGGCTTGCCCGAAGTCTTGCTCTCGAGCCACTGCCGTAGGGGGCACTAGCATCCTTCCAAGTAGCAATGGGCATAGGCTAGTTTGGAAAACTGTCAACCTGAATGTTGATCTGAGCAGGCTCTTTGCAGATAATCAGAGCACACTCTATTCCTGTCTCAGTCACAATTCCACCTGTAGTGTGGATCCTTTTGTCATCTTAGGGGACACCATTAAATCATACTTTCTGAAGCCCATTGTACATACCATGCCGCATGCTGCCTCCTGTTTTGGCAAGGCCTGCAGGGAGGATAACAGATGCCTGCATTGTGACCTTAGATCGAGTCTGAGTGATCCGGTGAAGAAGATCTTACAACTCAGCCATTAGCAGAAGAAAGGAAGATTTAAGGGAGGAAGAATGAACCACTCTGGTTACCGCTTGTAGCACCAGAAACACTTGTTTGTTCTGGCATACCATTAACAATAAAAAACTTTTTAAAACAGACACAAATCTATTATGCACTAACATTAGCGCAGATGCCTGGGTGGACAACTTCAAACAAGTGTACCACACATCAAACATCAATAGGAGGGAGCCGGATTATGGCTTGCCTGCTTTCCCACTAGGTAATGAATTCACTGTGGAAGAAGTTGCTAAAGCCATCCATGAAAGTCTTATGTATAAAGCTCCAGGGCCAGATGGGCTTCCTATGGATCTATATAAGCTGGAAGTGGGCTTGTGGGCACCCATCATTGCCAACTATGTCAATATAGTTAGTAAGACCGTCTTGCCCAAGTCATGGCATTCTGCTATTATTGTCCCCATCTTCAAAAAAGGGAACAGGGCTTCTCCCTTCTGTTACAGACCCATTTCCCTACTGGATTCCTCCATGAATATCATTGGCTGGGTTATCCTTGAGAGAATTATGACATTGATCACCGATAACCATATTATTTCAAATATTGAATATGTGTTTAGTATGGCCTGGTCACCCAAGAACAGTGTCTCAATTTATATTTATTAATTAATAAATACACCCTGGCCAAACGAGGCCTCGTCGATCTTGCTTTCATGGACCTAGCTTACGCCTTTGATAGCATGCTCAGATCCAAACTCTGGGCAGTGTTGGAATCAATGGGGCTTGATCCCGGGTTGGTGTCCTTCCTATGTGCTATGCACTTTTACCTCAGTGCTTCTGTCACATTTAGGCTGAATGGTAAATGAACCGAGAGCTTCGTTCTGAGCTGTGGTGTCCATCAAGGTTGCATCTTGGCACCAATCTGATTTCCTCTTTACGTCAATGACTTGGGTTTAGCCCTAATTCGCAAAAGAAAGGACATGCCAACTGTGAATGGCCAGATTATCCCCATGCTTCTATCCCAAACGATGCTGTGTTAATGTCAATAACATCCAATGGCCTTCAGCTCTTGCTTGACCTATTTGTTAGTTTTAGGAATGGCACACGCCTGAATATAAGGCTGGTCACAACTTTTGTTCAGACCTGTGGCCCCCAAAATCTGAAGTCTCACTGACTCACCCTCCAGGGAGCTCCAATTGGTAGAACCCATGAATTCTCATACCTGGGGGGCACTTTTAATTCTCTGGGGTCTTTGGACCCCTACCTGAAACAAAGAATGTAATTCTGAAACGCGATCGGTTATCTTTTTAGCCTGGCTTCCAAATAAGGCAACAAGTCCATCATCCCCCTTGTCGAGATCTCCAAAAGGTTCTGGTTTATAGGGGTACAAACTAGCCAAACATTTGCAAGATGAGGAAAATAGAGTCTGTAGGCATATTATTTGTGTCTCTCCAAGGTCACCTATGTGTTCTGTTCCCAAGGAACTCATTGTACCACATGTAGCTGACGTTATTAGTCTGGCTCTGTTGATGTTATGGTGTTCCATGTGACATAACCCTGAAGCTTTCCTGAATAGGGAGATTATCAAGGATTGCCTTTTATGTGTTTAGGATCTCCAAATCCCCTGGTTAAAGTACATCAAGGACACCTGTTCGGATTTCGGAAGAGCCACCATTTTTTCCATGCCAGTCAATATTGCTGCAGGGGTCAAAAATACCTGGGCACTCAGAAGTGGGGAAAGAGAACAGTCTGAGATGAGGAAGTCTGCCATCTGAAAGTACTCATTGTTCCAAACCAGTTTTGGGATGCATCTGTACCTGGAGATGGTGCCAAATGCTTAGGACAGGGCTCATCTAACTGGATTTAGGCAGGGTCAGATCAGGTGCCAACTCTCTATCTCACTGGGTCAGTTCATTTCCAAATCCATTCTGGTCTGTTCCTGTGACGAAGACTCTCTGCAAACCTTGGCACATTTTGTGTTTTTTGCAGGTTTTATTGTTTGTTGTTATACAAGAAGGTTTTGAAATCCGCTCCTCAGGGGCACTCTATTCTCCAGATATACCCCAACACTTTTTTCTTCCAGATGCTTACCACTCCTGAGGTATGCCTGGGCACAACCTCTTTCCTTAAACATGTCCTTCGGTCCAGGCAAACACTATTGTTTCAGCTATCCTGTACATCCTTGCCAACTATCAGTCCAACCTGAAGATTTTGTTGATTTTATTTGTCGAGAGAGCTCTCAGCCAGTATGCAGTTATATGCTGTTGAAATTTGGGGATTTTATCTTATGATATGAAGGATGTTATCAGTGATTTCATTTGAGATGTCATCAATGATGCCATGAGTGATGTCACTGACCATGTCATGAGTGATGTAATATGTGAGGTCATAAGCAGTGCATCGCAGGGGCGTAAGTTAGAGGTAGCCCAGGCAATTATAAATGCTGAATTTCAATGTTTTTGTGTTAGTGAAATCTGAGCTTAACTGTAACAACTCTGTACCCTTTGTTTTTTAAGTAAATTTCTAAGGTTTTTTAAATTCTATTTCTTAACTATAATGTCCATGTAACCTTTGGTTTTTGTAGTGAATTTCTAAGGTTTTTAAATTTTTTATTTCCTAACTGTAACCTGCAACCTTTGTTAGTGAATGTGTGAGTGAGTGCATGAGTGCTTGAGTGGGGCTGTGAGTGGGTGTGAGAGTGTCTGAGTAGGTCTGTCAGTGGGTGTGTGTAGGATAGTGCCTCTTTTGACATGGTTAACCCCCACTTTTTGCCTGATGTCTGATGTGATTTCAAACTGTAAGTGCACTGGGTCCCTGCTAATCAGGTCTCCAATGCCAGATCTCTTTCCAAAAAACTGTACAACAATTGGCACAACGTCAGTTACCCCTGTAAGTCCCTAGTAAGTGGTAGCCCTGGTACCTAATAGGGCATGGGCACTGAAGATAGTCCTCTGGGGCTGCAACACTGGTCGTGCCACCGCAGGGACCCCTCACCAAGGCTGTGCACTCTGTCATTGTAGGCTGTGTGTCTTGGTGTAGAAAATTCTGAAGAGTGGACATGGCACACAGCCCTGTGTAATTCACAGAATGAGAGAATGCACACCCCAGCTTTTCTCTTCACCTAAAACAACGTCCTACGGCTGAATTTTTGGTATGCTACTCCTGATTCACACTCTGTCCATGTGCTGACTTCAATGCGAGAAGCTGGTAAACCGTGTAGTTTTCCAGATGCAGGGTGCACAGCCGAACGGTCGGGCCTGTGGTCCCTTGTAACTCCATAATTAAGTTTAAACAAAAGTCGTCATATTTTTAACTTTTTTTAAATCAATCTGGTCCACTTTTTTTTAATCCAAATTTTAACAAGTTGGGAAGTGGATATTCATATCTTCCATATTTTATTGACTTTTAGTTTCCAATATTTTACAATACACAATGGTGAATCCCTTGATTTGTGACAGCATATGTCTCGATCTTATCAACTTAACCCAATACATTTTGAGAATTATCTCTTCTTCAGGGGTAATTGTAAAACATTCAAGGAAAACATCCCATTACAATCAACTTCTTTATCTCATGTCTCACCCGCATTGAAAACACACCCTAATACTTGCCCTGAAAAAAATAACTGCTAAACAACATCCCCACATACACCACTATGTGCTGAATATGCTTAATAATATGCTACACATTATTCATCTACACTTAAACTGACGTGCTACTTCATCAAATAAAAATGAATTTACAATATACTTCTAAACAACTAAATTCTCCTGACAATTGAGTACACCGAGCGCGTTGCTTAACGCTATCCTTCATGTGCACAATAAGCCTGTCCCCAAGTTGTTACACTTGAAAACACTTTATACAATTTTTCCATTTTCTAAGATGGCTTCACTGATCCCTAAGGTGTTTGGTAACAAACATCTTGTCTTAATAAATCCTCACTGATGCCAGTGGCGGATTTATTAATACATTCACAGAGGAGACCCTTTTTAGAGGGTCCCCTGAAAACCTTCCAATCACTGGTGTGGTTCCTGACTTGTTTTCACCAGCCTGCCACAACCTGACATGTTTCTGACCTCATGACCTGGCTCTCAGAGAACAGAGAAAAAGCCCGCTCTGGGTGGAAGTGCTTCACACCTCCTCTAGGACATGATGGCCTTCCTGGGTGGGAAGCTTCAAAGGCAATGCCGCCTTCAAAATCCAACCTAGCAACCTCTAGATAGTAGGGGGGCAAGCCCCCTTTCCTGCTCCACTTTCAGTGGGACAAAAGATGGGGAACTTAGTCAGATCAAGACAAGGGTCCCTATTTAGCCTACACCACCCCTAGGGTGAGGCAAGTGATGCTAACTCCTCTCCTAAAATCACACCATCTTGGGATGGTGTGAAAACATCCTATCAGGGCTAGGGTAGTGCTTCTTCTCACAGGAAGTGGTCTCTAGAGGGAGTAGACACCATAAAGGTAGGTAGCCCATTGGTTACTACCTGTCTCCACTTGTAACACCCCTAAATTCAGTATTTAGGTGCCACCTGAGACCTAAACATCAGATTTGATGGACAAGAGAAGACCAGGACAAAAAAGACCCGCAGCTCGAGAATGGAAGCTCTGCTACAGAAGAAGAAATCGCCAAACCCTGCCTGCTGCTACGAGGACTCGACAATCGTTGATGCTGTGTCGTCCTGAAACCTCATAGGACTCCAAGAACCCTGGAGCACCTCCAGCCTTCAATAAATCACCAAGAAGCTCCTTTGTAGTGAAGGTATCGCTCCCCTGCACACCGCAGGCACTGATCCTGTGAAGCCCCATTTGTTGACGTGCTGCTTCCTGATGACTTCGATGCAGCACTGAAATGAGAAAAGATACAATAGCTGCAGAGGGTCATATCTGTTTCCCCACCACGTTTGGAGACACTAGGACCTACCAGAGCCATGGCATACCAATACCCAGGGTAACGGACCCCAACAGCAAACGCAAAGAAGAAGAGTCCACTCCGGACTCCAGAGGCACCAGAAGCCAGCACCCATTGAGGGATGTTGAGTCACCTGAGACCCTCTTTCTGAGTGGCCCGCTGTCCTGAGATTGCCTCTCCAAGTTGCAAGATGCACAATGCCCGCTCACCTATTCGCTCTGCACTTGGCCCCAGCACCAACCAACCAGCTCAGCACCCATGGTTCCCAGGCCCTTGCGACCTCCTCCCTCTAAGGAGACCCACCGCACTTACCTGTAAACCCCCTGTGGCCCGCTTCATGTTTGTGCACCAGCTTCCAAGACCTCAACATACTGCTCCCAGCCAATCCGGGACACTCCTGAACTTCTCCTGCTGGAACTTTGGACCTGATTGCGACATCGAGCTAAAACGAGAAGGTGAACTTCGTGAAAGCATTGCCTGAATTTCCAAGCATTTTTTGGCTTTTTCCCCATTGTTTCCTATGGTGTGTAATTGCGTATAGAAGTGATATGTTTATTGTACTTTACAAAATCCTATCTCTGAAAGTACTTACCTTAGTACTGTGTTTACAAATTGGTCTTGGATTCATTCTTGAGTGTGTGTCTTATTTGTTGCTTCAATGAGTACAACAAATGCTTAACACTACCCTCTGATAAGCCTAACTGCTTGCCAACACTATCACAAAAAGAGAGGTAGTATTATCTATTTATACCTCTACCTATCTGTTGAGGATTTCATGGACTCTCTACACAGTGTACTTCATTTGAATGCACTGTACGGAGGTTCGGTTTCCTACAGGGCATGAGTGGATCAGGGAGTGGCTGCTTAAGTGACTCTCAGGGTGTGTTAGTGTGTGTGTGAGTTTCTGAGTGGGCCTATGAGTGGATATGTGAGTGTCTGAGTGGATGCATGAGTATCTGAGTGGGTCTGTGAGTGGGTGTCAGATTGTCTGAGTACATTTGCAAGTGCCTCCCATGAGTGTGTTAGTCATTCTGTGAGTGAGTGTCTAAGTGGGTCTGTGAGTGGGTCCATGAGTCTGTCAAGGGGTCTGTGAGTGGTGCATGAGTGTTGAAATGTGTCTGTGAATGGCTGCGAGAGTATCTGAGTGGTTCTGTGAGTGGGTGCCTGAGTGGGTTTGTGAGTGGGTGCAAGAGTGTCTGAGTGAATCTGTGAGTGGGTGCATGAGTGTCTGAGTGCATTTATGAGTGCATGTGAGAGTATTTGAGTAGGTCTATGAGTGGGTGTGTCTTGGATCTAATACTCAGTTAGACTTCCCTAAACTTTTTTGCTTTTTCTGTCTGGGTTTTGCTGATTCTCTTATCGGGCCTCCAGGTTCTGTACACTTTCACACTGTGAATACATGTGAAAGCATGTGTGCCCTCCCTATCCGTGTTGGGAAATGGTGCTGATTCAATGTTCTGAAACACAGGCGATCTGTCAATGCAGACCGGTGGGTGAGCACCGCCATCTATCATGAGTAAACTCATGAGCAGTTTGACATTGTACGCCACTGCAAGTGCACATCCGCAACTATGGTGCCTGTGATTGCGTGTGCCACCTGTCAACACAGACTTGTGCTTGAGTACAGACACACGTATTAGTTAAACCCGTGTCCAGTCTGCTTTGAAGACTCAGGCAGGCCTGGGCGTAGTTCGCGGAGTTTTGCTACGCGGAACTCCGCGAAGTTACAAAAAAACTCTGTGGAGTTCCACAAGTGGCGGAGTGCAGTGCGAACTGCCATTCGTGCTGGTCTTCCTGCCGCTCGGGTAGGAATTCTACCCGAGCGGCAGTTCGCGCTCGCGAACTTACCGTTCTCGATCGCGAGCATGGAAAAATCTCTGCTGCACTACCCAAAGCGAAGTTTTCTGCACTCCGCGAGCTCCGCGGAGCGCGGAGTGCAGAAAACTCCGCAAACTCCGTGAACGGAGTGGAGTTCACTGCCCAGGCCTAGACTCAGGCAGGCGCAATTGCACCACTGGTGCTGGGAACTATGAGTCCCTCCTGCCATCGCAAGTCGGTGTGCACAATAGTTCACGTGCACCCAGGTAGTGAGGAATACCTACGTGTGTTTTCACTACCTATGAGGCCTGCTCTTCCCATAGGTTAACATGGGGGAGTGGTTGACATTACTTTAGACTGGAATAGTGGATTGCAGTGGAGCACCCGCAAGATGTTTCATATCAATGGAATCGCAGTGCCAGACCCTTTCTATTATTAAAAGTGGTTCTGGCATAACTTGCTCAGAAATGCCACTTATAGAATATGAACTTTTCTATGTTCCGAGAATCTCGGGGATCATGGTATCTGGCTCCAGTGGACACCAGGGGTTGGTGGGCGCCCATTTGTGCATTCCTCAATTGAGAGCCATAAACTATGGGCATTGAACAGGAACGGCAGACCTCTGCCATTTAAGGGCTGAATGGGATAGACTGAAGAAAGAGGGGTGTAATCACAAGCTCCTATTGCCACCGGAGCATTGCTTTTTTTAGTGTGGTTTAACACCACCTTGTAAATATGCCCCTTTCTGCCACAGTCCTGTACAGCAAACGGGCGTGAAATGGGTGTTGCTGTGGGCGTTCCACCACAACACCCATTGCTTTTTGACACTGCCCCAAATTTACAAGGAAATGTAAATCTGTGGCAGCACCAAAAACTAATGCTATGCAAAAGCAGGCGTTAGAATGGTGCACTAGGAGAAATGCTTTTATTTCTCCTCGTTTTTGCTTTTTCTATGCGTGCTGCATTCTGCAGCACACATAGAAAGAGCAAAAAGCCATTAATGTGTCCCTTCCTGCACATAAACAATCATAAAATAATTACGATTTGCTGCTTCTCTATTTTCCTCGTTTTTGCTTTTCTATGCATGCTGCATTCTGCAGCACACATAGAAAGAGCAAAAAACTATTATATGCCCCTTCCTGCACATAAACAATCATTAAATAATGACGATTTGCTGAATGCAGCACACATAAAAGTAACAAATAGCCATTATGGATTGTTTATGTTCAGGAAGGGACAACTTCCTGCACATAAAAGATCCTTCCCTGCAACACAGGCAAGCTTGCACTATGGTGCAAGGGTGCGTGCATTGGTGCTAGGCAGCTAATTTTAGCGCCAACGCTAGGGAAATTACAGAGGTGCGCCATATTGTAGTAAATACGATGCATCCCTGCATTTTGAAAATGTCGGAGCACGATGCTGCCAAATTTGGCGCAGCTCCATGCTCTGACATTTTCTAGTAAATATCCCCCCTAGCCTCTAGGGCAGGATCATGGCCCCAGTAAAGATTAAAGTCTGCATTCCACAGCCCTATGGAGACAGGCCTACAATTTAGGGGATATATCTGTGGTTCAAAGGGAAAACCACAAAACCACACTGAACTTCAAAGACACACAACAGTATAACTATGGGTACCATCCTTCAGCAAGGGGTTAGATACGCTTGTGGGGACGTGGGACCAGAGAACTTAGACTGCGTAGTGCACATTGTCAGAGGACTCTGTTGCGCACATGGAGGATAACTGTCTGAACAGAGGCTGGCCTGGTCAAAGACCTGATGAAGTGTGGCGCCCTGAAGTGTCCCCTCCAAGGGCCCGACCGCGGGCCTCCTGTTCTCTCGGAGATCTCAGGGACATCAAAGATCTACCACGAGGGACCTACATCATCTACCTGTGAGATCTGGAGAATGGTGCCATCTCAAGTGCCCACCTCAGCTACTGAATCCTAACTGGTAGCGTGGTACGGGCATGGAACTAAGACTTGCTGTGTTGGGAGACCGGATTGTCTAGTGCAGAGCCCCAGAAATCTTGCCCACATCTAGGACATGTGGTTCCTGCACTGCAGGGACCCTGACACTCATAAGTGTCTAGTTGGTGGTGAGCAGATTCACCAGTTGCAAGACCCCGCATGGCCTGTTTTGTCAATTGTAGCACATTTCTCTTGTACAACACACCCACTGCATGCTCATTTCGTGTGGTGTCTGATTCACAGAGTGCAACCCTGAGAGGTGGGGGTGTACCTAGAGTAGGGCCTCCTTCTACCTCAATGGGCTCTGCTGATTTTGAATCAGTGTGTGTGACCGAACTGGTCTTGTGCAGCCTGTATCATTGTGCACCGAACGTGGTACCTCCTTTCCAGTGAGGTATGGAATTGCATCTCTTTGATTTGTCTGATCAGAATTGCCTGTTGCAATCCATCTCAATTTGCACCGGTCATGGCGCCTCTTTTCCCTGGGTGTGCAGAATTTGCAACTCATTGTATTTGAAATCTGAAGAGCCTGGTTCTACTTATGCCAACATGCACCAGGTGCTGTGCCTGGATTGCCAGGGCACCCAACCTGGATCATCGTCTACCGATCAGGCACCTCATCCTATTAAGAGGCTCCCCTGTGTTACTCCCCATTCATCAGTTGTTCCCATGTTGACCCTCATCGCGGTGGACCAACTGTCCTCTCCACACCTGGCCCCTCCTGAAGACATCTTGGTGCCAGGTAGTAATGAGAGAGATTAACTGAGTTGAAGAAATGTTTCCAAGACAGTTCGGAAGTGGGTCAAGAGACTTTGTGACTCCTTCGTGTTTTGAGACCTGTGGGTGAACTTCCTGAGTGGCTGCTAGCCTCTCCCTTGTTTACCTCTACCTCCTAATGAAAACTGCTACATATTACCACCTGCTTCCCAAAGACCCACACTAAGTATGACTTTGGCCGCGTGCGGTCCAGTATCCGGGAGACAGGGTTGGTTATTTTCCATCCAGGGGTATAGGACAATTGGGGTGAACTAGAGGGTGGAGGGATGCTTGGGCCACTTAGTCTGCAGAGGGTGAACCATTGACCTGCTGGGTACGAGTGGCACCACATTAGGGTACCGAGTACATATGTGTGTGTAAGAGCGTGCCGTACAGACTGGCTGATACCTGTCACACTGAATAGTGTTGCAAAGGATCTGTGTGTTAGTGGAAGTGATCACATGTGGCCGAAAGTGGCGCATTATATGTTGATTGTTGCTAAAAGCACAATACCTTTTGACACTGGTTTTTCCCGCATGGCTCCAGCTCGTGGTTCTATTTTCATGTATGTGCATAATTTTGATATTAAAAAACACAGAAATTCAACAGTTATAGTTACAGTTATCTCAAGTAACTATAACTCGTACCCTAAGGTAACTATAACTCGCGCCCTTGCCATGCTCAGTTTTCTCATCAGTAATTTCACTGCAAATGTTGCAGTGATATCAATGGTGCCATTGAAGATGTCATGAGTAATGTAGTATGTGGGGGAATTAGAATTGCATGGCGAGGGTGCAAGTTAGAGTTACCTTAGGGCACAAGTTATTGTTACTTGAGATAACTGTAAATATAAATGGTGAATTTCTGTGGTTTTTAGAGTTTAAAACATTACATTGTTATTGAATGTGCATCCCACCTCTCCATAAACATTATTTTCGTACCAGGGAATGGGCTCCCAGGGGCCTCTGGCGGCTCAGGTAGGGGAGGCAATGCAGCCCCCCCTTTATAAACACAGCCCCAGGGGTAGGCTCCCAGGGGCATACAGTATTTAGGTGAGACGCAGCAACCCTTTTGGGTTTTTGGGGGTTTTGCAGGTTTTTTCCTTTTTGCCCCTATGGAGCCTAGGGAATCAGGGTATCCTTATCCTGCCCCCATTTATATATATATATTCACTGAAAAAAACCACAGGTTTCAGGGACATTATAGTTAGGAATTAGCATTTAAAAAAACTCACTGAAAAAACCAATGGGATCCAAGGTTTTTATACCTGTAACAGCTATCAGGCCTGCAAGTAGAGCTCAAACTGCAAAACAATCAAGCTGGTGGCAGACCAACAACCTTATAAAATTTCTAAGCATCTTACATACAATACCGATCATGTAGTCTATGCACTCAGCTGTCCGTGTAATAAATTTTACATCGGCAGCACTATTCATAAAACCAAAAAACGTGTACTTGAACACACGAGGGCAATTAAAAGGAAGACAAGCAATATCCCATTGCCCGACACTTTAAAGTATAACATAACATGAACACAAATTTACTCAGATTTTGTGCCCTTGACAGAGTCCCGATTAGAGAGAGAGGTGGAAACAAAGTTCAGGAGCTAAGGAGACTAGAATCTAAATTAATAATCAAGTACAACACCCTCACCCAGTTGGTTTAAATCTGGATGAAGAATTAGCGGTACACCTCGGTTAATACATAATTAACAGTATGTCCTCGTGATATCAGTCCTCCTTTAGAAAGTTAATCAGTTTAGGTTGATACAACATGAGTGATATGCCAGGACTTGTTGTGGTATATAATTGAATTAATGCCGACTTGGGCAGAATTGTAATGGTGGAATGTATGTTGGAATCATGCACCCACTTGGGTTAAATTATGTATAATTTTATACTTTTCGGCAGGAGGATTATCATTTGCTTGCCAGTGGTTGTTTTTTGATATCTTTGCCTGAGTTCAGCAAATCTATTTGTTCAAATCTGTATTTATTAACACAATTCTGTAAATTCATTGCAATTTTTTGATTTCCATACACCATACAAGTTGTTGTAACATATATACTACCATTTATAACATGTATCCTGCGCTAATCATGCAATGGTGAATTCTAACGCAAATCATCTAAGTCTGTTTATCATGGTTATGATTCTCACGTATCACATGAGATGTTTTTCTTTAAAAAGAAACGGAAATTGTGAACAACTTAACCCGTGATCAAGGAGAAGACGGCTCCGGAACGCATTGGGCCCTCATTGCTGCACTAAATGAAATAAACCACGCTTTAACACATTGGAGCCGCTGCACTGTTTTTACTCAGTGGGTTTATATTACCCATCTGTATAGGTAACAGCATTGTTGGATTTGTTCAGGAGTTCACTACCCCGCCACGCAGCTCACTGCAAAAATTGGCTTGGAATTCAGCGATCCTTGGAAGGGGGAAAATATATATATATATATAGATATACAGGACGCAGTCCTCCGTGTTTTGTGTGCAAACCCATTTATATATTTACGAGTGTAAAATAGAGTGAAATTAATACTTTATGTATATTTTAAGGGTAGTAGTTTACAACTAGAGTAATAAAACGAATATGTAGTTATGCTAAAGGCAATTTGAAAACTAAATTTTGGTATTTTGTGGGTTCGCGAAACTATCGCGCACACTACCGGGCCTTACTTACGGGACCGCGCAGGAACCACAGCTCCAGCATGATTTCTAAAAGTGATATTTATGATTGAGCACAATTTAGATTTGAATACTACTTTAATAGTTTTATTTAAAATATGTTGTATCACCTTGTTTGTTTCCAACATGGAAGTGCGGAATCATGGTTGGGACGCAACTCTATCTTTTTTATTTGTGATATGAAAACATATATAAAGAGAATAATATGCTTAAATTAAAGGTTACAGTTTTACTAAGATAGTAAAGAAACTTGTATATTAATAAGAAAAAAATATTAACTCTTTTTTATAATAATTTCAGGAGTCGCAGTACGTCCGCGTACATCGCATGTACTTCCAGATTTGCATAGGAGATGCAACAATAAAGATTATTTTACAACATTATTATATATAGATATAGATTCATTTACTTTTAAATGGAGAGGTACAGTTATTTGTAAATCAAATATTATAAGATACAACCAATTGTAGTTCAAATGTAAAATAAAAAGAAGTTGCAGAATCACGTTAGGTACGCCATGGCACTGCGTAGGAGTCGCACACCCCATGTGACACAAAAAAAGATATATGATTGGTTACACATCTTGTCATCATAAACCAAGATAGATCCCACTCTCTTTCTTCTGCATGAGGTGTGGTTGGCAACAGTCACATTACTTGCAACAGAAGCTATTTTGGAGGAGTTTTGGTGTCTTTTTGTTTTTTGCAATGAAGGAGATGGGATCTTCTGCAGAGGTTGAGGAGCAGGAGGAGCAGAATTTGCTGGAGGAGGAAAAGGAGCCACCGGAGAAGAGGAAGGAGAGTGTGGTGTGCCAGTTTTCTTCAATTCCAGAAGGGCAGAAGGTCAATGCCCAAAAGGTGACCTTCCTGATCTGCAAGAAGGTTCTTTCGCGTGGGTCAGACAAAAAGTACTCCTGCTGTACATCTTTGAAGTACAAGCATCTAAGGACCATACGTGAAACCCAGCTTGCAAGAGTGGAACTCACCAGACTAAAGGAGCAAGAAACTTCTCAAGATGCCCAGCTAGAAACATCTTGTCAGGGTGAAAGACTACAAACAGTTCCTGCCACGTTGCCTGACTTTGCTAAGGCTGGACTATTTTGTCCAAAATGTGACACTATTTTGAGTGTGGGGGAACAAGTTGTCCAAACAATGTTGGACACCATCAACAATCTTCGTTGTAGATTTTTTTTTTCATTGTTAAGCACACTTTTATGTGCTTGTTTTTTTCATTTTTGCTTAAAAAAACAAAAAAACACAAAATAGTAAAAAAAAATAGTGAAAAAATCCCAAACAAAACGGTTGTTATGGAACCACTTATTCTGGTTTTAACAAGAAGAACTATATGTTGTGGATGTAATTGAATGACTTTTTGGATGTATGGGTAACACATTTGAGCAATAGTGCTTGTATGTATGAATGAATAGATATGTGACTGATTGAATATGTAGTGCCTGTGTGATTGGGTGAACAAATGCATACTGCATAAGTGATTGAATGAGAGTGCATGGATAGTGTCTCAGTGAATGAATGAATGACTGCATGGGTAGTGCCTGGGTGATTGCAAAAGTCCAATGGTAGTGCGTCAGTGATTGGTTGATGCAAGTATAGTACTTAGATGATTGAATGAGTACATGAGTCGTGGATGAGTGAATAGATGAGTGCATGGGCAGTGCATGAGTGAATAGATGAGTGCATGGGTAGTGCCTACGTGAATAGATGAATACATGGGTAGCAGCTGAGTGAATGGATGAGAGTATGGGTAGTGTCTCATTGGATTAATGAGTCATAGGGTAGTGCCTGGGTTATTGAATGAGTCCATGGGTAGTGCTGAGTGAATGCATGAGTGTATAGATAGTGCATGGTTAATTAGGTGAGTGCATGGATAGTACGTAAGTGAATGGATGAGTGCATGTGTAGTGCATGAGTGAATAGATGAGTGCAGACGTAGTGCTTGGGTGAATGCATGAGTGCATGGGTACTGCCTGAGTCAATGTATGAGTTCATGGGTACTGCCTGAGTGAATGGATGAGTGCAGAGGTAGTGACTTGGTGATTGAATGTGTGCATGGACAGTGCCTGTGTGAATAGATGAGTGCAAGGGTTTTTGATAGAGTGATTGGATGTGTGCATGGGCAGTGCCTGGGTGAATGCATGAGTGCAAGGGTACTGGCTGAGTGAGTGGGTGAGTGCATGCGCAGTGGCTGAGTGAATGGATGAGTGCATGTATGGGCCTACATGAATTGATGGGTACATGGGTAGCGGCTGCGTGAATGGATGAGAATATGGGTAGCACCTCATTGAAACAATGAGTGCAAGGGTAGCGCCTAAGTAATTGGATCAGTGCATGGGTAGTGCCTGAGTGAATGGATGAGTGCATAGATAGAGTCTGAGTGATTGGGTGACTGCATGAGTAGTGCCTGGGTGACTGGATGAGTGCATGGGTAGTACATGAGTGAATTGATAACTGCATGGATAGTGCCTGGGTATTTGAGTGAGTGCATGTGTAGTACATAAGTGAATGGATGACCGCATGGGTAATGCATGCGTGAATAGATGAGGGCAAGTTTAATGTCTGAGTGAATGGATGAGAGCATAAGCAGTACCTGGTTGAATGAATGAGTGCAAGGGTATTGACTGAGTGATTTCATGTGTTCATGGGCAGTGCCTGGGTAGATAAATGAGTGCAAGGGCAGTGGCTGAGTGAATGGATGAGTGCATGGGTAGTGCATGAGTGAATACATAAGTGCAAGGTTAGTGTCTGTGTGAATGTATGCGTGCAAGAGTAGTGCCTATGTGAATGGATGAGTACATGGGTAGTGGCTGAATGAATGGATGAGAATATGGGTAGCACCTCATTGAAAGAACGAGTGCAAGGTTACCGCCTAGATGATTGGATCAGTGCATAGGTAGTGCCTGAGTGAATGGATTAGTGCATGGATAGTGCCTGGGTGATTAGGTGACAACATGGATAGTACCTGAGTGATTGGATGAGTGCATGGGTAGCGTCTTATTGAATGAATGAGTCCAAGGGTAGTGCCTGAGTGATTGGATGAGTCCATGGATAGTGTTGAGTGAATACATGCGTGCAGTGATAGTGCCTGACTGGGTGAGTGCATGGGTAGTATGCAAGTGAGTGGATGAGTGGATGGGTAGTGCATGAGTGAATGGTTATGTACAAGGTTAGTGTCTGATGTAAAGGTCCAGTATTTGTAAAGCGCGAACAATTACCCGAGGGTGTCAAGGCGCTGGGGGCCGTCGGGAAGATTAAGCGAGCTATTGCCCAGAGTCACATGGTGCTGGGCTGATCTGCCACTGGTGCCGGGGATCGAACTGTGAGCCCCCAGGTTCCGGAGTCAGTTGCCCTGGCCGCTGCGCCACACCTCTTATCTTGTTTGGATGAGTGCAGAGGTAGTCCCTGGGTGAATACATGAGTGCATGGGTAGTGCCTGAGTCAATGGATGAGTGCATAGGTACTGCCTGAGTAAATATATGACTGCAGCGGTATGGACTGGGTAATTGTATGTGTGGATGAGCAGTGTCTGGGTGAATGCATGAGGCCAAGGGTAGTGGCTGAGTGAATGGATGAGTGCATGCCTTGTGTCTGAGTGAATGTATTACTCATGAGTAATGCCTCGGTGAATAGATGAGTGAACGGGTAGTGACAGTGTGATTGGATGAGTAGATTGTAAGTTCCTGAGTGAATGAATGAGTGGTTGGAAAGTAACTGAATGAGTAGAAGACTGCAAGACTAGTGCCTGGCTGACTGGGTGAATGCAGTGGTAGTTCATGAGTGAATGGATGAGTAGTGCTTGTGTGATTGTATGAGTCCATGTGTAGTGCTTTCATGATTGGATAACTGTGTGAGTACTGTGTGTATAATTCTATGTATGCAATGCGTGTGGCTGTGTGATTCATGAGTGTATGGGTAGTAGTCTGGATGAATGGATGAGTGCATGGGTTGTAACATCTACAGTAGATTCTATAGTTCAAAATTTAGGCCTATTAGCTCAATGATATATGTTCAAATACTTTTTCAAATGAGAAGCCACGTTAGACTTCAAAACTGTCAAATTTTCAAATATAACTAAATGCACTTTCAGTTTCAAGCATGGATATCACTAGCTATGTACTACTTCAAGTATACCTTTGAGGAGAATATTATAAGCTAGCATAGAGGTAAATACAGTTTTGAACATGTTTTAAAAGTCACATAACAATACTGGTTGTCTGAAGCAGAAGCAATTTGTAATAGAAGGTGTAACTCAAAATAAAAGGCCAACTATTATTATACCACTTTTATTGATGTGTGATTTTTGCAGAAAGTGAGTGTGATACTGCTTCTCAGGAGTAGGATGATACTTTTCAAATAGTCTAAAAGTAGTTGATTATTCATATTAGAAACAAACAACATATTCATATATCTTAAAAACTTCTCCAGTTTATCATGAATATTGTATTATGTATTCTTACATTTCAAGTAATTTAGATACATAATTCAGTAAATCTGTTTTAGAGTAGTCCTAAACAGTATTAATACTGTTTCCAATGTTGAACAGTACCTACTATTAAGAAGAAAAAAACTATTATTTAATCATAATATATTAGAGAAATTATATTACACTTTTGAGAACATAAAATTATTTTAAAATTAGATAACATTTTCAGTTTCCCTTTTTGCTGTTCTCAGATTGCACATAACTTCACCATACACAGTGACTGGAATGTAGCATCATCATTGAACAGCGGGGAAAAAACAATCTAATTGATTGAACAAAAAAAAAACTCAGCATAGTACATTATTATCAATATGTGTAACTATGCGTTTTCCTATCTACACTTTGTTAATCACTTCTTTCATCTACATTAACTCTATTATTTATCACAAATACATTTGAAAAAATGTACAATCTCATTTACATCGGGTACAATATTGACAACAAATATGTAAACTATTTGCTTTTAAACACAATTTTCAAAATGTTATATCTATTGGGCCAAATAATAATCAAAACACTAATTATAAACACTAATAGATTGCAGTGCTTTCAATTTTCTGTTGACATCTTCCCCAGTAGGCCAAATGATGTTTTCAAAACTTTGGCTGAAGAAGGAACATATAAGAATTTGGTAATTGAGAAGACAATCTGGGTTTGAACTCCAGGTGGGCATCATTGCAATGCGTCCATCTTTTGTTATGCTTTAAATAAACAGTCTAGTATCCAGATGTTGTAGTAGGTCCATCATGAAAAATAATAGCCACTGTTTTATGAGTTCTTCTTGAAATAGATATTTGACTTCCTTTAAAATTTGCAATTTTCATTTCCAATTTTCTTCCATTTGCTCTACAGCATTATAACATTAAAATGACATATTTTCCAAATCATTCTATATATAATGTAGACGACATCTCTGATCTACAATGTGAACTTGTCATATCCTGATTCGCTGTTTTAATCAATTTGTTAAAAGGTACTGATTTGCAGTCTGGTATCGTTAAGTATAGGAATCGTTCTCTACATATGTCGGTGGTAGAAGTAAATAAGCATTCTTCACACTTAATCCAAATAAGTTATGAATGTGTATTCCTTCGTCTTCTAATACTACAAGCATGAGTGTTAGAAATTCTTGTGCATCTTGTTATATGTTTAGAGTAAATGTCAATGAACCAGTACATATATTTAAAAGCTGCAGAATGCCAAAAACAGTATGCATTTTACTTTTGTCACTTACCAACTTGTGAAATAAATGATGTAGTGCAGAACAGTATCTGTTTTTCACGATTTTCCATGATTTCATAATGAAGATGTAGCAAATGAAACAAGACATTCAGAATCACATTAGCATAACAGTGGATACCTGAACTGTTTTCCAACTTCAACTTCAATTGTTTTCCTATTTTCAACCTCAGTTGAATGTTTGATATATTTCCGTTTTGGACAAACTATATGTTTCTCATATATTGGATGTTCACCTAAATTAGAAGCATAAAGTCGTCTTAAACAATTGTACTCTCTTACACAATTTGCATCAGCACTAAGCTTTTTCTCATCAAAATCTATGAAATACAAACCAGACAATATTCTTACTTGAGACAATGCAACGTATGCCTTCCCTCTTCGAACACTGTACTTCCAATATTTACAAAAGCTCTGTCTATATTTAAACCTTGAGATTTATGAATAGTTACTGCATATGCTAGAGACAAAGGAAACTGTTGTCTACGAACATACAAGTCCTTTACAAGCAAAAAATGTACAACACAACGCCCAATGTGTCTTACCTCATTAATCTGGTCAAAAATTCTATTCCATCTCTAGTTTGAAAATTTACAAAATCAACAACTTTTCCCATTGTTCCATTTACTAATCCTTCTTCTACATTCAAATTACGCCACAAAATTACTCAACAGTTTTTACATACATGTAAATTCTTTTCTAATCCTGTAGTTTTAGATACAGACTTTTCCAAATAATCCAATTTAGCCTGTAGTTTCTCAGTAGGTAGAATTGTTACTCCCTTGTTTTCGGTCTTGTCAATAGCTTTAATTTCCAGAATTTGTTGTTTTTCCAGTTTGAGAAGTTGTTCATTAAATGTAGAACACTCTTGCAGTGTAGGCATTAGGCAAACTCTAGATTTGTTTTCTACAAGCATATTGTACATTACATCTGCCGTTGTTTTTTCAAATGTAAACAAGTTCCTTAGTAGCCGACTTTCTAAAGCTTATTTACCATGTCCCGTCAACAAACCAATTCTTATGTCTTTAAGAATATTTTCATTATCTTCATCATATATTCTTAACAAGTTCTTTATATTCAAAGTTTAACCAAATATTTACATTCCCAATACTTCCCAAATATTTCCTTGTGTCATCATGGAGAAGTGTTTTAAAGACAGGTTGTCCTTTAACAGGAGTAAGTTGTAGTAGGTCTCCAAATACAATTAAATGTTTTCCCCAAACAGAACATCGTAATCTGTTTTTAAAATCCGATGCATTCGCAAGTGTAAAAACGCAAGCATTAAGTTTGACACCATGCTCACCTCATCAATGATTAAAAGTTTTAGTTTCTTCAGTACTCTTGAGACTTCATAACAAGCTTCTCCTGATAGCTTTTGATATTCCAATATATTATCATTTTCAACAGGTAGAATAAACAATTGATGTAAAGTAATAATTTTACTGTTGTGTGCTGCTAATCCAGTTGGAGCTGTTACGACACAAGATAAATGTAATTCTGTAGTTTTGTGTAGATAACTGGTCAAAACTTTAATTAAGAAACTTTTTCCTGTTCCTGCTTGACCAATAATGTACAATAAAATAGGTTGAAATGACGAACATTGGCATTCTTTTTTTTGATGGAGGAAAATCATGTTCTACCTGTTGTTTGACTTGTAGATATATTTATTTTTGTTCAATATTTTGTTGTTCCTCTAACTTTTCAAACTGAATATTGTGATGTTGTGCTTTCTGCATTGCAGTTTCTACCTCATTCATGGTTATTGCTGCTTCATTTTCAAAGATTGGTTGTCCCAGTGGATATTTGCTCATTGGACCTGAATGTTGACTGCTTTGTGAACTTTCTCTGGCTATTTCAGATGCAATATTTCCTTCTTGTTCAATCTCATCATTTAACATTTGTAAGTAAGTTGGAAAAATTGTACACTGAATGCTGTCTTTAGTTGCATTAAAAGAATCTTCATTGCAGTCAAAATCTCTAAGTAATTCTGTTTCACTACGCCAAGACTTAAACGGTTGCAGAAGTGCTAAATAGAAAAATTCTCTCTTAGTTGCAGTTTCACAACTCAGTTTTCTGTGGTTAATAAGATTCCCTTTGACATGTTTCACTAAACATCCACCACATCCAATTACTGCATATTTTTCTTCTTTTATATTTCCTCTAACATTCTTTTTAAACCTATAATGTTGAAGTATTTCATACAGACATCGGTTTTCAAGATGCGGACTCCTTTTGGTATTGTATGTATCCAACATATTAGTTTGACAATATCAGTACTTTCTGGATCATACTGTGCTAAGTATTGGATTGCTTGTAAAGATTTCAGTACTCTATTTCGTGTGGAGGCTAGACCTAGACTTATCCAAATGATTCCTCTTGACTTTGAATACAAACTGGGTGCGCTCAGGTGATTCGAACATTTGTATGATCTGATCTCTCTATGAGAAAGCATTTTTAAGCTGAAGCTGTACTCTTTTCTGCCGAAATGTCTTCCCACATTTCATTCATCTCTGGCTTTTCAGATTTTGTAATATATCATGTGACATAAAGAGCAACAGCAATTGAATTGTCTGCAACAAACTGAATATCCATGTTTGTATTCCACATTTTTAAAATAACTGAATTATAGTCATTAATGTACTTTGAAGCTTCTGTTCTTCTTGAGTTGTATGTATTCTTGGGAGATTTTCGAGTTAATGTATGTCTTACTGCTGAAAAAAACTATTTACTCTTCCTTTATAAATTATAGGACGTGGGAATCCAAAACAACATTTTGTATAAAATGTTCCTTTACATTTATATTTCTGTCGACAGTATTTCTCACATCTATGACTTTGAAAGCATAAAAATTGTTGTCTCAAGATCTTTTCTCCTTCTCTTGGAATGACACATGAAACATACTGTTCAATGAAAGACAAACCAGCTTCATCACTATCTGTTCCAAATTTTGATGCATTCTTTTTCCATAGTAGCATGTGTATATGAGGAACACCTCTGGCTTGGTACTCTTTTCGCCAAAGGAAATCAGTTACTTCTCAAGCGCTGGAACACTTTTATTGCAGATAAATGACATCATAGCTTGAAACCTATGGATAAAATATCTGCAGACATTTACAGGATCCAAACAACAGAGCTCTCCAGCTGTCTTCAGTTCAATGTTTTTTACATTTGAATTTGCTTCCCGAAGGAATTCAAGCAAATCATCCCACGCATATTCAGCACAGCTAAGTGTTAGAAACCATGTAGGTGTACCTAGGTTTCTTAACATTCATTTAAGTTTACCATGATGTTGATACCAATATTAATTGGTGCCACATTGGCATGCCCTCAAATTGATTAACTGAGATTCAAAATTTTCATCTTTCTTCAACTTTGTCCACAAACTCTTTTACAGAAACATGTTGAAGATGATCTCCTGTTTTTAATATATGGTTTACTGCAAATGAAAGTGCAGACAAATCACTTTCAAACAGAAGATAAAATATATATGGAATGCACTGCTGAAATCTTGGATCTTCACAATACATTCTTGTTGATTGGTATTCTGAAGCTAGAATCCATACAGATTGCTCATCAAACGTCCACCTTCTCCAGTGGGGAACAGCTGTGGAAAACAATGAGCATCTAAACTTTTTCCCATTCACTCATAGGAGGGAGTTCCCTTTTTTTCTTTCATTTGAAATAATTCAATACTGTTTCCTATGATTTCTGTCGAATGCAGAGGATGTATAATATAATGTTCATAAGTTTCTTCACTCCTGGACTTGTCCCCTTTTTCAATTTTGCCACTTGAGATTAGTGTTTCATCTTGTAAGCATATTACATGTTCATCAACATTTAAATTCTTATAATAAATATTATTCTGTACCAGGTATAATGTAGCCTTTCGAAGTTTATTAACATCTACAAACTCTTGCCAGATTTTTCTACTCTTTGTTGGTACACCATTTACTAGAATAACTACTGGCTCATTTTCCCCTCTCTCTACACCACCAGTTTCAATGTTTTTCTTAAAATCTAAAGGTAAATGCACAACTGTTCCTTTGAGACCTTTCTGTAAATCTGTTGGTGACAGCTTACCTGTTTTGGGCTCCATACGAACTATGGACTGAAATGGGTGACAGATTGAATAAGAATAGACTAATATACATTTAAATCTGCCAGTTCCTGAGAAATAGGTACCAACTTTAAGTTGCTATGTACTGCTCTAGCTGGCATTTTGTTTTCTTCTTATTTGTTGTAACAGTACTTACAAATGACTTGATCACTGGCCAACTCAAACTGACGTTGTACAAACAAATAAAAAACAAAACTGCTCCCACTTACCATTGTTTTCTTTTTCACTTTTTAAATACAAATCAACATTCCTAGTTTGACTTCTATAGTGAGTACATCGATAACAAATACAAATATAGTTTGCTTTTTCAAACAAAACTGTGCTAAACTTTGTCATTTCTTCTGCAAAATCATCAATACAAATCTCTTTCTCCTGTTCTTCAACACCTACACTTATAAAACTCTCAGTTTCTCTGCACTCCTCTTCAGAACCAAAGAAAACGAAACTGTATGTCATCACAAACTTTCTGTACATCTGATACAGAACTGTGCAAAAGAGCTGTATTCATTTCACTTAAACATAATGCCGGCGTTTTTACACAGTAAAGTCTCCTTGCTAACTTCCGCATTTCAGAGTGGTGCACAGCTAACATTCTTAAATGATGAAAAGTACTTTGGCACACTTTTCTTGAAAGACAAGCCAGAGAATGACCCTTTCTTATTTTACATGGATCTAGTCCTTGCAACATCTTAATCTTCTGTTTAACACTTTTTTTGGCATATTCTCGTAAAAAATATAACATAATATGTCAATAGATTCCTGTCGAATACTGAAAATACTGCAACAATCCCAGTTAAATACAAGAGCTTGTGTACACCTCCCTTAAACTTATTCAGCTATTACTTCTTCCACATTCCTAGGAACCATTTTTTCCTTTGGAATGGGAGAGCCATCTTTCACCTCATAGCATCGACCACTAGTATCAACTGCATGTACTAATGTGTTCTCTTGAAAACAGCTTTCTTCATTAAAGAAAGACTGTGTGCTTCCATTCACCAGTAAACGTTTTACAAAAGTTACTTCTATTAACAAGTCTTTTTCTTTTCTCCTTCATAAACATCATTGTTTTATCCAATGTCCTCATTCTCTTCAATATTATTATAAATAATTTTCGTTTCAAATCAAAAGCTCTTTCTACTACACTTTCAATATGTTGCTTTTTCTTATAAGCTGCTACTCTTCTTTTATATTTTTTAAAATGTTAATACATTTTGAATTACTCTACTTCTAAACATTCTTCTTCTTATATCCTTATACTCTTTCTGCCATCTTGTGATATGCGTTGTTTTACTATAATTTGAAGTTCCTTCAGCATGACAAATTCTGTTTTGTTTCTGATTCGTTGTTAAACTTTTCTTTTTCTTTTCAACATATTCCACTTTTTTCAATCTTTGTAAAATAGTTTTAAGAAACTGTCTAGTTCTCTTACCAGAAGATTTTTTTCCTGTATAACCTTGCGTACGTTATCTAGTTTCTTCTTTTCACTCTTCTTAAGGTAGTACCGTTTTCTTTGTTCTCTTCTCTTTTCATGTTTACTTGCCATCTTCAATTTGTTTTTTCAAATAAAGTAAATATCTAAATAACAAAAAACTGTTTCAATAGTTTGTTGCATCAATTAATAATTTTAAATTATTTACATATTAATATTCATAATAATTGATAAGCAGTTGCTTACAATTACATTGCCATTGTCTCAATTAAAAATAAATATGTAGGATATCTAAGTATGCACATTAGCAAAGGTGAAAATGGTTGAAACTCTGGGAGAAAACTTTTAGAAATTACTATACACTTTTATTTTCTAAATTTGTGTACAAGAAGATGTATGCATTACTTTCTGCTCATTATAAAGGGCAGTCAGACTTTTTACTCTATATTCCAGTGCTTCTGTGATGCCTACCTAGGTAAATGATCTAAACTTCAGTACTGACTTCTGTAGTAGACTGAAAACATTTGTCCAGCTGTATGTTAACCTACATAGTTTTTAAGTTAGGGTCATCAATTGCACAATACGTGTGAGAATAAATGTAGAAGTGGAGTAAGCTCAGACTTGATAGCATGCAGATATTCCAAGTTGACAGGGTGCACTTTCGTTTAAAGCAGATACTAAAATGTATACTGCCTACATCAAGTGTACCTTTACAGAGACTCATATGAACTAGCATATACAATAATCCATCTGACAACATGCTTTAAAGCTCACTTTTCTTTTGTAGTTTCATTATTCACTGACAGTTCACAATGACAGGCCTAGGCAAATATCAAAGGCCGACTCTTCTCATGTCACTGTTGTAACTCTCAGCATCTTTCTCAAGACATCAATGAGTACGTCTCTGCCTTTTTGAGGTGACATGATACATCAAAAGAATACTATAAATACTAGAATACCTCTATTTCATACCACACACTCTAAATTTGTGTAGAAAAAGATGCATGCATTACTTTCACCACATTAGACAGGGCAGGTGGGTATTGAACTCTGTAATCGAAGGCTACTGTGACACCTACATAGGTAACAAATCTCTGCTTCTGCGACTGAATGCTGTAGTAGGACTGACAGTATTTGTTCACCTAGATGATAAGCTACATAGTTTTTAAGTTAGGGTCATCAGCTGCATAATACGTGTCCGAATACATGTAGAAGTAGAGACAGACCTCAGTCATGATAGCATGCAGATATTCAAACTTGACAGTGCACTTTCGGTTTAAAGCAGACACCTAAATTTATACGGCCTACTTCAAGTGTACCTTTCCAGAGACTCATATGAACTAGCATGTACAATAATCCATCTGCCAACATGTTTTAAACCTCACTTTTCTCTTGCACCTTCATTATTCACTAACAGCTCACAATAGAAGCCTATAGATACTAAAAATCCTCAGTTGCACACCACATGCTCTCTCAATTTTTGTAGAAGAAAATGTATGGTTTACTTTCTGCTCATTATACAGGACAAAGCAAACACAAGGAGATGATGTACAGAGTGCTGAAACTTTTCAGACACTCACCCCCAGTCACAGATCTGGGTTGAATCCATCTTCATTCTTTAGCTCACTTCGCCACCTCAGTTCAGACCCAGCTATATGCAAATCAGTCTTGACCCTGTGCCTCATGGGAACAGTCCAGCCCGAACTGCCAAGCCAGGTCTTCCCTGAACCGGAAACAAGCATCCTGGGACCGATTTCCGGGTAACACCCTTCATCAGCCAGGCTAGCTTGAATCAAGTGGCAAAGTGAGCAAGGGACCCACGTCTGGGCATACCCTGCCAACTTAGGGCGAACAAAGCAAACACAAGGAGATGATGGACGGAGCACTGAAACTTTTCAGACACTCACCCCCAGTCACAGATCTGGGTTGAATCCATCATCATTCTTTAGCTCACTTTGCCACCTCAGTTCAGACCAGCTATATGCAAATCAGTCTTGACCCTGTGCCTCATGGGAACAGTCCTGCCCGAACTACCAAGCCAGGTCTTCCCTGAATCGGAAACAAGCATCCTGGGACTGGTTTCTGGGTAACACCCTTCATCAGCCAGGCTAGCTTGAATCCAGTGGCAAAGTGAGCAAGGGACCCTCTCCATGCCACTGGAGTCAAGCTATCCTGGCTGATGAGGGGTGAAACCCCAAAACCGGTCATAGGATGCTTGTTTCCAGTCCAGGGAGGACCTGACCTGGCAGTTCAGGCTGGATTGTTCTCATTGGGTGCAGGGTCAAGACTAATTTTCATATGGCTGGGTACAAATTGGATTGGCATGGTGAGCAAAAAAATGATGGATTTAGGCCAAGATCTCTGTACTGGGGAGAATGTATGACATTGTTCTGAATTCTGTCCATCAATTGTTCTTTTTGCATTTGTCACTCCAAGTGGTACGGGTATGCCCAGACATGGGTCCCGTGCTCTCCATGCCACTGGAGTCAAGCTATCCTGGCTGATGAGGGGTGAAACCCTGAAACCAGTCCTAGGATGTTTGTTTCCAGTCCAGAGAGGACCTGGCATGGCAGTTCGGGCTGGACTGTTCCCATTGGGTGCAGGGTCAAGACTGATTTGCATATGGCTGGGTCCAAACTGGAATGGCATGGTGAGCAAAAAAACGATGGATTTAGGCCCAGATCTCTGTACTGGGGTGAATGTATGACATTGTTCTGCATTCTGTCCATCAATTGTTCTTTTTGCATTATACAGGACAGGCAAGTATTGAACTCTGTATTGAAGTACTACTGTGATGTCTACCTAGGTAAGACATCCAGGCTTCTGCAACTGAATGCTGTACTAGCTCAAGCAAAATTTGTGCAGAGGTATGATAATCTTTATACTTTTAAACATATTTCATGTATATATGATGTTACAATGCAAACTATTACAACGCATACTTTTACAACGTGATTTTTACAATGCAACTTCCATTACAATGCATGCTATTACAATACAAGTAATTTCAACACATGTATCATTGTACTGCCTGCGTTGTAATGGATGTTTCAAACACAGAGAGGTATATGGACTGGGATACAGGTTAATACATCTGCCAACATGTTTTAAACCTCAGTTTTCTCTACAACATTTATTACAGACTCAGGAACCACACATATTAGTATGCACAACCTATTTCAATCTTCATTTCAGTGCAATCATACAGACTACAATACAGGTTCCTATATTTGATAACATATTTTGAACCTTACATTCTCCAATGCTTCTCAAACTTTATAAATACTGCATCTCAAAGTTAAAAATGTCATTACAAACACTGAAGCACTCCTACACAATACATAACACACCTTACACATTTGTAACTCACCTCTGAAATACTTTTGTACGATATGAAAATATCAGAAACTCCTAAATAATCTTCTTTCCCACACAATACATGTGATGCACCACTCTCAACAAAGTAAAACCAGTAATGGCAAACTTTCACTTTCATTTTGCACAGAAATTAATGTAAGTAACAAATCAAAATACTCCCTTCATGTTTTTCAAATTCTAAAACCCATTTCTTTTGGATACACATATTAATCCTTTATTGCTCTCGTCTAAAAGTGCCCAATCTGGTTCTGTAACTTACTAGAGTCGTGACTGCACCACGGTGCCGCTGTATACGGTCACGAAGGAGTCGCAAACCCTTACGGGAGTTCAAAAACCTATTACCAATAATACTAGTATTATTTTTTAAGAACATACCACTTCTAAACATAGTACTGATTTGGGAAATCTTTACAAGCAAATCACATATATATATAAATTTCCATTTCATATTTTAAAACCACAGATAACTTTCAACCCTTCCCCCATTCTGCTTAATCTTAGTTTCCATAGTAACACTTTCTGCAACATTCAACTGTACCAGCAGGTCACAAGTTCAGCATATTTTTAAATTCAGCACACTAGCTTACAAATGCAATTAGCAGGTGTGGTTGACTTTTGCAAATATTAGCTTATCCAGTCTACTGTACCTCTCAAACTTTTTTCTATAACCAATCAGAAAGACACTTGTTCTGCAAAGTTACAAGCAACCTATTTTTGAGTACATAATGTTTATGAACAGCCAATCACTTATCTGCTTTTTCTAAAACAACATATTCTCCACCATTTTAGATACCTTTCATTGTACCAACTGACTTACTCAGCTACAGACGTCTTTTGATTTCTTCCACACATCCCTTCAAAATGCTTACAGTATGGATTGTAGGGCACAGCTATATTTTCTGGGGCAAAAGGTATGCATGATGTGGATATTAAATGAGTTGCGCAGAGAGGATTAAAGTGGCACCAATTGATGCCTTTGGTTAAAAGCTTTTTGCATCTCCAACCCCCAACCCTCATGATTGTGCACTGTGGTGGCAATGACCTAGACACATTGACTGGAGTAGAATGGAAATCCTAATGAAGGCTGCCTTTGCACAACTGATGTTGCTTTTCCCTCACACTGCCTTTGTATATACTCTAATATATGCCAAAGACAGAAATGGAAGTGGTCAAATCAATTCTGTCCAAAGATTGACAAAGCTAGAAAGCATGTTAATAAAGCTGTTTCTGCTTACCTCAGAGACCACAACATGGGATCTATCTAGAACAACAATCTACCTTTCGACATGCTTGACATCTACAAAAATTATTGAGTTCACTTCACAGATGAAGGGAACAGGGTATTTCTCAACAACCTCAAGCTGTGCATCTGCACTTACATGTAGCTGCAACAAAGTCATAATGAACACAACGGCTCTTCTTAGAGCCACCCTATAACCCAACAGTGAAAGATATATATTTTTAAACATATATACTCTTTAAAAATATTTACCGGATTCACGAACCCGTCACAAAACCATAAAACAACAGCACACATTCAATGTACTACAACACATTTCACTTTTCAACTATAACTTTAAATTTGGATATTTTAATGTAATTTCTAATTTTGTCAATTATAATGTGATTATGAAGTTCACTCTCACTATCTCTATTATATAGTTCACAACGCCCAATGTCACATTCCTCACCGAAACCTGGACCAACGCCAACTCCGCACCCAACATCGCAACCACCATCCCCGACGGATACAAGATCCTAAGAAAAGACCGCCCCAACCGCCCAGGATGAGGCCGCACCATCATCCACAAAAGCTACTCTGACTCACAACCACCAACTCAGATGATGCCTCGCCCCTCATGGAAAATATCCACTTCCTGATCCAGCCCAACCCCAGAACGACGCTCCGCGGAACACTTGCCTACAGACCTCCTGGACCCTGGGCCCCCTTTATCAACGTCATCACTGACCACATCACAACGCACGCCCTCACCTCTACAGACTACATACTACTCGGAGACTTAAACTTCCACATGGACAACCACAGCGATCCCAACACCACTGCCCTCCTGTAGAACCTCACCAACATAGGACTGAAGCAACTGGTCTCCACCCCCACTCACACAGCCAGACACACACTCGACCCCCTCTTCCCTGGAGGAAACAACATTCGCTTCAGCCACACCACGGAACTGCTCTGGACAGACTACCATTGCATCCACTTCTCCTTTACGAAACCTACCGCACACAAGCACACGCGCCACCTCCCATGCAGATGCTGGAACAAAGTCTCCGAAGAACACCTCACCTCCGCCCTCACCTGCACTCCTCCCCCAACTATGACAGACGCCAACACAACCGCAAGAAACCTCCACCAATGGATCGCCTACTCCACCAACACTCTCGCCCCCTCCAGAACACCATGAGATGACACAACAAGAAAGCAAACTGGGTCACCACGTATCTCCAAGAATCCAAGTGCTCCTGCCGACGACTGGAGAAGACGTGGAGAAACAGCAAAACCCTAGAAGCCATCACAGCACACCATAAACAAAGAAAAACTTTGTCCAAGACAGAATCCTCTCCAATGCCCACAACTCCAAGGAACTCTTTGCCATCATAAAGGAATGCGCCAAACCCAACAGTGAAGCAACCTATGTCCTTCCCTCCCAAGACCTCTGCAACAACCTCAGCACCTTCTTTCACCTCAAGATCAAGAAGCTCTACGACAAAGTTGACGACCAAGACAATGGCACCATCGCAACTCCCTCCCCCAATGACGCCATCCAACAGACCCTTCTTGACTGGACCCCTCTCACCACAGAGGACACCTTAAAGACAATGAAGAGCATCATTCCAGAGAACCTTCTGATCCCTGCCCACCCTGCCATCGCACCGAGCTACGCCGAACTATCAACTGCTCCCTCGAGACCGTCACAATCCCTGACAACTGGAATCCCGCCGAAGTCAATCCCCTCCTAAATAAGCCCTCCACAGACCCGAAAGACCTCAAGAATTTCAGGCCCATCTCACTTTTTTCTTTTGCCGCCAAAGTCATCGAAAAGGCCGTCAACACCCAGCTAGCACACTTCATAGAAACCAACAGCATCCTAGACACCTCTCAATCTGGATTCCGCAGCAACCACAGCACCGAGACAACCCGCTCACTGCCACTGATGACATCTGCACACTCCTCAACCAAGGCCACATGCCAGCCCTCATCCTCCTGGACCCATCGGCAGCCTTCAACACCATCTCCCACCGCACTCTCCACAATGCCGGAATCCAAGGAAAAGCCTTAGATTGGATACAATCTTTCCTCTAAGGCAGAACACAGAGAATGAGTCTCCTGCCCTTCCTATCAGACCCAACAGAGATCAGATGCGGAATACCCCAAGGATCCTCCCTCAGCCCCACTCTCTTCAACGTTTACATGGCCCCCCTCTTAATCATCATCAGAAACCATGGGCTCAACATCGTCTCCTACGCCGACGACACCCAGCTCATCCTCTCCCTCACCATGGAACCCGATATCACAAGGCACATCTTCCAAAAAGGTATGGAAGCTGTTGTGACCTGGATGAGCAACAGCTGCCTGAAGCTCAACTCAGAAAAAACATTAGTCCTCGTCCTCAGCTCCACCCCATCCACATGGAACAACACCTGGTGGCCCCCCGCCCTCAGAAACCCACCCACCCTAACGGACCATGCACGCAACCTCTGCATCATTCTCGACTCTTCACTCACCATGAATCACCAGATCAACGCCATATTGTCTGCTTGCTTCAACACCCTCCACATACTTTGCAAGATGTTCAAGTGGATCCCCCAATTCCAGAAAAACCATCACCCACGCACTCATCACCAGCTGACTGGACTACGGAAACGCTCTCTATGCCAGAATCAACAAAAAACTCCTCCACAAACTCCAGACCGTCCAAAACATCGCAGCCAGACTTATCCTCCACATCCCATGACACAACCACATCACCCAACACCTCCACAACCTCCACTAGTTACCCGTCGAAAGAAGAATAACCTTCAAGCTGCTCACACACACCTACAAAGCCCTCCACAACACCGGACCCCAATACCTCATCAATCGAATCTCCTTCCACGCCCCCAAGAGAAACTTCCGCTCAGCCGTCTACAGGACAAAATCAGGGGGAAGATCCTTCTCCTACCTCACAGCCAAGACCTGGAACAAAATCCCCATTCACCTCCAACAAAGTCCAAAACTGCACCAATTCAGAAAGGACATCAAGACCTGGCTCTTTGAATGACCCTAACGGAGCTCCTCACACCCCCGCCAGATCCTTGAGACCCTCACAGGTGAGTAGTGCTCTCCACAAACCCTGATTGAAACCCTGATTGAACTGTAAGAGTACCTCTGGAATTGTACAATATTTAATTATTTAAGGTAGATCCGCGACTGGGGGACCACACTGAGCGCCACGATAGGGTTGCGACTCCTACCACGTGAGAAAAATATATATATTATTATTTAACGCCCCCGCACTTCTCTGGGACAATTTTGGCCCCTGGGCCCCCATCATTTGGCCTGTCCACATTTTTTTAAACATTTATTTTCAAAGGAGGGGGGCTTAGCGGCCCCCCGAGCCATTTTTGGCCCCGGGGACCCCATCCCCCAGGACCAGGCCATTTCTTTTTTCTTTTAAAGGAGGGGGGCCGTGTGGCTCCCCTCCCCAGGCTGGTTTTGGCCCCAGGGACCCCATCCACCGGGGCCCGGCCATTTAAAAAAAATAAAAAAATGGTAGGGGGGCCGAGTAGTCCCCCTCCTGGGCCATTTTCATCCCCAGGACCCCATCCCCCGGGGCATGGCCACCTACTTCAGGACCACGGTAATGGCCGGGTCCAGTTTCCTGCAGGAGCTGGCATTGTTATTTACTCCAAAGGAGATGCTAAGAAGCAGCTCCCTTGGGGTAAAAAGCAAAGAGTGCTCGCTTTGAACAAGCAAGAGCAAAGTGCTCTCACTAGGTCAAAGCGAGCATACTTGTTTGCTATGGGATGGCGGGAGCACTGCTCCTGTCATCCCATAGTAAACTGCAATGTCCAGGGGTGGGCACCCCGGGACATTGCTGGAGCTGGCCCTGGGGGGTAGCGGTCCCCAGGGCCATTTATGGCTCCAGGAGGGGGGCTGCAGGACAGGCAGCCCCCCTCTATCCCTGGGGAGATAGTGGGGCTGCCTGGGGGGGCTGGAGCCCCCCTCGCATTTTAATTATAATGAAGCCCCGGGGAGGTGTCGGTCCCCAGGGCTTCCCGCACAGGCCTCCGCATTACTTTTTAATTGTCCCCGGGACCTGGCCTGGCCGGGGGCCTAAAGTAAATTTATAAAGTCATTTTTTTAACGTTTCTGCCGGATTCACGGATGCACCGCTAATCCCACCAAAATGTTTTTAAAAAATCTATTTGGGGCCCTTGGGGTCCATGTAGGACCCCCTGAACAGGCCTATGGGGTCAGGGTCTTTCTACCCTGCCCCCTTTTCTTGTTTTTTAAGGTTTTTGCTAGTGAATCAGTTCAACCGAGTCACAAGATGGCTGCCAACGCTTCCTGGTTTGAAGTGTTGGCAGCCATGCAGATCGCAGGCTCGAGATCGGGAGAGTTTGCGGATCCTCCACGGCCACATTTGTATATCTGAGAAATCTTTAAATTTCTCAGAAACTACTGAACGGATTTACATCTCTGGACCAAGAACTACCTTTCTGCCAAATTTGGTGTAATTCTGTTCAGCAGTTCAGGCTGTAGCTGCGTCAACCGTTTCCTATGGAAATTAACATGGAGAAAAAGCGTTTTGGAACCCCCTCTTTTTCTCAGCCCCCATTCGACGAATCATCCTGAAACTTTCAACACAGCAGCTGGCCTGACCGTCCCATTAGTTTTTCCTATAGAATCAAGGTCCTAACTATAACTACCGACTGGTGACCGCCAGTAGGTAATATATATATATATATATTTATATATAAATATATATATATTACCTACTGGAGGTAGGTAGTTATAGTTAGGGCCTTGTTTCTATTCAAAAGCGTTTTTTCTTTTGCCAATATCTTTGGCCCGGTTGATGAATCTTCGCAAAATTTTCAAAACTAATGGTTCACTCAGGTCAGCTCCTGTCCTGAAAGTTTCGGGGTGATTTGTCAAGCGGGGGCCGAGAAAAAAGGGGGGTCCCAAAACACGTTTTCCCCAAGATATTTTCCATAGGAATTTTTGGAACAAGCTACAGCCCGAACTGCTGAACGGAATTACATCAAATTTGGCAAAAATGTAGCTCTTGGTTCAGAAAGCGACCTTTTTTTAAATGGTGTAAATCCGTTCAGTAGTTCCTGAGAAACTCAAAAAATTAAAATATCGATATCTGAGCACCGAGGAGGGTTTGCGAACCCTCCCGAGCACAAGCTTCATTCTGATTGGCTGCCAACACTCCAAACCATAATGTGTTGGCAGCCATCTTGTGACTCAGCAACTGAGTCACAAGAAAACAATAAAAAAAAAGATGAAAAACAAGAAAAGGGGGGAGGGTAGAAACACCCTGCCCCCCTAGGCCTACTCAAGGGGTCCCACAAGGACCCCCAGGGCCAAAAAAAGCATTTTTTTTTTAAGCGGCTGAATTCGCTCTGGGTGCGTGATTCCGGCCAAGAAAATAAAAAAAAGACGAAGCACAGGCTTCCGTGCTTTGTTTTCCTTAAGCTCCCGGGTGGGCCAGGTCCCGGGGGCAATGTGGAGTTATATAGCGGGGGCCCCTGCAGCCCTGGGGACTGCCACCTCCCTGGGGCATTATGCATAATGTGTGGGGGGGCACGCAGCCCCCCCACAGCCCCGGGGACCGCCACCTCCCCGGGGCTTGTAAAATAATGCATGGGGGGGCTCCTGACCCCCCACACTGACCCGGGGACTGCCACCTCCCCGGGGCATTCAATATTATTGGCGGGGGGCCTTGTGGGACCCCAAGCCCTGGGGACCGCCACCTCCCCGGGGCTTAAATTAATATAAAAAAGTGTGCCCCATCCACACTGCCCTGGGGACCACCAATAATTTAAATGCGGGGGTCTGTAGCGGCCCCCCGGCCCCAGGGACCACCACCTCCCCGGGGTTTGAAAATGTAGGGAGGGGGGCCGCTTGGCCCCCCTCCTGGAGCCCTTCATGGCCCTGGGGACTGCCGCCCCCCAGGGCTGGCTCCTGCAATGTCCCGGGATGCCCACCCCCAGGACATTGCTGTTTGCAATGACAGGGCGGGAGCCGTGCAGCTCCCGCCCTGTCATTGCAAACACTGCTTTGCTTGTTGGAAGCGGGAGCAGGAAACCTGCTCTCGCTTCCAACAAGCAAAGTAGAATTGCTTTTGGGCAAGGGGAGCTGCATGTTGGCAGCTCCCTTTACCCAAAATCAATGCCGGCTCCTGCAGGAGGCGGGGGGCCAGCTGGGACCATGGGGGCATTGGGGCTACCCCCGCGGTCCCCAACTTGAGAGATGGCCCCGGGGGATGGGGTCCCCGGGGCCAGAAGTGGCCCAGAAGGGGGGCCACTTGGCTCCCTCCCTTTTAATTAATTATTTTAAAAAAAGAAAACGGAAGGCTGGCCCCGGGGGATGGGGTCCCCGGGCCATAATTGCCATTAGGAGGGGGGCCACGTGGCTCCGCTCCTCAAAAAAAAACAGGCTGGCCGGGCCCCAGGGGATGGGGTCCCGGGGGCCAGAAGTGGCCAAGGGAAGGGGGGCTATGAGACCCCCCTCCCATACTATTTTTTTTTTTTTTTAAACAAGGCAATGCGCCGGGGGATGGGGTCCCCGGGGCCATTATAGGCCTCAGGAGGAGAACCACGTGGCCTCCCTCCAAAATAAAAATTTAAAAAATGCTGGCCATGCCCCGGGGAAAGGGGTCCCCGGGGCCGAAATCAGCCTCGGGAGGGGGGCCGCGCGGCCCCCTTCCTGTTTTTTTTTTTAAAAAAAATATATTTTTTAAAAGGGTCAGGCCCTTGGGGATGGGGTCACCAGGGCCCCAAAAATACTAAAAGAAGAGGGGCCACACAGCCCCCTTCTAAAAATATATTTTAAAAAAAGCCGGCATCTGGCCGGACGCCCCGCCCCATCCCTGCATGACTCTGCAAACGCGCCCCCTGGCACGTTCCAAGTTGGGGAATTAAGTCCCCTTGAACACTGAGGGTCCCTGGGGGCCAACTAGCCCACCAGGTACCTCCAGTAAGCGCCACACAGCTGGATTGCAGAGAGGTGGTCTGAGGCTACGCCCCTTTTTACACCACTCTGCAAACGTGCCTCTTGGCACACTGCTGGTGGGGCAATGAGGTCCTCCTGTGTCCTGAGGACCTCAGGACACAAGTGGATGTCATCCTGCGAGCTACATACCCACTCAGTGATTCCTAGGTCTACACACAACACAGTCACTCATACATGCAGTCACTCATCAAGACAGCACTATCAAATGCATTCATACACCTATACAGACACTCAAATACCGCCACTCACCCATAGAGTTATTCACTCATCTAGTCAGTCATGCAAAGAATCAATCACACTCCCATTTACTCACCTATACAGTTATACACACACCACCTCACTTATTCATACAGATACTAACACACTTACTCTCTTATACAATCACTGATACAAGCACACACTCATCCATACAGCCACTCTCACAATCACTCACTCTCACATATAGTCATTTATATAATCCAACACTCACATATACTGCCTTTTACATATGTAGTTACTCACACATGTACCACTGAGATATCCATTCACTTACCAATACACCCATACACACACTCACCCACACATACAGTACATCACAGATGCACTCTTGAACCCATACACCCAGTGAATCACCCACTCACACGTCTATGCACAGAGTCACACACCCCCCACCTACCCACACAGACACTCAGGCACCCATGCAGATACTCAGACAATCAATCAATAACCCATATACACACTCATTTAGCTACTCACCAACCCATGCAACTGTTTACACACTAACTGACAGACTGATACAGACCTTTACACAGTTTAGTCACTAACCCATGCATTCAGTAAGACACGTTTAATCACTCACTTATACAGTCAGTCATGCACCTACTAAATCATCCATACAGACACTCATACACCCACTCATTCTTCAATACATCTTGGCATTTATATATATAAAACATATTTAAACTTTACAGAAACACACAGTCACTGGATGATGTCATCAGTGATGTCATCAGTGATGTCATCAGTGATGTCATTTGAGATGTAATCAGTGATGTCACTGACCATGTCATGAATGATGTAATATGTGATGTCATCAGCAGTGCATTGCGGGGCGCGAGTTATACTTAGCGGAACTAATTATAACGGCCGAATTTCTCTGGTTTTGTACGAGTGAAATGTCCAACTAACTATAACGTCCCTGAAACCTATAGTTTTTTCAGTGAATTTCAAAGGTTTTTTAAATGCTAATTTCTAACTATAACGTCCCTGTACCCTATGGTTTTTTCAGTGAATATATATATACCATATATATAAACCATAGGTTTCAGGGACGTTATAGTTAGTTGGACATTTCACTCGTAAAAAAACAGAGAAATTCGGCCGTTATAGTTAGTTCTGTGCATGTGAAGTCCATTAAAGGTGGACTGTGGTTGGTCGGTCCTGTTACTCTGTGCACGGAAGTCCATGTAAGGTGGACTCTGGTTGGTTAGCCCTGCTGCTCTGTGCATGTGAAGTCCATTAAAGGTGGACTGTGGTGGGTGATGCTATTCTGTGCACGGAAGTCCATTAAAGGTGGACTGTGGTTGGTCGGTCCTGTTACTCTGCGCACGGAAGTCCATGTAAGGTGGACTCTGGTTGGTAAGCCCTGCTGCCCTGTGCATGTGAAGTCCATTAAAGGTGGACTGTGGTTGGTCGGTCCTGCTACTCTGTGCATATGAAGTCCATTAAAGGTGGACTCTGGTTGGTTAGCCCTGCTGCTCTGTGCATGTGAAGTCCATTAAAGGTGGACTGTGGTGGGTGATGCTATTCTGTGCACGGAAGTCCATTAAAGGTGGACTGTATTTGGTTGGTCCTGCTACTCTGTACACGGAAGTCCATGTAAGGTGGACTCTGGTTGGTTAGCCCTGCTGCTCTGTGCATGTGAAGTCCATTAAAGGTGGACTGTGGTTGGTTGGTCCTGCTACTCTATGCATGTGAAGTCCATTAAAGGTGCACTGTGGTTGGTCAGTGCTTTCACTCTGGGCATGCAAAGTCCATTAAAAGTGAAATATGACACTGCTCTGTGCACGCGAAGTAAAGTGGACTGTGGTTGGTCCTGCTTATCTGTGTACCTGAAGTCCATTATATAGAAGAACATGACTGCGGATGCCGCCGCTCTGTTTGTGCACGTGAGGCCAATTAAAAGTGGATTGGGGTGAGCGATGCTGCTTTTGTGCACCTAGAGCCCGTAGCTGGTCTTTTCTGTCAAGCCTATTATTATACAGGAACGTGACAGTGGATGCGAGTAGCCTATTAAGGGTGGACTGCACTACTCTGCTGGTGAAGGCCCATTTAAAGTGGACACTGAACTGTACCGCTCCGCTGTGCGTGGGAAGCTATCTCTCATACAGGAACACGGGATGAATGATGCTGCTCTGTGTGTGCACGAGTAGCCAGCGTACACAAACAAGTGTAAACAGCATGGCGCTTTCCTCCTCACCATTGTCGAATGCTGTGTTGGAATCTGCCCGGTGCCCCGGGGGTCCCCATTAGGAGCCCGGCCCCCGCTCCTAGGACACGCTCCTTAAGTGAAAGACTTAAACTAGGCCTCGGCTTACAGCCTCCCAGGACCCTGACTGACTTTTGAGCTAAATGAGTGAAGTATTTTAAATAAACATTCCTGGGCGAAGGGGGTGCCGAGACTGAGAAATGCATAATTTCGTTCTGTAGAGTCACAGAGGAAAGAGCCAGGGCCCCTCAATACAGCCGCACAAGTGCAAATGATAAATGGCCAGAAAGACGCAGTAGGCGGATCTGTTTGTAAAAAGGATCCCAGAGTCCGCCGTTTGATAGCAAGCTGAGGGATACTGGGGTGAGTAACTGGTTGTATGTGCCCATCAGTCCCTGACGGATTAGAGTTGACAAACATTCGAATGCTGTGCTTAGAGCCTGCAGTAAAATGTACTAAAAAATTTGAAAGCGCCCAGAAACGCGTGCCCTTTCCTAGTGCTTGATTTAAGTAACCAGTTATCTGACGTGACACCTTTAATGCCTGTTATGCGGCTACTTGACTCTAGAAATCACTTTTAACATGGTTGCTGTTAAAGAACACGTGTGATGTACACACGTTAAACTGGCACACACATTCTTTGTATCGCCAGATGGTAGAAAATCCGGATTTTGTGTTACATGTTAATTATTTAACAAAGCAAACTGAAAAGCCATGTCACATGGGAATAAAAGTCGCATCGATTTTTTTCTTTTTTGGACTGAGTTTTCCTGGGGGTGTCCAGCAGTACTAGAGAAACAGACACATGTGCGCCCAACCGAGTACAGAGGTGTTATCAAGGGCTGACGTTCGCTTACTTTCACTAAAGGTTGATAGAGCGTTGCTATTTCAACCACTTCACAGCGCTACAACTCCTAAACCCCATTGATGGATGAGGGCAGCAGAAGAAACTGTTTTGGTTTGTCCAAGGGCTTCCCCCTCACACCAGCTGAACCGTCTTGTTGTGTTTTGTAAGCACATGTATTTACGTGTGTTCTTTCCTCGGCTCGTGAACCTTAACCCGTCTGGTTGAAGAAAGCGCCTCTCACCAGACACGTCTTAAAACATGCAGAAAGCACCCGAGGCCCTCGCACCGGCGATGCTAGTGCTGTGAAGGTTGCTTGACTGGTGATAACATTGCTATCGTGTTTCAGGGGTGGGCGGGCACACTCTCCCCTTTCACTTCTGGTCTGTAGTGCGCGCTCTGCTGCTACCCTAAAAGAGGCTGAAGCCTGGCGGTATTTCAAACAGAGCGCCATCTGCTGGCCGCGGGGGCTACAGCAGCCATCTCCCCTGACATTCCACAGCCCTGGCCACAGAGCTAGGAGCTCTTAGCTAGCTGTGACCTCGTGGCTGCAGGCCCGGGAGCCCCTGTTTGTTTACTCGCCGATGTGTCCTACTGCTCGACACCGCATCGCGAGAGGGGCCGACGCTCCGCTTCCTATCAGAAGCCCGTGGGCTGAGGCAATCAGCTTCCCAGATTACTTGTATTTAATGCACAATGCATCATAAAACAAATCCCTCATCCTGACAGGAAGAAAATAGCACAGCTCATAGCACGAGCTGCTCCAATTTATGGCTAAATTAGAAAAAAAGAGCTCCCAACAATGGGCCACTTTAGGAAGTGCAGGAAATGAACGGTCAGAGAACAGGGGGCTGTCGGAGGTTCTCAAGCAGCGTGCAGCCTGGGAAGCCGCGGCCCGGCCTGTGGTTGCTCACAGATGATTGTTCCTGCCCTACCTACCACGGCTGTGTGATCCTGCACAGAACAATGGCGATTATCCCAATGGCGGGTCAATGTCACAGATAGCAGGGCAGTGAGAAGCATCGATCATAATCGCCTGTCGTGACCCCCTTCCCCTTAATGCATAGTTCTGGTGTGGGAAAAGTACCCAGACACTAATCGCGCAATAACCACTCCATGCTGTCAGTTAGCGTAAAAGGCCATTTTATTAGGACAGGGTTGACAACCATACTTAAACATAACAACAATAAACATATAACAATCCCCAACCTCATGTCTTTCATCCATCAACCACTCCCACACTCCAGTTACTCATTCCCGATTCACTCAGCGACCTCTTCCCTTATACCATTCGCTTCCTCACTTCTCTTTCAACCTCCTCCAGCATCTCCAGCCATCGCACTCCTGTATGCCGCACCCCCATCATGCACCTGTCTCCCCCTCCCCGGAAGGGTGAGTATGCCCGTCATAGACTCCCCACCCCTCCCAAGTACTGCTAGCACAAAACCTCAACCCGTCCTAAACTGGCACGCTATTAAAAGCAAATACCCTTTCCCACTCCTAAAAACATGTAGGGTGGGAGGGTGGTCAAAACTTTTCCTAACCCTTCCCTAACGGCGCTGGGGACAGGAAGAGGAAGAACTTCCTCTCCTGCCCCCTATAAAACCTTACCCTAAACCCCACCCCTAAGCCACCCCTAAACTACCTAACACCCTGTCCTATCTATCACGCGAACACCCCGGGGGAAGACTGGTCTGCCGACCTCACTTCCCCTGGGGGCCGCATCGCGCAATAACCACGCCACGCTGTCAGTTAGCGTAAAAGGCCATTTTATTAGGACAGTGTTGACAACCATACTTAAACATAACAACAATAAACATCTAACAATCCCCAACCTCATGTCTTTCATCCATCAACCACTCCCACACTCCAGTTACTCATTCCCTATTCACTCAGCGACCTCTTCCCTTATACCATTCACTTCCTCACTTCTCTTTCAACCTCCTCCAGCATCTCCAGCCATCGCACTCCTGCAAGCCGCACCCCCATCATGCAACTGTATCCCCATCCCCGGAAGGGTGAGTATGCCAGTCATAGACTCCCCACCCCTCCCAAGTACTGCCAACCAGGGAACCCCCGGAGGGCGGTTACCTGCCCCACCCAGCTCACGTGCACCTTTCGCCCTCAAACCCGTCTGCACCAAATAGACTCGTTCCACAGCTTACTGATGACATCCCTCATCTCCATCATGTAATATGCATTACCCATGTAAGAAAGGTGCACTCCATCATCGCGAAAAAGCAGTGGCTCCTCGAGCCGCAATCCCACATGAGCAATTACTTTAATACCGTTGTTCCCACAAAAAACTCTCATTGCTCGATTCAATTTCCGTCTCGCTTTTTCAACTGCAGCGGGCTTCAGCGCCACCCGCCAAATCCGTCGTGGTACAAACTCAGTCCATACAATACAGGCGCCTGCCAGATTGCTCCTCATGGCCTCCAGATCCCGTTGCATCAAATGTAGCAGGGACACGCCGGTTGGTTTGATTAAGTCATTTTCCCCTAAGTGGATAACCAGCATGTCCGGGCAGCCCCTTTGAGCCACCTTTTTCGTCAGCCAGGGCAACAATGCTCCCCAGCGCATCCCGCTCTTACCCCACCAGTGTACCTCATGGTGGCTGCTCTGCAGGCCCAGGCTATGGCCGTACACCTGCCTGTCCGCATATTTTGATGCCCAATGAACAAAAGAGTGTCCGACAATCCAGGTAACCGTCTTGGCTCCCGGACCCCCAACGCAACCTACGAAGATAAAAATTGATTAATACAACAGAACCAACACACAACTACCCCTACAACAGACCTACGTTTTACCCCATGTCCGCACCTGACTTCATTTGCGCACATAGCATTCGCAGCAGCGAGACCTCCAACGCCCAATCCGTTTAATCGTGTCCCAGGACGAACCCAGACGCGCTGCCGCCGTCGCCGCGCCAATACGAAAATGAATGTGTCCCATACCTAGCAGGGTCCCTGCCCGCGCGCCTCAATGCGATCCGTAACACCGCAAGCAGCTGAAAAGCTGTCACCCTCTTCTGAGAAGCATGACAAAAAATTTCCCCAGCTATCTTCTGTGTCCTCTGACAAAATTCTCTCCACTCCCGCACCGGGCATGTCCCCACGCATCCACTTTCGCCCAGCCACACCCACTTGCCCCTCCCAACCTGGTCCGTCTTAGAACGACCCAACCAAATACCCAGACGCGTCCCATCCAAACGCACATCCTCATACACCCTACCCGCTTTGCCCCTCGCCCCCACCAACTCAGAAACCCAGAAAGCCCCAAAGAACATCCAAATCATCCACAAACGGAACAGTGCCACCTCATATTCATCTTAACAACAATGCGGCAGCTCAGCCAACAGGCTTTGCAACAAGTCAAAAGTAATCGCCTCTCTAGGCGCCTCCCCCCTCCCTCACCCCTTTCCCGACCCCAACCTTTCAACATTCTGCTCAGCAAATCACTCTTAGCAGGATCAAAACCCATACATAACATGCTGTAAAAAGAAATCCCTGCAAGCTTCCCTGCAATCGTAATCTGTGACAATCCTTTATCAATGCAGTCCAAAACAAAACAAATGACTCCCTGTTCACATTCTTGACTGGACATGCGCCATGTCTCCCTGGTCCATCCCAGAAACGCGCCGAATTCAGACCACGCCAACCTGTAAGAGCGCTTCGTGGAGTCAGCTATGGATTTTTCGACCAGGCCCACTACTCTCACTCCCCCCAGGCCCAGATACCATCCGGCACCTTGGTCTTGCAAGCCTCCGCTCCCGGCGCCAGCCGTCTGAAACGCTGCCACTGCGATCGAGACAATGCATCCGCAATGTCATTGCTTGCACTTGGGACATGTTGCGCGCGAAACAGCACATTCAATCGCAAGCATTGCAGCATAAAACTTCTCAACAAGCGCAGCACTCGCAGGTCCCTTGCCTTCTGATTGTTCACCAAGTCCACTACAGTCCTGTTGTCCACGTGAAATAATACTGACCTGTTCCGGAACTCTGGGCCCCACACCTCTAGCGCAACCAGCAGTGGACAAAATTCTAGGAAGGCAATGCTCCTGCCCTGCTGTAGCCAATGTACTGGCCACTGTTCCACGCACCACTTCCCGTCCCAGAAGATCCCAAAACCAGAAGCACCTGCGGTGTCAGAGAAGAGTTGCACCTGCCAAACCATCTTGTCATCCACAAAATCCAGCGACACACCTTTGAAGTCAGACAAAAAACTCTGCCACACCTCAAGTCCGCCCTAACCCCCATCGAAATCCTGACTCTGTGATGAGGGAGCACCGCCCCTGACATGGCCATGCCAAGACGTCTGCAGAAAGTCCTCCCAGCGCGCACTACCCGGCACGCAAAGTTCAACAACCCCAGGAGACGTTGCACCAACCGCAGATCAATCTTTTTCTCCCCAATCACATGCAGCAGAAACGCCTGGATGTCTGTCACCTTCTGCTCCGGTAACCGGGCCAACCAAGCGACCAAATCCAATTCAATGCCTAGAAATGTCAGACAGCAGCTGGGCCCAGCAGTTTTTTCCGGGGCCAAAGGAACCCCGAAATCCCGGTCCAGTCCTTGGAACTGACTAAGGGCCCACTCGCACTCACCAGACCGTGCTCTCCCGACGAACAGAAAATCATCCAAATAGTGAGACACCTTCCGATGCCCGCTCCTGTCCATAAATGCCCACTGCAGGAAAGAACTGAATGTCTCAAACAAAGCACAGGAAATCGCACAACCCATGGGCAAGACCTTGTCAACAAAAATGGCCCCCTCGAACTGCATCCCCAGCAGGGAGAAATCTGCAGGGTGAATGGGAAGGAGGCGAAAGGCCGACTTTATGTCACATTTTGCCAATTCAGCCCCTTGCCCACACACCCGCACCAAACTGATCGCATCGTCAACTGAAGCATACAAAACTCTGGAATCCTCTTCAGCAATGAAATCATTCACAGATCTCCCTTCCGGCCAGGACAAATGATGAATCAGCCTGAACTCCCCGGGTTCCTTCTTGGGCACCACACCCAAAGGTGATATAATGAGGTCTGAGACTGGCCAATCCTCAAATGGGCCCACAATTCTGCCTTCCAACACTTCTTTCTGTAACTTAGCTGCAACTACACTCTGCAATTCTTTCGCTGACTTCAAGTTCTCCGCCCATCTCTGCTCCCGGGGGCCCTGACAACCCACCCGAAAACCCTCCGTAAAACCCCAATGAATCTTCAAAGCCGCCTCTCTATCGGGGTACCTAGAGAGCCATGGACCCATGGCCCCCACGTCAACCGGTGTAGGAGCCCTTGGGCCCAGCTTGCCCCCGTCCTTTTGTAACCCGCCACTGCTCGGAGGGCGTGGCCAAAGTGAAACATTGCGTGAGAGGGTGGCGTCCGCCGCACTTGGAACACTCATGCTTGAATCTACAGGGGTGCCGTGTGCAGAAACCCTTGTTAAAGTTCCAGCAGGTGCCCGTATTAACCCCTGTCGGCTTGGGCTCCTGGCCCGTAGACCCAGAGTAAGTGCCCTGTCCTCCCGTTCTGGTGGAAACACCCTGCCCGCCCGCCCCAGACTGGGCGGGACGTGACTGAAAAGGCCGGTATGTGACCGGCAGGCCACTGGCCGTATGTGTAGATGCCGATGACTGAGTGGAGGACATCCACTGCATCCAGAGTTCTTGGTCTACCTCCCCCCAGGGTTTATCCGGGTTGACGCTAATCCTAGCCCTGAACTCCTCGTCGTAACTGAGCCACGCGAAACCACCGAAATGCATCTGAGCTTTCCGGATAATGTCCATATACTTAAGCATAGCTATAGCCCTGTCTAAATGCTTCTCACAATATATACTCGCATAGATCAGAAACGCCGACGTCCAATTTTCCATATTCACCGGTACCCTCGGCCTCCTAGTCAACTCCCACTCCTCTTTCTTAGAACCCTCCTTTGCCTGTATCTCTCTGTGCAATATCTTGAAAACATCTACATACACGTGTTTCCATATTCTCGACCTAGTCTTTTCAGATAAATGTGACCCCAGTGGCATTGCCAAACCCATGTACGGTAACTTCTTGCGATGCTTGTCCTCCCCCTTTTCGTCCTTCCCTGCTTGGTCCTCCGTCTTGTCAGTCTGAACGCTTGCTCCTACCAGTTGCTTACCCCCTCCACTGGCTCCAACACCGACTTGGCAGGCACTCCTGGGTCCCTCACCGACCCATCCCCCACACCCACTGACCGGCAGGCCTTCTTCCGCCCTCCCTTGGGGACATCATCCCAAGCAACCAACAAGGCACCCTCACCTGATAAATTCGTGGGCACCTCCCGGTCCTTCCCTCTGGCGTCCGCCGTCTTCTGACTCGCCTTTTAGCTCCCACTGGTGCTGGCCTGTGGTGCCTGCAAAATACCAAACTTTCCTGTTGCCGTCTTGGCCCTCCCCCAATCCCGCACTTCACCTTCCTCCAACTCATCACTGTCCTCAGCATAATCCAGTTGTTCCTCATTCTCAACCTCCACAGGCACCCCCAGCACTTCACGCACCGCTCTCTTTCCCTTTCACACCAGGCACAACCTCACAACACGGCGCTGTTGATGCCCGCTCCCTCGGTGGAGGGCAGGCCGCCGCGGACCCCCCTGCTGCTTCTGTCTGGCGTCTGGAGGCCGTCTTGCACCCCGCCGGCCCACCCATGCATCTGCCAGCCTCCACCGCTGGCTTGCGCCCCCCCAGACCGTCTAAGCCTGAGGGGGCCCCAGCGCCATCAGGTCTCTGTGCCGTCATGGCAGTCCCTACAACTTCCGCCCAGACCCACCGGCCTCGGGACCCAGAGGTCCCTCGGCCATGCCCAAGCCCCGCCTTCTCATCAAAAAAGTGCGCCGGGGGCCCATCCCCCCGTGCGCACCCCCCCAACCTGTCTCCCTGGCTGCGCACAGCACCTGCCACTTCAATTCGGTCTCCTCTATAATGCGCCGCTGGTCGCAAATCCACTCTTCCAGCGACATGCTTGCCCACCTATCTGCCAAGGGCCCCTGGCTCGAAACACCTGAACTTGGCCCCCGGGCCCGAGAAGGGCCGGGGGCACTGCCACCTGCGGGTTCTAAAGGACAGGGTGGCAGGGTGACCCTCATGGACCCTTTCCCTTTGACCCCTTTTAAAGCACTCCCCCCCCCGGCCTGCAAGACAAATCTACTGGCTGCTCCCCCCAGCCACCATCCTCCCCCCTACAGACTCACTGCCTGACAGCACTAGGGCAAAATCCTCAGCTGCAGGCTCCTCAACTTCATCTTCATCCCCTCCCTCCTCCCCACTTGTATCACTCTGCTCCCAGGACATGCACCCTGGTCCCCGCCCATCAACTGCCGGTGCCTGCGACCCACCTGGAGCAGTTCTAGCTGCCTCGTCCTCAGACGCATGTTGCTCGGCCACTGCAGCCCCGCCCCTCCCCCCTGGCCTTGCTTTCACATGCAGCGTGGCCGTGTCACTCTGCAGACATGTGGGGAGGCTCTTACGCCGGCCCCCACGCTTACTATGATCCGCTTGCCCCATACCGCGCCCCCACCCAGCCGTACCTTTTTTGGGCAGAGGTGGCTCTTCTTGGCATGCCACCACCGCCACGGCCACACCTGCTGATGAGGACCGAGGCGTGCGGGTCATCCCGACCCACGCCTGGTCCAATACTCCGGGCCGCAGGAGATCCGTTCTCCAGGCCCGGCCCAGCACCAGCAATGCGGCGCGAACCGCCACGGCATCGGGCTCCGCCATCGCGTGACCTCTGTTGAGTGCACCATCGTCGGGGCCTCACATCTGCTGCTGGGGCACCCTCACAAACTTCAGGGGACTGTACAAATTAACGCACACCAGGTCACCCGTGGCGGGGCGCTCCCGCTGCAATCGACAGATTGGGCCTGCTATTGAAACTACTCTGGCCTACCAAAAAACTCGCTACCTAACTACCACTCAAAACTTTTCCTAACCCTTCCCTAATGGCGCTGGGGACAGGAAGAGGAAGAACTTCCTCTCCTGCCCCCTATAAAACCTTACCCTAAACCCCACCCCTAAGCCCACCCCTAAACTACCTAACACCCTGTCCTATCTATCGCGCGAACACCCCGGGGGAAGACTGGTCTGCCGACCTCACTTCCCCCAGGGGCCGCATTAAAAATATAATAAAACGACTCCGGAGAGGTTTCGCAAGTAAAGAAAATAAAGCGGAGCGGAGGCCACTCCGAAGTGGGTGCATAAAGTGCCAGGGGGCAGATTTACAAGCCCCTTGCGCCACTTTTGCGTCACTTTTCCCATGTTAAAAATGACACAAAAGTGACGCAAGGGCCTTGTAAATAAGCCCCCAGGTCTCCCAAAATTAACGCAGCCCAGGAGATCGGTTCACACCGTTTAAACAATACTGCACAAATCGTAAAGCTGTTACACGTAAAAGCGTTTCATCAAGTGGCCATCGAACTGCCATTTTATTTTGAAAAATAAATTTCTTGTTTCCATCTCCCCAAAATTATACTTTTACTGGTACTTACATATACATATGCCTACAAGCAACAACAAATATATGATAATGTTTTACTTTTATAGGTGCGTATACATTAACTTCTGTCCATTGATTCTAATGGAATAACTTTATTTTTTTAAAGCTTTTACATACCTTTAGACAAATATATATTATATATCAACCACGAAATTCATGCGAAATAGCAATTCGTAGATATTTTAATACATAGTCATTTGGTATATATATAAACCGATATACATCAAATAATTGTTTTTTTAATTGAAAAACAAAAGACAAGTCTTCTCCACTGAAATCTTGATGTCCGTTCTTACTGTCTACCTGAGCTAAGCCCATTGCAATAATGCAAGATTGCCTTTGATTTAACATAGCTGCCTTTCCTGTGCTGGGTCAGCGGTAAATCTGTCTGCTGACCTCGCTGCTATAAATAACAGGTTCAAGCAGCAAAACACGTGCGAGCAATTGCACCCTATTCAAAACACAGCAAGCGTAACAACTGGGGCAGGATTGCGCCTATTTTTTTTTATGTACTTTTTGTACGACATCCGTTTCAAACTCCGAGGCTTGTATGCACCACTCAGATGGTATTTTATGGAAACCCTGTAGGGGCATATTACCAACAACGGGCGCTAAATATCGCTATGCGCGAGTAGCGCAATTTTACTTATCGCCGGCTATCGCTGGATTTTATCGCCCGGGTAGCGCGTTATCAACAACGCTTATCACCCAGGCGATAAAAATCAAGCGATAGCCGGCGAAATGCGGGAATATCGCTGGAAATCCAGCGATATTCCTGCAGCGATAGGGAATTACTTGTAAATAGCCCATGGTGGTTGTAGCCTGAGATTCCACCCCCCATTACACATATAGCTAAGTCTGAATTTCTGCAGACGTTAGCTATCAGCGATAACCGCGGTTAGCGTGGGTTTTGACATCGCTATGGGTGTCAGGGCAGGCCTTGTAAATACCGCGATGTGCGGTTAGCGACTTATTCCCTGTGGTTTTGCTTGGAACGCCTACTTTGCATCTCATTAGAGATGCAATGCAAGGCGTAAGCAAAACCTGTGCTACGACAAGGAAACACGCACTAGTGTGTCCTTGCTGATACTGCAATGCCATTATCGCCGCTTTTCGGCCAAAAACGGCCGCTAAAGCGGCGATAATGCGCTTGTTAATATGCCCCTAAGTTTGTAAACAAGCACAGGCTGCCTGCAGTTCCCTGGCTCCCATGAGCAGCCAGCCCATCTGACTCTGTAAGTTTGTAGTCACACCTCATCTCTGGCCGTGGCTTGGACTGCACACGCACACACTGCACATACAGGCACATTACAGCACACCCAGCCCCCTCCCCCACGCAGGCATCCTGCACAGGTCGAAGCGGACAGGACATACCTGACGAGCCTGTATCCCAGGCGACTTTTAGGTGACCTGCCCGTTAGAGGAGGCTGTCACTTTAAAAGAGTCCAGGGAGAGGCTCCTCCGGCTGCCTCCGATTGCTCTGAAGAGTGCCCCTTTCCCTCTTTCTGGATAGATGGACGAGCAGGTCTTCTTTAAAGAGTCCCTGGGTGACACGGGGCGCCCTCAGAGCGGGGCGTGCGGGGCAGGGATGGCTGACAGAGTGCCCCCTTAACAGATAGCGAGAGGACCAACAGATAGCGAGAGGACCAGGGCAGGGTGTGAGTCACCTGAAGTGATATAGACAGACAGTGAATGGTGGAAGCATCTGGGATAGCTGGGTGGCGGGACAACCTCAGAACCACCCGTCCGGGTGAGGGGGATAGGATACTGCCTCATAGGGGCGGATACCCCAACAGGCAGAGTGTGAGAGAGGCAGTGAAGTGATAGAGCCAGATAGTGGAAAGCCAGGTTGGAAGCTCATTGGACCTCTGGGTGACGGGACATCCCAGACCCTCCCACCAGGATGACAGAGGAGCAGAGAGTGCCTCTGAGGGGCGGGACATCTCTGGAGACAGTGAGAGAAGCAGGCAGTCTGAAAGTGGCAGTGAAGTGATTTAGACAGATAGTGGAAAGGAAAGGTGGAAGCTCCTCTGATCTCTGGGTGACGGGGCACACCAGACACCCCAGCTGACAGTTGAGTAGAGTGCCTCTGAAGGGTGGGGCATCTCTGTAGACATTGAGAGAAGCAGGCAGAGTGTGGGGGAGGCAGCAAAGTGACAGAGACAGTGAAAGGTGGATGCTTCTCGGATGTCTGTGTGACGGGATCCCCTCCCCCACAGCTGACAGAGTCCACTCGTGGGTGGGCTGTCTCAGCTGACAGTGATAGAAGCAGGCAGTGTGAGGGAGTGACAGTGTGAAGTGATAGAGACAGATAGTGAAACCTGAAAGGTGGACGCTCCTTGGATGTGTGGCTGGCGGCGCAGCCCCAGACCCTCGTTCCGCCCGGTTGACAGGTGAGTAGATTCTTCTCCGCAGAGCGAGAGAGTGACCGACAGTGAAAGGTGTCCGCTCCTCGATGTCTGGGTGACCGGATACCCCCAGAGCTCACATGCGAGCAGCGAGTTCACTCAGGCGGGCTGTCTCTGCAGACAATGCAGGGAAAGGAACCCGAGGCTGAAGGCATGACCAACTTCACTTCCTCCTCTCACAACTCCAAGTCCACAGCCCTGGAAGCAGGACAGGAGACGATCTGGGCACGGGATGAGCCCAGCAGAGGCCGCAGAGAGCAGCACTGGGCCAGGGGAGGGACCTTCTGAGCAGTGCACGCCATCCGGATCGATGGATCCAACCCTGCACTGCTAGGAATCTACTTATGAACCTCCCTACATCCACCCTACGTCTTGCTGGAATCCATTCTTAAACTTCACACAGATCCACTCTTGTACCTCTGCGCGTGAATAAAGCCTACAAAACCGCGCACACAATCACTGGCCGAGCGTGTAGCACGCACATGTTAAGACGATAAAATGCGTAATGTGTAGGGGAGGGGGTTGTCGGAGGCAGTCAGATACACGGGATGGAAAGTCAGACTGAATTGATTGAATATTCAAATTGCATTTGAATAAGGATTGCCCCGGGGAGGTGGCGGTCCCCGGGGCTGCGGGGACCCACGGGCCCCCACTTCATTATTAAATATTGCCCCCGGGACCTGGCCCACCCAGGGGCTTTAAGAAAACGAAGTGCGGGAGCCTGCGCTTCATTTTTTTTTTATTTTGTCGGCCGGATTCGCTTACCCAGCGCAAGTTCGGCCAATTTAAAAAAAAAAAAAAATGCTTTCTTTGGCCCTGGGGGTCGCAGGCCTATAGGGTCAGGGTGTTTGTACCCTGCCCCCTTTTCTTGTTTTTCACCTTTTTTTTTACTCTTTTCTTGTGACTCGGTTACCGAGTCACAAGATGGCTGCCAACACTTCCTGGTTTGGAGTGTTGGCAGCCAATCAGAAGTCAGCTTGTGCTCGGGAGGAGTCGCGACTCCTCCTCGGTGCTCAGATATCGAAAGTTTTCTTTTTTTAATTTCTCAGGAACTACCAAACGGATTTACACCATTTAAAAAAAAGGTCGCTTTCTGAACCAAGAGCTACCTTTTTGCCAAATTTTGTGTAATTCCGTTCAGCAGTTCGGGCTGTAGCCTGTTCCAATTTTTCCTATGGAAATTAACATGGGGAAAATGTGTTTTGGGACCCCCCTTTTTTCTCGGCCTCCGCTTGACGAATCACCCTGAAACTTTAAAGCCAGGAGCTGACTGGAGCGCCCCATCAGTTTTGAAAGTTTCGCGAAGATTTGTCAAACGGCGCCAAAGATATTGGCAAAAGAAAAAACGCTTTTCCTATGGAAACTAGGTCCTACCTATAACTACCTACTGGCGACTGCCAGTAGGTAATATATATATATATATATATATTTGCACATGAATTTTTCAGGGGTCCTCACAATAGGAATAATGTAATTTTAGCATTTTGTTTTGCCATTATTTATACAAATATATGTTGGGAGTTCTTAGCAAAGTATTAACATTGATGTTTTATGATTGCTTTTAACACACCCGCATTTATGCGTTTTAATGTGTCATTTAAATGCTATGTGCTATGTACTATGTATGCTAATATTTAAATGTATTTATACAGATCAGTTGTACAATTTGTACACAGTAGCGAGAGTGTGGCACCGTTGTTTACAAATTGTGTATTTATTGCTGCTTACTTATGTACTGTAGTATGGAAATTCAGACGGGTAGTCTGTCTTCTCTATTTAGTTGAGCACTTAGCACTTTAAATTCAGGGAGGAAATGATGGTAAATCATGTGATCAAGGCCCTGCGAGGCCGAAAAAGCATCATGGCAGCACAGCACAAACAATAAAGAATTCACACAAGATAAGAGGAGTCTGTTTCCATTTTTGGATTCAGCATTGCAGGAATTAACAGCAAAAAAGGATAAACTTACAATATAAATATACATATATATATATATGCATATATATATATATATATATATATATATATATATATATATATATATATATATATATACTATTTGAGGGCATGACGTATACTGCCCCATTATGAGTGTGCATTTTTAACCATTAATATCACTAAGCATTTTATGATTCTAGTACTGTATCCAGAGTTAAAGGATTATATGCTCATATACTCAGTTGAATGCACTTTAATAGACGATTAAGTACTGTTAGAATTATGCACCTTTAATCAGGGATACCATCTAACATTTTACATTCCTAGTACTGTATACAAATTTACATGTTTACATACTTAGCAGACTGCATTTTAATACATGATGAAGCACTTTAACTGCATAGAAGTTCTTGAAAAGATCCTAATAGCAGGTTCAACTCCTCAAGGTGTGTGAATAGATTTTCTTACTTTAAAATCTGTATATGTATGCTCCTATGGCATGAATATTAGAAAAATCATCCCCATTTTGAGAACATTCTTGCAAAGCAATCCTGGAGGTCGCATATTCTACAAAATCTGACTTGTCTTCCCCCTGCTTTATCCCGAAGTCTTAACTTCTAAATATTTCTTTCAGTATTCTTTAGTCCCAGTTAATAACCTTCCCTTGGACATCATGATTGTCTTTATTTTAGCACCTCGGAATAAGAGCATAAAATCCCCACAAGCCCCTCAATATTCCCCTTCTGAGAGGTGAGGACGCACTAATTGGTTACTTTTATTTGTCTCCAGTGATATAGGAGAATGAGAAAATGGGAGGGGAATAAGCTAGAGCATCACAATATATAATATTTGTTTATTTTACAGTGGTTGTTTGTAATCTAAAATTGGGCAGTTCGCAACATCACTGTCACTCATGTAGAAAATTGGTACTTTACCGATAATTAGAGTGACAAGGCAAACTAAGCATTTCATGAATTATTCAAAACTGCTCTCAAACACTGTTATTGATATGGCACTTTGGGGCTGTGTGTTTAAGTATGTGGGGCTAGGTAACACATCACTAAATATTTGTGAAAAGAGTTGTGTGTGTAGTAAAAAATGTAAAAAATATGTGTGTCCTTTTAAGTCAAGGTGCTGATTTTGTAGGGAGTTTTCCCTTTAAAAATGTTGTCTACACACTGAAACTCTATGACTCTGTTGAAGGCTCCGGCCGAAACGCGTTGGTCTCTTTTCTGCACTGATGGTGGATGATATATATATGAAAAAAAAAAGACTTACAAGCTCGTTGGTGCCTGGCTGTGCTGCTTTTCCTTGTCCCCGTATCATTGGGAGGTCCGTTTGGAAAGTTATTGGAGATATATATATATATATATATAAATACATATATATATATATATATATATATATATATATTCACTGAAAAAACCATAGGTTTCAGACACGTTATAGTTAGAAATTAGCATTTAAAAAACCTTTGAAATTCACTGAAAAAACCATAGGTTTCAGGCACGTTATAGTTAGAAATTTGCATTTAAAAAACCTTAAAAATCACTGAAAAAACCATAAGGTTTTAGGGACAGTTATAGTTAGTTGGACATTGCACTCGTACAAAACCCGTGAAATTCCCCCGTTATAGTTAGTTCAGGTAACTATAACTCGCGCCCCGCAATGCACTGCTGATGACGTCGCATATTACATCACTCATGACATGGTCAGTGACATCACTGATGACATCACTGATGACATCTCAAATGACATCACTGATGACATCACTGATGACATCATCCAGTGACTGTGTGTTTGTGTAAAGTTTAAATATGTTTAATATATATAGGGAAAGGCGTATTGAAGAATGAGTGGGTGTATAAGTGTCTGAATGGATGATTTAGTAGGTGCGTGACTGAGTCTATAAGTGAGTGATTAAACGTATCTTACTGGATGCATGGGTGAGTGACTAAACTGTGTGAATGTCTGTATCCGTCTGTCTGTCTTTGTGTAAGCAGCTGCATGGGTTTCTGACTAGCTAAATGAGTGTCTATATGGGTTATGGATTGGTTCTCTGAGTATCTGTATGGGTGCCTCAGTGTTTGTGTGGGTGGGGTGAGTGTGACTCTGTGCATAGATGTGTGAGTGGGTGATTCACTGGGTGCATGGTTTCAAGAGTGCGTCTGTGATGGACTGTATGGGTGGGTGAGTGTGTGTATGGGTGTGTTAGTGATTGAATGTATATCTCAGTGGTACATGTGTGAGTAACTACATATGTGAAAGGCAGTATATATGTGTGTTGGAGTATATAAATGGCTATAAGTGAGAGTGTGTGATTGTGAGAGTGGCTATATGGATGAGTGTGTGCTTGCATCAGTGATTGCATAGGAGCGTAAGAATGTGCTAGTATTTTTATGAGTAAGTGAGCTGGTGTGTATAACTGTATAGGTGAGTAAATTGGAGTGTGATTAATTATTTGCATGACTGACTAGGTGTGTGAGTACCTCTCTGGATGAGTTGCGTTGTGTGAGTGTTTATATAGGTGTATGAGTGCATATGATAGTCCTGTACTGAGTGACTGTAAGTATGAGTGACTGTACGGGTGAGTGAGTAGATGTGTGTGTGTAGACCTAAGAATCAGTGAGTGGGTATGTACTTATTGGTATTGGAGTGTGTATGGTTTTGAGAATGGCAGTCTGTAATTTAGAGTGGGTGTTTCAAAACTTATATTAGGGTGTGAGAAGATGCATTAAATTCTCACATGGATGATGTCATCAGTGATGTCATCAGTGATGTCATTTGAGATGTTATCAGTGATGTCATCAGTGATGTCACTGACCATGTCATGAGTGATGTAATATGTGACGTCATCAGCAGTGCATTGCGGGGCGCGAGTTATAGTTACCTGAACTAACTATAACGGGGAATTTCACGGGTTTTGTACTGAGTGCAATGTCCAACTAACTATAACTGTCCCTAAAACCTTATGGTTTTTTCAGTGATTTTTTAAGGTTTTTTAAATGCAAATTTCTAACTATAACGTGCCTGAAACCTATGGTTTTTTCAGTGAATTTCAAAGGTTTTTTAAATGCTAATTTCTAACTATAACGTGTCTGAAACCTATGGTTTTTTCAGTGAATTTCAAAGGTTTTTTAAATGCTAATTCCTAACTATAACATGTCTGAAACCTACGGTTTTTTCAGTGAATTTCAAAGGTTTTGTAAACGACAATTTTTAAATGTATTAATTGTTATATTTATTTTTTTCATACTGATTTACTACATTTTTAGAAACAATTTTTTTTACATATTTTATTTTTTAAATTACATTGTAATTACATTATACATTACAAAAATACTTTCTCAGAATGAATTACTTTAGTTTAAATACTTTGCACATAGGCAATAGACTTTTAAGTACAGTAGTTACAGTTGTTGCAATGGGCAACACATTTTCAAACACAATGCAACATTCAGCTCAATGTGAATTTCTAGTTAAATGCAATTAGTTACTTTATGGATTACTTTTCTAACCACAGGACTGGATCCTAGATTCAGTCCTGGGACATCTCCTGTAAACAGTTGAGTAAAAGCGTTTTGGTTACATTAGTGATTTTTAAGGAATATTATTGTATTTTAAAAGTTGACACTTGGAAACTTTTTCTCATAGAATCACCAATGTTATCCTATGGAAGGAAATTCACTTAGCAGGTAACAACTGTTATCGTTACTTTTTCTTACTCAGTGTTGGATCCTGGATCCAGCACTGGTGCATCTCCTGTAAACAGTTGAAAGAATGCGTTTAAGTCATACAGGCGATTTTTAAGGAATATTTGTAGTTTGTGAAAATCGACACTTTGAAACTTTTCTGCTGAAAACCAGACAATGGATTCCTAAGGAAGAAAATATAAGTTACTGGTAAGTACGGTTAAAATTACTTTTCAGGGTCAGTGCTGGGCTAAAAGATGCAGCACTGAGGTCTCTCCTGATAACAGGTGAGTAAATCGGAATTCGTATTTCGGCTGATTTTAGAGGAATATTTTAAAGTTCCAAAACTCCACACTTAGAAGAATTTCCAAGTGAAACCAGTCAATGATATCCTATGGAAGGAAATTCAAGTTACTGGTAAGTACGGTTAAAATTACTTTTGAGGATCAGTACTGGGCTGAAAGATGCAGCACTGAGGTCTCTCCTGATAACAGGTGAGTAAATCGGAATTCGTATTTCGGCTGATTTTAGAGGAATATTTGTATGTTTCAAAAATCAACACTTAGAAACTTTTTCAGCAGAAAGCAGGCAATGATATCCTATGGAAGGAAATTCAAGTTACTGGTAAGTATGGTTAAAATTACTTTTGAGGATTAGTACTGGGCTGAAAGATGCAGCACTGAGGTCTCTCCTGATAACAGGTGAGTAAATCCGAATTCGTAGTTCGGCAGATTTTAGAGGAATATTTGCACAATGGTGAAGGTAGGGGGCGGGGCCTGAGGTGACATCTGTGCAAACGCGCCCCGTGGCGTGTTTTAAGTTGGGGGATTAAGTCCCCTTGAATCATGAGGGTCCCTAGGGGCCAACTAGCCCACCAGGAACCTCCAGTATGCGCCAGGGGCTGCGTTGCAGAGACGTGTAGAGAGGCCACACCCCTTTTACACCTCTCTGCAACGCAGCTCTGTGGCGCTTTCTGGATGTACCTGTTGGGCTAGTTGGCCCTCAGGGACCCTCAGGATTGAAGGTGATTTAATTCCCCATCTTAAAACGCGCCACGGGGCCTGTTTGCACACATGTCACCTGAAGCCCCGCCCTCCCTTCACCACTGTGCAAACGCGCCCCGTGGCGTGTTTTAAGTTGGGGGATTAAGTCCCTTGAATCCTGAGGGTTCCTGGGGCCAACTAGCCCACCATGTACCTCCAAAAGCGCCACAGAGCTGCGTTGCAGAGAGGTGTATAAGGGGCGTGGCCTCTGTACACCTCTCTGCAACGCAGCCCCCTGACGCATACTGGAGGTTCCTGGTGGGCTAGTTGGCCCCAGGGACCCCAGTATTCAGGGGAATTACTTCCCCATCTGCAAACGCGCCAGGGGCGCGTTTGCAGAGTGGTGAAGGAAGGGGGCGGGCCTGCGGGCCGATCGTTTTTTTTTTTTTCCTGAAGGGGGGCTGTGTGGCCCCCTTCCTTTTTCTTATTTTTGGGCCCTGGGGACCCCATCCCCCAGGGCCTTACCCCCTTTTTTTTTTTTTTTTTTTTAAAAAAATTATTTCTGGGGAGGGGGCTGCGTGGCCCCCTCCCGGGCCACTACTTGCCCCGGGGACCCCATCCCCCGGGGCCTGGCCTCTGGTTGGGGACTGTGGGGGTCCCCAAACTCCCACAGTCCCGCCGGCTCCCTGTGTCCTAGGGAGCCGGCATTGCTGACACATGGGGAGCAGCTAACATGCTGCTCCCCATGTGGAAAGCAATTGTCTTTGGATATTGAGGCGAGAGCAGGTTTCCCTGCTCTCTCTTCCAATATCCAAAGCAGTTTGCTATGACAGGACGGGAGCCGCTAGGCTCCCGTCCTGTCATTGCAAACAGCAGTGTCCCGGGGTAGGCACCCGGACACTGCAGGAGCCGGCCCTGGGGAGTGGCGGTCCCCAGGGCCACCACAGGCTCCAGGAGGGGGCCGCGCGGCCCCCTCCCCACATCAGCAAAGCCTTGGGGAGGTGGTGGTCCCCGGGGCTTCGGGGGTCCAAAACGGACCCCCATTTTAATTTGTTAGTGCCCCGGGGAGGTGGCAGTCCCTGGGGCGTGTGGGGGGGCTCGAGCCCCCCCCACACAGGAAAAAAAAAAAAAAAAGAAGCCCCGGGGAGGTGGTGGTCCCCGGGGCTGCGGGAGGGCTCAGAGCCCTCCCGCACCATTTTAAAAGAAAGCCCCGGGGGGTGGCGGTCCCCAGGGCTTGGGGGGCCCTTAGAGGCCCCCCATACATAAAATAAACACCCCCCCAGCATGCCCCCGGGACTGGCCATATGCACGAACCGGATGTCAAGCCTCTGATGAGGGCGAGAAGCCCAGAAACGCGTCAGGCAGTGATCATTGACACAAGGACTGTAAACACATGGAATTGCAGCTGTTAACCTTACCCGCCGGTCGTCTGCTGGAGAGTGCGGTCCTGCCTGCGGGCAACTTGGAGCTTTATATATATATATATATATATATATATATATATATATATATATATATATATATATATTATCTACTGGCGGTCGCCAGTAGATAGTTATAGTTAGGACCTATTATCCATAGGAAATCCGCGACATTCTATTTGAAATAACGTTGGCGCCGGTTGACGAATCTTCACGAAAGTTTCCAACTTGTTGGGGCGCTCCGCTCCGCTCCTACCCTGAAAGACTCGGGTTGATTCGTCAAGCGGGGACCGAGAAAAAAGGGGGGTCCCAAAACGCGTTTTCCCCATTAATTTTTCCATAGGAACCTTTAGTCGCAGCTACAGCCCGAACTGCTGAACGGAATTACACCAAATTTGGCAAAGAGGTAGCCCTTGGTTCAGACTGGTGCCTTTGGCTTAAATGGTGTAAATCCGTTCAGTAGTTCCTGAGAAATTCACAAGTAAAGTCACATATATATCTATGGCCGAGTAGGGTCCGCGTACCCTCCCGATCACGAGCTGCATGCTAATTGGCTGTCAGCTGGCTGTCAACATTCCGATTCAGGAAGTGTTGGCAGCCATTTTGTCCCTCGGTAGAACCAAGGGACAGAAACAAGTGCGCAAAGCGCACAAAGGGGGCAGGGTAGAAACACCCTAACCCCTAGGCCTGCTCAGGGGTCCCACAAGGACCCCCTGGGCAAAAAAGCATTTTTTTAAATCGGCAGGATGCGCTCAGGGTGCGCGGATCCTGCCGAAAAAAAATCGAAGCGCGGTCTCCGCGCTTCGATAGCTAATTTGCCCCCGGGAGGGCCAAGTCCCGGGGGCATGGTGGGGGGTTAAATTTATGTATGGGGGCCTCTAAGGGCCCCAAGCCCCGGGGACCGCCACCCCCGGGGCTTTAACACAAAATGGTGCGGGAGGGCTCTCTGCCCTCCCGCTGCCCGGGGACCGCCACCTCCCCGGGGCTTCTGTTTTAATTTTTTTAACCTGTGTGGGGGGCTCCAGCCCCTCACAAGCCCCGGGAACGCCACCTCCCCGGGGCACTAAAAAATAAAAAATGGGGGTCCGTTTTGGACCCTCGAAGCCCGGGGACCACCACCTCCCCGGGGCTTTGAAAATGTGGGGAGGGGGCCGCGCGGCCCCCTCCTGGAGCCCTTGATGGCCCTGGGGACCGCCACCCCCAGGGCCGGCTCCTGCAGTGTCCCGGGGTACCTACCCCCGGGACACTGCTGTTTGCAATGACAGGACGGGAGCCTCGCAGCTCCCGTCCTGTCATTGCAAACTTGCTTTGGATATTGGAAGAGAGAGCAGGAAACCAGCTCTCGCTTCCAATATCCAAAGCTGATTGCTTTTCCACATGGGGAGCAGCAGGTTAGCTGCTCCCCATGTGGAAAAGCAATGCCGGCTCGCGCAGGAGGCGGGGAGCCGGCAGGACTGTGGGTGGTTTGGGGACCCCCCCACAGTCCCCAACGAGAGGCCAGGCCCCGGGGGATGGGGTCCCCGGGGCCATAAGTGGCCAGGGAGGGGGGCCACGCAGCCCCCCACCCCAAAATTAAAAAAAATTAAAAACATTTTAAAAAAGTGCAAGGCCGGCCCCGGGGGATGGGGTCCCCGGGGCCTTAAATGGCCTGAGGAGGGGGGCCACGCAGCCCCCCTCCAAATAAAAAAATCGAGGCCATGCCCCGGGGGATGGGGTCCCCGGGGCCAATACAGGCCCAGGGAAGGGGGGCCACACGGCCCCCTTCCCGTTTTTTTTTTTTTTATTTAAAAAAATGCTCAGGTCCCGGGGGATGGGGTCCCCGGGGCCAAAAGTGGGCAAGGGAAGGGGGGCCACGCAGCCCCCTCCCATTAAAAAAAAAAACGTCCGGCATCGTGCCGGAGGCCCCGCCCCCTCCCTGCAGTACTCTGCAAACGCGCCCTGGCGCGTTTGCAGAGAGGGAACAATTCCCCTTGAATACTGGGGGTCCCTGGGGGCCAACTAGCCCACCAGGAACCTCCAGTATGCACCAGGGGCTGCGTTGCAGAGACGTGTACAGAGGCCACGCCCTTTTACACCTCTCTGCAACGCAGCTCTGTGGCGCTTTTGGAGGTATATGGTGGGCTAGTTGGACTCCAGGGACCCTCAGGATTCAAGGGGACTTAATCCCCAACTTAAAACGCGCCACGGGGCGCGTTTGCACAGTGGTGAAGGGAGGGGGCGGGGCTTCAGGTGACATGTGTGCAAACAGGCCCCGTGGCGCGTTTTAAGATGGGGAATAAATTCCTTTCAATCCTGAGGGTCCCTAGGGGCCAACTAGCCCACCAGGTACCTCCAGTAAGCGCCACGGAACTGCGTTGCAGAGTGTTGTAAAAAGGGGCGTGGCCTCTGAACACCTCTCTGCAACGCAGCTCCCTGGCGCATACTGGAGGTACCTGGTGGGCTAGTTGGCCCCTAGGGACCCTCGGGATTGAGGAGGAATTAATTGTCCAACTTAAAACGCGCCACAGGTCGTGTTTGCAGACATGTCACCTTAGGCCCCACCCCCTTCCTTCACCATTGTGCAAATATTCCTCTAAAATCAGCCGAAATACGAATTCCTATTTACTCACCTGTTATCAGGAGAGACCTCAGTGCTGCATCTTTGAGCCCAGTACTGATCCTGAAAAGTAATTCTAACCGTACTTACCAGTAACTTGAATTTCCTTCCATAGTATATCATTGCCTGCTTTTTGCTGAAAAAGTTTCTGTGTCGATTTTTGAAACATACAAATATTCCTCTAAAATCAGACAAAATACGAATTTCGATTTACTCACCTGTTATCAGGAGAGACCTCATTGCTGCATCTTTCAGCCCAGTACTGGTCCTGAAAAGTAATTTTAACCGTACTTACCAGTAACTTGAATTTCCTTCCATAGGCTAACATTGACTGGTTTCACTTGGAAATTCTTCTAAGTGTGGAGTTTTGGAACTTTATAATATTCCTCTAAAATCAGCCGAAATACGAATTCCGATTTACTCACCTGTTATCAGGAGAGACCTCAGTGCTGCATCTTTCAGCCCAGTACTGATCCTGAAAAGTAATTTTAACCGTACTTACCAGTAACTTGAATTTCCTTCCATAGGATATCATTGCCTGCTTTTTGCTGAAAAAGTTTCTAAGTGTCGATTTTTGAAACATACAAATATTCCTCTAAAATCAGACAAAATACGAATTCCGATTTACTCACCTGTTATCAGGAGAGAACCCAGTGCTGCATCTTTTAGCCCAGCACTGACCCTGAAAAGTAATTCTAACCGTACTTAACAGTAACTTGAATTTTCTTCCATAGACTAACATTGACTGGTTTCACTTAGAAATTCTTCTAAGTGTGGAGTTTTGGAACTTTAAAATATTCCTCTAAAATCAGCCGAACTACGAATTCCGATTTACTCACCTGTTATCAGGAGAGAACCCAGTGCTGCATCTTTTAGCCCAGCACTGACCCTGAAAAGTAATTCTAACCGTACTTACCAGTAACTTGTATTTCCTTCCATAGGAATCCATTGTCTGGTTTTCAGCAGAAAAAGTTTCAAAGTGTCAATTTTCATAAACTACAAATATTCCTTAAAAATCGCCTGTATGACTTAAACGCATTCTTTCAACTGTTTACAGGAGATGCACCAGTGCTGGATCCAGGATCCACCACTGAGTAAGAAAAAGTATCGATAACACTACTTACCTGCTAAGTGAATTTCCAGCCATAGGATAACATTGGTGATTCTATGTGAAAAAGTTTCTAAGTGTCAACTTTTAAAATACAATAATATTCCTTAAAAATCAGTACTGTAACCAAAACGCTTTTACTCAACTGTTTACAGGAGATGTCCCAGGACTGAATCTAGGATCCAGTCCTGTGGTTAGAAAAGTAATCCATAAAGTAACTAATTGCATTTAACTAGAAATTCACATTGAGCTCAATGTTGCATTGTGTTTGAAATTGTGTTGCCCATTGCAACAACTGTAACTACTGTACTTAAAAGTCTATTGCCTATTTGCAAAGTATTTAAACTAAAGTAATTCATTCTGAGAAAGTATATTTTGTAATGTAATGTATAATGTAATTACAATGTAATTTAAAAATAAAATATCTAAAAATAAATAGTTGAAAAAAATGTTGTAAATCAGTATCAAAAAAATAAATATAACAATTAATACAATTAAAAAATTGTCATTTCCAAAACCTTTGAAATTCACTGAAAAAAACCATAGGTTTCAGGCACGTTATAGTTAGAAATTAGCATTTAAAAACCTTACAAATTCACATGGATGATGTCATCAGTGATGTCATTTGAGATGTCATCAGTGATGTCATCAGTGATGTCACTGACCATGTCATGAGTGATGTAATATGTGACGTCATCAGCAGTGAATTGCTGGGCGCGAGTTATAGTTAGCTGAACTAACTATAACGGGGAATTTCACAGGTTTTGTACGAGTGCAATGTCCAACTAACTATAACTGTCCCTAAAACCTATGGTTTTTTCAGTGAATTTCAAAGGTTTTTTAAATGCTAATTTCTAACTATAACGTGCCTGAAACCTATGGTTTTTTCAGTGAATTTGTAAGGTTTTTTAAATGCTAATTTCTAACTATAACGTGCCTGAAACCTATGGTTTTTTTCAGTGAATATATATATATATATATTTATAGTAGGAAGTTATAATTAGTAATGATTAGGACCTACTTTCCATAGGAAAAGCATTTTTTAACTTGCCTATAACTTTGGCGTTGTTTGACCAATCTTCATGAAATTTTCCCAAAAAAGTGTCAAAGTAGGTTCTGTGTGTCATGGAAAGTTTATTGGTGATCCGTGCAGTGAGGACCGAGAAATAGGGGCGCAAAATAAGGATGCATTTGTAATGTTAATTCCCATAGTAACGCTTTGTTGAACCTACAGCCCAAACTGCTGGACAAAATTGCACCAAACTTGGCAGAAAGGCAGATGTTGTTACGCAGATTGTGCTTTCTGTTATTTGTTGCAAATCCTTTCAGTAGTTTTTGAGAAATTAAAGCCAAATTTATAGTGAGATCTCTGGCCATGGATATTTGGTGGTGATTTCGCAATGGTCGCAGATATTTTGCAACGATTTTGCGGTGAATCAGGAATGCACACACCAGTGGGAATGCTCTGATTGTCTGGATGCAACCTGAACAGAAAGTTGTGGCAACCCTTTTATTGATTGGGAATGGTTCCCGGGGCTGGAAATTTCTGTGAAAGCTAACATAAGGGGTCAGGGTGGAGGTACTCTGACCCCATGTTTGAGAAATGAGGGTGTTAGTGACACAAGTTATGTGTCCAAAATTGATTTTTTTCACCGTGTGCGATATTCGTGATGACGATGCGACCGCCAGTGCTGTCCCTGTGTACCATCGAGGGGACATCGGGAAAATATTGCGGCGACACCGTGAATATTGTGAAAATATAAAAATAAATATTTATATATTTGTACACACTCAGCGGTCAGTGTCACAAACTCATGTGCGCAGTTACAAACTCACTCAGATACTTATACACCCATTCACATTCCCACTCACATACTTATGCATCCAGTCACATACCCACTCAGATACTCATGCACCCACTCACATACCCATTCAGGCACTCCTGCACCCACTTACAGACTCACTTGAAGAGTGACGCACCCATGTACAGACCTGCTCAGAGACTCACGCACCTACTTAGAGACCCACTCATAGACTCATGTACACAGTCTCATACCCACTTAGAGACTCTTATACACACTCACAGACCCACCTAGGCACTCATGCACCTTCTCACAGACCCACTCGGTTACTCAGGCACCCTCTTACAGATTCACTCGGAGAGTCATGTACCATGTGCAGACTCACTCAGAGATTCACGCAGCCACTTTCAGACCCTCTCACACACTCAGGAAGATATCTGAGATCACACTCAAAACGTGTCGTAATTTTTCTTTCTACATCACTAACCATGATTTCTAAGACAAAATGAACCCCCTAATTGTGTTTCTTTCTAAATTAAATGTTTTAAGTTTTACCAGTTTGATTCAATCAAGATGGCTTCAGGTGTGTCATACTTTTGTCATAAGTAAGACTGTTAGCGCTCTAGCTGTTCTTTAGAACACTCTGGAAGGGATCGCTGATATAACATCGACTTCTTTTAAAATCGAACTACATGATGATAAGAATATTGACAACAAAAATAAAGAGCACAAAAATATCGATAACATTAAAAAATAAAATATAAAAAACCAAAAACATCAATATAAATAATATGGACAACACAAACATTGATAATATACATATAAATTATACCGAAAATAACAATAATATTTAAACATAAAAATAAACTATTTTCAATAATAAAATGAAATAACATATTCCAAACATTATAAACAAATACAAAAAAATTACAAAATTAATAAAATTAAATAAAATGAATATACACTGAAAATCCAAAACCAAATAAATAAACAAACAATACAACATAGAAAATATCCCAAGCACCAAAAATAAACAAACATAAATATATATCATATATAAAAAATAACATATACATTTTAATACCAATAATAAACAAAACATAAACAAACATTAAATAAACATAACAAATATTAAACAAATTAAATAGTAACTGCCAACAATTCAAAAAAGCTATCTCGACCAATAAATTTAAACCAACCCCAACACAAACCAATAGAAAACTCTAACTAATTAAATAAACACTATAAAAGCAATCAATTAATTAACACAAAATTTACCATATAACGGACAAACACGGAGGAAGCACGAGCCTTTGCAAGCCAGAAAAAAGAACAAAAAAGTACTACACAATTAACTATTCAGAAAAACTCTCATTAAAGGTAAGAGCAAAACTTTGTAACTATATAAATAAAATTAGCTTACATTTTTTTTACTAAAACTATAGCATGTTTACCTTTATATGTCACAGATTAAACTTCACTAAGACACCACATAGAAAATTCAAAACAAAGATTTACATCCAAAACAACAATAAAAGCAACATTTAAAGATATTTAACAAAGTAAGTATATGACTTAACCAACACATAAAGGAAACAAATTAAAACTAATACATTTAATAAAAAAGCAAAAAATAGCTAACAAATAATTTTCTCATAACAGCTTCTACAGAAGTCAACAAAACAACAACATCAAAGAAAGAAACTTCATCAACTAAAAATAGTAAGTATATTTTTTTACAACTAAATAAAAATAAAGACTTAGGTGTCCATTACGATACCGGGCGGAATAAAATCTGCCATCCACCATAGCGGGAAAAAAACGCCCGCCTACACCCTCTGAATACCGACTGAGCAATCAGGATGTCGCGAAGCGAACACCGCCCGTGGCGGAAAAAACACACAAAATACCGCCTGTCTATGTCCGAGTCGAAGTCCATCCGTCCGACACGGACGCAAACCCGCACGACAACCCAAAACTGCCCGCCCTGACTACCGAGACACCGGCCGTGAAATTAGGATCTTCCCAACATGAGCGCGGCAAATCCACTAATACACCGCCCGCCATTGTAAACAACAGTGATGAAAATGGACACGGCGGAAGCCCTGGCGGCCACGTCCCTGCACAGAAACCATCCACGGACCAAAGAAACACACACAACATGGCCAACATGTCCACACAGCAAGCAACGCTCAAATACCCAAACACAGTACACATCCCGACAACACATCCCCCTGGACAAACAAATAAACTACAAATCCCAGAACACCAGCCACAACACACCTGAAAACAACAGCACATCATGACACACCCACATAGGTAAGTACAAATGCAGCCCCTTCACAGACCACAATCCCTTGCAACACTACAAACTGAGGACGAGAGCACAGAACACAGCGAGACAGAAAGGACAGCAGCACACCACAGACACGCACCCATCACCACCACCACCACCACCACCAAACACCGGACCCACAAACCCCCTGCACATCACACACCACACGCACACACCGCACCAGCACCACAAACACCAAACCACACACCATGGCAGCACAGAGAATGCCCAAGTTCACGTCCACTGAGCTGATGGTCATGGTCTACGAGATCATCAAGGTGCACCCACAAATCTATGGGAACCAGGTCCAACAGACACCACTAGCCACCAGAAACAGAATGTGGAGCAGGATCGTAGACCAGGTCAATGCAGTCGGGAACGTGCCACGCAACAGAGCCGAAATCACCAAGAGGTGGCACAACATGAAAAGAGTGGTCAAAAAGAAGGAGGCCAAGAATCGGCAGCTGGCTGACAGGACTGGCGGAGGAAATCCCGCGCTATTTAAGACCTTCAAGGCGTGGGAGGAGAAGGTGAGAGGCATCCTACATCCGGAGAGTCTCACCGGAATACCAGGGGGAGTGGAGGCTGGTAAGTACAAACAAATGTATACCAGCACACCGCTATGTACTCACATGCACTACCACTATGCCATAGCTCCGAGGGACAAACACCCCCATGTCCAGAACACAATACACAAGACATCACTCACACATGCAACAGACTAACTAATAAAACCATGGGGGCATGTGTACAGTCAGCCAGCACCGCAACTCCCACCAGGTCCCCTTGTACTCCAGATGCGCCAGAAGGATCCCACCCCACACCCACACTCATGTGTCAGCCATAGCTGCACTAACCGACAAGTAACAGGTAAGTAGCCGGAACACAAAGTCAGTGTGTCGGAGGGGGGACAGCTGAAGTACAACACCCACTAGGCCCCCAGTCCTACAGCACAGCAAGGTGGAGCACAGCCCACACCCATGTGTCAGCCACTTCAGTGCACACCTTCAGCCGACAGGTAGATATCTCACCCTACATGGAGGGGTTTCTGTGGGTGGTAAGCCATCACTACAACACACAACACCCCCCCCACTCCCACAGACCAGCAAGATGGAGCACCCCTCCCTCCCATTACCATATGGCATCCATTGCATTGTGCCCTCCAAACCAACAAGTAGTTAGAGTACTGTACAGGGCGGGGTGTCTGTAGGCATGAGGACAGTATTACGACTAACATTTGGGAAATGTCACGTAGCAGAGGAACACGCAGCACTGCTCCCTGTCATAATCATGTGACCAATGTGCACACGGACATGTATTACAGCATCATAGCCCACATGAGCCATCACAAATACAGCAACACCCATGGAGCCACGTCTGCATGCACAAGTCCCACTGGAGTACTGACCCACACGGCCGGCACTGTGCCACCCATCACACACATCAGCAACACCATCGAAGTCCTGTCCATGTAGTCGTTACTGCCTGTTCCCCACAAAACGTACAACATCGCCCATGTAAGTCTAACCTGTCTAGAACTAACAGTGTGGAACCCCAGTAATGCACATAAACACCACTGGACCCATGAAACACACAGCCACACAATGCACATCCAACATACCATCCATCTCATCTGTCAGCCCCAGTGTCATGAAAGGTATGTCATCGGAACAGCTGGCCCTCACACGGTAGTTCTGCAAAGATACCTGCCCATCACAAATAATGTGTCTGCAGTGACTGAAGCGCACATCACACTGATTTACAACATACATAATATAGTCAACACCCCAAGAGCACTGCATTGCTGCACATGGCCGAGGGTAGCACGCACACCAAGGAATTGGCCCATCTGCAATACGTCGTGTGGCACACAACCATCACTCACTCACAACAATGCTTGCAGTGTAATGTCCATAAATGATAACAGTCAGCAGATATGCCGGGTATGTCAGACATACACACACCTTTGTCTCTCAACTGTCATGTTGCCAAAACACATGTCCCGTTCTGCACACATATGTCACAGTATGTACCCCAAAACCATATTTCACCTCAAAAGCGTTGAGGGGGCTGTACCCCTTTTGCCATCTGCGTTTCTAAGCGTTCCATTTGAACCCCAAAACCATATTTCACCTCAAAAGCGTTGAGGGGCTGTACCCCTTTTGCCATCTGCGTTTCTAAGCGTTCCATTTGAACCCCAAAACCATTTTTCACCTCAAAAGCGTCAATGGGTCTGGAGCCCGCATACACCCAAGCCACAAAATGTAGGAGTACAGCAACACACACTGATTGTCATCGCTAATCCGCCCCATGCCACATGAACACAACACACAGTTCCATTGCCTTGCTCACGCATACACACATCGTACATCCACACACACGCCACTGGGAAACCTGTGCACGACAGTGCACGAACTGTGAATGTCAGACAACCAATACAAACTTTGCAAGGTGCAACACAATAACCTATCTCATTCTCCCCACAGGTGCCGAACAGCTGGATGCTGGAGAGGGAGACAGCAGCCAGCACAGCCAGTCCGCAAGCCCCCGACCCGGACTCACGGATGTAGAAGACCTGGACACCTGTTCGGACGAGGACCACCTAGCAGGCCCAACCGCTCCCCAGGGCCCCTCCTACCCACCAACACATCACCCAGGGCTGCTGACCAGTCACAGACCCCTGCTGCCATGGTCGTTGCGGCCACCACCACCGCCGCAACAACCACCACCACCACGCCATCCCTGGCCACAGCACCTGCGCAAGGGGTGGCACGCCCGTCGTGCTCGACCCTGGGAGCCAGACAGAGGACCGTGGTGACCAATGTGGCGAGTGGGCAGGTCGGTGGCAGCAGTACCGGTGGGAGGAGCAGGGTCAGGCCAACGCCATCTGAGCCTGGGAGCCAAGCCCTGCCGCAAATCTCAAGAGTCCTTGGGGCCTATGAAGAGGCCCAAGGACAATGGGCCAGGTCGGCTGCCGACACGCGGGAGGTCCTTGGGGTGTTGAGGTCCATGGACGCCCATATGGGCCAAATCGTGACCCGTATGGACAAACTTGTGGACCTCATGGCCCAGCAGGTGTTGGGGGAGGGCCCAAGCAAGGCCAGCCACACCACCGCCGCCACCACGTGCTGTGGCGCAGGGTCGTGCAACATCTAGTTCCCCTGCGTCCACAGCGAGTGAGCAGTCCTCAGCCACCACCAGCAGCCCACCAACACAACCCCCCCTACCAAACGTGGAAGGGGCCGTTCGAAGAGGAAACAGGTGTCCAGAGAGGACTACACACGCTCCAAACACCAGTGAGTCAGCCAGCCACCCTGACCACCTACTGCACTGACTTTGACTACGATCCTACCCCACACTGCCATGTGAATGGCATGTGTCTGTTGGACTGTGGACATAGAACTTCATGGGTACACCTTGACCATCACGCAGCCATGTCCGTCAACTCATTGTCACAGCATGCACCACTTCTGTCATCACCTTGCACACAATCACATTTCACCGCTGTAAATAAATACACCTTGATCACAATCTGCTTCATGTGCCCTGGGTTTAATCAACGATGTGCAACCGCCAACATGAGCAGGAATGCCTCTGCTGTGTGGCATGTAGGTAGGCCAGGAGATGTTGTAGGGACCTAGGGGTGAAAATCAGAACAAGAGTCCATTCAATTAGTGTGTCACACACCCATCACACAGTACTTGTCACCAACTACATGCAATGTACACACATCTCACAGAGCAACGGGGCACAATGCCACAGCCACTGTCAGTGGCATACTACCTTGGACATGGACCATTGCCACACAGCACTCAGTGAACAAAAGGCCTCCGTCACAATGCACACATACACCTGCACAACTACAGCTACATCAGCCATCGTACATGGTCACTCACCGTCAAGTGAAGTAGCGGGCGATGAGCTGCTGACGCACATTCACAGCTTCCTCCTCTCCACTGTCCTCTTCACTGGACCCGTCCTGGTCTGCAGGCGGGGGCCCGGGCTGATCACCGTCATCCACTATTAGGGGGATCTGCTTGCGAATAGCCAGATTGTGCAGCATGCAGCATTCCACAACTATCTGGCACACCTTCTGTGGGGAGTACGCCAGTGCACCCCCGGTGCGGTCCAGGCATCTGAATCTGGACTTCAGGAGGCCAAAAGTCCGCTCCACCACACGTCTGGCCCTGCCATGTGCCTCATTGTAGCGGACATCAGCTGGTCTCCGAGGATTACGTAATGGGCTGAGCAGCCAAGGCCCATTCGGATAAGCAGAGTCCCCTGGGTGTGAGGAATACCGAGATTAGTTGCAATACCAACTGTCCGCAAGACAGCATCGCACACCAGCCACACTACACGAGTACACATACTCACCAACAATCCAAGCACGGTCCGGTTGCAGATTGGTCATCAGACGTGGTAGGATGCTGTTGCGCATGATGTGCGAGTCATGGGCCGATCCTGGAAACTTCGCACACACGTGTGTAATGACCATGTCCGCAAGGCACACCACTTGCACATTCAGGGAGTGGAAGTGCTTCCGATTCCTATATATGTGCTCCATGGCCTGTGGTGCTACAAGGCCAATATGGGTGCAATCTATTGCACCAACAACGTGGGGGATCCGTCCAAGGGCATAGAAATCACCCTTCACTGCCACCAATTCACGAGCCCTGGGGAATCGTATGTACTGGTTCCTGTACAGCATCATAGCTGACAGTACATCACGTAGCACCATGCTGAACATGGGCTGGGACATCCCACTTCCACTGCCCACTGTGTGTTGGAATGACCCAGTGGCGAAGAAATGTAGTGCAGCCATCACCTTAGCCGTGGGGGTAAATGCAGTCGGATACACCCTGCGAGGATGGAGGTGGGGTTCCAACAAGGCACATAGGCGATGCAGGGTGGGTCGGTCCAGTCGGAATTTCCGGATTACCTCCACGTCCTCCATGTCTGACAGCAATTGGTAGGGGCGATGTATGTTTGGTCTCCTCCTAGGAAAGATGGAAGTGGACACATGTCAAAGCAACACGCCACATGGCATTTCCACAAACACAAAACAAAAATGACTGACCAAGCAATTGAATCACAGAACAGCTGACAAGTAGGGACAGCACAGCCACAATACACTTACACAGGTCCCCTTACCAATAGCAATGAGCAGTGACACAAACCATTGCTATGAGCATGCACATGGGGATTTAAGCCTTAACAACTTGTAAGGCATGACGATGATATCAGACTGCATATTTGGGAAGCGGCAACACCACGGCAATATAACTAGCTGCTGTGCCTGACACAGCTTCCGCGGCTGGGTGAGTATGGCACACACCAACAACGCAATGGACACAGGCTGAGCGGCAAAAACAAGTGGGTCCTGTTGCACGAGGGGATATGAGACAGTCATTGATGTCCCTACTTCACCCTATGTACAGCACTGTACGGATCACACCTCCAAAACACATTGACAGGTGTACACATTGACAACTCCATGACAACACAGCTGTGTGATTGCAAATACACATCACAAGTGACACGTAACGTAGCACGTGCCAAGTGGGAGATGTGCATAGTGAAAGATGGCATGTGTGTGCATATGCATGTCCCATGCTCCCATGCCAATGTGTACATGATGATGTGCCAACAGACATGTGGATGCTGAGCACTGGCCGTCCCTGCCCATGCGCACAGCATGTTGTGGCCCTGTCCAGTTTGGACCTGCTCCCACACACAAGTCATGGCCACACCTGCAGATGCATTGCGCACATCATACTGTGTAGTGCACATGGCATCAGCGGACTGTACCCGCCATGGGCCAGGCCCTTACGGCCAACTCCAATGGCCCTCGCGTTTGCACCCTGCGTGTCCCGCAATGGAGGAAAGCGTCACGGGCCAGCTGGAAGAAGGCCATCGTCTGCAATTTAAGCAGGCAGACACAGTACACCAATTGCAGCGGCTTGGACCCACTGAAACTGCCCCAGGGGGCTATATGAGTGTGGGAGTGAGACCGGCATTACCACAGCTACCAGGGACTGCAGCCTGTCATCCCTCAACAACACCTGCTGCTGCCACCTGTCTACCTTAACGTCGATGACGCTGAAGATATGTCCATGTCCACTCACCAGCGAGGAGCTGGAGATCCTGGATTCCCAGCTCCACGCACACTGCACATGGCTATCCCTTGCAAAAGTTGTGTGTGTGAGACAACCACAGTGTGTGTGGGAGTGCATGTGGGGGACACACATGTCGTTGATCCGCAGCACCATGAGTCAGAGCCTGTGGGGTTCCAACATGCACTGCTCACCATGCTTACTGCAGGTGGCAGGGGTATGTGAGCTCTCGGGCGCTTTGCCATGTCTGTCCCTTCCGAGTGGTGGTACATGGCAACTTCATGTCAGACATCCAGTGACACAGCCAATTGGCAATGCAGGTCTCAGAGCACTTGTTGCTCGTGAGAATGGCAGGCTGGGGCCATGCTGCCCTTCTCAGTCCCAGCAGGCCTGGGCTGCACATTGACTGCACAATGCCAGTAGGTGACAACATAGACTGCCCAGTGGGTTACATGTGTCTCCTGTTCAGGACCCTCCGGAAAAGCGCTAACTCAGCACTGTCGATTGGACACACCATGCCTCATGATAGGGATGTGTGTGAGAGATAGTGGCACAGAATGTGACCTCCATTGCGGGGTGGGCCATGCACAGGGCGAGTATGTTGATGGTTGCGCAGTGTTGGACACAGTGGGTACACCCACACAGATGTGTTGCCTTGTGATCTTTGTGTAGGTCCACCTGACAATGGACAGTACATGTGGACAGGCTACACATTGCTCGATGTGCTGTCAACCTGCATGTGAATGGGTTGGTCAGGTACTGTGTACACACTCCCAGCAGCATGCATTCATGTTGTGGTGTACACATGCTGTTAGGCCATGTACGATTACTTCCTGGCTCTGTTGCACGTCTCGGAGTATTTGGGATGGGTCAGCAGCATGCCACTGTGATTGGTGGATGTGGGTGATGTTGAGAAGTGCATTAGTGACATTCCAAGCCTCCTGTGCACCATCCCTGCAGTTGGAATTCCTCCAGCCCAAGGACTTGTGAGGAGCCATTGCTACCAAGTTGATGCCTTTGTGTGTGTGTGACCGCCAGTGCAGCCAATTGCCCAAAGGGTGTGACGGCATCTGCCGGATGGGCCACTACGTGGCGTTGACGGATCGGGGATGCCCCTCGTATTGTCAGGTTAGCACGGCGCTGCATTACACCAGTAATGGTCTGCATCTTGACAGTCACACGGCCTGTGCCAGATGCACGTTTGTTGGGGCATCAGCAGCAAGCAAGTTTACAGTCTTGTGTGATGGTGTCTTTTGCTGTGAGAGGCAGCATGTGTCCACAGCCTACCCATGATCTGGGTAATGTGATGTTTGTTTTGTGATGCAGTGTGTAGTAACTGTAGTCAGTGCTGTGTGTATCTGACATGCATATGCTAGTCCTGGGGCTTAAGATGCAATTAGGGCACTCTGCATTCCCAATGCACTCGGAGTCGTAGCCCTCAGGTACAACCTGTAGTAGGCTGGAGTGGCTATTCACATGTACGTTAGGGGCACAGTGCCTACTCTGATTTCGGTCGGACATATGTGTGCGATGCCTCACCTCATGTCTCTGGTACTTGCACATCCGGCACACCGTGCAACAACAGTTGTGCTCGTGTGAACGACAGGTGGATGGCATGGGCTCATGGCCATTGTGGGCTGTCAGGTTGCAGTCTGTGTGAGTAGTTTCACATTTGGCTCCATGCAGGTATGTGTTTGGCCTAATTACATAGTGGTCATCCTTGCCACCATCAGGATAGTGGTTGTGCACAACGCGAGTTGGGGCTATGGTCGCAGGGTGACACAGGCCGTGTGTAGTGCGATGTGCACTACATTCGTGGCACTAATTAGCGGATTCCTTTCCTGTACGCCAGCCATTGGGTGTTGATTGTGGTGGCTGTATACTATTGCACAGGTATTGTGCAACATGTGGATTTGGGTATGTTCTGTGCTGCTTCCCCTGCACATGTCTGTGTCATTGATGCCAGATGAGTGGGACCACCTCGCTCTCTCTCATGTGGCATCTCCCCTGGGTGCTGTGGGACAGGGGACGCTCAACAGTGGGGTGGCTTCGGATGTAGCAGCTGCACAGCTGCTGAGTGAGACAGTTGTGACCTGCGCCTCGGAGGGGCTAGACGTGTGCTGGATGAATCACAGGCCCAGTGGGCAATTTCGGCGTTATCTGAGGACTGAGGTGATGGATCCATGTTGTATGACACAGGGGACGTGGACTCTGGGTCTTCTTCAGCCACGCGGAGGCCAATGACTGCCCTCCCATCCACTTCCACTGGTGCAACACGTGTCGGCACAGGGATGAAGGATAGGGTGTCCTTCACACCAGGCACAGCTGCCCCTGCACATGTGACCCCTGCTGCCCTCAGTGCTGGGTCTGTTGAGCTGATGCGCCAACTGTGTGTGGGGCAGACAGCTCTCCTCACTTACGTCATTGCCCATGACATCACTTAGCCGCAGGAGACATGGTTGATGGAGGGCCCACATGTACGCGTGGGTGGACTACACCAGACCGTCCAATGGTTGTCACCCCCAGTGAAGGTGTGCCTTCAACTGCGCCAATCTCAGACTGACATTCCTGACCCTTTCCTCACCCCCTGGGGAGTGGCACATCTGACGGCAGCAGTGCACGAGTCCTAAATCGGAGTAGTGGGGGACGCTGACGTCCCGACCGGATGTGACATGTTGGAAGGTGGCTTGCACCGTCAGACTTAATGGCCTCCCCTCCCTCACCCCAATTTGCGTTTGCATCTGAGAAGCCAGCGCGTGCACAGGCAGCTCCGAGCTCGCACCAGAGAGGCCAAAGAGTGTATGTGTGGGTCCATTTGAACGAGTTGTCTGTCTCGCGGTATAATCAGTGGCAGGACGCCGTCCACCTGCGTGGTACCCCGACTCGAGACCTGGACAACATTGACAATGCATGACAGGCTCCGCAGTCCGGATACACCACCTGCAACACACAGAGGCTGTAGCTGCCCTAGCGGCCCAGGCCACGTCCAACTGGAGGTAATGGACCCACACATTCACTCTTTGACCTCTCTGGGGCGAGCTTGGAGCTGCTTGTGCACGCGCTGGCTTCTCTGTTGCAATGGCATGTAACGTGTGTGGGGAAATAGGCAATGAGTGCGATGGTGCGAGCCACCTTCCGTGACATCACTCCCGGGCGCGATGTGTGCGTCCCCCACTACTTATATTTGACTTGTGCCATGCTGCACAATGAGGATGTGTTGCCTGCGTGATGTGACCAGGAGGAGCGCGCCATGACCTCTCACCCACCATGCTCCACTGCCATCCCGTGCCCTGGATAGCCAGTGCAGGTGGACAATGTTGGGGGTACACCTGGTCGACAGGGGATGTGCGTGCCTTGGCAAGGGCCTGGCGGACGCACAGCAGTATCCAGCATGTCCCCAGAGGGTGGGCTGACGTCTACACCTGATGCAGCATCTTTCGTGTGGCCGCCTGTTGTGCACACACGTGTTCACATTCATCCCCAGACAGGTGGTCTTTACAAATGCCCAAGACAGCGGTAATCTAGTGCTCCCGAATCCTCCCAACACAGTGTGTTTCAACATTGCATGTGCGCACCTACCCGTCACACCCACCCACCTGGGCCAAGCGTAACTCCCGCTTCACATGACACATGTGTGTCTTCCACAGTTGTGCTACTCTCTCAGGGCCAGACCTGCAACTGTCCCGTAGCACACACACAGCACCGAGTCCTACTGGCATCCTGTTAGATTGGTAGGCACACTCACACATCTCCTTCTGACACAGTGGTGGCTGTGATGGATATTGTGACTGCCATGGCAGTGTTGGCTGGCCATGGCAGGGCACACTAACACACATTGCATCCGCGGCACTACGTGTCACTACTCGGCACATCGAACTGGGCACTGTCCCTGGGGTAGATGAGTTATGCCGCCTGTCGATGTAATCTGTGACTGGATGCTGTTGTTCCTGTAGTCGGTTGTATCTGTGTAGTTGATTATTGCAGTTGTTGCAGTGTGTGCTTGGTTAAGTGGGGCACATGCCGTGTATGTGACCTCAGCAATTGCAATGTCTGGTCTCACATTCCAATGTGTTGTACACGTGGCAGGGACTTCACTTCTTTCAGACTCTGCTACTTGTGTGTGTGATGAATCTGCTTTTCTGTGCAATGGATTGACTGCATGTATTTGGTGTTATTTCTGGGTAAATGTATCCGTGTCATGTCTGCGTGCATGCAATGCACAGGATGTGAGTCTAGCCACAGGTGGACTGGCAGCATGCGCTGAGTATGCGGGCATGTGTGAGCTTACTTGCTGTGTGGCCAGCGGTGTAGGTGTATGTTGGTCTTGTGCTGTGCATTGTGCCTGGGCACATGGCCTACTCTCAATGTGTGCATTTGGGAGGTGGTGGTGGGTGGTGTGGGTGGTGTGAGTTTGGGGTGGCGTTGGTGTGTGTGTGTGTTGTGGCCATGTCGACTACACACATATGTTTCCCAGGCCCATGGTGGATGTTTGTAACCGTGTTGAGGTCTGTGTATATGATGAGATGTGTGTGTTGTATGATGCACGGAATGCAGTGTGTCGGTGTGTCCTTGCAGTTCAGGATGACTCCTACTTGTTATGGTTCAGACGTTGTGTGTGTGCAGGGTGTGTCACTGTCAATATTGTGCCTAGTTCAATTGTGCATGTCAGATTTTCTGCAGTTCTTACTCATTGTGCAGTGCTGCCCACCCAAACTGATGTCGTGTGTGTGTTTTGACAGGCATTGCTGTGGCATGCTTTTGCGTGGCTCCTACTTCTTGTTGCTGAGTGTGTGGTCAGACTGTGTGGGAAATTGTAGACATGTGTAGGACTGTGCTTTGTATTGACCAGGCCGTCAGTGTTGATGTGATGATCTATCGGGCACCTTCAGAGTCTGACATGTCCTGCTCCAGGAGCTGTGGTATTGCACTGTGGCCACTGTTGCGGCTACTCATTTGCGTTGACATCCAGTGACAGTGGACTACATGGTCATCTCACGACTGTCGTGTACTTCACACACTCTCATCCTCTCTCATTCATACTTGTGTTTGTGAAATGATTCAGCGGAGTCACATTTTTGCTTCAAGCCATGTATTTGGACTTACGTCCTCTGTGATGCAGTATAGTGGACACTACTGGCAACGAAATGAATGTGGAGGATCTACTTAGCATGATTACACATACAAAAGGGGTTAGGGGTAGATGTGATTAGTTGTTGACTGTGGAATGAGGGCTTCAGAGTTACAACTGCCTTGCCCTTGCTATGCTAATGTACATTTGTTAGTTACTGAGGAGCTCTCGAGTTTGACATAGACAGTATTCATTTTGCCTACGAGACACCTTGACATCATAGGTACAGTACATCTCAGTTCCATGGTACAGGTTTACTACAGTAGTTACTACGACACACGTGCGTGAGGGGTGACATCAGAGCATGAGCCTACGTGCATGCAGCAGCGTGTCACTAGTTGTTGCAATGTGGTGGCTACTGAACATGTCACATTCACTGGGGTCATGTTGTTGGGGGATGCATTTGTTGTCCATGCAAAAGTCCTGGCACGGAAGTACAGACAAAGGTGAGGTGACAGTTCTCACGTGATACAGCTGACAGATTAGTGTGCACTGACCGGTGCATATGTTCATGTGCGCAGGATACATATTGTAGCATAGTTGTTCGTGCAGTATTGTACATGTGGTTACTGTACACAAGTCACATACCTCTGCCTCCCCCTGTTCATGCAGAGATATTGGATGTGGTGAGGAACAGAGAGAATGTCCCGAAAATGTCCGATGTCATGGCAGTGGAGTTGATAGTGTGGTGTTTGTTGCAGGTTGTATGGTATAGTTGTTGTACAGGTAACTGCCCAGTCCGTGCGAAAGCCAAGCATAGGTACGGTGTTGAACCTCATTGTTCAATTGGGGGTATTGCGTCGGGGCCCGACGAATTGACAAGTTGTCAGGTATGCGATACCTTCCAGCAGGGCTTCCATGGCATTGGTGTTATACATGGATGCCATCCAATGAAGCGGATGGTGGCTGTCAATGTGTTCATCGTAAGTTGTCCCTTGTAGGAGCCTGATGGGACATGTTGGATGACATTCGATGAAACTGTGATCCAGAATCTGTTGTGTGGAGGCACACATGTCCCATTGCAGTGTGTGTCCGATTGCAGCCACATACGCCATGCCCCCATAGACTGAACAGATCCTGTCGTGTGCGTCCAGGGGGCGAACAGTTGTACCAGGTCCGCCTTTGGACATGCCGGGTTGGAGAGACATAAATCCACAGGACAGTGGAAGGGACACCTCCGACAGTAGAAGACGGGGATGACGCAGCTGAACATTGCGATGCGGTAAGTTACTCGGTAACTTACGTTCAGCATGGCCAGGTTTTCACAGCCCACTATCTGTAGCAGGCTGTCCATGTAGAGCTGCATCTGTCCAGCGTAGTTGGGTAGGTGTGGTGCGACTGCCATTTTGCTACAGGGCGATGTGATGGCGTGCTCCAGCCGGCTGTGCAGTCAGCAGAGTGCACCCTCCGACGATGCTGGGAAATCTGGAATAGTCGTACGGAGGCAGGGTTTGGGTTATAGTAGCTTTTGCGGAGGACACAGGTCCTCATCCCACATGCTTCTATGAATGGTCAAGGTCAGTGGTGTCTGACTCCTTCCAGATTACTTGCATGTGAACCACATGGAGGAGTGGTCTTATTTCTTTTTTGTGGTCAGAAGTTCTTTCATGTTGTGCGCTATCTGCACGTTGGACGGTTTCCTCGGCATGCCTCTGTTTGGTTTGTTGTTGGGACAATGGCTGTATTCTCCGTCTTGTTTAGTCGAAATGTGGTTTCAGAGTGGGAATGGAAGGCCATTCAGTGCTATCTGCTTTCCCGTATGTGGGCGGCATGCTGCGTTTCCGCTATACGTTGGGCCTTGTGTGTGTGTGTTGTAATTGGTAACACCTGTTGTCAGGCACCCGGGTTTTTTCATGTTACGTATTGCATGTATTGGTATTGGGTGCAGGATGGTATTACGTTTTTTTGTATGGTACTGGCGTGCCTTTTGCGGACGAGGTACATATTCTGCGGCATGATGTCGCAGCCGCTGTGTGCTTCGCAATGTTATGCACACAAGGGTGTGTCCTATTTTGGCGTGACGTCACTGCCCTGTTCGGTACACTTGTGTGGCGTCATGTTGGCACCTGTGAGTTGCCGGTTGGGGACATGACTGATGCAGGAATGCCACGTGACATGTGCGTTCAGGGTGGGGCTGGTGTGTGGTGTGTGTAGTTGTGTGCCTGTGTTATTTGTGTGCGGCCCATGCATGGCGCTGTAGTTGGCCTCTGCGTTGTGCGCATGTGTAGCTGCGTCATCGCCGCTGCGCTGCATTGCCGTGACGGGGACGTCAGTTCCTGGTCCCGGGTAGTGTGTGCCCGGTAGTTGCGAGTTGTTTCATTTTGCACGGTGTGACATTTGTGGGTGCAGTGGTGGATGTGTCCTGTCCACACAGGGGTGTCTAGGGGGGCCATGTTCAGTTTTTCCGTCCTTGCACTGTGTGCGGTGTTTGTGTGCCCTTGTTGTGTGTCTGCCTACCTGCGTCGCCGCGGCGCGTTGACTCCTAGGTGCTGCATCAGGTACAGCATGGGGATGGCCTGGAGTGCAGGATTCATGTCGGGGTGGGCTGCCTTTTTGGTGTCCGTACTCGTGCGGTCGAGTTTCCGCCTTGGTATCTCGTACGGTGTCTCTTAGCCAGGGGAGCTGTTTGTTTGCGGCATCGTAATTTGTACGCCGGGCGGTACGTGATTTCGTCGGACGGTGTGCCTCCATTGGCTGGCGCCGCTACGTGAACGGGCGCACTTTGATGGCGGGCGGCGTCGCGGACTTACGGGCGGTGTTTGGCTGGTTTTACACATTTTAATTGGGCGGGCGTGTGGGCCGTGGCGGGCGGACGGTAACTGGTGGTTTTTGCCTCCGACAGCACGGCGGTAGTGCTTTCGCCCGACATCGTAATGGGCCCCTAAATAATAGAAATAATCAAATTAACTGAAACTATAACGTTTTCCTTTATGTTCCACAGATTACACTGCACTAAAACTCCACCTAAAAACTCAAAACAATGATCAACTTCGAAAACAAGGACAAAATCGACATTAAAGAAAAATATAAAACTAAGGGGCTCATTACGATGGCGGGCGGAGGCACATCCGCAATGCTGGCGGTGGCGGAAAATGTAATTTTCCGCACTCCAGCAGCGATCCTCGCGCCCGCCATATTACAATGGGCAAACATAGCCAATTTCCGTCCGCTGTGGAGTGATGTGAACCGCCAGAAATTTGCGCCCGGCACCGCGACGGAGGGAGCCAATAGAGACCCACCGCCGTGCAGAATGATGTCCCATCCGCCGTACAAATTACGATGCCGCAAAGAGCCCATCACACCGCAGCGGAGAATCCACCCACTCAGAGACGGCGGAAGCACAACAGCGGAGCGCGAAACCAGACTCCCGGTCCCCTCTACCCGGTCCTGACCTCAATGGATCCAGCTCTTCAAGCCTTTCTGGTGCTGTACCTCATCCACTACCAGCAAGTAATGCACCGTCGAGGACAGCGCCACAGGTACGCAAAAACACAACTCCGCACACAACCACAACACACAACTCCTGTGCTGACATACGGTTCCTGTCCACATCAGACACTCTGGTGGGGACAGGAACATATCCCCAGTGTACCTACACATGACCTGCCTGATAGAAACTCATCCCTCCGCATCCGGGTCACCCATCAACCGCGAAATCACTGCAATGTCCCGGTCACCTCACCGCAGCGGTGAAGACGCAGGAAAACCTGCGCACAATGTAGTAGGCAAGGCCGGCGCCAGGCATGGGCAGTCCGCAAAGATTTACAGGGCTCCACCTTCACCCTTCCCACACTACGCTTCCCACACCCATTTGTCAACATGCTGTGTGCTCCTCCTGTGCCTCCCCTGCATAATTAATCTGCAAGGTGTAGCCAGACCTTGCACCTCACACACCAAAGGACAACGGAGCCTGACTTGGAAGGTGGGAGTGAATAGGAACACCCTGCACAGAAGCTCAGGGGCTGGACAACCCTCCTCCTCACACCTACCTCCCACTCATGTGAAGCAAACTGAGCATGGGTACAAAATGAAGACTCACACTGCCTATGAACATCCACTGAACTGTTCACACTGCCTGTCAAGTCACACACAAACACCCAACCCTGACACCCAGCCACATACTCATACCATAGGTCAGCAGCAATGGAGGACACGAAATGGCCCAGCCAAAAGGGAAGTGTACAGTGCTGGAAAACCATGGAGCAAGCCACATAGCATGTGTACATCACATGCAAGAGAAGGAACATATCACACCACCCTTAGGCCATCAAATCAGACATGGGTGGCACAGTGAGTGAAATTAAACCAAAGTGACCTCTATGCAACATCTCAGGGAGACATCAAGGCAAGCCATGCATAGGCACAGGAATGATAGGAAGTGTCTGAAGTCATACAGTGACCAGCCACACATCTGTGTCAACTCACTTGATATGTGTATGTCAACAGCACAACACACATGGCTCATTGTCACACTCCCTGACTGTCAAACACAAGTAGGACCTTCACACATGCCCCTCACATACCCACCTCACACCTGCAACACTCCACACCTGTGAGAAACACACATATTGGTGCAAATAAGGTCCTGTGAGTTCACTGACAACCAATCACACACCCTGTGCTGCATCCACAAACATCACACTCACACTCACGAATGCCTGAACCAATGGTGACACGAAAACAAAAGTCAAACACAAAGCTCACAAACAACATCCACAGAAGTCCAACAAGCCCAGACATGTGCAGCCAAACAGTTGAAAGGCAATGTGTCCCAAGACAGAACAGGAGTTCACAACATTGCCACTCAGGGCCAATGCACATACACCATACCCCAACACAAACAAGAATTGCATCATCAAAAAACACTCATGAACATCAACTGGGAACAATGGGACAATCAGCTAACACAGACAGAGACACCACACCAGTCATCAAGTGAACATGGTGTCATAGTGTACCACAAGCATGCACATGCACAATCCTGACAAGTGACAGGCCCAAAATAGGAGGACAAACCATTAGTGTGCACTCAAAACAAGCTCATGAACAGGAATCCACCTTGCTGCATGTGACAGACACACAAGTAATGCACACTACACTTGCAACACACATCTGAATGTATCACACAGCAACAACTACTCACACACAATGTCATGCAAATAGAACATCACACACACATAGCATCTGTCAGTAGAAAGAGCCAACACAGGCCAAACACTGCATACATCCACAACAAAAACTCAACAGATGCACAGACCAATGCATCACATTGCAAACCCAGCTGGACATCAGGGGGATGCACACCAGGCAAGTACAAGGCAACATACTTTGACAGCACTGCATGCACACCAAGCAGTCTGTGCACACCAACCAAACCAGTAGCACACATATCTGAGTGCCACACCATGAACTCCCACAACACAAATCATCACAGCACAAACATAACATCACACTCAGGAAGGGTAGCAGAACCTCAGCAAACACACATACAGCTTACCCATCACCCACAGACGCACAACTCAGAGAAACCCAGATGCAAACAACATGACTAGAGGACTGTGCTGCTCAAACATATGCACTGCACATTAGCAACCAAGACAGCAAACCAGTAGAAGAAAATGGCACATAACTAATTTGGAAACTGTCCTGAGTGTCACATTGGTCCTGTACACAGTTCAGCCTCACACTGCATAGTGTCACACTATGAAGTTGTGGGGAGGCTCACACACTGGCAAGCCATGGGGTGGAAGACATGAGATTGAAGTGGTGTGTACGTCAGTAGTGGACAGGTGAGGAGTGCACAGAACACAAACACATAGAGGAGTTACTCACAATGTGTAGGCATCAGAAGCACATATAGGGGATGGCATGACTCCACATACCACATACCATTCTGGAGCCAAAAATGGGTCAAGTGACAGCAATGCTTGAGAAAACTCACAAATAATGTCAGTGTGGCTGAACAGGTCTGCACAGTGAGCACAAACAGTAACAAGACACATGGCTGATCAAAAAAACACAACACAGACTTGTCAGTCACACACTCTGCATACTCACAACTGACAGCAACAACAAGTAGGTGTCCCCCAGGAGTGCAAGGACACACCAACACACTGCACAGTGCACAATCTACAACTCCAACATGTGCCCACAATCTGAAGCACATGGCAAACAATTGAAACAAACAGACACTCATTACCTGGATCACACATGTGTGCAGTTGGCATTGCAGGGGCACACACACTTCAACACTACTGACAATGACAGCCCATTCACACTGTATGACCACTCAAGTTCACATATCCAAATGTACCCATGTGACTAGGAAGACAGGCATACACAAGATGACCACACATCAACACTGCTGTACACACACCAAGAAAGATCACACAGATATGATGGACCCTGGCCACCCCGCAAGTAATCCTGTGGATAGAATTCACCTCTGTTGTGGTATTGCAGCATAACATGACATGTGTACGATTTAGCAAACATGACCATAGAATGATTAGGATAACAGTAGATCATCACAACCACCCATCATTGCACCCTCAAGCCTCAGAGTCAACAAGAACAAAAGTGCCTGTCACCTCTGGCAAACTCTGAAAAAGTAAAACAAGCAATTGGCAATGTTAAAGTGGCATACAGAGCATGTGTCACATGCAACCATACCCATACAGAACACATTTCATTTAGCAAGGACACTGACAAAGCAGACAACAGGAGTAACTGTCTTTATTACATATTACCCAGATAGGCATCAAAAGTAGCAAACCGCAAGGCCATTGGCCAGTCCATAGTTCAAAGTATGTACATGTGTGTATGAGAACCTGCACAGGGAATGGGAATCCAAAGTGACAAACAGCAAGGCCATTGGCCAGTCCATAATTCAAAGTATGTACATGTGTGCATGAGAACCTGCACAGGGAATGGGCATCCAAAGTGACAAACAGCAAGGCCATTGGCCAGTCCATAGTTCAAAGTATGTACATGTGTGCATGAGAACCTGTACAGGGAATGGGCATCCAAAGTGACAAACAGCAAGGCCATAGGCCAGTCCATAGTTCAAAGTATGTACATGTGTGCATGAGAACCTGCACAGGGAATGGGTAATACCGTACACTGCCATGGGAATCAACACAGCTCGGGGGATACAAATGGGCAGTCCAGGCACCGCTGTGGGAGAGATGGGTTTGGGAGGGGAACTTTGCCTCAGACTTGGCTGTCAGTTGAACTGGGAGGTGGCTGATTGTCGTGGCCAGTTGGAGGACTGGACCTGGGAGAGAGAGGACCAGCTGAGGTAGAAGCATCAGTGGCTTTGTGAGCTGGAGGGCTGCTTGGACCGGGTGGCATGGTGGCACGGGGAGGCGGAGACATGCTGCCGTGAGACACAGTGTGCGAGGGAGAATGTGGAGGGCTGCCTTTCCACTTCTTGGGGATTCGATAGGTAATAATTGTGTTGGTAGGAGTGGGAAGTGGGGTGGGCACAACAGCCTCACTCTCCTCCAAAGGTGCATCATGTGCAGGTGGCTCTCCCTGTGGGGATTTGCTGGTTCTGGTGTTATGCTTGGGCTGGCCTTGCCTTTTCCCCTCCATCTCCTGTTGACCAGGTGAACCCCCCACATTGCTCTCCTGTCCCAGCTTCACAGGGGTGTGGGTGGGAGTTGAGGTTGTCGGTGAATCTGCCTTAGAGAGCTGTTTGTGCAGACTCTTTGCAGGCACCAGCTTCACAGCAGGCAGGGCAGCTGTGTGTTTGTCTTTGGGAGCAGGTTTGGGGACAGAAGTGTCCTTGGATGGGGCTGATTTGGATGCATGTGAGCCTGAGGCCTGCTTCTTGGACTGATGGCCCTGAGTGTCACCTGAAGGGCTTTTGCCTTTGCGCTCCTGTGTGCTTGTTTTTTGTTTTGGGATGGTGTCTGTGCTCTGGGCCGCTTGGAGTGCTGCTGTTGTGTGCTGCGTGTTGAGTACTTGGAGCCTGAGGGCTGTGGTGTGCGGTCACTCTCGTCAGATGTTGCCACTGGCAGGGTGGTTGCCGAAGGGAATGGAGCTGGACTCTGAGCCTGTGACAGCTGAATGGCTGCCATCACTGTAGAGGACAAAGACTGGACAGTTCTGTGTAGCCCACCCACGTCAGAATGAATGCCCTCCATGAAGGCAACTACCTCTGCCAACTTCTTGTCATGTTCCTGGAAGGCATTCAGGAGAGTAGTCTGACCCACACACAGCTGGCGCAAAAGGTCCAACGCCTCAACACTGAGGGCAGCAGGGGAGACAGGGGCAGGGGCAGCGGTGCCTGGGGGAAGGACACTCTACCCTTCTTACTGCTGCGGGCACGGGCAGCACTAGTGGTAGTAGCCGGGAGGGTGGGCACTGGACGATGTGTGGTGAAAGAAGAGGCAGGTTTCCCACTTCCTGTGCCCGCCAACATCGAGGAGTCACCGCTGGTGTCAGATGATGTTGAGGTTGGTGTTTCTGGGCGTGATTCTTCCAGGGCACTCCTGTCCCCCTCTGAGGCGCTGGTCATATCAGTGTCAGTGTGCTCATGTGTAGCAGTCGTGCCAGATGCCTCACGACTGGTGTCCGTCCCCTGTCCTTCTGTGCCCTCGGTAGATGCTGCAAAAGACAGAGACGTAGGTTCAGTATAGTGCCATATTCACAAACATCATATGCAAGCAAAGCACAAAACTAGAATATGATAGCCCCATGTTGCACACCACCCTGTGCAGTCTGCATGTGCAACCTTAATGCAAAACTCAGAAGATGCATGGAAACATGCATAGTTGGCATTAATGACCCAGGTGACGTTCACACAGCCAAATAGCTGGCCCGTGCCTCCTGGTAACCTGACATACTGATTTCTGGAAGCATACCTAGGTGCCTGTAGGTGAGATAGATGTACATCTCAACATGTTGTCACAGTCACATACGGAGTCACTTTAAGGGGACAACACAGATACTGACTCCAGAATGTCCTCATACTATGGCCATGAGCTACTGATGTCCACCATGTTGTGCTTTGAAGCACAACGACCGTTGCACATTGGTGTCAGATGTGTAGTTCTCACAATTTCCAAGTCAGGCACTGCACACATCGACGAAAGCACACTAAGATGAGGCACACTGCTGTTCACTTCCCGGTGATGTCTATGACACCCATAATGCAGCAGATGTCATAAGGCCACATCTCATCTTACACTGCCAAGGGCCATTATATTAAACACATGAGAAAGTACATGTAGCAAAAATGCATGACAGCTGCACTCAACACAGAGGCCACTTACAAGCCATTGCATCACACTAGAAACATCACAGAGCTCCGCACAGGCTCAGGGTTGGGATACATGCAGTCACTCACACCCAAAGTCACCCATCGCAGAATACTCACCCCCAACTTACTGCTGATGGGCCCTCAAATGTCCATCCTGCTCTGGCTGTGTCACTGCCAAGATGCGGGCCATTAGTGGTGTCATGCTCCTGCGTGCCAACCTTCTAGTCCGAGGGAGCAGCCCCAGCGTCATCTCTGCCACGTTAATGCTCAGCCGGCAGATGTCATCCCACCTCTTGTGACAGTGTGTGTGCCGTCGGTTGGAGACACCCAGAGCCCGCACCTTGAATGCAATGGCCCTCCATAAGGCCTTACGCTGGCAGACTTTAAGCTGCAGGCATGGGAGACAAGAAGCGGAAGTTTCAGTGTCACTGGGTTATGTACCATTGTGTCTCAGTACAGGATCATGCACAAACTTAGCAGAGCTATACAGATATGTTTAGCATAGGCCATACAGCATGACACGTAGTACAACAGCATCAGATAATTGCATAGAAATGCATGCAGGTATGAGGATGGACACAGTACCTGGCCATCTCATACAGATGCAGAATGCCAGCACAGAAAGCAATGTGAATAAGGCCCTCATCTGCGATGCAGTATGTGAGGGAGCAAGACATACATTACATTTAAAATGATGTGTCGGGGCAGACTCACTGTGACCAACACTACACACCCCTCAATGTCCTTGGCCTGTGAATGGCTCACTGTGTCGTGGAGGTCACATTTCTTACATTCTCACACCCTTCTCACAAGGTCAGTCTTGTGCAATCCACAGGCCTAAGATGGAACATTGATGAATAGGGTGGCAGACAACACATATGTCTCACTCTGTCCATTTACTGATGTGTCCCGATCCAATTGGGCAGTATCTGTGCAGGCCAGGGGGACTCACACTGAGGTAAAACGTGGGCCATCAGAACATTCACATACATGTACAATATGAGAGGGCAAACAGTGCCTACACATGCGAGTCAGTACACATAATGAAAACAAGGGAAGGAGGATGTTTCAGGAGTACATTAATATGATGTGTCATATTTATTTATTTAAGAGTTTTATAAAGCGCCTGAATCACTCCCGAAGGGGTATCTCTGTGCTGAGCGAAACTACGGGCGGGTAAGGACAGGTTAAAATAGGGAGGCTTTAAGCAGTTTCCTGAAGCGTAAATAGTCCGGGCATTGTCGGAGCTGTAGGGGGAGCTCATTCCAGTATAGGGGGGCGAGGAGGGAAAAGGATTTCCCACCAAGTCTAGCTTTCCTAACCCTTGGAACCTGTAAAAGAAGTTTACAGCTGGATCTCAGTGTCCTATGTGGAGAGTAGGGCTTAAGTTTGCACGAGATGTAAGAAGGGCCCTTATTATGGATGGCTCTATAGACTATGCAGCCAGTCTTAAACTTTATCCGCTTACGGACTGGTAACCAATGAAGTCTGCATAGCAGCGGCAGAGAAGGGGTTCCAGGAGTGGAGTTCGTGAGGAGCCGAGCCGCAGTATTCTGGACCACCTGAAGTCTATTAAGGGAAGACTCGTTTGCGGAAAGCAAAAGAGCATTGCAGTAATCAAGGCGGCCCAGAATCATAGTCTGAATAAGAGTTTTCCGTGTGTAATCCGGCAAAAAGGGGAAGACTCGGCGTAGCATGCCCAGCACATGGAAGCAATTGCTAACGGTTCGGGCGACATGCTCCTTCAGAGTAAGAGCCTGATCAAGATAGATGCCCAGATTCTTAACTGAAGTTTTAGGAGTAGGGGGTGGACCAAGAGCGGCCGGCCACCAGTTCGGAGACCAGAGTAGAGGAGCTTCTCCGAAGAGCATTATCTCGGTTTTCCCTGCGTTTAACTGGTGCATTTCCACCAAGAGTGTCACCCTCAGGCATTTCATCTTGTGCATAATGCTTACATATCCATGGTAGCAATATTAGAAATGGACACACATCCTTCAGTACCCTCTGGACGAAACACATTTGTAATGTCACAAATGAACATGTGAAAACCTCATGGACTCTGACATCCATTAGCACAGGCAATGTTGGTTCTGACTTCCACTTTCCAAACCAGCATTGTTACTGTATGGCTGTAAAACACTGCATGTCCCTCCCATCCTGAAATGCAACCATGGATCTGTGGAAAATAGGCTACAAGATACATTGACATGAAGTCAGCATGCTAGGCAGTATATCACACAAACTTGCACTCACAGGCACATACTACAGCAGATCAACTTCATGTGTGCACTCTTTGCACTCTCCAGATTTCACTCTGAAACACTTACCATTACATCAGGACTTACCGTTACATCAGGAGCACCATATAGCCTCCCATACTGTGAAAGCACCTCGTCCACCAGGACGTCCAGCTCCTCTGTGGTGAAGGGACGGGCCCTGATGTTCTCAGTTCTCGCCATCACTGGGTCCAGGAGACAGGTACAGCAGCAGTTGTTGGTGATGAATGTCAGGCAGCAGTGTCTGGATGCAGTGGAAATGTGTGGCTCGCTCCCAGATATATATAGGCCCCTGGGGTTGTTTCAGTGGTACTCAGATGCTGCAATTGGTGTTCCAGATCAGCTTTTTCCAAATGTAACCAATGACCAGCCCCGCGGTAACCGAGCACGTATACCGCGATTTTCAAAATTGTATTTCACTACCACGATTGTGGTTCCCATTGGCTGAATGGGCATGGGCATTGGCGGTGTCACACCACGGGGCCCAGGCGGTCGCTACCGCAATCGTGCATCTTTCAATTGTAACCAATGACCGGCCCCGGGGTAGCGGAGCACGCCCACCGCAATTTTCAAAATTGTGTTTCACTACCGCGATTGCAGTTCCCATTGGCTGAATGGGCATGGGCATTGGCGGTGACACACCGCGGGGCCCATGCGGTTGCTACCGCGAATTGGCATCTTCACCTTGGTGCCAATGGCCGTGATTGCGGTGGCGGTGCACGCTTACGGCACCTATGGACACATCATGCTGTGGCAATGTCAATGGCCAGTTCTCAGCATTGAACAGTAGACACATAATATGAATCATGCCACCAGATAGTGTAATTCAATGCTAGTGTGACATTTAACTCACTGATGACTACACATGCCATGTCAGGGCACAGGATTACATGTATTGGCATGTACTCCCTCACATGTCACTTATGATGTTGTTGTGCATGTACACAGATCTGTTGTGTGATGGACTCTCAAATATGTACACATGTCAATGTGTGAGATGGTTAAGCAACCCACAGTAATGATGGACTGACTACATGTGCATATTTCACTGTGTAGATTGCTGGACTCATGTTTATACTAGATCTTTATGCACATTGTGTTGGTAATGTGTGCCCTGTCTGACTTACGCAAGAAGGTGTGGCAGGTACAACAGCTATGTAGAAGCCAGCAGTGTTGCTGTTTCAGACATGTGCTGTGTCAACTACTCTCAGGGCTGGTGACACAAGATATTGGAATGTACATTTTGGCATTCACATAGTCTGAATCTGTATTTGGGGTACTCACTATGTAAATACTGGACACGTGTACAACTACTTTAGATCAAGGTGTCTCTACCTGTGACTTGTGCTTTAAGCTGTAGTTTTAGGCCAGTCATTGTTGGCTCTGTGTCAGTCAAAACGTAAGATGTTGGACACATCTCATAGGGGAATTGAATTGACATGTGTCCCCTTTCATCTTACCTAGGAGGCTACCAAATGTGCATCGTCCAGTTACATTGCTTGCGGACATGGAGGATGAGGACATCATACGGAAATTCTGTTTGGATCGACCTACCCTTCAGGACCTATGTGCTCAGTTGGAGCCCCATCTGAAGCCTCGCAGAACCTATCCAACTGCTTTGACACCAACATGTAAGGTGATGGCGGCCCTGCATTTCTTCGCAACTGGTTTGTTCCAGTACACGGTGGCTAGCGCAGGTGGGATGTCTCAACCAATGTTCAGCATGGTGCTACTTGATGTCCTGTCCGGTATGATGACCTACAAGGACAGCTACATCCATTTTCCCAGGAGACAAGAATTGGCAGCTGTGAAGGGTGATTTTTATGACCTTGCCCACAACCCTAATGTTGTTGGTGCCATTGACTGCACACATGTTGGCCTGGTTCCACCACAGGCACATGAGCACATCTACAGGAACAGGAAGCATTTCCATTCCATTAATGTGCAGGTGGCATGCCAAGCGGATATGATTATCTCCCATGTCTGTGCCAAATTTCCAGGATCAGCACATGACTCCTACATACTGCGTAACAGCATCGTACCACAGCTGATGGCAAATCTGCATCCGGACCGTGCGTGGATTGTGGGTGAGTACGCAGAGTCAAGTAGCGTGCTGTATGTGTGACATGCTGTCCTCTGCCACAGTGATATTACAAAATTGGTCTGTGTATCTCACACCTAGGTGACTCTGCATATCCCAACCGGCCTTGGTTGCTGAGCCCACTGAGGAATCCCAGGACCCCGGGTGAAGTCCACTACAATGAGGCCCATGGGAGGACACGTCGTGTGGTGGAGTGTACTTTTGGGCTTCTGAAGTCTCGATTTCGGTGCCTGGACAGGACCGGAGGGGCACTGATGTACTCTCCCCAAAAGGTGTGTCAGATCGTAGTTGAATGCTGCATGCTCCACAACCTGGCCTTGCGCAAAGAGATCCCCCTGATCCTGGACGATGATGAGCAGCAGATGAAAACCCACACATGTCCAGTGAGGAGGATAGTGGAGAGGAGGAAGGTGTCGACCTGCGTCAACAGCTCATCAACCGCTACTTCCCTTGAGTGTGAGTGACATTGTACAACAGTGCCATTGTCTGCTGTCTTTGATGGTAGTGAAAAGGCCTAGGTGAGCTTTTTGACTACTGCCTGTTGTTGGCTCTGTGCTGATGGCTGATGTTTGTGGCACAGTGTAGTCATGACCAGCCACATGACGTCTATGTTGATGTTGTTGCTCATTTTAATGTGGGCTGGGTTGTGTACCTTGATGACTAGTGTTGTGTACTGCCATCACCTGACAAGTAAATGTCGTTCTCTTGTGTCTTTCTAAGTCTCTTCACCCTCTCAATGCCTCATCACAATCAGAGCTTCTGGTACAGTGGAATCAGAGTTAACATTGTACATCCTGTGATAAACATGGAGCTGACACAAAGACATAGGTGTGTAAGGAGTGTTTATTTACAAAGAGTGTTTGTGAAAGACAAGTGATGTTTGAGAAAATGGTGCTAGGTGAATTAATGAGTTGTCAGTGATGGTAAACGAGACAATAGAGTAGTCACCACATTGATGAGGTAACACAGTCCAACAGACACCTGCCATCAACATGGCAGTGTGGGTAAGGATAGTCAACAAAGTCAATGTCAAGGTGAAGAGAGGTGCCATCATGGCTGGCTCTTTGACTTGCGTTTGGCTGGTGCTTTGCCATGTGATCCTCCCATGGTGTTTCTCGGACGGCCCCTTTTGCGTTTTCCAGGAGGGGCCTCTGCTGCGGGCTCATCGGGGTCTGAGGAGTCATCCTGTTCCAGCTCACCCCTCGCTGTGGCCGCAGATGAGGTGGTGGGAGTATCAACCTGCAGGCCACTGGAGGGAGGTTGAGCTGTCCTTTGGGCCACATGACTGTCCCTCAGAACCCCCACAAGCTGGCCCATGAGGTTCACGATTTGGCCCATATGTGTGTCCAAGGACCTCACCAGCAGGCGGAGCTCACGCAAATCTTCCAGAGCCTGGCCCATGTGTCCCTGGGTTTGTTCATATGCCCCAAGGACTCTGGCGATGTTGCCAGGGGTTTGGTCCCAGTGTCCTGTCGATTTTGTCCCCCAGTTGCCCTCCCACCTGCCCTGCTGTCCCGAACCTGTGGCGTTACCACTCGAAGCACACGCAGACTCTCCTTGCCCTCTTCTGATTGTGGGGTGGTGTTGGTATCCTCTGAGGCAGGGAGAGTGTTGCAGGCAGCACTGGTGGTGGTGGTGGTTGAGGCCGCACAGGTTGTTGCAGCAGGGGTCAGCGTGGTTGTTGTTGCTGAGGTGGTGGTGGTGGGGACAGTGGGGTCCTGGGACGTGCTGCGCCCTGGCAGTCCTGATGGGCCAGGTTCGGGCTCCGCATCCGATGAACTTGTGGAGTATGCATCCGAGAGTCCATGTTCCGGGGGGGTAGACAGGCTCTGGAGGTCGGTGTTGTCATCTGCAGCAGTCAATTGTTGATCTCCTGTTGAACAAAGGTGAAATGGTCATTGAAGATCACCTCACATGCTTGGTGTCAGATGTTTGGATGTTACATGTGATACACCACACAGTTTACATTGCAATCATGTGGTATGGCTGCAAGATACTGAGCATCATAACATGATGTTGATGTACATACATTACTTGTCCATGGTGTGACATGTCAATAGATACCATGTTAAACGTACAGATTGTGTGATTACAAGGACATGTCCTCATCTAACAACTAGCAGCACAACAACTTTTTGTGAAGCGTCTTTTTGGTTTGTTCTGCATGGAAGACGTTACATCTGAGCATGAACTAGCCATTGTAATCTAAAGCATACCTTTGTCATAACATGTACTTTACATTCTTTTTACAACTGACCATGCATGTTTTGTGTTCATATGGGCCTTGATGCTCTGCCCCCATGGCACTTACACATAGCATTCAGTGCTGTGCATGACTGTGCCCTGAATGTCTTCAACATGTGATTTGGTGAGTCAAACTAAAATTTCTGTGAAGTTACATACACATTTCTGTATGCACACTGGAAGTGGCTATTGGATCTATGCCAAGTTGGCTGACATGTGAGGGCTGGTGTGGTCATATGGCTCCATGCTTTTTGAGAGTGATGGCAGGGTGCATGCACTGTCTACCTACCTGTTCTGTGACACAGTTGAGGGGAACTGCTGCCACATGGTTGGGGAGGGTGTACCATCCTGCTGAGCTGTGGGACAAGGGTGCCTGGTGGGAGTTGTAGTGCAGTCTTCCCACCCACAAAGACCCCTCCCTGTTGAAATGGCTGCCTACCTGTTAGTTTGATAAGTGAAATGCAATGGCTGCCACATGGTTGTGGGTGTGGGGAGTGCTCCATCCTGCTCAGCTGTGGGACAGAGGGGCCTGGTGGGAGTTGGACTGCTGGCTTCCTACCCACATACCCCCTCCCTGTCAAGATGGCTGCCTCCCTGTGAAGTGGAGCAGAGGAAGGGAATGGGCTACACATGGCTCTTGGATGGGGGAGTGTTCCATCCTCCTCAGGGGTGGGACAAGAGAGCATAAGATGGCTACCTACCTGTGAGTTGAAAGGGAGCAATGCAATGGCTGCCACATGGTTGTGGGTGTGGGGAGTGCTCCATCCTGCTGAGCTGTGGGACAAGGGTGCCTGGTGGGAGTTGTAGTGCAGTCTTCCCACCCACAACGACCCCTCCCTGTTGAGATGGCTACCTACCTGTTAGTTTGATGAGTGAAATGCAATGGCTGCCACATGGTTGTGGGTGTGGGGTGGAGTGTACCATCCGGCTCAGCTTTGGGACAGGGGGGCCTGGTGGGAGTTGTAGTGCTGGCTGCCTGTACACATGCCCCCATGGTAATGGTGCTAGCTACCTTTGGGGTGAGTCAGAGGGAGTAAATGTTGGATCTGTGAGACATGTGTTGGGGAGAGTGTGGTGCACATTAATGTATTTGGGCCTAGGAGGTGTCGCTTTGTAGTTGTGCAAGAAAGTACATAGCAGTGTAATGGTAGACATTTGTTGGTTCTTATCAGCCTCCACTCCCCCGGCTATTCCTGTGAGACTTTCTGGATGCAGTGTGGCAAGCACCTTCTCCTCCCATTCGGTGAATGTTCATAGTGGAATGGGAGGGCCACCGCCAGTCATCTGAACCAGCTTAATGTTCTTGTTGTTCCTCTCTTTCACCTTGTTCTTGAGGTCATTCCACTGCTTCCTGATCTCCTCCTGGGAGCGCGGGATGGTCCCTACTGCATTGACTTTGCTGACTATCCTTGCCTACATTTGAGTTTTAGTGGCTTGTGGTGTCTGTTGGACCAGGCTTCCAAACAAATGTGGTTCTACTCTGATTACCTCATCTACCATCACTGACAACTCATTGTCAGTGAATTTGGGCATTTTCTTCTGTGACATGGTGTGTGATGTGCAAATGGGTTAAATGTGCATGTGTGAAAGTCGTGGTGGGGATGTGTGTGGTGTGTGTGTGATGTTGTGATAGTGTGATGTGTGCAGATTTGCCTATCCTTTGTGCTGTGGGGTTGGTTCCTTCAGTAGTGGAGTAGTGCAAAGGATTCTGGTCAGGGAAGGGGCTAGTTTTATACTCAGCTATGTGGATGTGTCAAAATGGAGTATTGATGTCAGCTGTGTTGCGTGGGTTGACCTGGAATTTGTATTTTTTACTTGCCATGGGGATGTGTCATTGGGGTGTGTTAGGTGTTTTTTGAGGCTGAGCCAGATAATGGGCATACTTGGTGGCCTTGTTGTGTGTTTTTTTTGTCGACCGACATTACTGTTCTGGAGCGACCGCGGCGGTCGGAAGGCAACAGCCCTTCCGCCGGCTCTCCCATTCATCAATGGTTGCGTTCGCGGCGGTCGGAAACAGTGGATCGTTCCGCTGTCACCGCAATGGTATCCTAATTTAACGTGCGGTCAATCCGCTGGCCGTGCAGCGGTTTGGGGTCTTTCCGCAGCAAATCCGACTGCCGCGGACAGATTTTCACCTGCTCCGCATGCTACCGGCGGTCTTTCGTGGCATTGGTCCGCTGCAGTCGGATTTTTCTGGCGGTTCATCCTAATCTGACCACCGGTTTTGCCGCGGTACCTGCGGGCAGTTAATTTCCGCTACCACGGCGGTCGGAATGGTTTTCCGCCCGCCATCGTAATCAGCCCCTAAGTAAGTATATAAATTAACTAACATATAGAGCCAACTAATAAAAATAATAAATTAAATAAAAAAGCTAAATATAACTAACAAATACTTTTCTCTTCACAGCTTCTACAAACTTCAACAAAACAACAACATTAACAAAATAAACTTCATCAACTAAAAATAGTAAGTATTTTTTTTCTCAACTAAATAAAATAGAAACTAAATAAACAACATAATCAAATTAAATGTAACATTTTAATAAAAATAACATTTTCCTTTTAAACCAACAGAAAAAAAGAAACCAGTGAATCAACCACAATCATCGATAAAATATCCAACAAGAAAATTAGAGCAAGACAAATGTAAGTTTATGTTCAAATATAACAATTATACAAACATGTTTACTATTCAAGACCTTATTATTGATAAATAAATAAATAAATAAATATATATATATATATATATATATATATATATATATATATATCAAAGCAAATCCCGGGTTGTCACCAAACCTCCACGGCGCACAAACACAGGTACGGACCACTCAAGGGACGTAGAAAAAATTGCTGTGCTTTATTTAAATTCCATGATTACAGCAACCAGTCAGTCCTGGCCAGTGCCTCAGCATGATGCCTTTCGACCGATACGACTCGGTCTTGTTCACATAACGCGCTACAAGACATCATGTGTTTAACCCGTTTGCTGCTGCTGTCGGCCAACGGCCGTCGCGAGCACTACCTCGGTAGTGCTGCGCACGTCCGTTGACCGACGAGGCCCCGCCAGTTTAATAGAACGATCCGCACTGGCGCGGAACGCCCGAAGCAGCAAACGGGTTAAATAGTGAAGGTGTTTGAAAAAAATAAACGAAAAAATGCACCTGTATGCAATTAAGCCAAAGTTGCGTATATATATTCACAGATATACAAAATAAATGGCCGAAGGAGCAAAATTAATCACAAAAGGGAAAACTGCTTCTGTGCTACATGGGCTATACTTATACGCAAGAAGGAATAATAGGAAGCAAAACCTATTGGAAATATAGTAAATACTACTCCAATTCTTGCTGTGGGAGAGCCACAGCAGTAGAAACAAATGTAGGCAATATCAGGGAACACAATCATACCCCCAATGTAACAGGAATTGAGGTCAGAGATACTCTAGAAACAATCAGAGAAGCAAGCACCAGCTCCCAACAGACCAGTACCCAAATAGTAAAAAAACTTATTAACTAGGGTTCCTGAACATGTCACAGGACAACTACCATCCATTCCCACTCTAAAAAGATTAATTGCCAGAACTAAAAGAGCTACTGCTCAAACACCACACCCCCCCCACACTTTTGCAGAAATAGAAATCTTACCGGAATACACTGTCACCCACAAAGATGAGAAATTCATTCTTCATGACAATAACAGTCATGAAAAACAAATTATTATCTTTGTCACCAACAACAAACAAAAATTAGAAAACTGTGAAATATGAATGATGGATGGTACATTCAAAGTTTGCCCCAAGCCTTTTTAACAACTCTATACCATCCACGGCACATATGAAGACACTAACATCCCCTTCATATACGCACTACTCCCCAATAGGCAAAATACCACCTACATAGAGCTCCTTACAATAATAAAACAACACACCAACAACTACTTCCCACAAAAAATAATCACTGACTTTGAACAAGCAATGATTCAGTATTTTTTTTAAATATATACCCACACACTGCAATACAAGGTTGCTATTATCACTTCAACCAAAGTATCTGGAGACACCTACAAAAATCTACTCTAAGTATATATTGCGTCACCAATAGCAACTTTGCCTATCAAATCAAAAAATTACTAACCCTGGCCTATGTACCAACAACTGAAGTAGCCAACCACTACAACATACTTCTTGAAAGTCCTTTCTACTAAGCAAACGAAACAAAACTAACTGCCTTCCTAGACTACTTTGAAGATTCTTGGGTGGGAAGGCTACATAGGTCAGGGCACCGTAGGCAGCCAAAGTTCCAAATCCCCTAATGGAACATCTCTGATAGCACCCTAGTTCAAAAAGCTAAAACTAATAACATGGTGGAAAGATGGCACAATGCCTTCCAAGCCACAATAGGAAGAGGACAACCAACCTTACACACATGAATAGAAGCCATCAGAAAAGAACAGAGCTATCAAGAGCTAAGGCTAGAGCAATCCCTAAATAAAATAGGCCCTAAACTCAGTAAGCAAACAAAAACAATGTATGAATACCTACAACACAAAACTCGACTATTTCCAAACACCAAAGGGCTAGAATACCTAGACATGATTGCTAAATCTATACTTTAAAAAAAAAACAATGCTAACCATCAAAGGCATTTTAAAATCACAAAACATTTAAACAACAGAATTCTACTCTTTTTTAAATTAATAATTATAATTAATTCATTTAAAAATTGAAAACATACATATAAATATATGACATAATATAATTATTAAAATAAAAAAGAAACAAACAAACCAAATGTAGCCAAAAACATTTCCCACCCATAATAGTAAAAAATAACTTACAGTTATGTCGCAGTAGACGGTCCTCGAAAACTAACAAATCCATAATAGATAAATTGAAAAACGATTCCATTGGAAAAGAAAGCCCAAAATAATACAAAAGTACAACTGTAGAAAAAAGGCTCCAACAACGCAATCCTCTCAACAACAAAACCCTCAAAAACCCAAAAAGAGCTTTAAAAAAAAAAAACGCTCCAACAAACCCAAAGAATAAAAGGAAATGTAAAAAAGTAACTTGTTTCAAAGAAACAAAATACATTTTCCTTTTATAAAAAAAGAAACGCGTTGTTGCAAAACAGGAAACCTGTAGAGAAAAAAAAGAACATCCTCCCACAATAACATGTACAAACCCACACCCAAGTCAAAGTCTTTATTTCGGTTTTACAGTACCATAAAAGAGACAAACACATGAATCATAGTTAATAGCATTCAGAGTAAAGGGTACTATAAAATACTCCATATACAGACTCTTGAAAATAAAAAAATTCATAATACAAATGTACAAACACAGAAAAGGGTCAGAACTAGACAAATCTCGTTATTAAATGATTCTACCTATCGGGACGCAATCTAAAGTGCTAGTGCATTGATAAGTATTGTTTATATCTCAATTGCCGGTGTGTACAGCCCGATTAAGCAGCATTAGCCATTTTAAAGCCCATGCCCGAGTGACCAATAAAAAGAATAAAAAGCTTAAAATATTAACATAAAAATCAATTATTTACAAAGTAGGGAGTAGAATTTAAGGACACACCCATCTGGACTAATCATTATAATTTCAGTTTGTTTTGTCCATGCCAGTCGAGGAGATAGTTAAAGCCCTCCTTTTAATAGCCCAAAACTGGCCTAAAAATTTAGCAGTTGCACAAGCATAGAGTGGTCTCGCATCTGACTTTAAAATACGTAGGGCATCTTTGTGGCTATGTGTCCCGAGTTGTCTACATACCGGAGCTAGCCAATTCCTTCTGGGTCTGGCATAAGCAACACAAGCAAAAAAGACATGGCCTATTGTTTCATGAGCGATACAAAAGGGGATGATGGACGGAACGCTTGAGTCAATCAAACACTCACCCCCAGTCAACTGATCTGGGTTTAATCCATCATCATTCTTTAGCTCACTCCACCACCCCAGTTCAGACATGGCCATATGCAAATCAGTCTGACCCTGTGCCTCATGGGAACAGTCCAGCCCGAACTGCCAAGCCATGTCTTCCCTGGACCGGAAACAAGCATCCTAGGACCGGTTTCTGGCATTCCAGCTGTCATCAGCCAGGCTTGCTTGAATCCAGTGGCAAAGTTGAGGACCGCGAGCAAGCAAAAAATGACCGCTGCACTACGCTACAATACGCTATGCGTGTTTGCACTATGCTACGTGCAATTCGCGTAGTGCGAAGTAGCACAAACTTCGCAAACTACGAGAGCGTAGCGTAGTGCTCTGCCCAGGGTTACTTTCAACACACTGTTGCGACTGCTGGTGGGATGTCACAGACTATGTTCAGCCGTGTGCTACGCGATGTTTTGGAGGCAATGTTGAGATGCCTGAACCAGTACATCTATTTCCCTACACATCAACAACTCACTGACGTCAAGAGTGACTTCTATGCCCTGGGGAGGATGCCACATGTCATTGGCTCCATTGATGGGACACATGTGGCTTTGGTACCACCACAGGCACATGAGCAGGCATACAGGAACAGGAAACATTATCATTTGATCAATGCTCTGGTGGTATGTCTTGCAGATATGAGCATCTCACATGTGTGTGCCCGTTTCCTTGTTCGGCACACGATGCCTACGTGATGAGGAGTAGTCGCATCCAAAGGATGATGTCACAGATGCAGAACCAGCGTGCCTGGCTTGTCGGTGTGTACTGACTTTGTACCATTGTGTGTGTTCTGCTATGTTGTATTCCGCCCTCTTTTCCAACTCAGCTAATGTGCAATTGTCTGTCTGTAGGTGACTCCGGATACCCCAACATGCCGTGGTTGCTGACACCCCTCAGGAACCCTGTGACACCAGCCCAGATGCGCTACAATGAGGCACATGGTCGGACCAGGAGAGTGATCGAGCGCACATTTGGTCTCCTGAAGAGCCGCTGGACAAGACAGGAGGGGCCCTCCCATATGCCCCAGCAAAGGTGTGCAAGATTGTCATCGTCTGCTGCATGCTATACAACCTGGCAGTGCGGAAGGAGTTGCCTCTCATCCTGGATGACGATGACCAACATCCGCCACCTGTGGAGGATCCTGGCCTGGGCCACGATGCCAGTGATGATGATGATGATGATGGTGATGTCCGCACACAGCTCATCACCAACTTCTTCAGCTGAATGTGAGTATCCAGAGATGTCATGTCAATGATGTGTGTTTGCATGATATGTGTTGGTGGTGCTCTGGTGCTGTTTGAGTGTGGCCATGTGCTACTTGACTGGAAGCGTGCAGCGATGTGTCCTTACAGGTAGTCTGTACTCCCCAACAGTGTTGACATGCTAACTTGGTTTTCTGTGAGTATCTTGTGACATGTATTGGCCATGAGTATTGCAGTTCTATCCTGTTCTTCCGTGCTTTTGACTGTGTGTCATGTCTGTCCTTCACAGGGTACTTTCAGAGTTGTTTGGTGAACTGTGATCCCCCGACACCATGATTCAACTTCCAGGGTGGAAGCAGTCGTTTCCCTACAGGTGATGTGCCACACACCCCTGGACTTTATTTCTTCTACACTTGTTGACTGTGTGGCCACTGCCACGTGAGGATTACCTTGCATCTGTAGTGGAAACAACATGTTGCTAATGTGTAATAAACTTGTGCTTCACTTTGGGTTGTGCGTTGTCTGTGGTCACACATCTGACTGACATGTGCTTACTGCACCTGTGGGCTAGTTAACACAGACTGTGAATAGGTGTGGTGTCTATGCATTCCACTGTATTTCCTGGCAACATCAGTGTAGGCGATGAGTCTGATGGCCCTGGTGTGTATGTGTTGTGTAGGGTTAGTGGTGTGTCTCCCTCATATGTGTCACATCGCCATGACTCACATGATGGTGTTGAACTTGCTGTAGCAGATAGCATGCACAGTGTCATTTAGCAGATCACCATCTACATGACAGAAACCACGTTGGAATCACAACAGAGGCAAGTATGGTGTATTAGTGAGTTTATTTACAAACATGTGTGAGGATAGTGCACAGGATGGTGGGTGCTGTACATTGGGATTGGAATCCAAAGTTCCCAGATGAGTTGGAAGGCTTGGTAGCAGAAATGTCCTGAGTAAAGTCCACAGTCATCTGATACATTGGGCCAACTTAAGCTCCCCATGTCATGTGGGAGAGTTGTGTTGCATTCGACAGGGTAAACAGTTTGCACACAAAGGAGAATTTCCAGAACAGGTGTTGGGTTCCTGGGGGATGTACATGGCCATCGGCCTCTCAGTTTTCCTTCCTCGGATGACCCCTCTTCTTCCGGGGGGGACCCTCACGTGCAGGCTGCTGCGGTGCAGAGGACTCTCCGCCAGAGTCCTCCTCCCTCCTTGTGGCAGTTGCAGTTGTTGCAGCACCAGATGTTGTGGGCACACAGGGAGGTGTGGCCATGTTGGTGCTAATCTGGCGGAGGCATGTCAATATGTCCCTATGCACAGCTGTCAGTTCTTCCAATGTGTCCCACTTGGACTCCATGCCAGACATGTGTGTCTCCACACGGGACATGTGTGAGTCCAAGCGGGCATGATGGGCAGCTTGCTGCTGTTGAATGTCCTTGAGGATCCCCACTACCTGGCTGACCTCTCCGGTGCTATTCTGGTACGCCTCAGCAATGCGTGCCAGTTGTGGGTCATCATGCAGTCCAGGCCCCTCTGCAAACAGCGACCAATGTCTACCACCCCTCCCACCACCCCTGGCGACACGTGCGGGACCTGTGGTGGCACGCACAGGTGACCGTAGGCCCACTTGGGGGTTGTTACTGGGCTCATTGTCCGTTGCTCCACGTTGGGCCGGGGTCCCTGTGCTGTTGTCGTGGGTGGTCCTTCGTCTGTCCGTGTTGGCAGGGGTGGTCTGTGTGTTGGCAGTTGTTGGAGGGGTGAGTGCAGGGGGTGCAGATGTTGGTCCTGCTGGTGCTGCATGAAGACTCGCACCGGAGGGGCCAGGTAGGTCTTCGCCATCCGAGGAGTGCAGAGGCTGTTCCACACCAGTGAGCTCAGTGCCCCCGGAGCCTGGGACAGGGACTCCTCCTCGTCTGCTGCTGTATCCCCATCATCACCTGTTTTTGGTAGAGACACACAATGTATGTTATGTTTCTACGGGCATCAATGGTTCACACACCTGAAAGTTGTGACTGTACCTCTGGATGCGGGCCTGTACACTGCATTGTCTAAGTTGTCACAGTCAGAGGTTGATATTGGTGTAGCACATTGTCCTGCCAACCTGAAGCTTTTCTATGTGAATGTTGAGGTGTGTGCATGGCCAGCATTGGTGGAATTTGGTGGACATCCGGCCCTCCTTCTCCACCCTGCCCAGTTATCCCACCATGGAACGTGCTTCCATTGCAGGGAGTGCAAGTTGGCTTTCAGGATGTCAGTTAGTGGTGTCCTGCTGTTGGTTGGTGCACAGTTCCCAGCAGGGGCTTGTGCTCCCCACAGCAGTACCCAGTGTCAGCCATCTTGTCAGTTGTTTTCCACTCCCTGTGATGTGAGCCTGGTTCAGAGTGGTGTTGATGGGCCAATTGTGAGGGTGACCAATATCTGTGACTACAACTCCCATCATGCTATTGCCTATACCCCCCCTTCCCAGCATGCCCATACTTCCTTCCTTTTGACTCTGCTTCCCTGTGGGGCAGTGTGCCTGTGCTGACAGGATGGCTGACAGTGTTGTCCTGGCGTTTGTTTGGCTACAAGTCCCAAGAGTGTCCCTGTGCTTCACACAGCATAACCCAGTGTGGTTGTTCCTTGTGGGAAATTTAATTAGAGTGTGAGGCAATGCATTCTCCCAGGTGAGTTGTGTGGAGTTTGTGTTAAGGGGGTGTGTGAGGAAATCTGCTGGTGACTATGGTCAGGGCTGTCAGTCCTCCTTCCCACCCAGCCAGATATCCCACCATGGAACGTGCTTCCATTGCAGGGAGTGCAAGTTGGCTTTCAGGATGTCAGTCAGTGGTGTTCTGCTGTTGGTTGGTGCCCAGTTCCCAGCAGGGCCTGGTATTCCCCACAACAGAGCACCATTGTCAGACATCTTTGAAGTGGCTTTTCACTGGCTGTGAGGTGTGCATGCTTCAGTGTGAGCTTGCTGGGCCATGTGGGTGGGGGATGTTGAGCTGTGACTACCACTCCCTTCATGCTATTGCCTACACCCCCCCTTCACTGCATGCCCATACTTCCTTCCTTTTGACTCTGCTTCCCTGTGGGGTAGTGTGCCTGTGCTGACAGGATGGCTGACAGTGTTGTCCTGGCGTTTGTTTGGCTACAAGTCCCAAGATTGTCCCTGTGCTTCACACAGCATAACCCAGTGTGGCTGTTCTTTGTGGGATATTTAATTAGAGTGTGAGGCAATGCATTCTCCCAGGTGAGTTGTGTGGAGTTTGTGTTAAGGGGGTGTGTGTGAAAAGCTGCTGGTGACTATGGTCAGAGCTGTCAGTCCTCCTTCCCACCCAGCCAGATATCCCACCATGGAACGTGCTTCCATTGCAGGGAGTGCAAGTTGGCTTTCAGGATGTCAGTCAGTGGTGTCCTGCTGTTGGTTGGTGCCCAGTTCCCAGCAGGGGCTTGTGCTCCCACAGCAGTACCCAGTGTCAGCCATCTTGTCAGTTGTTTTCCACTCCCTGTGATGTGAGCATGGTTCAGAGTGGTGTTGATGGGCCAATTGTGAGGGTGAGCAATATCTGTGACTACAACTCCCATCATGCTATGGCCTACACCCCCCTTCCCAGCATGCCCATACTTCCTTCCTTTTGAGTGGACTTCAGTGTGTGTGAGTGTGACAGCAATGGCAAGATGGGTGACAGTGGTGTCCTGCTGTTGGTTGGTGCACAGTTCCCAGCAGGGCCTTGTACTCCCCACAGCTGAGGCCAGTGTCAGACATCTTTGAAGTGGCTTTTCACTGGCTGTGATGTGTGCATGCTTCAGTGTGAGCTTGCTGGGCCATGTGGGTGGGGGATGTTGAGCTGTGACTACCACTCCCATCATGCTATTGCCTACACCCCCCTTCCCAACATGCCCATACTTCCTTCCTTTTGACTCTGCTTCCCTGTGGGGTAGTGTGCCTGTGCTGACAGGATGGCTGACAGTGTTGTCCTGGCGTTTGTTTGGCTACAAGTCCCAAGAGTGTCCCTGTGCTTCACACAGCATAACCCAGTGTGGTTGTTCTTTGTGGGATATTTACTTAGAGTGTGAGGCAATGCATTCTCCCAGGTGAGTTGTGTGGAGTTTGTGTTAAGGGGGTGTGTGTGAAAAGCTGCTGGTGACTATGGTCAGAGCTGTCAGTCCTCCTTCCCACCCAGCCAGATATCCCACCATGGAACGTGCTTCCATTGCAGGGAGTGCAAGTTGGCTTTCAGGATGTCAGTCAGTGGTGTCCTGCTGTTGGTTGGTGCCCAGTTCCCAGCAGGGGCTTGTGCTCCACACAGCAGTACCCAGTGTCAGCCATCTTGTCAGTTGTTTCCCACTCCCTGTGATGTGAGCATGGTTCAGAGTGGTGTTGATGGGCCAATTGTGAGGGTGAGCAATATCTGTGACTACAACTCCCATCATGCTATGGCCTACACCCCCCTTCCCAGCATGCCCATACTTCCTTCCTTTTGAGTGGACTTCACTGTGTGTGAGTGTGACAGCAATGGCAAGATGGCTGACAGTGGTGTCCTGCTGTTGGTTGGTGCACAGTTCCCAGCAGGGCCTTGTGCTCCCCACAGCTGAGGCCAGTGTCAGACATCTTTGAAGTGGCTTTTCACTTGCTGTGAGGTGTGCATGCTTCAGTGTGAGCTTGCTGGGCCATGTGGGTGGGGGATGTTGAGCTGTGACTACCACTCCCATCATGCTATTGCCTACACCCCCCCTTCCCAGCATGCCCATACTTCCTTCCTTTTGACTCTGCTTCCCTGTGGGGTAGTGTGCCTGTGCTGACAGGATGGCTGAAAGTGTTGTCCTGGCGTTTGTTTGGCTACAAGTCCCAAGAGTGTCCCTGTGCTTCACACAGCATAAACCAGTGTGGTTGTTCTTTGTGGGATATTTAATTAGAGTGTGAGGCAATGCATTCTCCCAGGTGAGTTGTGTGGAGTTTGTGTTAAGGGGGTGTGTGTGAAAAGCTGCTGGTGACTATGGTCAGAGCTGTCAGTCCTCCTTCCCACCCAGCCAGATATCCCACCATGGAACGTGCTTCCATTGCAGGGAGTGCAAGTTGGCTTTCAGGATGTCAGTCAGTGGTGTCCTGATGTTGGTTGGTGCCCAGTTCCCAGCAGGGGCTTGTGCTCCCCACAGCAGTACCCAGTGTCAGCCATCTTGTCAGTTGTTTTCCACTCCCTGTGATGTGAGCATGGTTCAGAGTGGTGTTGATGGGCCAATTGTGAGGGTGAGCAATATCTGTGACTACAACTCCCATCATGCTATGGCCTACACCCCTCTTCCCAGCATGCCCATACTTCCTTCCTTTTGAGTGGACTTCACTGTGTGTGAGTGTGACAGCAATGGCAAGATGGCTGACAGTGGTATCCTGCTGTTGGTTGGTGCACAGTTCCCAGCAGGGCCTTGTGCTCCCCACAGCAGTACCCAGGGTCAGCCATCTTGTCAGTTCTTTTCCACTCCCTGTGAGGTGTGCATGCTTCAGTGTGAGCTTGCTGGGCCATGTGGGTGGGGGATGTTGAGCTGTGACTACCACTCCCATCATGCTCTTGCCTACACCCCCCTTCCCAGCATTCCCATACTTCCTTCCTTTTGACTCTGCTTCCCTGTGGGGTAGTGTGCCTGTGCTGACAGGATGGCTGACAATGTTGTCCTGGCGTTTGTTTGGCTACAAGTCCCAAAAGTGTCCCTGTGCTTCACACAGCATAACCCAGAGTGGTAGTTCTTTGTGGGATATTTAATTAGAGTGTGAGGCAATGCATTCTCCCAGGTGAGTTGTGTGGAGTTTGTGTTAAGAGGGTGTGTGAGAAAAGCTGCTGGTAACTATGGTCAGAGCTGTCAGTCCTCCTTCCCACCCAGCCAGATATGCCACCATGGAAAGTGCTTCCATTGCGAGGAGTGCAAGTTGGCTTTCAGGATGTCAGGCAGTGGTGTCCTGCTGTTGGTTGGTGCCCAGTTCCCAGCAGGGCCTTGTGCTCCCCACAGCAGTACCCAGTGTCAGCCATCTTGTCAGTTGTTTTCCACTCCCTGTGATGTGAGCATGGTTCAGAGTGGTGTTGATGGGCCAATTGTGAGTGTGACCAATATCTGTGACTACAACTCCCATCATGCTATTGGCTACACTGACTTCACCAGCATACACAGAATTCCTTCCTTTCAGTGAGCTTCCCTGTGAGGTGGTGTTCTAGTGGTGGCAAAATATCTGACTGTGTTTGTTGGTTAGATTTGTGCCACTGCCTTGCTGTATTTGTAGTTATGTTTGTACATATCTTGACACAGTTACATGTCACTATGAGATGGCATGTATTGTGTTTATCTGACTGACAGACAGATCTTGGGGTGATTATCATTTGATTGCTGTGTATTTGCTAAGGGTGCACGGTTTGACTATCCCATTGACAGTGATGTGTGTGTATTGTCACACAATATTGGGTATATTAGTTGTGTACTCACCAGGCTCTCGGATGTTTGATAGTCCATATACGCTCACTGGTGGTAGGATGGCCCACACCTTCTCCTCCCAGGGCCTGAGGTATAGTGGTTTGGCAGGAGGGCCACTGCTGGTGTGCTGACTCAGGATGTAATCCTTCTTTAGTAGGTCCCTGACCCTCCTGCCCACGTCATACCACCTGTTCTGGATGTCTTCCTTTGTGCGCAAACATGGTGATTGTGCGTTGACCCTGTCGACGATCCTCTGCCACATCTTGGTTTTCTGCGACATGGGAGTCTGTTGTACCAATGTACCAAACAACTGGGGCTCTACCCTGAGGATCTCATCTACCAGGACTTCCAATTCACTGTCTAGGAACTTTGGATTCTTCTTTAGGGGCATGGTGATGGGTGGTGGTGGGGATTGATGTGTGTGTGTGTGCAGGTGAGGGTGTGTGAGTGTAGGTTTTGCTGGGTGTATGTGAGGGTGCTATTTGTTGAGGTGCTAATGGTGTGTGGCTTGTGTGATGGATGAGCTGTGAGTGTGTCTGTGGTTGCTGTGTGATGGTGTTCTGTGCTGGCAGGTCAGTTGAATTTGCAAAGGATCATGGTAGGGATTTGTGGCCTTTTTATAGGTGGAGTTGGGGGTGTGTCCTTGTTCCATGTTTTTTTTCCCTGTATTTATTGACTTTGTCATTGCTTGTTTGGCCCTTTTTTTTGTTTTTTTCCTTATTATTTTTTGTGCATGTAGGAGACGTTCTTCGGACCGAGTAGGACGCTGCAGTTGTCTCGTGCAAGCTTCTCCGAGTCGTCCACGCTGTGTTTCTGCAGGGTTTCTTGTGCGGCGTACGCGTCGGTCACCGAGTATTGGCTTCCTTCGGCTGGCTTTTGTATGCGTGTCGGTCGTTCGGCTTGCGCTCCGTGCGACTCGGTCTGGTTTTCCACGCATTGCATCGTACTGCGCGGGTCGGAGTTCGCAGGAACGTTTCGGTCGGGTTCATTCCTGGTGTGTGTCGATCGGTTCGATTCGCATGGTTTCCCGGCCGGATAGCTTGTTTCCGTGCGGTTCGGTCGTTCGGCTTGTGTTCCGTACGAGTCGGTCGTGATTCACATGCATTTCATTGTACTTCCCAGGTCGGGCAACGCCGGTACGTGTCGGTCGGACTATATTCCCGTACCGAGTCGGTCAGTATTTTTTCTGGCCCAAATCGGAATCGGCCCCTTAGTGTAAGATTTACAAGTGTGAGCAGCCCTCCTGAAGACCGGCCATGTTTGGATGGTATTGCTGGTCTATGGAAGTCATAAACCCTGGAATGAACGTAGGGGTCAAACACCAGCTTTCCTGGAGAGTGCATATCTCATGTTGAGAGATAAACTCCAGCCAATGCGGACAATCAAGCTTCCCCCTTATACCCGCCAAGTTCCATGACATAATTTTCAGCATTTGCCCATTGCCTTTAGAAATGGGAGCCTGAAAAAGAAATGGAACGTTCGATTTAGACGATGCTTGGCAATTGATGATTGTATCCGGGCCGCTGGCTGGGTAAAATCACTCGACACTAATAATGGGTCAAAGGCTTGGGCCATCTGTAAAAAAGGAAACGTACTCTCTGGCTCGTTAGGAATATCATCGAGGTAAGAGTATGCTGGGTCACTGATGTTCGTAGGACCTGTGGTAAAATTACTACTTGATGGAGACTGGGGTTAGTCAGTCGTTCTGCGATAGGGATGAGATGGAAGAATCCCCAGGAATCTGGTGCGCATTTTCAGCTTGGTCAAGTATTGAGGGGATATTTAATCTCAGCCTAATTTTCGTAGATGAAATTGGAAGAGATCTGGCTTCTAGGGCAATTAGATCATGCACCAGGTGCTCAAAAGCTAAAATTAGCTCTATTGCATCAACTGTACTCTGATTCGAGACGCACCTTTTGGCATATACAATGTCATCTCTAATTATTGATCTGCACCCCCTGGTATGCCTCAACCAATGTATGGCTTTGTTTTTTAAAGCTTCGACATTCTCATACTTAATACAATTTGGGTCTACTTTAGGAACATTGGTCATGTAAATTGGTAGGGGTAACGGATTGTTTTGCTTGCAATGGGATAATAAAGAAGGCAGGCGAGGTAGGGATGCCCTATTGCAACTTGTGACCATGCTCAGCAAAGCTGGCCTTGTCATTTGCCCATGCCCAGCTTGGTCCTGTGACAAGCCCATAATTTCTCTATCATGATCAACATTTAACCTACATTGCTCTAGAAATGTACTGCTAGTTACTCTAGTATTATGAGTGAGTTGATTGTCAGAGTGCAAGGGCGAAGCATTACAATCAGGTTGGTTCCCAGGGGGCATTGCAAGCCCCGTCTTTAAGCTAGCACGATTGAGTAATGCGGGTAATGGTGGTGGTGGCGGCAGTGAGTGTGGTCTATTACTTCCGTCTATTTGCTGGTAGAGTTTAGATACCAAGGTGGTTAATGCCTCAATGCTACTTTTTAAAGCTATAATTTCCATCTGAAGGTCAAGATTCGAGGGTATGGAGCCATTACTAGCTTCCCTTGCTCCCTGTAAAGGGGTTGTACTTAAGTCATTATTAATTGAATGGGTGTAGTCCATGTCAGTGTGCACATTAATTGTGGATGGCTTGTCAGCAAGGAGGGCATAATGATTACTCAAAGGCAGCTCATCTAGTGTAACGCTATCAGAGAGACTCGCTTCACTTTGAGCGTATGGGAGGCTTAAAGTAGGACTATTGCGCACGTCTGCGACTGGGGACATTTTACTTTTCCTTGCTGCTTTCTTAAATAGGTTAGGGATGTTCCCATACCCTATGGCAGTAGGTCCGGTGGAATTTTGGGGACGGGGGGACTTGGTGTGGATAGTATCAATAGTGGGGGTGTCAGGAATTTGTGCAGGTGACGTTAACAGCTCTTCACAGTCGGCAACAATGTTCTCAATACGGCAGAGAATTTCCTCTCCTGGCCCCCCTTCTCTCCCTTCACACCCTGTTCCCTGTACAAGTGGCTGAAGCCGTTTTTTTGATCTTTTCCTAGTTGCACCTCCCAGCCCAATCTCAGACCCTTTCCTTTTCCCCATGACACCAGTTAAACGATCAAGCCTCAACAATAATACTACAGCACAGTACAGCATACTACTAGACCCAACCAACAGGGCTGCAATGACCAATGAGAAGACAGACTATAAGTCCAACTAAAGGTCCAATAATAAGTGGAGTGGCAAGAGTGAACCGGCAACAGTACCTTTAGATAAGAAAGATGGCCTGGGGCTTCGAGCCTGTAGTGTCAGGGGGTGGTCCAGCCCAGCCTCTTCTGGGTGATGACAGGCAAGGACGGGCCCACCCTTGGCCCGCACGCGTCCTGCGCTGCGGGAGCCCGCAGCGATGTTTAAAGTGCCTCCGGGCGCAGTATGGCATCGGCGGTGACAGTGGCCGCAGGGGAGGCTGGGGCTGGTAATCCTTGCCCCCCTCCTCTTCCCTTTGCTTGGCAGCGGCAAACAGGATCTCCAAAATGGGCTTCCTGAGCTGCGGGAGCCCGTCGCGATGTTTAAAGCAACTCCGGGCGCGGTATGGCATCGGCGGTGACGGTGGCCGCAGGGGAGGCTGGGGCTGGCAGTCCTTACCCCTCTCCTCTTACCTTTGCTTGGCAGCGGCAGCGGCAAACAGGATCTCCAAAATGGGATTCCCGCGCCGCGGGAGCCTGCCGCAATGTTTAAAGCGCCTCCGGGCGTGGTATGGCGTCGGTAGTGATGGTGGCCGCAGGGGAGGCTGGGGCTGGTAGTCCTTGCGCCCCTCCTCTTCCCTCTGCTTGGCAGCAGCAGCGGCAAACAGGATCTCCAAAACGGGCTTAATATCAACATTAAATACAACATAACATAATTAAACAACACATAACTAACACTACATAACACTCTACTTCTCTTCAACACAACGTCAAACACAAAAAATACTATGGGGGTGATTATGAGGCGGAATTGGGCCTCAATATGGTGCCGGTGCCTAGCAGGCACCGCCAGCCATATTAGGATGGGTGTGAATCAAGACCTTTCCATGGTGGTGATGCCGCCATGGAAAGGCTGGCAGGGATTCACTTTGGGGGCCCGTTGCGGGGCCCCGGGGAGTGGGGGGCTGCACTTGGCATTGCCATGCACAAGGTGGCAGGCACCGCGCGATGCCTTTTCAGCATGCCTTTTCACCATTGCGGCGGGTGCTGCAATGGTGACTCCGCCATGGAAAGGCATACGGTAATTCACTTTGGGGGCCCGTTGCGGACCCCTGGGGGGTGGGGGGGGTGGGGTGCTGCACTTGGGGGGTACCTATGGTACCCCCGAATTGTAATGCCCAAGGTGGCAGGCACCGCACGGTGCCTGCCACGTTGTGCATCGCAATGCAATACATGGGTTTTTAACATTGCGCACGGTGCTGCAGCCAGCAGCACCGTCCACAATGTTAAACTACTGGGATGCGCCCACCAGTGTGGCGGGCGCATCCTAATGCGGCGGGCGGGACTGGCCTACCTATGGCGGATGGTCCCAGCTCCACAGGGATGGCGGGAGGACGAAAGTCCACCCGCCATCCTAATAGCCCCTAACCTCTGGGAAAGTGCTGGATAATAAACCAAACAAAATTCCTAATCCAACTCCAAAACCAACTAAACTCAAGGAAAGTGCTGGATAATAAACCCCCAAAAATTACTATTCCTAACTCAAAAACAAAAAATCTAAAGGAAACTGCTTTATAATTTAAAAATTATAAATATATAAAATTATTTAAAAAATCAAAACTATGAAAAAAACAAAAATATATAAAAATTTAAATTTTTATCAAAATTAAAAATGTAACACAAAAATGTAAAAAAATGTGTGCATCATTTTTTAAAATACATTTTAATTGTTTTTATTATAAAATACAATATTTAAAACAAATACAATTAAAAATTTGAGATACCCTTTTTCATAAAAACTATAAAATATAAATATTAAGTTCTAAATTACAATTAACATTTTTAAAATTTAAACAAATCGGTTTCGCACTCTAGAAACAAGAAATGTGTGATAAATAACGGCTATGAGTGTCCAAATTTCAAACACAGAGTCCGATCACCCAGAAAGCAAATCAGTAGTCCGTGCAATTTGATTGTAGTCAAAAATTCCTTTTATTCTTTTATTCTTTCACAAAGTTTCATAAAAACCACTTCACGCTATGGACAAGACTGCCGACGCGTTTCGTCCCATTGGGACTTCTTCAGGGCTTAAAATTTAAACATTCTAAATTATCCAAATTAAAAAAATAAATGTATTAATACTAAAGAAAATTAAAAACTAAAACAATACAAAATTATGTAAAAACACATTAAAAAATAATTAACCTATATATATATTTAAATATTTTTAAATTTAAAAAAATATAAAATATTTTATAGAATTTACTTAAATTTGAAATGCCCCAAAATTATTTGTATATTTCAATGATTTTTTTATTACAATTTATTTTTAACCAACATTCTTAAATTACTCCCCACCCTTATCCGCTATAAACCCAACATCCCGCTCATAAAAATAAATGAAAATACAATAAAAACAAACATTTTAACATGAAAAAATAAATTAAAAGATATAAAATAACTACTAACAAATTAATTAAAAAAACATTAAACAAAAAGAAAAAACTACAGTCGATGTTATTTACAACAATATATTTGCCATCAATATTTACAAAATCGATATTTCTACATTACACAAAAATCGATATTTTTAACAACGAAAAAACGTACCTCGATATTTTCCACCATCGATATTCTTGACTCAATATTTATGCAATTCGATATTTCGACGTCGATATTCTGTCTCTGCACCCTCTGGAAGGCTGCCGTAGAACATACAGGAATCAGCTGACAGGCTGCTCCTTTTGGAAGCACATGTTTAAGAACACACCACAATTCCTAAAAGTAATATGGTACAATCAAGAAATGATTTCTCCTTGTTGTGACCTTCAAAACCTGCCATTCACTACAATGTATTTCAATGGGGTGCTATCATGTATATTGTTCACCAGATGGCTGAATTTCTGGTTGAATTGTGCTGACAGCCAATTAGATTCCACCATAAGATCTCTGCTTATGCTCTGCCCAGATATCCATATCTGCTTTCTCTTAAATTTCTAAACAACTACTGAGCACATTTACAAAAAAAACACTGATAGGATGATCTGCAAACCATAATCTACCTACCTGCCAAATTTGGTGTAATTCCATCCAGTGGTTCAGGCTGTAGTCGTGTTTGAAGTTCCTATAGGAATTGACATGGGAAATCGTATTTTTTTCTACCCCCATTTCCCCGCTTGATGGATCACCGTGAAAATTTCCATGCACAACAAGACCGACTATGATACTTCTTTTTGAATTTTGTGAAAATTAGTCAAACACCACCAAAGATATAGGCAAGTCAAAAAAAAAAAATTATATATATATATATATTCATTGAAAAAACCATAGGTTTCAGGGACGTTATAGTTAAGAATTAGCATTAAAAGACCTTACAAATTCCCTGAAAAAAACAGAGGTTTCAGGGACGTTATAGTTAGGAATTAGCATTTAAAAAACCTTAGATATTCACTGACAAAAACATAGGGGCCTATTACGATGGCGGTCGGAAAACCTCCTCGACCGCCATGGTAGTGGGAAAAGACCGCACACATGGACCGCAACATCACCGCCGGTCGAATTATGATGACCCGTGGTCGAAATCCGACCGCGGCGGTCGGATCGCGGGCCTTAACATTGCGGCGGTTGCTGCTGCCCGCAGCACAGCCGATATGTCCAAAGGAGCATGTCCTGCATTTCCCTGCACTGCGTGGCAGGCACTACACAGTGACTGCCACCTGGGACAGGGAATTTGTATGGGGGGACCATGGGTACCCCCCCAGTGCACCCACACCCCCCAAAACATTGGGGGCCCACAACGGGCCCCCAGAAGACAATCTCCGCATGCCTTTCCATGGCGGTTTGACTGCTGAGGAAAGGCTGGCTACCGCCGGCATCATAATCCTGCCGGCAGAGCCTGCTCTGCACCTCCACCATTATCCCGGTCCTGCTCCATCTGCCAGGCAGGAGTGCGGATGGCAACCGGTAGAAAAGCGGCGGTCGGAATTTCCCACCGCCATGGTCACCACCGCCATCCTAATTTGACCTGCGGTTTTCTTGCTTGCGATCGCAGGCGGATGTCCACCGCCGGTCTAGCGGGCGCCACCGCCAGCCCGGCGGTGGACATCCGACCACCATCGTAATAGACCCCATAGTTTTCAGGGGCTTTATAGTTAGGAATTAGCATTTAAAAAACCTTAGATATTCACTGAAAAAACCACAGGTTTCAGGGACGTTATAGTTAGGCTGACATTTCACTCTTACAAACCCAGAGAAATTCAGCCGTTATGGTTAGCTGAGCTAACTATAACTCGCGCTCCCGCAATGCACTGCTGATGACGTCACATATTACATCACTCATGACATCATCCAGTGACTGAGTATTTTTAAAAGTTTAAGAATGTTATGTATATATACGCCAAGGTATTGAAGAATGAGTGGGTGTATGAGTGTCTGAATAGATCATTTACTGGGTGTTTGACTGACTATAAGTGAGTGATTAATCGTGTCTTAGTGAATGCTTGGTTGAATGACTAATCTGTGTGAATGTCTGTATCAGTCTGTGAGTTGGTGTGTAAGTGGCTGAATGGGTTGGTGAGTAGCTACATGAGTGTCTATATGGGTTAATGATTGGTTGTCTGAGTACCTGTATGGGTGCCTGAGTGTCTGTGTGGGTGGGTGGGGTGTGTGATTCCCTGCATGGATGTGTGAGTGGGTGATTCACTGGGTGTATGGGTTCATGAGTGCATCTGCGAGAGGCTGTATGGGTGAGTGAGTGTGCGTATGGCTGTGTTGGTGAGAGAATGGATGTCTCAGTGGTATATGTGTGAGTAACTACATATGTGAAAGGCAGTATTTGTGAATGTTGGAGTATATAGGTGACTATATGTGAGAGTGAGTGATTGTGAGAGTGGCTGTATGGATGAGAGTGTGCTTGTGTCAGTGATTGTATAAGAGAGTAAGTGTGTTAGTATCTGTATGAATAAGTGAGGTGGTGTGTGTATAACTGTATAGGTGAGTAAATGGGAGTGTGATTGATTCTTTGCATGACTGACTAGGTGAGTGAATAACTCTATGGGTGAGTGGCGGTATTTGAGTGTCCGTATGGGTATATGAGTGCATATATATCAGTGGCTGTATTGTTGAGTGACTGTGTGAATGAGTCACTGTATGCATGAGTGAGTGGAAGTGTGTGCAGACGTATGAATAAATGAGTGGGCATGAACTAACTGGTATTGGTGTGTCTATGGTTTCGACAAAGGTAGTCTGTATTTTAGAGTGGGTGTTGAAAGGTTATATTAGGGTGTGAGGAGGTGCATCAGATATTAAGTGGATGATATCATCAGTGATGTCATTTGAGATGTGTGAGAAAGTGCCATCTTTCTTGCATGGTATGCCCCCACTTTTTGATGAATTGCTTATGTACTTTGACTGAGTGTGCCCTGGGCTCCTGCCAATCAGGTGCCCAGGGCCTGTGTTCCTTCCCTAAAACTGCATTGAAGCCTAAACCCAATTGGCTTCTCTGGCCACAGGTAAGCCCCTGGTAAATGGTACCCTAGGTACCCAGGGCCCTGTGACCAGAGAAGGCCCCAAAGGGCTGCAGCACTTATTGTGCCACCCTTAGAGGCCCTGTACCCTGACACACACACCCTGCCTTTGCAGGCTGAGTGTCTTGGTGCAGAACTAAACAGAGAGTCGACATGGCACACATCCCTGTGTGCCATGCCCACAAACACACTGCCCTGGCATACCTCAGTCACCCCTCTAGCTGGGTGCACTATGCCAGTAGTGTGGGCACAGGTGCATGAGCCCTGTGCCCCTACAATACCCAGGGCCATTCCTGGGCACTGTAAGTGCAGTGATGCCATTAAGAGTATATGGTGCTGGGAGGTTGTCATTACGAACTCCACAGCACCATAATGGCTACACTGAAGACTGAGGAGTTTGGTATCAAACTTCTCAGCACATTAAACCCACACTGATGCCAGTGTGGGATTTAATGTACAATGCACGACAGAGGGCAACTTAGAGTTGCCCCCTGAACCTAACCTACAATCCACATCTTGTCTGAGGGGCTGCCCCGGCTGCCACACAGCAGACATGTTGCTGGACCCCTGGGTAGGGAGCCATCCGCTCCCCCGAGCCTGCAACAATGCACGTCCTGGGCGAGGTGCTAGGCCTCCTCCCCCAGGATGGGCAGGGGGAAGCTTCAAAGGCATTCCGCCTTTGTGAGCTTCCCCAGACCACTTGCTGTACTCAGCAACTGGTCCCCACTAGTTCTAGCCCCCACTCTGGCGGGAAGACTGGCGGGAAACACCAAGGGAGGAAAGGGGGTGTGCCAGCCTCTGCCAACCCCACCCCTCAGGTGGGAGAGGCGAGGTGAAGCACATCTCCGGGCTCTCGCCATCTTGAAGATGGGGAGCCGTACCCAATCAGGACTAGGCTCCTGCCCCCCTCCCACTGGAGAGTGGCAGGATAGGGGGTGTACCCACCCAAGGGAAGGGACCCATTGGTCCCTGCCCTTTACCTACCTGTAACGCCCCTAAATCTAGTATTTAGGGGCACCCTGAACCTTCCTTCCTTAGATCCCGATTTTGCAACAAGAAAGAAGAACAAGAAGAAGACCTGCCGTGCAGCTGCTAACAAAAGGACGACACCAACTGACTTGGCCCCAGCCCTACAGGCCTCCTTGAACCTGCTCCTGCTTAACCCCGGCGTCTCCAGCAGACAGCAACCTCGAAAACCCCGGAGGACCTGCCTGCCTTGCTCATCTAAAGACTGGGACTCCCATGAGCAGTGTTTCTGCTCAAACAAGCAACACCCCTGGTGCCAGCCAGGAACCGCGAATCCAGCACACTCTGCACCCGTCGAGCCCGGCCTGTGCCTGAGTGAACCAAGACCACGAGGATGTCCCCCCGGCGAGTGTGACCTGGAATCCAGTGCCCAAGGACCCTCCTCGATGACCCTGATGACGCCTGCCGCCTCACAACAAGGGACCCCCCAACCGCGACCAGCAGAGGGTAAGATTTCCCGACGCCAAAAGACACCCCTGCACCCGGCGCCCCACGCCCCCCTGTGCCCAACTCCTGGGTGCCTACCTATCCTCCAAGATCCCAACTTACCTCTCGAAGTGGTGGTCGCACCTGAAGAATCTCCGTCCCCGAGCCTGCAGCCTTTGTTCAACTTCCAAGTCTCCCATTGAATAACATTGAGCGCCCAACAGCTCAAAAGCACCCTGCACCCAGCCGCCCGAGTGCTCCTGGCAGTGCAACCTCTACTCTAATCCACTTCCCCATTTGCCCTGAGCAAGTGACCAGGAGCCCAGCTCCCACAGCCGCGTGGCCTGCTTGCCAGCAGCCACCAGCCAAAGGCCCCCTGCCTTCCATAGGATAACATTGGGCCTACTCACTCTGCACCCGGCCGCCCCTGTGCCGCTGAGGGTGTAACAACTGTACCTACCTGACCCTGGGAGACCCCTGAGTCTATGCCCAGAACCTTAACTCTGCCAGTCGAGTACTTACCCAAAAGCCGATAACTCACTTTTCTTCCATAGGGTAACATTGACTGGTTTCACTTGGAAATTCTTGTGTGTGGAGTTTTGAAACTTTAAAAAATTCACCTAAAATCAGCCGAATCACGAAAACGAAAATACTCACCTGTTATCAGGAGAGATCCCAGTGCTGGATCTTGGTGCCCAGCACTGACCCTGAAAAGTAATTATAACTGTACTTACCGGTAACTTGAATTTCCTTCCATAAGATAACATTGCCTGGTTTTTGCTGAAAAAGTTTCTAAGTGTCAATTTTTGAAACTTACAAATATTTGCTAAAAATCGCCTGTGTGACATAAACGCATTCTTTCAATTGTTTACAGGAGATGCACCAGTGTTGGATCCAGGATCCAACACTGAGTAAGAAAAAGTAACGATAACACTACTTACCTGCTAAGTGAATTTCCTCCCATAGGATAACATTGGTGATTCTATGTGAAAAAGTTTCTAAGTGGCAACTTTTAAAATACAGTAATATTCCTTGAAAATCACAACTGGAACCAAAAGTTTTTACTCAACTGTTTACAGGAGATGTCCCAGGACTGAATCTAGGATCCAGTCCTGTGGTAAGAAAAGTAATCCAAAAAGTAATCTATTGCATTTAACTAGAAATTCCCATTGAGCTCAATGTATTATTGTGTTTGAAATTGTGTTGCCTAATGCAACAACTGTAACTACTGTGTTCAAAAGTCTATTGCCTGTTGAAAGTATTTAACTAAAACATCTCATCCCGAGAAAGTATATTTTGATACCTATTGTTGGTTCTAAAACAAAACAACTATATATTTTTACATACAAACAATTGGCCTAGAGTTCATTTCTTGAGTGTATGGCTTCATTTGCTGACTGAGTGGGTACATCAAATGCTTTACACTGTCCTCTGATACTGCCTTACTGCTCGACCAAGCTACCACTATAGAGAGTAAGGTTATATCTAACTTTAGCCTCTGCCAAACCTCTGGGGACTGTGGACTCTGTGCACACTGAACCTTACTTTGGTTCAGTATATACAGAGCCACTTTCTTACAAGATGTCATCAGTCATGTCACTGACCATGTCATGAGTGATGTAGTATGTGACGTCATCAGCAGTGCATTGCGAGGGCGTGAGTTATAGTTAGCTCAGCCAACTATAACGGCTGAATTTCTCTGGTTTTGTATGAGTGAAATGTCAGCCTAACTATAACGTCCCTGAAACCTGTGGTTTTTTCAGTGAATATCTAAGGTTTTTTAAATGCTAATTCCTAACTATAAAGTCCCTGAAACCTATGGTTTTTTCAGTGTAATATATATATATATATATATATATATATATATATATATATATATATATATATGTCAGGTAACCTTTTTCCATATGATCCAAATGCAGCGTGAATCGGAAAGCAGGAACGGACACTTCTTCTTTTGTGCAAATTATTTTATTTGTATTTTTGCTCTATGCCACCATGACGCATTTCGGTCCACAAGGACCTTGATCACATGACGCGCCGACAACACTTCCCCATTTTTAAAGTGCCAGTGCAACCAATTAACATAAACAACAGACTGTCATTTCATGAATCGAAGTTCTGTAACTAAATAGCAGCATAATATGTATACTTAGTGCAACAGTAGAAAATATAGTTGTGCAAAAAGACAAATGTGGAAATATGCGTTTATAAATTAATTAAAACACACAGAGTAATATCAAGTTACTGTTTGCCCAAATTGATGGGAAATATCCATCTTACTGACCAACCTCTAAATTATAGGTTGTCAATTAAAAACCAATAGATGTTAATACAAATGTATAAAAAATTCATCTGAATGTATACAATAATTCTTGGTTAAAAACATCCCATTTGGCAAACATGTCACTGACCATGTCATGAGTGATGTAATATGTGACGTCATCAGCAGTGCATTGCGAGGGCGTGAGTTATAGTTAGCTCAGCCAACTATAACGGCTGAATTTCTCTGGTTTTGTACGAGTGAAATGTCAGCCTAACTATAACTATATATATATTTTTTTTTATAACGTCAGCCCTGAGTCCTGTAATGGCTGCCAGGAACATTTTCCTCATGTTCCTGGTGGCCAATCAGAGCACTCACTGGAGTCTTATCCCCATGGAAATGAGATGGCGTAAGAGAAATAAAGCTCCCTGGGACAATCATAATGATCTATTTTTAAATGGCTCACCCGCTAGAGCCTCTCGAGGCTGTCGCAGACACAGCTGCCCAAATATACAATTATTTTTTACCCTAAATTTCAAAAGAAACTATTGACATCAAATCACAAAAAGCACAATCTGCGGACCAAGATCTAGTTTCCAGCCAAATTTGGTTAAATTCCATTCAGCAGTTTTTGCTCTAGCCTTGTCTAAAAACGTCTACAGAGAATGCATGGGGATTTTGTGTTTTGAGGCCCCCCCCTTTTTCTCTGCATATGTTCACTCTGCTTGTCTTGACCCAGGTGGTTACCACTTTGAGAGACTGCATCATCTTGATTTAGGAGATTTTTCTGTATACCGGAATGACCGCAAGTGAAATTACGATACGGTGGCGGTGCCAGCGGAACGATCAGTTGTTTCCGACCGCCGTGATCGCAACTAATGCTGAATGGGAGAGCCGGCGGAAGGGCTGTTGCATTCCGACCTCTGCGGTCACGCTGGAAGAGTAATGGCGGTCGAAAGCAACCACACAACAAGGCTACCAAGTGTGGCTGTATATCTGGCTCAGCCTCCAAAAACACCTAGCACACCCCAATTACACATCATGGCAAGTAAAAAATACAAATCCCAGGTCAACCCAGACAACACACCTGACATGAATACTCCATTATGACCCATCCACATAGCTGAGTATAAAACCAGCCCCTTCCCTGCCCAGAACCCTTTGCACAACTCCAGCACTGAAGGGCCCAACCCCACAGCACAAAGGAGAGGCAAATCAGCACACATCACACCATCACAACCACACACACACCACACACATCTCCACCACCACCTTCCCACCTGCACTTATCACACATTTGCACATCACACACCATGGCACAGAAAAAATTCCAAAATTCACTGACTATGAGTTGTCAGTCTTGGTAGATGAGATAATCAGAGTAGAACCACATTTGTTTGGAAGCATGGTCCAACAGACACCAGTAGCCAGAAAAAATCAAATGTGGGAAAGGATAGTCAACAAAGTCAATGCAGTAGGGACCACCCCGCGCACCCTGCGTGACATCAAGAGGAGGTGACATGACCTCAAGAGCAGGGTGAAAGAGCGTGCCAACAAGAACCATGAGCTGGCTCAGAGGACTGGCGGTGGCCCTCCCATTCCACCACTAACATTCACCGAATGGGAGGAGAAGGTGCTTGCCATACTGCATCCAGAGAGTCTCACAGGAATACCCGGGGGAGTGGAGGCTGGTAAGTACCAACAAATGTCTCCCATTACACTGCTTTGTACTGTCTTGCACAACTAGAAAGCTACACTTCCTAGACACAAAAGCACTTATGTACAACACACTCTTCCCAACACATGTCTCCCATATCTAACATTTCCTTCCTCTGAATCACCTCAAAGGTAGCTAGCAATATTTCCATTGGGGCATGTGGACAGGCAGCCAGCACTACAACTCCCACCAGGCACCCTTGTCCCACAGCTGAGCAGGATGGAACACTCACCCCACCCAAGAGCCATGTGTAGCCTATTCCCTTCCTCTGCTCCACTTCACAGGGAGGTAGCCTTCTTATGTTATGGAATTCCATCCCTAATTCCTTGCGCCTGATCTCTTCTGAAACACAATTTAGGAAGGCAGCAAAAACATGGCTTTTTAACCTAGTTTAATCCTGGGTGATGCTTGTCGCCTGCGTGTCACTTGTCGCTTTTAACGCCAGGACACCTCTTCGGAGGTAGCTGTTCGCGCTCTATAAATGGCTGTATTATTATTATTATTATTATTAACAGGGAGGGATGTTTGTGGGTGGGAAGCCAGCACTACAACTCCCACCAGGCCCCCTTGTCCCACAGCTGAGCAGGATGGTACACTCCCCACACCCAGAACCATGTAGCAACCATTGCATTGCTCACCTTCACCTAACAGGTAGGTAGCCTTCTGAACAGGGAGGGGTGTTTGTGGGTGGGAAGCCTGCACTACAACTCCCACCAGCCCCCTTGTCCCACAGCTGAGCAGGATGGAGCACTCCCCCCCAACCATGTGGCAGCCATTTCATTGCACTCATCGCACTTACAGGTAGGGAGCCATCTTAACAGGGATTGGTGTTTGTGGGTGGGAAGCCAACACTACAACTCACCACAGGCCCCCTTGTCCCACAGCTGAGCAGGATGGAGCACTCCCCACACCAACAACCATGTGGCAGCCATTTCCCTCCACTGTGTCACCGAACAGGTAGGTAGTCAGTGCATGCACCCTGCCATCCTTCTCAAAAAACATGGAGACAGATGACCACACCAGCACTCACATGTCAGCCAACTTGGCATAGATCCAAAAGCCACATCCAGTGTGCAGACAGCTAAGCGCACGTAACTGTCACAAAGTCACATGTGAAAGTAATTCATGGCACAATCATGCACAGCATGCAATGTGTAAGTGCCATGGTGTCTGAGCATGAAGGCCCATATGAACGAAAAACATGCATGGTCAATCTGACAAACAAAGTATATGAAAAAGGTATGTATAACATTCCAATGGCTAGTTATTGCTTAGCTGAAATTGATTCCATGAAGAGCAAACAAAAAAGACGCATTACATAAAGTTGATGTTCCGCAAGTTGTTAGATGTTGACATGTCCTTGTAATCACACAATCTGTACGTGGCACATGGTTTCAATTTACATGTCACACCATGGACAAGTAATGTATGTACCTCAACATCATGTCATGATGCTCAGTATTTTGCTGCCATACCAAGTGATTACAATGTAAATTGTTTGGTGCATCAAATGTAAGATCCAAAAGTCTAACACCAAGCTTGTGGAGTGCACTTAACTGACAATTTAACCTCTGTTCAACAGGAGATCCATAAGCAACTGCAGCAGAAAACACCACCAACCTGCAGAGCCTGTCTCCCCCCAGAACATGAACTCTCGGATGCAGACTCCCTACGTTTCTTGGATGAGGAGCAACAACCTGGCCCCCCCGGACTGCCAGGGCGCACCATGTCTCAGGCCCTCATTGTCCCCACCACCACCACTACCACAGCAACAACAACAGCACTGACCCCTGCTACAATGACCTGTGCGGCCTCCACCACCACCATCACCACTGCTGCCTGCAACACTCTCCCTGCCTCAGTGGTTACCAACACCACAACACAATCAGAGGATGCCAGGGGGAGTGTGCGGGTGCGTCCAGTGCCAACGCCACAGGTCCGTGTCAGCAGGGCAGGTGGGAGGGCAACTGGGGGACAAATACAGGAGGACACTGAGACCGAAGCCCTGGCCACTGTCACAAGAGTCCTTGGGGCATATGAACAGACCAGGGACAGATGGGCCAGGTTGTGGAAGAAGTGCGTGAGCTCCGCCTGCTGCTGTGGTCCATGGACACACGTATGGGACAACTTGTGGAGCTCATGGGCCAGCTTGTGGGTGTTCTGAGGGACAGACATGCGGCCCAAATGACAGCTCAACCCCCCCTCCAGTGGCCCGCATGCTGATACACCCACCACCTCAGCTGCGGCCACAGAGAGGGGTGAGCTGCAACCAAATGACTCCTCAGACACCGCTGAGCCTGCAGCAGAGGGCCCCCCTGCCAAACGCACAAGGGGTCGTCCGAGAAACACCAGGGGAGGATCACGTGGCCATGCACCATCCAAACGCAATATGCTGAGCCAGCCATGATGGCACCTGTGTTCCCCTTGACATTGACTTTGTTAACTATCCTTACCCACATTGCCATGTTGATGGCAGGAGTCTGTTGGACTGTGTGACTACATAAATGTGGTGACTACTCTATATGTCTCATTTACCATCACTGACAACTCATAAATTCACTTGGCACAATTTTGTAAATAATCACTTCTTTGTCACAAATACGTATTGTAAATAAACACTCTTTACACACCTATGTCTTTGTGTCAGCTCCATGTTTATCACAGTATGTACAATGTCAACTCAGATTCCAATGTACCACAAGCTCTTATTGTGACGAGGCATTGAGAGGGTGAAGGGACCTAGAAAGACACAAGAGAATGACATTTACTTGTCAGGTGATGCCATTACAGCTAAAACACAACACTAGTCATCAACGTACAAAAACCAGCACACATAACAATGAGCAACAACATCAACATAGACATGAGGTACCTGGATAAAAATACCCTGTGCCACACACATCAGCCATTAGCCCAGAGCCAACAACAGCCAGCAGTCAAAAAGATCATCTATGCCTTGCCACTACCATCAAAGCCAACAGACAATATCACTGTTGTACAATGTCACTTACACTCAAGGGAAGTAGTTGTTGATGAGCTGTTGACGCAGGTCAACACCTTCCTCTTCTCCACTATCGTCGTCACTGGGCATGTGTGGGTTTGCAGGGGGGTGCATCTGATACTCATCATCGTCCAGGAGCAGGGGGATCTCCTTGCGCAAGGCAAGGTTGTGGAGCATGCAGCATGCAACTACGATCTGACACACCTTTTGGGGAGAGTAGAGTAGTGCACCTCCACTCTTGTCCAGACACCGGAATCTAGACTTCAGAAGCCCAAAAGTACGCTCCACCACATGCCGCGTCCTCCCATGTGCATCATTGTAGCGTCCTTTACCCGGGGTCCTTGGATTCCACAGTGGGCTCAGCAACCAAGGCCGGTTGGGAAACGCAGAGTCACCTAGGTGTTACATACGGAGAGCATATTACTGATAGAAACAGTAGCTGAGAACAGCATGTCACACATACAGCACACTACTTGACTCGGCGTACTCACCAACAAGCCACGCCCTTCCTGGTGCAGGTTTGCCATCAATTGTGGGATGATGCTATTACACAGTATGTAGGAGTCATGGGCTGATCCGGGAAATCTGGCATAGAGATGGGAGATAATCATATCCGCTTGGCATACCACTTGCACATTAATGGAATGGAAATGCTTCCTGTTCCTGTATATGTGCTCACGTGCCTGTGGTGGAACCAGGCCAACATGTGTGCAGTCAATGGTGCCAGCAACATTAGGTATGTGGCCAAGGTCATAAAAATCTCCCTTCACAGCTGCCAATTCATGTCCCCTTGGAAAATGGATGTAGCGGTCCTTGTATGTCATCACGTAGCACCATGCTGAACATCGCTTGAGACATCCCACCGGCGAGGGCCACCGTGTACTGGAACGAACCAGTTGCAAAGAAATGCAGGGCCGCCATCACCTTAACTGTTGGTGTCAAAGCAGTCAGATAGGTTCTGCGAGGCCTCAGATGGGGCTCCAACTGACCACATAGGTCTTGAAGGGTAAGGCGATCCAGACGGAATTTTCTTATGATGTCCTCATCCTCCATGTTTGCCAGCACTGGAAATGGACGATGCACATTTGGACGTCTCCTACATACAATGAAAGGGGACACATGTCAATTTAATTCCCCTATGAGATGTGTCAAACACCTTACATCTTGACTGACGCAGCGCCAACAATGACTGGACTGTAACACCAGCTTAATGCACAAGTCAATTGCAGAGACACCTTGATCTCATGTAGTCATACATGTGATCAGTATGTACATACTGACTACCTCCAAAACAGATTCTGACTTAGTGAAGGGTAAAAGGTACACCCCTACATCTTGTGTCATCAGCCCTGGGTGTAGGTGACATAGCACATGTTGGAAACAGCAACACTGCTGACTTCTACGTAGCTGCAGTACCTGCCACACCTTCTTGCTTAAGTTTCACAGAGCACAACTTTACTACACAATGGGGCATATTCACAAGAACGTGTGATAATCATCGCAAATGTAGCTTAACGCAACCTTGCATTTCGCAGTCCATCGCGAGAAAATAACACCATCATAACGTCCAATTCCCAACCCCTAGGCACCATGCGATAGCAGCATGATAACCCACCAAATGCCTGCGTAAAAACCAATGCGAAAAACAAAAAATGCAAAACACGACCGCCCAAAAAGTTGCGATGCCACAAAGCGCGATACCAAAATCAGCGAAAACCAGCGACAGGCCTGCAATACCCACGCGTCATGCGTGAAAATGCACTATAAAAGCAAACAAAAAACCAACCCCAAAACCAATCCAAACTGCGTAGCACCATGGATGCACCCGGACCTAGTGCAGAGGACAAGCTGAACTCCACAAACCCCACGGAGGACCAGCATGGAACCCCCTGTTCGGGGGAGGGCAAGGAGAAGAGGAAGAGGAAGACGGGGTTCAGTCCGCAGGAAGACCAGATCACCATCACGGAGGTGATAGAACATTACCAACAACTGTTCGTCACCTCCACTGCATCATTGGCAACAGAAACGGAAATATGGCAGTCCATCGTCACCAAAGTGAAAGCAGTCGGAGTGTCGAGGAGGTCAATGGAGGATGCCAAGAGGCGCTGGCATGAAGTGCACAGCCAAACCAAACAGAAACTTGCTGCCAACATGAAGGCAGCAAAGGCGACTGGAGGTGGGAGTCCTGCGCCACAGGAGGAGCTGGATGAGCTGGAGGAAATGGTGGCCACAGTCATCAGTGGGGAGACGGTGCAAGGAGTTGGGGGTCTGGACACAGCCCAAAATGACCTGACCCAACAGGGTGAGTACCCACCAGGGACTGGGGGGACGGGGGCAGATGGGCACAATGGCACACATTATTTACAATCATGTGCAGCACACTGCATACCCGCAGTGAGTGTGGAACATGTCCCTGATACCCTTGGCACACTGCAGGACACATAGAAACACCAAGTAGGCCCCCGTCCACTATGTGCACAAATGGGGCCCCCTCCATATCACCAATGCCACAACATACCCATGCACATGTGCTGAATCCAGAAAAGCAGCGGCTCTGTGAGCCACACTGACAATGCAAGTGACACTGCATGACAGATAGCATGGCTGAAGTCACAATACATGACATGGTGCACGAGACGACACTGAGGTGGCTGAGTGTGGACCTCATCCATAAAGGAGCAGGTCACACTCTGACACATCCACGTGCACCTACGAGCCATGACGTCAAGAACACATCTGCAGACAAACAATGCACAAGAGTACCAAATATCTCCAGTAGCACAAATGACCCAAGTCGCAAACATCCCAGCCCCCGAAAAGCACACAAGTCAAATGCACACCGACTCAAAGGGATAAGGGTCCGCCAATGCAAAGCTGCAGGGGCGAATCGCCAACAATGCAGCACACACACATAGCAATCACAGTACATCAACATTGACGACAATGTGGGACAGAGTGCAACCCCTACACCACAGGACAGAGGACACAACTGGTGCCTCTCGTGCGTAGAAACTGGCCAATCACATCTGGCAATGCATGACACTGTGAGATGATAATGTACGAGTACAACCACACATCTGTCATGTAGTCGAAATGTCCACTGACTCCCATCAAATAGCCAGCTACACCAAAACAGTCACAATGTACACCGTCATGCAGTCTGAATGTAAACATCCACAATGCGTCAACATACATGGAACACACTGTTAACCTGCATCTCCCCTTACATTGCAGAGGGACAACCAACACCTCCTGCAGAGCTGAACACACATCTCTTCAGTGATGATGAAGAGGACACCCTGCCCATTTGCCCAGACACACTCCAACGGCTCGTGGACAGCCTCCTCACCCCAGTTCCAGGATCAGGGCAGCCCAGCTGCATCGTTGTGAGCCCACACCCTGCACAGACCACACAGCAGGAAGCACACACCACCACGGCTGCCTCCCAGGACCTCCACGACCAACACATGGATTTCAAACGCCGTGTGTTAGGGTGCCAGGAGAAGATGGCAGATCAGCTGCGGCTGGGTTTTGACCTCATGGCAGCCAAACTCGATGCCATACGTGGGTGCCTGAGTCCCATCAGGGAGCACCTACAGTCCCTAACGGATACCCACTGTCCGCACCATGCCCACCAACAATCCTTGGCTGACATCGCTGGTTCCATTACTCAGAGACAAGAGCTGTCTAGGCAGACAGGCTCCAGCGATGACAGCACAGAGTTGGCACTGATGCGGAGGACAATGGAGACCATGGAGCCGATGCAGGCTGGAAGTATGGCTGCCACTGATGAACACCAGCGAGATGTAGCTGCGATCTTCCATGCCTTGCAGATCCTCATCTTGCCACTGCTGCCACTGAGCCTGTACCAGATGACTGCTGCAGGAAGCTCGACACACACATCTCCGACCCCTGATGTGTCAGTGGCACACAGTGATGCAGCCCCATCGCCTTCACACCCTGATGTGTCAGTGGCACACAGTGATGCAGCCATTACACCGCCACACACACCGGACACACCAGACACAGAAGAAGTATCAGAGGAGTAAGATGTGGATGGTAACTACTGTGTGAGGAAGGAGGCAGTAGCATCCATCACCTCCATATGGCTTGACCTGCCTGGCTCTGCCCCATGCATCATGCCCTGGGACAACCCCTTCCACTGACCCCCGGAACACTCTGCGACATTCACCCGGACCCCGACACGGACTTCCATATCTCCACTGCTTAATAATTACACAGCAATCCTGCTGCGGACTGCACTCCCCCTCTTCCAAATCAATTTTCAATGCCCAAAGGACCCAGGTTGGCCCACCACTGGGCTTCCATGTTATGTGTGCTTGGATGGCCATGTACAGCTCCCTCTCCGTCATTCGCCAGAATGTGAATAAAACATTCGAAATCATGCAGATGTGTCATGACTATGTTCACTCATGTATGGAAGTATGGCTGGATGTAGGGACAATGATTGCACAAGAAGGTACACCCTGGTAAATGACATCAATGCGCATGTTCATCCCAGAGACACATGGCCAATTGGATGACTGTGAAGGTGGGTACTGGCTGTGTCCCCATTGCACATTCGCAACAAACTCACAACCCCCTATCGTAGGCACAGGTCCATGTCTTGAATAGCGCTGTGTGTAGGAATGACCAAATCGGTAGCAGGCCAGAAGTGGTGTCCTACATCACATGTGATGACAGAACTGCACGTCGCATACCTACTCACACACATCTGTGTGGACACATTTTGTAATGATTCACGACATTGCTCAACATGGTCAGAGGTTGGACACCATACTCACATTGCTGAAGACACGTAAGAGCACAGGTCTACCAGCAACTCTCCCAAAACAATGTCGGGCTCACAGAGGTGGAGCTGTCAGAAGGGACCCACCCCCATTGTACATGCGTCAGTCAGTTCCTCCATGTGTAGGGACGATGCTCATTGTGGCACACGAGTAGTTTATCTAATCAACACTCATCACAGTTAGACACCAGTGGTGTTGCGTAGTCTTTATTGGCATGTGCGTGTCAGTATGGACAAGGGAACGGCCACAACAGGCAGGAACATGCTTAAGACACTTACACGCAGCATGGGTACATGTCGAGGTGCAGGAAATGGAGGTGGAAAAATGAACCTCAATCATCACGGATGGCAACGGTCTCAGCCCACCTTGCCTTGCTGGACGACTCATGTGTTGTTTGGCGTATGCCCATTGCCCTGTGTGAGGGGGCACGACTTACAGCCCATGGGGTCTGCATAGTGCTCTGCCACTCGACTGCGCCGACTGTCTGCTCTGCTGACAGTGATCAGGTGAAAGGGTCCGACAAGTTCACATGTTGTGCTACCATGCTATGTGTGTACTCTCCCCCCCAGCAGTGTGTCCGACTTGGTAACGTTGCCAGACGACGCTGTGCTGCTCCGACCATGGAACTGCATCACCTTGCACAGGTGTGTGTACACACGCGTAGTTACACGCACATGCATACAGAGTCCAGACGAAAGCAGACATGTCCTCTGTTGTGGTGGGATGTGGGTACATTCCCCACGATGCTACAAGGTGTTGGGAGCAGTGCTGTGGGTGACAATCTGATGTGGCTGCAGGGACGTAGCTACTCGTCCATGAATGCCAACGCAGCTTTATGGGCAATGTGTTCCAATAGTACATCGTTGTCGGGTTCAAGGAACACCAGGGTGAGCCAATCCATTAACTGGTCCGGGCAGATGTGCTCAGTCCACGCCGTTTCCCCAATCCGCAACACAGCCCAATAGGGGAGCGCCTGGATGTGGTCACTGCACACGAGGAGTTGTGCATTCTCCCATGTGCAACTGCCAGCACATTCGCCAAGGATCAGTGCATCCAATGCACGGCTATCCAGGTGACACTCCTGTTGGTGGGCCAACAGGGGGGCGCACTGTCAGGTCATAAGCCAATTCAGCTACGGTTGCGTTGGATAGGCAGACCTCCATGGGCCACTCGAATGTGCATGATCGACAGTGGAACCAGGGCTGGACGCAGGTGACGTAGGCAAGACGGAAACTCAGATGGAAACTGATTCGCAACACTGCCATTGGCAGGGATCCCAACAGATGCAGCATTCAGGCACAGTACAGTTCCACGTGACAGGGGTTGTGCATGTTCCCGGGAATGCAGGCCATTGCGTTTGTTGTTCTCGTGGCACTGGCACTCGTCTGACCGGCGGGTGTTCGGTGGACGATATGCCACAGCTCTGGGCAATGAGTCGTATGTGTGTGTGACGTTTGTACGTATGGGTAGTTCTTGACAATGTGTCAAGGGCATCCCTTGCAGGTGTCGGTCATGCAGGGACAAGTGTGTGTAGGGTGTAGGCACGTTGGTGTTTCATTAGCGCAGTTTGTGGTGTGGGAGTCGTCGGAGGCTGGTATGGTATCTCATGCAGGGTGGGCCAGCCGCATTTAGGACCAAGGTCGGGGTTTTTTTTGGGCCTTGGGCCTTGTGTGTTGAGATAAAGGTGCTTTCATTCCTGATTTTCGTCTGACTACTGCTTGCATGTCTTAATTGTGATGTGGAGTTTGCGCTGAATTTGATGCCAGGCCTGTGATTTGTGGTGCGCAGAGTTCGAGACACACGCAGCTGTTGGCATGTTTGCATGAGCCAAGGACCCGATTGGCCTTGCGCTCCTTGTTCAGTCTCTCTCTTTCTGTCTGTTTCTTTCTCTCTCTCTCTCTTTCTCTCTCTCCCTGTCCTTTGATGGGTGCCTGACACACCTTCTTATCTTGGGTATTGTCTTGCAGGCTGTGAGTCACAGTTTTTCCAGGGATGCCCCGCCATGACTCCTCAGGATAGTTGTTTGGTGACGTATTTGAATGTGACATTTTGTTTGGTTTTTCAATGGTGTATGTATGAATCAGGATCTCAGTGCACACATGTATGTTGATTGTTGCAATTGTGGGACATCAGGTGGGTGCTTGTGGTCATGTTTCCGTGCAGTTGATGTGCTGTGTCTTGGTCCGGGGGTGCTGGGGGGTGCCCATGGTGGGGCCGGGGGGGGGTGTGTGGTCTTGGGGGTGGTGGCGATGGGTGTTGTGGCCCTCTTGGGTGTCCGGCACGCATGTTCAGTGGCTCCATGGCATCTGTTGCCCTTCAGGTGTGGCTCTGGGCTGGGCTCCATTTTGTGGTGCAGGCTGTGCTCCGACTTTGCACCAGGTCAGGGCAGGTGTTAGTTTCCTGCTGCTAACACGCCTTATCGCCTGTTTTGTGGTTTTATTGCTGATCGGGCTGGTCGTTGAGAATGTTGAGGTGTGGTGTTGTCGCGGGTTTTTGCTCGGCAACGCCTACTCTGCATCTCATTAGCGATAGTTGCAGGGGTCATCTGTGGCAATGTTTTTTGAGGATGCTATCGCAGGTAAACTGGTGCTATAGGCTGTTAGCACCAGCTTGTGAATGTTGCGATACATTTATCTCGACTTTGGCTGCGATAAAGTGCAGTTAACTCGGCGATAAGTCCTTGAGAATATGCCCCATTGAGCACAGTGTGTGTAAGCTGATCAACTACCAAAATCAATACAGCAATGTGCACAGTGAAATAGGCACATTATGTGTTTAGTCCATCATTACTGTGGGTTGATTAGCCATGTCACACATTGAGATGTGCACAAATATGAGACTTCATTACACACCAAATCTGTGTACTGGCACACAAATATCATAGGTGACATGTGAGGAAGTACATGCCAATGCATGTAATCATGTGCACTGACATGGCATGTGTAGGCATCAGTGAGTTGAATGTCACACTAGCATTAAAATTTGCAAACAGGTGCTGTAATACATTGTGAATGTATAGTGTTCAATGATTAAAATTGGCTATTGCCATTGCTAGATCATATTGTGTCCATAGGTGCGGTATGCGTGCTCCGCCACCGCGATCACGGTCATTGGCCGCAATTGAAAGATGCAGGATTGCGGTAGCGACCGCCTGGCCCCCGCGGTGTGACACCGCCAATGACAATGCAGCCAATGGGAACCGCGATCGCGGTAGTGAAATACAATTTTGAAACTTGCGGTAGACGTGCTCCTCTACCGCGATCATGGTCATTGGCCACAATTGAAAGATGCAGGATTGCGGTACCGACCACCTGGCCCCCGCGGTGTGACACCGCCAATGCCAATGCCAATGCCAATGCAGCCAATGGGAACCGCGTTCGCGGTAGTGAAATACAATTTTGAAACTCGCGGTAGGCGTGCTCCGCTACCGCGGGCCCGGGCATTGGCCACAATTGAAAAATGCTAACCAGGCAGACCAATTGCAGCAGCTGAGTACCACTGAAACAACCCCATGGGCCTATAAATCTCTGTGAGAGAGCCACACATTTCACTTGCATTCAGACACTGCTGCCTGCCATTCTTCACCACCAACTGCTGCTGTTCCTGTATTCTGGACCCAGTGATGGCAAGAACTGAGAACATCAGGGCCGGTACCTTCACCACAGAGGAGCTGGAGGTCCTGGTGGACGAGGTCCTTGCACAGTATGGGAGGCTGTATGGTGCACCAGATGTACTGGTAAGTGTTACTGAATCAAAGTTTGAGAGTGCTCAGAATGCTCACATGATGTTGCTCTGCAGTAGTATGTGCCTGTGAGTGCAAGTCAATGTGCATGCATCCATATTTTTCCTAAAGCCTGCTCCATACATGGCCTATTAAGAATTGCATTTGAGTATGTGGGGAGGATGGCAACATGGACACTTCTACAGCCCTTCTTCTGCAAAAAACAACAAACGTTGGTCTGAGACTGGTTAATGTAAATGTGTGATACACTGCCTAGCATGCTGACTTCATGTCAACGGGTTGTGTAGCCTTATTTCCACAAATCCAAGACTGCATTGAAGGATGGGAGTGACATGCAGTGTATTTTGCAGCCATACAGTTACACTGCTGGTTTGAGTCAGTCGAAGTCTGAACAAACATTGCCTGTGCTATGTGATGTCATAGTCCATTACGGCTTCACATGCTCATTTGTGACATTACAAATGTATTTTGTCCAGAGGGTACTGAATGATGTGTGTGCAGTTCTCTAATTGCCACTATGGTGATGTGTGCATCATGCACGAGAGTACAATGCCTGTGTGTAACACTCTTGGTGGTAGTTAACCTATGACAGATCAGATAAATGTAAATTGGAGATGCCATCCTTCTATTGATTACATTATGTGTTCTGTCTTGCATGTGTAGTCACTGTTTCCCCTCTCATATTGTACATGCATGTGATTTCTCTGATGGCCCACGTTTAACCTCAGTGTGAGTCCCTCTGGCCTGCACAGAAACTGCCCAATGTTACAAGGAAAACCAAAGGGGATGATGGACGGAGTGTTGAACATTGCAAGCACTCACCCCCAGTCAACTGATCTGGGTTTAATCCATCATCAATCTTTAGCTCACTCCGGCACCCCAGTTCAGACATGGCCATATGCAAATCAGTCTGACCCTGTGCCTCATGGGAACAGTCCAGCCCGAACTGCCAAGCCATGTCTTCCCTGGACCGGAAACAAGCATCCTGGGACCGGTTTCGGGTTCATAACCCTCATCAGCCAAGCTATCTTGAATCCAGTGGCAAAGTGAGCAAGGGACCCACGTCTGGGCATACCCTGCCAACTTAGGGCGAACTTAGCAAAACCAAAGGGGATCATGGACGGAGTGTTGAACATTGCAAGCACTCACCCCCAGTCAACTGATCTGGGTTTAATCCATCATCATTCTTTAGCTCACTCCGCCACCCCAGTTCAGACATGGCCATATGCAAATCAGTCTGACCCTGTGCCTCATGGGAACAGTCCAGCCCGAACTGCCAAGCCATGTCTTCCCTGGACCGGAAACAAGCATCCTGGGACCGGTTTCGGGTTCATAACCCTCATCAGCCAGGCTATCTTGAATCCAGTGGCAAAGTGAGCATGGACCCACGTCTGGGCATACCCTGCCAACTTAGGGCGAACTTAGCAAAACCAAAGGGGATGATGGACGGAGTGTTGAACATTGCAAGCACTCACCCCAGTCAACTGATCTGGGTTTAATCCATCATCATTCTTTAGCTCACTCCGCCACCCCAGTTCAGACATGGCCATATGCAAATCAGTTTGACCCTGTGCCTCATGGGAACAGTCCAGCCCGAACTGCCAAGCCATGTCTTCCCTGGACCGGAAACAAGCATCCTGGGACCGGTTTCAGGTTCATAACCCTCATCAGCCAGGCTATCTTGAATCCAGTGGCAAAGTGAGCAAGGGACCCACGTCTGGGCATACCCTGCCAACTTAGGGCGAACTTAGCAAAACCAAAGGGGATGATGGACGGAGTGTTGAACATTGCAAGCACTCACCCCCAGTCAACTGATCTGGGTTTAATCCATCATCATTCTTTAGCTCACTCCGCCACCCCAGTTCAGACATGGCCATATGCAAATCAGTCTGACCCTGTGCCTCATGGGAACAGTCCAGCCCGAACTGCCAAGCCATGTCTTCCCTGGACCGGAAACAAGCTGGCAGTTCGGGCTGGACTGTTCCCATGAGGCACAGGGTCAAGACTGATTTGCTTATAGCTGTGTCTGAACTGGGGTGGCGAAGTGAGCTAAAGAACGATGATGGATTCAACCCAGATCTGTGACTGGGGGTGAGTGTCTGAAAAGATTCAGCCCTCCGTCCATCATCTCCTTGTGTTTGCTTTGTTCGCCCTAAGTTGGCAGGGTATGCCCAGACGTGGGTCCCTTGCTCACTTTGCCACTGGATTCAAGCTATCCTGGCTGATGAGGGCTGTTAGCCCGAAACCGGTCCCAGGATGCTTGTTTCCGGTCCAGGGAAGACATGGCTTGGCAGTTCGGGCTGGACTGTTCCCATGAGGCACAGGGTCAAGACTGATTTGCATATAGCTGTGTCTGAATTGGGGTGGTGAAGTGAGCTAAAGAACGATGATGGATTCAACCCAGATCTGTGACTGGGGGTGAGTGTCTGAAAAGTTTCAGCGCTCCGTCCATCATCTCCTTGTGTTTGCTTTGTTCGCCCTAAGTTGGCAGGGTATGCCCAGACGTTGGTCCCTTGCTCACTTTGCCACTGGATTCAAGCTAGCCTGGCTGATGAGGGCTGTTAGCCCGAAACCGGTCCCAGGATGCTTGTTTCCGGTCCAGGGAAGACATGGCTTGGCAGTTCGGGCTGGACTGTTCCCATGAGGCACAGGGTCAAGACTGATTTGCATATAGCTGTGTCTGAACTGCGGTGGCGAAGTGAGCTAAAGAACGATGATGGATTCAACCCAGATCTGTGACTGGGGGTGAGTGTCTGAAAAGTTTCAGCGCTCCATCCATCATCTCCTTGTGTTTGCAATGTTACAAGGACCCATCACTAAATTTGATGAGTGAAACATATGTGTTGTCCACCACCCTATTTCTCAATGAGCTATCTTATGCCTGAAGATTGCACAAGATAGGCCTCCACCTTGTGAGAAGAGTGTGAGAATGTCATACTGCATCACAGATGAGGGTCATTTTCACATTGGTTGCTGTGCTGGCACTCTGCATGTGTATGAGATGGCCATGTACTGTGTCCATCATCATACATGTATACATTTCTATGGGATTATCGGATGCAAGTGTACTACGTATCATGCTTTATGGCCTCTGCTCAACATCTATGTATTAGTGTGCTATGTATTTTCATGCTCCTGTACTGACACACAGTTGTACATAAAACAGTGTCCCTAAAACTTCCTCTTCTTGTCTCCTATGCCTGCAACTTAAGGTCCACCAGCATAATGCGATATGGAGGGCCATTGCACGCAAGGTGCGGGCTCTGGGTGTCTCCAACCGATGGCACACACACTGTCACAAGAGGTGGGATGACATCTGCCGGCTGAGCAAAAACGTGGCAGAGATGATGCTGGGTGTGCTCCCTCGGAGTGGCAGGTTGGCGCGCAGGAGCATGACACCACTAATGGGCCACATCTTGGCAGTGACACAGCCAGAGCTGGATGGACGCTTGAGGGCCCATCAGCAGCAAGTTGGGGGTGAGTATTCAGCTAAGTGTGACTTTGGGTATGAGTGACTGCATGAATCCTAAACGTGAGCCAGTGTGAAGCTCTCTGATGTCACCAGTGTGATGCAATGGCTTCGAAGTGGCCTCTGTGTTGAGTGCAGCTGTTAAGCATTTGTACGACATGTGGTTTTTCATGTGTTTAAAACCATGAGCCTTGTCATTGACAGATGAGCTATGGCCTTGTGACATATGCTGCAGTATGAGTGTCATAGACATCACCTGGCAGTGAAAAGCAGTGAGCATCATGTTAGTGTGCATTTATAGATGTGTGCTGTGCACAACATATGATTTGTGACAACTACACAGCTGACACCAATGTGCAACTGTAGTTGTGCTTCAAAGCACAACATGGTGGATATCAGCAGCTTGTGGCCATTGCAAAAGGACATTTGGGAGTTTGTATCTGTGGTGTTCCCTTAAAGTGACTCCATATGTGACAGAGACAACATGTTTAGATGTATACCTATCTCACCTCCAGGCACATAGGTATGCTTACAGAGAATAGTATGTTAGGGTACAAGGAGGCACGGGCCAGCTATTTGGCTGTGTCAACGCCACATGGGGCATTACTATCAACTATGCATGTTTCCATGCATCTTCTGATGATTGCATAAATGTTTCACATGCTGACTGTACATGGAGGAGGCCAACATGGGAGTATCATGTTCAAGTTTTGTGCGTTGCTTGCAAATGTTTGTGAGTATGGCACTATACTGAACCTATGTCTCTGTCTCTTGCAGCATCTACCGAGTGCACGGAAGGACGGGGGACCGACACCAGTGGGGAAGCTTCTGGCACGACTGCTACACATGAGCTCACTGATGTGACCAGCGCCTCGTGGGGGACAAGAGTGCCCTGGATGATTCCCACCCAGAAACACCAACCTCTACATCTTCAGACTCCAGCGGTGACTCCTCGATGTTGGCAGGCACAGGGAGTTCCAAATCTGCCTCTTCTTCCACCACGCATCGTCCAGTGCCCACCCTCCCGGTTGCTCCCACAAGTGCTGTCCGTGCCCGCAGCCCTAGGAAGGGTAGAGTCTCCTTCCCCCCAGGCACCGCTGCCCCTGTCTCCCCTGCTGCCCTCAGTGTGGAGGCGGTGGACCTTTTGCGCCAGCTGTGTGTGGGTCAGACTGCTCTCCTGAATGCCTTCCAGGATCATGACAAGAAGTTGGCACAGGTAGTTGCCTTCATGGAGGGGATTCATTCTGACGTGGGTGGTCTACACCAAACTGTCCAGTCTTTGTCCTCCACAGTGACGGCAGACATTCAGCAGTCACTGGCTCCAAGTCCAGCTCCTGTCCCTTCAGCAACTACCCTGCCAGTGGCACCACCTGACGAAAGTGCCCACACGCCAGAGCCCTCAGGCACCAAGTCCTCCACACGCAGCACACAACAGCAGCATTCCAAGCGGACCAGACCACAGACACCATCCCCAACACACAAAACAGGCACACAGGAGCGCAAAACCAAAAGCCCATCACATGACACTCATGTGCATCAGGCCAAGAAGCAGGCATCAACATCACATTCATCAAAATCAAACCCATCTAAGGGCACTCCCATCCCCACACCTGCTCCCAAAGACAAACAAATACTTGCCCTGTCTGCTGTGAACCTGGTGCCTGCAACGACTAAGCACAAACACATATCTAAGGCAGATTCACCCACAGCGTCAACTCCCACCCACTCCCCTGTGAAGCTGGGACAAGTGAGCAAAGTGGGGGGCTCATCTGGACAACAGGGGATGCAGGGGAAGAGGCAAGGCCACCCCAAGCGTACAACCATATCCAGCAAATCCCCACAGGGAGAGCCACCTGCACCTGATACACCTTTGGTGGAGAGTGAGGCTGTTGTGCCCACCCCACTTCCCACTCCGGCCAAGACACTTGTGGGCTATCGAATCCCCTAGAGGTTGAGACCCAGCCCTCAACATTCACCCTCACACACTGTGTCTCCCGGAAGCATCTATCCGCCTCCACGTGCAACTACTCCACCCGGTCCAAGCAGCCCTCAGGCTCCCACAGCCACTGATGCCTCTACCTCAGCCGGTTCTCTGTCTCCCAGGTCCAGTCCTCCAACGGGCCCCGACAATCAGCCACCTCTCAGTTCAACTTCAAGCCAAAGTTGAAGCCAAGTGCCCCTCCCCACACCATTTATCACACAGCGGTGCCTGGACTGCCAATTTGTAGCCCCTGAGCTGTGGTGATTCCCATGGCAGTGGATGGTGTCACCCATTCCCTGTGCAGTTTCTCAAGCACACATGTGCGGACCGGAACTGTGGACTGGCCAATGGCCTTGCTGTTTGTTACTTTTGATGCCCATTCCCTGTGCAGTTTCCCATGCACACATGTGCATACTTTCAATTTGTATTGGCCAATGGCCTTGCTGTTTTGTACTTTTGATGACTATCTGGGTATTATGTAATAAAGACTGTTACTCCTGTTGTTTGCTTGTCAATTCCCTTGCTAAATAAAAGGTTTTAGGTATAGGTATCGGTTCATGTGACACATGCTCTGTATGCAACTTTAACATTGGCAATTACTTGTTTTACTTTTGCAGAGGTTTCCAGAGGTAACAGGCACTTTTGTTCTTCTTCAGTCTGAGGCTTGGGGGTGCAATGATGGTTGTTTGTGATGATCTACTCTTCTCCTAATAATTCTGTGCTCAGGTTTGCTAAATTGCACACATGTCATGTTAGGATGCAATACCAGAACAGAGGTGAATGCTATCCACAGGATTACTTGCGGGGTGGCCAGGGTCTGTCGTATCTGTGGGCTCCTTCTTGATATGTGCACAGCAGTGTTGATGTGTAGTCATCTTGTGTGGGCCTGTCTTCATAGTCACATGGGTACATTTGAATGTGTGCACTTGAGTAGTCATACAGTGTGATTGGCCTGTCATTGTCAGTGGTGTTGATGTGTATGTGCCCCTGCACATGCCAACTACACACATGTGTGACCCAGGTAATGTGTGCCTGTTAGATTACATTCTCACACATGTGCTTCAGATTGTGTGCACATGTAGGAGTTGTAGGTTGAGCACTGTGCAATGTATTGGTGTGTGCTTGCACTCCTGGGGGACACCTACTTGTTGTCACTGTCAGTTGTGAGTATGTAGAGTGTGTCACTGCCAAGCCTGTGTTGTGTTTTGTTGATCAGCCATGTGTCTTGTTTACGTTTGTGCTCACTGTGCTGACCTGCTCAGCCACACTGACATTATTTGTGAGTTTTCTCATGCATTGCTGTCACTTGACACATTTTTGGGTCAAGTATAGTATGTGGTATGAGGAGACATACCATCCCCTATAGGTGCTTCTGATGCCTACACATTGTGAGTTACTCCTTTATGTGTTTGTGGACTGTACACTCCTCACCTGTCCAATACTGATGTCCACACCACTTCAATCTCATGTCTTCCACCCCATGCCTTGCCAGTGTGTGACCCTCCCCACCACTTCATAGTGTGACACTATACTGTGTGAGGATGATCTGTGTACAGAACCAATGTGCCACTCAGGACAGTTTCACAATTAGTTATGTGTTATTTTCTTCTACTTGTTTGCAGTCATGATTGCTCATGTGCAGTGCATATGTTTGAGCAGCACAGTCCTCTAGTCATGTTGTTTGCATCTGGGTTTCCCTGAGTTGTGCATCTGTGGGTGATGGCTAAGCTGTATGTCTGTTTGCTGAGGTACTGCTACCCTTCCTGAGTGTGATGTTATCTGTGTGCTGTGGTGATTTGTGTTGTGGGAGTTCATGGTGGGGCACTCAGATAAGTGTGCTACTGGTTTGGTTGGTGTGCACACACTGCTTAGTGTACATGCAGTGCTGTCAGTGTATGTTGCCTTGTACTTGCCTGGTGTGCATCCCCCTGATGTCCAGCTGAGATTGCTATGTGATGGATTGGTATGTGCATCTGTTGTGTTTTTGTTGTAGATGGATGCAGTGTTTGGCCTGTGTTGGCTCTTTCTGCTGACAGGTGCAATGTGTGTGATGTTCTATGTGCATGACATTGTGTGTGAGTAGTTTGTGCATTGTGATACATTCAGATGTGTGTTGCATGTGTAGTGTGCATTTCTTGTGTGTATGTCACATGCAGCAATGTGGATTCTTGTTCATGAGCTTGTTTTGAGTGCACAATGGTGGTATGTCCTCCTAGTGGTCATGATTGGCATTTGAAGATGCAATTCTTGTTTGTGTTGGGGTATGGTGTCTGTGCATGTGTCCAGAGTGACAATGTTGTGTATTCCTGTTCTGTCTAGGGTCACATTGCCTATCCACTGTTTGCCTGCACATGGCTGGACTTGTTGGACTTCTGTGGATGTTGTTTGTGTGATTTGTGCTTGGCTATTGGTTTTGGGTCAGCATTGGTTCAGGCATCCCTGAGTGTGAGGCTGACATTTGTTGATGCACACCAGGGTGTGTGATTGGTTGTCTGGAAACTCACAGGACCTTATTTGCACCTTTATGTGTGTTTCTCACAGGTGTTGAGTGTTGCAGGTGTGAGATGGGTAGATGAGGGGTATGTGTGAAGGTCCTACTTGAGTTTGACAGTTAGGGAGTGTGACAATGAGCCATGTGTGTTGTGCTGGTGGCATACACATGTCAAGTAAGTTGACACAGATGTGTGGCTGGTCACTGTATGGCTTCTGACACTTCCTATCATTCCTGTGCCTATGCATAGCTTGCATTGCTGTATCCTAGAGATATTGCACAGTTGTCACTTTGGTTTCATTGCTATCACTGTGCCACCCATGTCTGATTTGAGGGCCTAAGGGTAGTGTGATATGTTCCTCCTCTTGCATGTGATGACCAAATGCTATGTGGCTTGCTCCATGGTTTTCCAGCACTGTGCACTACACTGTGGCCTAGCCCATTTATTGTCCTACATTGCTGCTGACCTATGGTATGTGTATGTGGCAGGGTGTCAGTGTGGGATCTTTCAGAGGGACTTGAAATGCAGTGTGAAGAGTTCAGTGGTTGTTAATATGCAGTGTGAGTCTACATTTCTTAATTATACTCAGTTTGATTCACGTGAGTGGAAGGCAGGTGTGAGGAGGAGGGTTGTCCAGCCCCTGACCTTCTGTGCAGGGTGTTCATCTTCACCCCCACCTTCCCAGTCAATCTACCTTGCCCTTTGATGTGTGAGGTGCGAGGTCGAGCCACACCTGGCTGATGAATTGTGCAGGGGGGACAGGAGGGGCACACAGGATGTGCAGAAATGGGTGTGGGAAGCGTGCTGTGGGCTGTGGCCAACTGATGCAGCCCACCATGTGGGTCGGGTGAAGGTGGAGCCCTGGGAAGCTGCCCAGACTGCCCATGCCTGGCGCTGGCCCTACCTACTACATTGTGTGCAGGTTTTCCCACGTCTTCATCGCTGCGGTGACTTGCCCGGGACATTGCAGTTATTTCGCGGTTGATAGGTGACCCGGATGCGGAGGTGTGGATTTCGAGCAGGCAGGGCATGTGTGAGTACACTGGGGGATATGTTCTTGCCTCCACCAGAGTGTCTGATGTTGACAGGAACCATATTTCAGCACAGGAGTTGTGTGTTGTGGTTGTGTGCGGAGATGTGTTTTTACGTACCTGCGGTGTTGACCGCGGCGATGTCTTATTTGCTGGTAGTGGATCAGGTACAGCAGCGGAAGGGCTTGAAGAGCTGGATCCATAGCGGTCAGAAATGCATGGAGGTGACCGGGATTAGAGTTTTGATCTCCGCAGTAGTGCTTCCGCCGTCTACGGGTGGCTGGTTTCTCCGCTGCGTTGTGATGGGCTGTTTGAGGCATTGTGATTTGTACGGCGGTCGTAACGTCATTCCGCACGGCGGTCTTTCTCTATTGGCTCCCTCCGCCACCATTGCGGAAGGAAATTCCTGGCGGATCCCAAAACTCCGCAGCGGATGGGAAATGAGCTATCTTTGACCATTGTAATACAGCGGACACGAGGACCGCCGCTGGAGTGCGGAAAATGACATTTTCCGCCAGCACCGCGGATGTGCCAAACACCGCCATCGTAATAGGCCCCTTAGTGTTCAATAGTGCAAATAATAATGTGCTCTCCAATTATTCTGCAGTGTTTGTGCATAATAGAAGGACAGCCTTCTTTGCACACATTTCAGGCTGTGTAAGAGTTACCTATGAGGGTCTCTGGGACTCCAGGATCATCCTCATTCTGGCATTTTTTAGACTTAGTGTAACAATTATGGGTGTTATAGGTATTGGGTTGATGACAAATTCTATGGGCTAAATCCCTTGAACTGATATGCATTGGCATTTTCAGCTTTTGCTGAGTGACCTCTTCTTAAGGAGAAAACTAAGGCCAGATTTAAAGGGGTACAAACTGTTTAGTAGTGCTTAGAAACAAATAACACCCACAGAGTTATTTTGCCAAACTAGACTGGGACAAAGTCAAGAGCTCAGGCTGCCCACTGAGCCAAAGTACCTAAATCCTAGTTACAGCAAAAGACGCATAGTTGATCCCCACGCAGTTGAGGTTCTTTGCCGGATTACTCCAATGAGGCAATGGGTTGGCTCTGTTGAGCAAAGCACAGGTTCCGAGTTCCGAAGGCGATGAAGCAGTTCTGAGTGGCCGATCTTGTCCCTGCAAAAGCAGTGATGTGTTGATCCTGATCTCGTAAACAGGAGATGTGTTGGTTCTGTTTGGTGCAATGGCATCGATGCGCAGGTTCTGGTCCATGCAACAGCGGTGATGCATTGATCCCAAGCTCACAGCAGGAGATATATCAATTCAGATCGGCGCAACAGCATCATTGCCCAGGTTCTGGCAGAAGCAGCACTTTAAACTCACTTCCATGGGTGCTGAACCGGATTGGCACCACTTGGCAGAGCAAGACTTACAGTAAATAAACTCCAGGAGCTGTATTACAATATGTGCTGCATTTTCCTTGTTTGCACCTGTCTCACCTTTCAAAAGGTGTGCCCTGTGCACACAAGGAGAGTGTGCCATATTATATTTAATGCACTGCCACCGGGGCATCCGCAAAGTTGTGCTGCCCTAGGGGCAGCACATTCAAGTAAAATATAGAGCAGCTTGAAAGCAGCCACTGTGCAGGTGGCAACCCACTTGCAATTTAAAGAAAACAAAAACATTGTATTGATTTTTACAAACAAAGTGATCTGCGGTGCAGCAGGCGCGGCTCGTGCACTGAACACAACATCATATATATAATAATGACAGAGCAGCAGCAGAGCAATAATGCAGAAGGAATTGCATAATAACATTGAGCTACAGAGCAATACTTGAACCTTTTATCCTGTGTGCACACTAAGGGGATATGTACAAGGAAGTGGCGGAGAGAGGCGTTAGCCTTCCTGGCTTAACGCGTCTCTCCGCTACTTCTGAAATGCAAGGCTGCACCATATTTACAAGAATGTGTGCACCATAGTGCAAGGGTGTCTGCGTGCAGGGGAGGATTGTTTATGTGTAGGAAGGTGTCCCTTCCTGCACATAAATAATCCTGAAATGCCATTCTGTCACTGTCATGTGTGCTGCTTAATGCAGCACACATGAAAGTCACAAAATGGCATTTTTTTAAAGGATTGTTTATGTAAAGGACCTTCTAGCACATTAACAATCATGGATGGCATTTTGCTGTTTCTATGTGTGCTGCACAAGGCAGTACACATGGAAAAAACAAAAACGAGGAGAAATAATGCATTTCTCCTCGTTTTGCCATCTTAAGACCAGGTTTTACCTGGTCTTAATTTTGGCACTGCCTCCTATGCACGCCACCCTTGTACATAGGGGACAGCGTCAAAATCAATGGGTGTTGCGGTGGAACGCCCACCGCAACACCCACTGCCCACCTCTTTCACGCTAACCATAGCGTGAAAGGGGGCCTTATTTACAAGGCAGCATTAAGCCACGTTAAGTGGCTTAACGCTGCCTTGTAAATAAGGTGCAGCCTCTATCGCCACCACAACGTCAATAAAAGTGATGTTGTGGTGGCGATAGGGGCTTGTACATATGCCCCTAAGTGTGTTAATGCTGCAAAGGCGCGTGTCCCCAAATGTGGACCACGGCCTCTACGCTTGAACCACGGCCAAACTCCAGAAAAGACTGCAACGTATACAGAACGCCTCCGCACGCCTCGTCCTCGGCATCCCCCACCACTCCCACATCACTGCCCACCTAAAGGACCTGCACTGGCTCCCCGTCAACAATAGGATCACCTTCAAGCTCCTCACCCACGCTCACAAAGCACTCAACAATGCCGGACCAGCATACCTCAACAAGTGTCTCACCTTCTACACCCCAAATCGCCAGCTTCGCTCCGCCGACCTCGCCCTCGCCACCGTCCCACGCATACACTGAAGCACCACCGGCGGCAGATCCTTCTCCTACCTCGCCGCCAAGACGTGGAACACCCTCCCCACCCATCTGCATCAGACCCAGGACCTGCTGACCTTCAGGAGACACCTCAAGACCTGGCTGTTCGAGCAGTAGCTGCTAACCCCCACCCCACTCAGCGCCTTGAGACCCTCACGGGTGAGTAGTGCGCTATACAAATGGCTGATTGATTGATTGATTGATTGATTTGTGCATGATTCCAGCAGTATGCCCCTGATCCTCAACCACTCCCTCAAGTTTTTTAAGTGTTTTTTGGGAGCATACCCTCGCAAAGTAAATTGGGCGCTCATGCCCGAAACAGTAATCCATGTCTTTAGCCCATATCTCCACCAGGGGGGCCGTAGTGTCTTTCCAGGCCCTCACAATATACCTTTTGGCAACAATCAAGCCCAGCCAGAGTAAGACCTTTTGATATTGATTACCCCTAGGTCATCAGTAACATGTAAAAGGATGAATTTAGGGTCCCTAGTGATAGGCCAGTCCTGCACATCCTCCAACCGTCCCAGAACCCATTCCAGAAGTGAGAAAGAGCGGGGCAGTGCCAGAATGTATGTGGTATATCTCCCTATGGGTCATTGCATCTCAAGAAGTTTCCTATGACTATAAGGCCCATGTGATGTAGACGCGCCCTAGTGAGGTAGACACAATGAAGCAACTTCAGTTGTATCAGTCTAAATTGGGACGCTATTACCACCTCCCTAGGGGCCTCCAATGCTTCCCTCTAATCATCGTCATCCATCTAGCTCAATCCCCTTTACCTCACCTTTCTCACTGAAGGCATTGGGTCCGGCAAATTACGCAAAAGCATTTTATAAATCTCAGACAGTTTATGATCCTTAATGTCTGTGAGTAGAATTTTATTTTTCACTGGGGAAAGTTCAGAGATGGGCTCTTCTGGCTGTGTGAGTGGTAAGAGAGCATGACGAAGCTGTAGGTATGAAAAAACAGCTTTTGGTGCAGCTCGTATTCTTCCTGTAAGTCCTGAAAGGACTTCAGCATTCCATTGTGTACTAACATCCCCCAATGTAGAAATGCCTATAATGTCCAAGGCGGAAAAACCCCATAGGGCGGCAACCTGGGGGAGCATAGTGCCCTGCCATATTCGAGTTTCTAACGTTAAGCTACTGGCCCAGCCTGTAGACTTTGTAGCAGCTGTCCAGACCCCAAGCTGAGGGGAGGGTCTTCGGGACAACACCCCCATAGAGAAGATGTGGAATGCTCTGTCAACCTATTCCCAAGCCCTCTACTGCATATGCTGGATCATCGAATCTCCTGAAGCATCAGCCATTCACCACAAGCAGGTGTGGCGCCTAGTAGTATCTAAGCATGTCTGGGGTAGCTATCCCTCCCTCATAAACCGGTCAATAGCATTTCTCCTGGGCTTTATGAGGTGGGCCACCTCCCCATACCAGCATTCTAATGTGTGCATTCAACTTGGTAAAAAAGGCTCTGTCCACAAGGTAGAGGTGATTTTGCAGTAGGTATAGGAGGCGCAGCAGAGAGACCATTTTCAAAAATGTGGACTGTCCAAAGAGTGACACGGGGAGAGTGGACCAGAACTTAACATCTCTCGCAAGGCCATCCAATTGGGGCACCAAGTTTCATTCAAAAAACCTTGGTGCATCATCTGTAATGTAGACCCCAGATATTTGAATCCCGCAGGGAGTATTGGTATCCCTGATGCCCACTTCATATCCACTGGGCAAGGAGCTATGGGGTAAAACTATAATTTATTGATGTTCATATGAAGCCCGGAATGCGTTCCAAATACTCATTGAATTTGAAGAGCTCTGGGTCCTGTTGACTCATTGCCCAAGATCATCAGGATGTCATCCGAGCATAGCGAGATTCTGTCACTCACCCCAGGGGTCCTTTAAAAGCCCTGCAACAGCACGTTAGCTGGCACCTAGGCCACCAGGTGCTCAATCACTAGAGCAAACTGCAAGAGTGATACGGGGCAACCCTGACGGATGTCGCATGCCACCGAGAACCACTCTGACATTGCCCTCCCACGCGAAGCCTAGCCCTAATGTTGGTGTACAGTAAGCGCACACAAACAATAAACTTTGGTCCGAACCCCTTGTGAGGAAAGAGAGTGAATATATATTCCCAGTCCACCATGTTGAAGGCTTTACTGAAATTGACTGAGAGAAGGGACCTGTGGCCATGACAAGTCTTGCTTAATTCGATCGCATTCATCTAAAATTGTGTTGAGTGGCCTGATGAGGCATGAACCCAGACTGGTCTGGATGGACCAGCTGTGTAAGAAGCCCCACCAGTCGGGTTCAACAGTGAGATCAGTTGTAAATCTTCGTAGTGCACTCTCTCCATGCCTGGTTTCAGTAGCACAACTATTTCCGCAGAGCTATGGTCTGTGGGCAGTTTGCCTCACTCCAGGGCCTCGTGAAAGGTGTCCAGTAGCAGTGGTTTGTATCTGCACCAAAGCTGCGTGCAGCTCATCACAGATTACATCAGTCCCCAGAAGTAAGGTTCCTCCAGAGACAAGCAAGGCATCAGCAAGTCCAGCACTAATGTGTGTAGGTCTGCATGAGGGCTCAAGGGATCCGCAATGTACAACCCCTGATAATAGGATGCAAAGGTACACCTGGCCAAAATCCCTACAGGCCAGAAAGGGACACCCAATAGATGGGTTTCTTGAAGCATCAGTAAATCTACATCAGTCTGTGAGGCCGAATTTAAAACCGCCCCCCTTTGCATTTTGTCCAGCATTCCATTTACGTTCACAATAAGAGTTTAAGTGTACTGGAATTATGTGTCTCCGCACTTAAGTCCTGCGGCTTGGTGAGTCAGCAAATGTCTAGTTGGGTCCGTTTAATGTACATAAGAGTCTTATGTATAAGCCACAAACTGTCGCTCGCCGCCATTCTCTAATTTTTTTTACAACAATAGGCCTGAACTCTCCCCCACCCTTAACACTCCCCTATACTTTGTGAACTGGAAGTACCTGTTGTGATGCGACTAAGGACTATAGACAACAGGGCTAACATGTGATGTGTATCACCCCTACCTTCCAAACCCCCCACCCCAACTAAAGCCTCCCCAAACCAAAAAATGTGAGAGACCTAACTAAAACCTAGCACTATCTCTAAGCAGGTATTAGTTGTAGTATTAAGCACCCTCAGCCAATGTCCAGTTATTCGCTTCATGGAGTGTCCGGCGGAACCGATGTCGGATCACTGGTGTCAGTTAGTGCAGCAGAGTCGTCCACTTCTGCAGCAGGGTCCTCTTGTGTGACAGAGTGCTCAGGACCCAAGAACTGGGCCCTTTGATCCCTCCGGTGCGACCTTTTCATCAGAGCTGTACGTCATTCCCTCGGAGGCACTCCATTGCCTCTCCCGCTCCTCTCCCCGAACACCGTAGTGGTGGATCGCTGGCATGACGGGAGGGGCGCTCCTCAATCCAGTCCCCGGCCACCTCAGGTGTATCAAAGAAAGACGTTTTGTCTGGAAAATGATTTTTAGGTGGGCTGGGAACAGAAGCATGTAGGCAATTTTTATAGCCCTCAGTTTTAGCTTTGCTTCTTGAAAGAAGCGTCTTTGCTGATGCACTTTTAGGGTGCGCCCACTGGTAGTTTAGCAATCAAGGATCTGTGTGCTCGCTCAATGATGCAATTTGATACGTCAGCCATGGGGGCCCAGCTCAGCAACCAATCGTGCATATATTCGGTGGGTGGGGATCCTTCAGCCCCTTCCAGAATGCCCAAGATGCATAGATTATTGATCCTAGACCTTCCCTCTGTGTTTTCGGCTCAGGTGTCCAGTTGTCCGACTAGGCGTTGCAGAGTCACTGGTCAATCTTTGTGCGCTTTAACTGTGTCTTCAGTCTCAGACAGCCTGCTCTCCACCTCAATGACACTATGAGTGGTGTTGCATAGGTCTTGCCTGATTAACGCCAGATCGACTTTTAGTTCCCCTAGCTTGTCTTCCAGGGTGACCTTAAGGTCCTGAATCACCTGCAGTGTAGGAGAGGTTTGTGCATTGTCCTCTGTCAAAAGCCACCCCCAACGGTGCCAGCCTCACCAGTAGGAGCATTGAGTTTGGTATATTTATCAATTTTCTGTTGGTAGGCGACGGCCATCGGTTTGTCTTATGCCATTGTACAGCCAGGGGGATTGACGTTTATCGCAGAAGCAATGTGGGTCTAGCAGGGTCCACTTAGCATCTCATGCCTCCTCCGGCATGGGAAAGAGGCTATTGCAGCCCTTGTGGGGCAAGGGTGCAGCTCAATTTCATGGGTCTCGATGTGTCCCATTACTTGCGCTCTGTGCAAGAGGGGGGTCGAGTGTTCAATGAGTTTCTTCCACTGTCAACCATAGGGTGATATACAGGACTTGAGGGGAGGCCTCCCTCAGAGTCCCAAGCAGCGCTAAGGTGGTGCATAATGCACTGGGCGGAAGGCACCCCTCCCTATATGGATCCACTGAGGCTGCCCTCCTCTATCATGGATCTCCATTGCTGCCCTCAACTCTAACCAGCAGGTACTGGGAGAGAGTGTCAGCCAGCCATTTGGAGGATCTCCAGTCAGAGGAAGGGAGAGAGACCAAGGAAAAACAAACAACCTCACCTCAGGTTGTGACAGATCCATGGAGAGTGTCAGGCACTAGGTGGCATCCAAAGTTCCAGACTCGCACACACAAGGGTTAGCACTACAGCCCAATAAGGTCTCCAGGGTACACATAGACTCTTGAGCTTATCAGGGATGAGACTCTTCCCTCAGGAACCTCAGCTATGCAGCACACTCAGGTGTACAAGGCCAGGATCCCTTTCTCTAGTGGCAATGTTTCACTTAGCCCCCTCATCACTGGGGCTCCTCACAGGGACTCCCCCGCCATGGGAGGGAGAAAATCTGGTAGGGCCAGCAGTGAGGGCCTTGACCTCAGGACACTCTGTGTGTTTGGGCCCCATCATCTAATGGCCCCAATCACTCTAGGCCCCTTGCTCAGGGGTTCCCCCCAACAACCAATGCTCATGCTGTGCCTTCAGGCCATTTATGTTCTTGAGTCTGACCCCATCTCCTGCCTCACCTCAGGCCACTGGTCACGTCGGATGGTGACCAGCCTCTAACCTCAATGGCTCCCTCACAATCCTCTGTATCTCCTAGTGCAGGAGTAGCACCGTGGTGTGGGGGCCCCATCTTGTCCCATCTACTGCTCGTGTATTGACTACTGTTAGTGTGGGGGCCACCAATTACTCACTGCTGTCCAATTGGCTGCTGTTGACTCTCTCGGCTTCAGAGGCCCCCAGGCTGGCCCACACCTGCAGGGCATCAGTTATCCAGTGGCCTTTTCACAGGGTCATGCACCCCGGGGCCCCAAAAGACTTTAAGGGGGGTCCTTCTTCCGAAGTATGGTCATGGACTTAGGGACCCTCCACAGTCAGTGCAGGCTGCAAGACCCCTTGGAGCTGGTGCCACTCACCGCCCTGTAGGTCCCGGGCCAGGAGGCCATATCCAGTCTGGCTGGGGATGTTCGTTGGGGGTGCCACTCAATTGGCCTCTGGCGATGACTGAAAGTGGTCCCTCGGGTGCACTCATGCAGCTGCCCATCTCCCGGCCTTTCTCCAGTTCCATTTAGCTCAGGCCATGGCAGACCCACCTCTGCGCCAGGGCCACTCGTGTGTGATGGCAGCCTCCTAGAAGACTCAACCCGGTTCGGATAAACCCGCGGAGTGGTTTCTAGCGGATTGCCAGCATGGTTAAGCAGAGCTCACTCAGACAGCGACTGCCATGTTCGCTGGCTAAGCCATGCCCCCCCACCTGCACTTTTAAAAGGGGTGAGAGATCCCCTTGCAGGCTGGTGCAGTGAGTGACTGCACTCACCTGCAAGGGGATGGCTAGGGGTCCATAGGACCCCTTTTGCCCCCTTCAAAGCGCTGCCATCAGGGGGTGCACTGATAGTGCGCCACTTTTTAGGTGATGCACTATTAGTGCACCTCCGGACAGCTTCTTTGCCTCTGTGCCTGCATCTATAATACAGCATGGGCACAAAGGCAAAGAGATTCTCTCATTTGCGAAAGCCCGCGCACCCTCGAGGCTGCCAGCTCCCCACTCTACTGTGCCTGACCTTAAGATGGCCGCCCGGGCCACATAACTAGCACCATCAAACTATCCACACAGGCGAGAGACTAACTCTACACAAAGAGGTGTTCGCACCAATCTCTATCGCCCCCACCCCGACCCGCCAGCACTGTCGAGTCTGCCTCTTCACTTTATGGACCGGACTGCTATCCCATCACCCTTTGTGCCTGACCATTTGATGGCTGCCCAGGTCCAACTCTCTAGGGCTATCTACTGGTAATCTGCACCGGTGAATCACTGACCAACCCCACTCTTGTGGTAGGGTCTCAGCTTCAACTCGCCCTGTCCCCCTGGGCCCAGAAAGGAAGTCATCTCGACCCCCACCTTCATGACTGCTGTGCCAATTAGTATTGGCCCATTGCCTGACCCTTTATACCTGACTGCAAAATGGCCTCCTAGGAGTAACTCCCAGCCAATTACACCGGTGAGTCACCGACCAGCTCAAAAAAAACAGCACAATGCTCTCTACTACTCACACATTACCCTCATAGGACGGCTCTGGAAACTCTATCCCACCTCTCTCAAAGGGAGCTTGCCCCCCGTCCTACCTAGTCACAATGCCATCCGTCACATCAGCCTACACCAACCCCTCTTCTGCGAACCACTTAAAACCGCACGGCCCAAACTCCTTCTTGATCAGTTTCCCCCCTAACCTCTCACCCAAAGTGAAAAAAAACTTCAAGCAAAAACTGATCAGACAACACCCGGAATCTCTATTCGCGGACATCTACCACTGCTCCTCCAAAGGACAGATAAAAATGGACCTCATCTTCCACACTGAAAGACCCGAAAAATGTAACTCCATCCTCAGATCGCAGCTCCACATTTCCAAAACGACTAACACGTCCCATAGCTGCAAACTGACATTCTCAGCCCCTAACCACACTAGGTGAAATGGGAACACCTCTGTGACCATCTACTTCAATGGCACAGTCCTGATACAAGCCAACAATGACAATCTAGAGTCATTTGACGCCCTCTTCCCATCTCTCCGGACTGCCCCCTCTCACGCACTCCTCCCCTGCCCGCCCCTCCTCCTCTCCCAGAAGAGCTGGACCCGCCAGCAGAACTCACCTACCATTCCGGGGCACCCTAGTAACAACACCTGCATCGCACCACGAGACTCCACCCTCAACACTACCAGAGAGAACAAGGCCCCACTACCCCCCTCCGGCAATCACCCCTATCTGTCCCCCGCCCTCCATCTCCCGCAACCCACATCGAACGACCTCAACACTCAATCTGTGACTCCCAACCATCTCCCCAGACCCACATGCAATCAAACGCCGACACCTCAACACGACCCTCGCCACCCTGCTCTCACGACCCCGCCCAGAACCCACACGGACAGCACACTCACCAAAAGGCAATTTAACAACATCAGGATCTCCCCCTCTAGGTTTAACATACCTGCCCAGAACACCCTCACCGACATAGAGACTGGGCAGCGGCTCACCCTGCTTGAAAGCCAGATAGCAATTATAATCCAGGGCTTTAGCGAAATCCTAACCAACCTCGCTGCCCCCCTTAAACCTCACCGAATACCCTCCTTCCCCACCCCCCACACAACAAAGGCCTTCCAAGGCTCCCCACCCGAGATGGATCTCAAACCCCCTCTCTAATCAGACACAGAGACCCAAAAGAACTAGAGATGCTATGTCTGCAAGTGAAGCGGCAGATCTCGCTTCCACGTACGACACTCCAACTACTGCCACCCTCCAATCCAAAATTCAGGTTATCACCGGACTGGGAAGAGACCAGGCCCTTGAGAAATCCCCTAGACCCCTGACCACCCGCACTATCATCCCTACAGCCCCCCGAACGAAGAAACCCAAAACAGAGACGACCCCCACCAACTGCATGCTCATAAACTGCAGATCAGCCACCAAAGAAGGCACAGAGCAAGCAGAATCCATCCTCACCCACGACATAGACATAGCATTCATCACCGAGACATGGCTAAATGATTCCTCTTTACCTCTCATGGATACTGTTGTCCCCCCAGGCTTTGCAATCACCAACAAAGATAGAAAAGACCAAAGAGGTGGAGGCATAGCAATCATCCACAAAAACAATATTTCTGTGACGGAAATAGACTCCTTCAACTACAACACCTTTGAATGCCTAACCGCCAACATTAACACTAGCAATAACAAAACACTAATCTGCCATCTTATTTACCACCCCCCAGGCAACACCACCGCATTCACTAAGCACCTGTCCGACCTGATTGCCCACTGCTCTCTCCGAGACATGAACAACCTAATTCTGGGCGACCTCAACCTACACTAGAATGAAGAAAACAACCCGCTAATCCAGAACCTGAATGAGCTGCTACACAGCAACAACCTTACCCAACACTGCTCAGAGGAAACTCACAACAAAGGAGCAATCCTAGATGCCATTATCGCCCAACGCAACACAGTCACGATAGACCACACCCTGCCCGTGGACTGGTCCGACCACCCCTTAATCCTATTCCACCTCACTCAACCGATCACACTCCAACCCCCCACCCAAGACCCCCCCAAATGGACGAGAAACCTTACTCAGATCAACATGACTGACGTAGAGGAAAGGGTTAAATCCCTCCTCACTGCCTCCACGGATGATCTATCTACAACAGAACTCACCGCCCACTACAACACAACCATGACATCCATTCTAGACCAAGTAGCCCCCCTGAAACAAAAAAAAAACAGGAACATCCCATCCAGATCCTGGTTCAACACGGACATCAACAACGAAAGGAGACAACTAAGAGCCCCAGAACGACTATGGAGGAGCAACCCCTCCACAAGCCTACTTGAACAACTCAAAGCAGCCCGATGGAAATACAAAAAACACTTCAGCAACGAAAAATCCACTTTCTTCTGCACCACCCTAGACAACGCAAAAAACAGGCCCAAAGAATTGTTCAAAATCTTCAGGCAACAAACCTCCAAGCCCCCTGAATCCTCAATGCAGGCCTCCAAGGACCTGTGTGAAAACTTCGCCAACTTCTTTGAAGAAAAAATCACCAAGATTGAGCTCTCACTGGACATCAACGTCAACCCCGCCTGCAAAAGCTTGCCCCCAGTGACAGAAGACAACACTCGCAAGCACTCCACGAAAACATGGAAGTCCTTCAACCCCATCCCGGAAGCCGAGATACTCAAACTGATCTCCACCTCCAAACCCGCCTCTCACGTCCTTGACCCTATACCCACCCAATTGACAAAAAAACTGAAACTCTCCATAGCCCCGTTCTGGTGCAAGATTATAAACAGCTCCCTGAAAACGGGCGTCATACCTGACTGCCTCAAAGTTGGCCAAGTCACGCCACTACTAAAAAAAACAGGCCTTGACTCCAAGGGCCTGAATAACTTCAGACCCGACTCCAATCTCCCCCTCCTATCCAAAATCCTCGAAAAATGTGTCCTCCTACAACTAACTCAGCACATGGACAGCATCAAACTTCTGGATCCCCACCAATCGGGTTTCAGAAAAGGCTATAGCACCGAGACCGCGATCCTTAACATCATAGACGATATCCACAAATCCCTCAATACCGACCAATGTTGCCTCCTCATTCTCCTGGACCTATCGGCAGCCTTTGACATGGTTGATCACCAATTACTCATCAAGGCTTTACAAGAAAGGGTAGGTGCTGATGAGGTGGTCCTACATTGGTTCTCCTCCTTCTTACACAGCCGCTCACAAAGGATAAAAATCAAAAACTTTACTTCCGACTTTCACCCTGTCAGCAGGGGCATCCCCCAAGGTTCAGTGCTCTCCCCACAACTGTTCAACATATACATGGAACCCCTCACCACCATACTTAAAAATGCCAACATCCCTTTCCACCTATAAGCAGATGACACCCAGATCTATGTAGAAACCTCCTCCATAGACGACATTCACAGTCTAAATGACACTCTAAAAGAAATCCAACACTGGCTGTCTCTAAACCACTTAAAACTCAACCAAGACAAAACAGAGTTCCTCCTCATCTCCAACAAAGAAGAGAACCCTCAAATTTCAGAATGGCTAAAAGCAATGGATGCTCTCAACGGCAATCTCACTCTGGCCAACTATGTAAAATCATTAGGAATCATCCTAGACCCAAAACTCGACATGGCCAAACACATTAAGAACTCTGCAAAGAGTGCCTTCCTCAATCTGAAGCTACTCAACAAAATAAAACCCTTCATCCCAACCAAAGACCTCAAACAAGCCACCCAATCACTGGTGCTATCTAGACTCGACTATGGGAATGCAACCCTCACTGGTACAACAAAATCTCACGTAGCTCCCCTCAAAACTACTCTCAACGCAGCAGCCAGAATGGTCACTGGAGTTAGGAAATACGATCAAATCTCACCAACACTCAGAGATCTAAAATGGCTCCCAGTCGAATTGCGTGCCAGCTTCAGAACTGCCTGCCTCACGCGCAAAGCCCTGCACACAGGAAAACCTGACTACCTGGCCGCCAAACTCAAGAGGGCCGGTCAGACAAGGAACCTCAGGAGCTCCAATACCCTACTACTCATCCCTATGAAAACACGCAAACAAAAAACGCAGCACGGTCCTTTGCCGGAAACGCTCCCAAAATCTGGAACTCCATCCCAGCAGATATCAGGACTATCCCGTCCTTCACAAAATTCCAAAAACACCTAAAAGACCTCTTCCTCAACCGCTCCCTCCCGAACAGATAGCCGCCACCTAAATGCAAATCCCTGCTCGCCGTAGCTCCCCGACATTGTATCACTAAGTACTACCTCCTCCTCCCTCTTTGACCTCTACCTTTTCCCTCCCCCCTCATAGAGGTTCAACCCAAGACAATGTGCACTCAATGAGACTATCTCAGGACTTACGTACTACCTCAATGCTGCACAGCACACTTGGACTTCCAAACCAATATGTATACTACTGCTCTATTGTAGGACTCTTACACTAAAACTGTTGTAAAGCGCTCCGATACCCCCGGGTCCGGCCAACGCTATATAAAACTCCTTAATAAATAAATAAATAAATAAATTTGCGTGGGGCCACACCCCCGTACAAGTGAGGGTACACCCTCTAATGATAGCATTGGCGCTTTATGTGCGCCAGCGCTGTCTTTATTACAGAAGGGCCCGCACAAGTGTCTGCAGCCCCTTCTGTAATACCAAAGTGCCATGGGGTGCACACAAAGCAGGTGCAAATGCCTGTTGCACCCCTTGGGCAATTTGTATAATATAGCCCCAGGTGCTGAATTGAAGATGAAAGTGACGTCTTTGATATCCCTGAGACTTAAGAAACAGGAGGTACACTAACAAGCCCTTGGAGAGTACTTAGGTTCTGGAAGGTAGAAATGTAGGTTCAGTCCTCCTCACTCCCAAGCAAGAAGCAGCAGGCAGCAGGCCAACACAGCAAAGCAGTTCAGCAAAGTGGCAGTTCCTCCTGGCAGCACAGCAGTCCTTCTTCTGATAGAATGTCCTCAATTCCTTAAGTGTTCTGATTTGATGGTGTCAGAGGCACAGAAGTTATACTCAGTTGGGCCTTTGGGACTTTGACGTAGGGAGACTTCAAAGAGATGCTTTTAAGTGCACAAGACTCTGCGTTTCCTGCCCTGGCTTCAGACTCATTCCAGGAGGGTATGCAATCCTTTGTGTAGGGACAGGACACAGCCCTCTCAGGTCTATAGTGGCAGCTCCTTCCTCCCATCCTGTTCAGAATGACCCATTGTCATGCAGATGGGTACTCAGTGGGCCTGATTCACAGAACTAACTTACGTCAAAAACGTAAACGTAAACGTAAACATAAACGTAAACGTAAAGTTAGTACTTTTTAGGTATTCACAGAATACACTTACTCATTTTGGTATTCACAGAATGAACTTACTCATTTCGGTATTCACAGAAGTTAGTAGTCCTAAAGTTAGGACTACTAACTTCTGTGAATACCGAAATGAGTAAGTTCATTCTGTGAATACCGAAATGAGTAAGTTCATTCTGTGAATACCAAAATGAGTAAGTGTATTCTGTGAATACCTAAAAAGTACTAACTTTACGTTTACGTTTACGTTTTTGACGTAAGTTAGTTCTGTGAATCAGGCCCATCAACACCTATCCTTCCTTTGTGGGTGGCTGTCTAGAGGGAATGCAGTAAGCCAGCTGTCACCCACCCCAGATGTGTATTTCAGAGACAAGCAGAAGGCACCAAATGATTTAAGTAATAAAATGTCAACTTTCTAATAAGTGGCATTTTCTGAACTGCAATTTAAAAACCAAATACACTATCAGTTGTGTTTTAAAATTGTGAATCCAAGGATAACAAATTTGGGTTTCCCATCTCTTCCCATGTGGATATTACACTTATACAATGTAATAAGGCAGTCCCAATGTTAACCTATTAGAAAGACAGGCTTTGCAGTAGTGAAAAGCAAATGTTAAGTGTCTTTCACTGTGCAATTCGCTGTGGTAAGTGTGGGTTTATGCCCTCAACCTCCTCAGCCTCATGCGTGAAGGTAAGTGCTACACCCGAACCTCTTCTTGCTGCTCATTTCTTTTCTCTCAACTGTAGATCATTCTCTAAGCAAAAACTTGAGATATGCGACTTCTTGGTAGACCACTTACCTGATGCGATCTTTCTGTCACAAACCTGGCTAACTGAAAAACTCCGGACATTCTTTCAGCCTATCCCCAAGGTTTTGCTATCGTGAGACTGGATAGACATTCTCAGAGGGGGGTTGGGAATGCTATTACTTTTAAGCAAACTGTGATCTGCTCTGTCTCCGAATTGTCCACTGCTGGATGTTAAGCAGCATTCTTTTCTTTAACCTTCTCCAGTCATTTCACACTAGCAGGGACTCTCATCTACCGCTCCCTGGGCCACGTTTCTGGCTTTATTACATCGCTATCTAACGTACTATTGCCATCTGTTTTGTGTTATTGCAACTTTGTAGTCAATGGAGACTACAGTCTCCGCTTTGACAACACTTCATGCCCCCTAGCAGCTGCTTTGGTCGTGATTCTGGAGTGCCTCCAGCTCGCCCAATCTTTTTCTTTTCCCACCCATAGACTTGGACATACCTTGATCCTATTTTTTCCAGTGTGGCCAATTTATCTATTGATTCCCCTCTTCTACTTCTGTGGTCCAACCACTTTGTTATTCCTTTCTCGGTTCCCTTTCTTAAACCCTCACCTGCCCTGTCCATGGAAGTGGGCGAGGGTGACCCTGCTAGGCTCACTTTTGACAGCCAAATTACGGCTTTGGAAGGGAAGTGTTTCAGGATTTTAAAAACCCTCAAAAAAATCCTGTGCTTCCTGCCTGAATCTTCCCAAAAAACAGTAGTCCATGCACTGGTCACATCCATGCTGGACTACTGTAACGTCCTGAACTTAGGGGTGTCAAAATTCAAGCTCATGAGACTTTGACGCATGCATAATTCGGTGGCCCGCCGTTTGTTGAACCTTCCCAAATGGGCCCCCATGGGTACTGTACTTTCGAAGCTGCATTGGTTGCCTCTGAATAAGAGACTTTCCTTCAAAGCCCTCTGCTATTGTTACAAGGCTTTTACAAACTAGGGTCCTAGCTATCTGCATGCCTTTATCAAGCCATACTTTCCCACAAGGACCTCAGATCCTCGGGCCATGTTGGCCTGTATCCCCACAGTAAAGAGAATATGCGTTGGGGGCAGCTCCTTAGCTTTTTAGCATCAAAATTGTGGAACTCTCAACCACTTTGAATATGAAAGGCCTAGACTGATTCACTTTTTAATAAAAAATTAAAAACCTGGTTATTCTGTTCAGGCTGAGTTTATAATTAATTTGCTGTGCACTTGACCTATGGGAGTTCGACCTTTAGCACTAGGACACTTTGTCTGAAGTAGCTACAAGCTATATAAATTGCAATATTATTTTTATTTCTCTACCAGGATGTGTAAAACTTAAAAGTACATGTACTACCTTTAAAATACACTGCACCCTGCCCATGGACTGTCCAGGGCCTACCTCAGGGGTTACCTATATGTAACAAAAATAACGTTTTGTGCCTGACAATTAGATTAACATGCCAGGTTGAAATGGCAGTTTAAAACTGCACACACATGCTGTGCAGTGGCAGGCCTGAGACATGTTTAAAAGGCTACTTAAGTGGGTGGCAGGGGTTCCAAGGGAAGACCACCCTAAGGCTGACAGATCTAACAGTTCTCAATTAGCTACAAACTTGAATTCATGTTGCAACAGCGACTAACACAATGACTACGTAAAATTAATGAGAACACAAATTGGAAAATGTAGCAATCTAAAAACCTTGATTGGCAGCCCATCCACGCAATTGCAAGCCAAGAAAAACTCATGAAAGCCAATGGTTGAGGGAGAGTAACCTAAAGTCCCAACTCCCTCTATACTCTATTGTATTGTTGTTTTATATATACTTGATTAAATGAGGTGCATCAGAAAACAAAAGCTGTTTGTAGCTGGACCTATAAATAAAGGTCCAGAAGTTCAGGTATATATAGGTAAATAGAGTGTTTGAACAAGCCAAGATTCACTACTCCATCCACTGTGTAGTCTACTGTAGAGAAGGGGCCACTTGGTGAAGTATTAATGAGTCTACTGAACCATTCTAATTCATCTTTTATCCTGGCTGTGGATGCAAGACTACAGTATATGTACGTTTTACCACAATTACTGAACCAGGTGCAGGGAATGTCTGATTATCAGGGATCTTTTCTGTAAAATTCAGCAGGATTAAAAGCTCTCCCTACAGCAACAACAGTTCCAGTGACCTGGAGCTGCACAAAAACTGTTTTTTGGTGTTCTGTAAGTCCTGCAAATGATCAACACATGATTGTGAGCATCCAGTGAGATCAGCAGCGTACATTGCAATCCCAATTAGGATTTCATAGGGCATTCCGTTCTCAGCAGGTTATTCACGCCTCTTTGCACATTCACAGGTTATCATCATGTGCCATTATTCCTGTGGTAAGCAGGTAGGCAATTAAAACATGAATTAATGTGTAATTTGTCCTCTCATCATTTTGGTCTGAAAAGAAGTGAGATTTGCAATAGCATCCCACGACAGAAAGAGCCTCTGCAAAGGCTTTAACATTAAATGCTGCTCATTCTCTGAGGAGACTTCTCAAGACCTGGCTATTCGAGCAGTAGCAGCACCATCCCCCCCCTCCCCCCCCACAGCACCTTGAGACCCTCACTGGTAAGTAGTGCGCTTAATAAATGCACTGATTGATTGAATAAAAAACACAAACGTCCCTCATTGTTATTAAACTTAGCAAATCTGTTACAACTGGCCAAGCATTGTCATTTTTGTTTTCAACAGTTGACTTAAATAAATGGGCAAACGTGGTCTAAGTAAAAACTTAATTTGGCTAAGCAGCTGTATTAAGTGAAGTTCATTATGGCCTTAGAATAGGAGATGGCTTGACAAATTGACAAACATGGCACTGACTGGCATATTTTCTTGTTTGCTTTGGCGTAAGAAGACACTAGAGCTGCACAATTTTAGCTTTATCCTTAAATGTCACAGAAGCGCAATATATATATAAGTCCAGTTGGTACTATATACTCTGTGTGCCTAACTTTATTAATAAGAAGTGAAGTATTCAAATGTATTATTGAAATGCATTCACTGTAGAAACTAGAGATTCATAAACATGTGCACATTAATGTTTAGTCTAACCATGCATGAAATGTAGTTTTCATACATATTTACACTTATATCTCAAACTATGTTGCATTCATTTGAAATTGAACTGAGTATGTAAGCATGAACTCATTTACCTATGTTTGTACTTAGATTGTTGCATTTATTTTGAAGTTATACGTGCACATATAATCATGTACCTGAAGTGCACATCATGAAGCTTCACCATTGCTAATTTAACTAAGCCTGAATTTGAAATGCATTTTGTTTCCCTTGCATGTTCTCTCCTCTACAGATGCGGTTTCAAGGCATCAGCAGCTTGAAGAAAGGAGTGATGTGTATTAGAGAGAGTGAGGCATGAGAAGAAAATCTTAGCAGAGACATGAAGAGCTAATAAGCTGAAGAAGCTTCCTATTCATCGGGTATCTGTAAAGGTGTACAACCTAACGTCGAGTGAATGTCCAGGTTTCATGGGATGAGAAAATCTGGAGATGTCGTCCTGGAAGGGTGATGTGAGGATCGGATGATGAGGATGTATCTGAATGATTTAATTAATATATACACTGTTTGAGTTTAGAGCAGACCCCTTTGGACTCTGAAAGGTACAGACCTCTTTGCTTGCCCCATGCTGACAGCTTCCTGCTACTAAAAGTTCTCTAAGATCTTTCATCTGAACCATTCTCAGTCTAAATTAAGGCCCCAAGTTAGATAACTTCTGCTCGCAAAGGAGAGTTTGAGTTTCTTTAAAGAAAATAAACTTCTGTTTTTCGCCATTTGTACTTATGTGGCTGCGTTTGTTGCATATCTAATGCTATCTAAACTGAATTTACTTTGTTGACTAATGCTTCCTTTTTGAATTCTCTATCCAAACGATGCTCAATTTATGTTGATTTGAATTGCGTATTAATGGGCAACAAACCCACTTAGCTTTTGTTACCAATTCCTGGTCCTTATTGTGTGGTCAAATGGACTTCACAAATTTTAAATTGTTTTATGGTATGCTAACCTCTTTGACTCTCAGTCAACCACAAAGGTCTATTGCATGGAAATGGTAACCACATTCTAAGTCGCCATTACCACCAATTCCTCTTGTAGAGCAATGTTAGTATAGCAGCATCTTCTCCAGGGCAGAAGCTAGACAATCATGAGTGACTTTAATAACATCCTCCCTTACCACTTAATTAGAAATATAGTGCTCTCTCACATATAATATTGGTGTTTCTCCTGACCACAGGGTATACTTATACTTTCTTGGAAATACTTTGATTGAATAATTTACTGATAATGTAGCCCATATTACCAATTGAATAAGTGAGTAGATTTTTGTTTGTGACCTAGCTCTCGAATGGGAATGTTCCCTGCATGGGGTATAGGCATGTTCTGATGGCTGAATGACCCAATTCCATGTGAAACTGGTATCCTGACTTTTTCCCAGATTAACACAGTAATCTTGCTTGCATGCATGCTGAGGCCTAGGAATGTGCCCGGAAATGCCAAGGTCTAGAATGATTCTATAACCTGGCCGGCACACCAAGGTTGCCCTTTTCTGATGATATAACACTACTGTTAATGTCCTGGGTTGTTGAAATGAAGGGGTGGTGGCAGCATGCTGATTTGGGGAATTAAGAGTCCTGACCAAACCTTACTGCCTGCACTGAAGTAAAAGTTGAACTTCAATGTGGCACCCAGACCCTTGCTCTAAGATTCAGTGTGTGTGTTGAGTGTGTGCATACATGATGTGTGTTTACCACAAATAGGACTGTGTGACTGTGTAGATTGTGACCATGTTGGCTGAAACCAGAAGGATTAATTTTGGATGGCCTCTACTTTAGCCTGGAATATGATGGAGGACTGATACAGATTTCCCCAGACAGTGAAAGTGTATTGCTGTTTTCGTCAAGCTACAGGGTGGAAACCCAGACGCTAAAGTGCAGGAGGATAGAGCCAAGGCTGCCCTTATAAATTCTGTGAAGACCTTTAATCAAGGGATTACTGAATAGACTTTCCAGTGCCTTGCCATTTGGTGGATGGTTGAGGGTCTGGATGTGAATCAGCAGATTCTGCTATTAAAGGTGGAAAAGGTTTAAGGCAGGGCCTGCACTTTTGCTTTTCTCTGATTGCTACTTCAGGAAGGCATCATGACTGCCAGTGGTAGAGTCTTCACCTTTCAACACTACCTGCTGTGAGAGCCATCACCTTGCACGAAGATTGCATCTGCACTATAGCCAGATAAATAACATTTGGAAAGGAACCCCATCAAACTGGTTCCAGTCCCTTTGACATTGGATCAACATCCCATCTCAAAAATAAGTATACAGTTAGAACCCAAACCTTTCCAATTTGTTCCAGTTCTGCGTTCCCCTAGATCAAGGAAGGGAGTACCCTGCAGAGGTCTCCGAGACCTGCTTTTAGATCAGAGCTGATGTCTCCCAGAGGTTAGGGGGCATCACCTGTGAAGACTGCACAGCATGCTGAGAAACTATGGGTCTGCCTAATGCCTAGAAGCCTGCCATCCTGCTTAGAGAATGGGGGAGAGTGCCTTACCCTGCAGAAGGTGAGATGTCCCAGGACGAGATGTCAAGCTGTGTTCCTGGTGTGTGAAAAACTTGCAGGAAGCTGACTGTCAAGTTAAACAATGTCAACAGGACTGACCTGAGTTTGTGAGAAGTTGACCCGTCTCCCAGAGTGTGGTTCTGGTGATGAACTACATAAAGAAACTTTGAGCTAAGCAATAAAATGCCATCCTGCACCCCTCAAGCCTGAAGGACTGCTATTGCTACTGATGATATGCGCTGCAACCTTAGAATAGCCATTGCCTCCGAATCAGGGGCTCTAGTCTGCCCCAGAGGCTGCAACTGCAAAATCCAAGCATCTGCCAATCTGGCCTGCCACGTTGAGACCTGCAGTGCTCTAGGACAGGGGACCAGGATCGCTGCCATGCTCAACCAAAGCCACAGAAGGTACAGATAGTGCAAGCATACACCTGAACCTTCCTCTGCTAACCCAGCTGAGTATCCTCTCAGCAAATGTGAGGCCTGGCCTCCAGAGACTGACAGACTGGAAAACAAACAAAACGCTGTCTTCATCTGTGAAACTGGACTAAAAACGGTACTAGTTGACCTAAAATTTGCTAAGGTGGCGGCAGCCTAATCACCTAAGCACCAGGAGCTGACATTGCTCCCTTAATCTCCTCCTGTTGTGGAGATAGTATTAAGAGCAAAAAGGCGGATATCTATTTCGTGGATATGCCTATATTTCGTAAATTGGATTACCCGCCCATTTAAAACACTAGCGTGATATGTTTTATTTTCTGAGTGAAGTGTAAATCCATTGCCCTCTCACAAATATATTTACAATTAAAATATTCTCTTTTTCTGCATTCAGATTTGGGTTCAAACCTGTAATACTTCCAAAAATATAGATTGTAGATGTCACATTTTAAAAATTACAAATTATTGTGAAAATAATATGAGAATCTTGGAGAAGCTAGATTTCATAACTCTGCAAATGCCACAAGCCTGCATCAATTTGGAGATAAATAATTTGTATAATAAAGTGGTACACGTTTTTCCAAGACTTCATACCCTATGTGCACACATACTCAGAAAGGGTGACAGTGTATCATGTACTACTAATTTAATGGACAGTGGTTATGAGTAATCTGAGCCACGCCAGTGACACCCTGGTGACCTATGAAGTGTCGACCACTTGCCAGGTGATCCACTGGAAAGATTATAAATAATTAGGGTCTCAGGATAGGTCAGCAGGCGACCGTAAAACTTTAGGACCTTTCAAAATCCAGAGATTTGCAATGGAAAAAAGACACCATGAGCATCTGCATATTCTTACAAAAAGTCAAGAAAATGCGTTTCCGAAAGGTTTTTGGTTGCCCCATCTATTCTGACTCATGTTGAGTGTGGCTTTCATGGGCAATATGGTGGAACCTGGAATCAATAAAGTCTGAAAGCAATATTCTGCAGTTTACTTAATCTAACAGTTTCGCATCTGTTTTCTAATTTTTCTATACGTTATTCAGCCCCTTTGCTTTTAGATACAATCACAGCTCTTAAAGAATTGCTAAATAATTTAATAACACTGGGCCCGATTCACGAAAGTAATCTGAGACAAAATCCTAACTTTACGACTTTCGGTATTCACAAAAGGCATTTAGGAGCAGTTAAGTTAGGATTCCTAACTTTACTACTCCTAAATGCCTTTTGTGAATACCGAATGTCGTAAAGTTAGGATTTTGTCTCAGATTACTTTTGTGAATCGGGCCTCAAGTCCCCACCCAAAACAAACACAATCGCTGCACCAAGACTCACTCTCAAAAGCCCGTACTACCGCAACAAAGCATGGGAGTAAAAACATATTGAAACTATTTACAGCATGCTGTTGGAATCAGAAAACGACCCATCATGTCTACCTTCTAAAAGCACACCACCTTTAAATCATAAAGTATGTTTTTTGTATTTTCCCTCATCCCAAACATTGCTTCTTCTGAAGGCAGAAAGTAAACCTTTTTTCCATTCTGTGCCATAATACAGAAGCCGAATATAAAATGCCTTTGCCTAGTTCAATGAAAATCCTGGTCAGTGTATTAAATACTAGGTTTTGAGTGCTTCAGGTAATAGAGTAATAATTGTCAGTTCTGTTTTAAAAAGAACGTTTTATACCTAAAACATGGAATACTTTAAGAGATAATGATAACTGTCTGTAGTTATGCCATTTATTCCCTGCCTTGATATTTTCCATTTGAATAGCAATAGGCCAATTGAGAATGCAGAGAATCAGACACTTGAACTTCAAAACCCCAAAGGAGAAAAGGAAAATAAAGTAAAAGTTGCTCTTAATTTCAGAATAAAGTTCTCTTAAGGATTTATTCCAAAGTAAGGACCTCTTTAAAATGTAATGACTTATTTGCAAGGCTGTTTGCAGAGTTCATCTTAGACAGTTCACTGTTCATTTTAGAGATCGAGGGAGACCACATTAACATTTAAGAGTTCAAAGCGCGGCATTCCTTTGCAGTGGTGGTAAACCAGCATGTGGAAATGTACAGTTCTCTCATTATTGGCATAATGGTTTGACCCCCACACTGCAGCGCCAATGGCCTTCTAATGCACATCACATTATAAGTACATTTAATTTAAAGCACTTGGAAAAGGAACAGAGGACGCTCATCACAGTCAAGTTTTGTGGCCACTTATTGCAAATCTCACCAGCAGGCTTTTATAATATTATATTACAATTAAATATGTGCCGTTTGAGTACAACGCCTTGGGAGAGTGGGGAACTGACTTAATACAAACTAAGAGACTGCAATGAACAGGACTGCAAAAATGTGTTTTTTGTTAAAGCGATATCTATTTAACAAAAAATAAGTGCCAGAAACCTCATAATTTTCTCAACTTCAACAAGAAAATCTATTTCTAAAGCACGCCTTGGTTCTAGGGATCATCCAACAGAGATCCACCTTTCTGGTAAAACTAGAAAATCTGACAGAAATAGTGTAAACTGACATAGTTAGGGAAAATGTGCAAACTTGTTGGGTTTTTGTTATAAGCAATTGTTATTAAATTTATTTTAATAACAATATTTGGCAGTTACCAGAAAAACGATGTGTATGCATGAAATTAAGGTAATGATTCGCAAACAACACTCTCCAGTTTTTCTAGAACATGTTTAAGAAGTACTTATACAGCAAGTCAAGTATATTCTAGATAGAAATGATCCACCCGGGACCTAAATCTATCCATTTTTATACGGACACCTCTCCCTAAATCAATAATTTTCTCAATGTAAGCACACTTATGCGTTCCCTGACACCATTCAGGTAATGTGGGATTTTGTTTCTATTCCACTTACGTGCAGTGATATAACAGAATTTTATGAATTTACATTTTGGGGCACTAACAAAAATGTGCAATATGCACTTACACATGCAAAATCATATTTTTGTGTAAAACGTTATTTTGACCAAGATGGAAGTCATTGTCCCGCACCCATTATCTCCCCAATACGCAGCTAGCAACAGTGTATTAGGATATTTCCACTTTTATTCTTGTTCGGTTCATGGTGAACTTTCTCTAGCTTGGTTGTAAAGGCAACATGTTACCACATCTTCCATTTCTTCACTGAGGTCTATTCATTTACAAAGTGACACTGTAAGTGTATTTTATGCTGTGTGAACATCTTTAAATGATATTAGGATAGAGGGCGCTGAATAGGTATTCAGGTAGTCGGTTATTGCTTAGGTATTAAGGAAATGTGATGTTGATTTTCTTGTGCTCTGATTTGCTGAAGAAATAATACATTTACTTACACAATATTGATTTTGCAGAAATTCCTCTTTTCTGTGCAAGTTATGTACAAAAACCCTCGATTTTGGGGGTGAGCCAGTAGACATGCCCATTCTACTAGGGATGCCTTCCAATTTTTTTCTGATATTGCTGCCTATTCAGACTTAGAATATTTTCTCGTTTTTAAATACTCTATATAGCTGTGAGATTGAGAGCCTTCATGGCATTGACTCTGCAATGCTTAACTTTGAATTTTGTAATAAGCCCCTTTAACTTTCACTGATCAAGAACTCAATGTTTTTGTGGGTCAAAATGTATTAGTGATTTGTATTTTGATTGAGTATGACGCTTTGAGAGGTGCCTTAACATGGGGACACATTGCCTAATGAAATTGAGGCTAACACCGTCTCTGATCCAATAAATAGTGGGAGGACTGATTGAGAATTGGAAATTTTGGGATGTCTCAATTTTGGGGTACCCTTTGCTCCCACAAGATTTTGGTAGCAGAGGATTGTTACACATTGAAGTCCAGTTCCTTTTGCTATAGGGGTTCCCTATCGTCTCCTAATGTGTGCATATATCTTTTTTGCCCAGCCCTTAGAAGTAGTCAGTCTGATTCACAAAGGTAAACTTAGACCAAAAGTCTAAGTTTAGACCTGAAGTTTAAGTTTAGACCTAAAGTCTAATTTTACTACTAGTAAAGTTAGACTTTTGGTCTAAGGTTAGACCAAAAGTCTAACTTTGACCAAAAGTCTAACTTTACTACTAGTAAATTTAAACTTTTGGTCTAAATTTGGACCAAAAGTCTAACTTAGACCAACAGTCTAACTTTAGTAGTAGTAAAGTTAGACTTTAGTTCTAAGTTAGACTTTTGGTCTAAACTTAGACACAGGGCCAGATGTACGACCTTTCTTTGCATGCGCAAACGGGTTTGCGACCCGTTTGCGCATGCAAAAAACAAATGGCCAATGTACTAACCCTATTTAGCGACTCGCAAATGATTTGCGACTCGCTAAACAGGATTAGCAACTCGCTATTAGGAAGAGCGTTCCAAGGGCGTCCCTTCCTAATAGCGAGACTGAACTCTATGTAAGACTGTTTTGCGACCGAAATTGCGGTCACAAAACCGTCACAGTTTACCACCCTTCTCAGAAGGGGGGTAAAGCACTCACAAACGGGAAGGGGTCTCCAGGGGACCCCTTCCCCTTTGTGAATGCAGGGGAAAATATTTTTTAGGGGCAGGCAGTGGTCCCAGGGACCACAACCTGCCCTTAAAAAATGAAACAAAAACGTTTTATTTTATTTTTTTAAATGCATCCCATTTTCCTTTAAGGAAAATGGGCTGCATTTAAAAAAAACTGCTTTATTTAAAAGCAGTCCCAGACATGGAGGTCTGCTGAGCCCAGTAGGCCACTATACCTGGGAGGGCCAGCCATTCCCAATGGGGTCGCAAATTGCGAGTGCCTCATTAATATTCATGAGGCATGCAATTTGCGACCCCATTGGGAATCGCAAACAGTGTCTGAGACACTGTTGTACATTGTGATTTGTGACTCGCAAATTGTCACTCGCAATTTGTTGCAATTTGCGAGTCGCAAATCACAATGGTCGTACATCTGGCCCCAAAAGTCTAACTTTACTAGTAGCCATGTTAGACTTTAGGTCTAAACCTAGACTTCAGGTCTAAAATTAGACTTTTTGTCTAAGTTTACCTTTGTGAATCAGGCCCAGTGTGTTTTCCCATTTTCTGGAGGATTTTGCTGAGAAACCTGACTTGCAGTGCTGTTCCTGAGTGACTTGTATTGTATGTATGAACAGGGCGAAATAATTTTGATGACTATGACTGACAGTGGTTCTGGTTTGTGTACAGTGTGTTTTTGAGTTCTGATTCTGAGATGGATTACTATCCTATGTGTGAGTTGTTTGGTTATGTGATGCTGATTTTGGGTTTAATTGGTGGTTTGATCACTGTTATTCTGATGTACTGTTCCTATTTGTGACTTTAATTTAAAAAAAAGGGTTTGTTTCATATTGCTTGGTTTGGTTATTGGATGTGTTGAAATCCAAGATCTCGATATTGTGTAGTTTACCTGTCTGCATAATATATTGTGTTTTGCGAGCTTCCACATACACACAGATATAGTTGTATGACGTAATGAGCTTTCCTTTTCAGGAGATTGTGTTTCTAATCTTTGTTGATGTCCTTTGCGCCTAGGTGCACAAGAGTGAGTGCATTAATCTGGGTAGATTGTTGCTGGACTAGGTCTGCCTAGTGTGAATTGTGATCTGAAACAGTACTGTGAAGGTGCTGCTCAAGTTATCCAGAATTTGAGAGATTTATCTTACTTTAACTTGTTTATTTCTTCATATTTAGTTTGAGCAGACAAGGTTTGTTTTGTTTATCAAATGTAAATTCATTAAGAACAATTGTTTTCCTCATTCATGGAAACGTTGCTCTGTGATTGGTTAGTCAGCCGGGGTGCCATGCTGGGACTGGTGAGACATCACCACAAAGCTGCACTATATTTGGTTGGTTGCTGACAGAGCACCTCTGTGATACGTTGACCTTTGACAGAGCTGCACGGGGATTGTTTGTTGTTGTTCGTTAGCTTATTCTATGTGATATTTGTAATCGTTTTTAACAACAATAATGGCTGCTGTGCTGAAAAAGCCTAAAGGTTTTGTTGTACCTTCTACTGAGGGTCGGAAACTACCTGTCAAGTGAACACCTACATACAAACTTATGAAAGACATTGGGTTTCACATGTGTACCTGGATTTCTGAATGGCATAAATATACCGCTTCTGATAAAGACAGAAATATTATAATATTAGAAAGCTAGATTTGCTGAGGCAAAATATGAATGAAAGAAAGCCATTATCTAGATCAACACAGTTTGAGGCTTTGAATAAATTTAATTGTATCACCACGGAGAAGGTGAGAAAGAAAATGACAAAGCAAGTGAAAGGTTCTTTTAAACACTGGCTGGCAAGTAAGTGGGATCTTGAGGTAAGATGTTGGGGAGGATACAATGGATGGAGTAAGAGTTTTTACAGCAATAGTTGAAGAAACAACAGAGAAAAAGAAAAGTGATGAGGGGAAGAAAGAAAAACAGAATCAATATTATGATGAGAAGGATCTTTTAAAGTGACCTTCAAATTTGCAGACCTCCTCCATATACTGATGGATACAAAGACACAGCCCTGATCCTGCTGTAGTGCCAGATGTGGGTGCTGCTGTAGATAATGCAGGGGTTCAAACAAGGGACTACCTACATCTGTGGCTGTGAGCACAATAGCAAGTTTCCCACCTGCGACTGCAAGGACCGTATTGCCAAGTACTAACAGAGATACCCCAGCTGGTTCTCAACTTCAAATTGATCCACCTTAACTTCAGTTGTGGTTGAAGAGTCTCCTATAGAGAGAACTATTAATGTTGGTGTTTTAAAGACTGAATTTGGAGAAATGTTACAAGGGACATGTGATCTGAATAGACTGTTGTCCTGCACTGTTGATGAAATGCGATATTTGATCAAGCAAGCATCTAGATATACAAATGAGGCACATCACAAGCTAGAAGAATTAGCTAATGAGTGTGAGGTCGATATAACCAAAATGGAAACTGTGAGAAGGAATTATAAATTGGATTAAACCCATGATGAAATAAAGGAATTGCGTTAATTGACTTTAATAGCCAGAATTAAAGATTTAATTGAAAAAGCACGAGAGTAGATTGTCTTAAATAAATACAGGGAAAGATAGAAGAGAGGGACAGCAAATAAAAAGAAAGTTACAGAGACAGGGAAGACAGCACAGGGATCCATTTGTGATTCAGAAATAGAGAAGTGAATAATTTAATTTAAGGAAGTACATGGAAAAAAGTATGTGTATGTGCCCTGGTTGAGAGCTGATCTTTATGTGTTTACAACACATTTTCCAAAGTTGCGAGAAGAACCTGAGAAGTGGTAAAAGGAAGTCTGTAGGTTGACTGCCATTTCAATCATGCTGTAGACTGATTTGAATTTGCTGTTTGACATTGCGGTTCCAAGTGACTTATAGTCTGAATGTAAGGTTGCTGTTCTTTGCTGACTGAAAAACCAGTTTGTGTTCTGCCTAATGATGCTCCTGATGTTGCGGTAGCGGACAAATACAAGTAGATAATTGAACATTTAAAGAAAAATTTGCCTGAAAGAGACACTATTTGGGCTAAAATTTGGTCTAAAATTTTGAGGACTTCACAACAGCTGAAAGAGTCAGTACTTGCATATTATGAGAGGCTTATGCAGATTTTCAAGAAGCACAGCAGAGTCAAACATCCAGAGAAAGATGGTGCTAATGGATTCATTTTTGCTTTTGTCATGTGTTTGCATCCGGTGCTTTGTAATCAAATTCAAATTTGTCTTTATTTCGATTGTAAAAAATCATAAAAGACTACATACGTCATCAAAACATACAAACTGGCTCCATACCGCATTATCTAATATTCCCATAAAAACAGTTAAGATAACCAAATGTTAAAGAAAAAAAAAAAAAAAAAAAAAGAGTACATGTAATATCAATGTATCAGATTATTGAAAAAACTGGTCTTATAACATATGCAGCAAAGTGAAATGTGTCAACACACAAAGGGGAATATTCACAAGAACGTGCGATAAACATCGCCAAAATAGGCTAACGCAATTTTTCATATCACCGCCTATCGCGGGAAAACAAATCCGTGTCAACGTCGTATTCCCAACACGGCGGTAACATGCGATAGTTTCCCGAGAACGCCACAAATGTCCGTGATACAACTACCGCAACGTCGATAAAAAAGGAAACCTGAACGTGAAAAAAGCTGCGATGGGTCCAATTGCGATAAAAATCCAGCGAAAAGCAGCGCCAGGCCCGCAAGTCCCACAAGTAAGGCGGGAACAAACACTATAAAAGCGGCAAAAATGAAATACAAATAAAACACAAACAACTGCGAAGCACCATGGAGGTAGCCGGAGCAAGCACAGAGGACAACCCGAACCCCACAAGCCCCACGGAGGACCAGCCCGGGACCTCGGGGTCAGGGAAGGGTAAGGAGAAGAAGAAGAGGAAGACGCGGTTCAGTCCACAGGAAAACAGGATCCTGATTACGGAGGTGACAGAACACCATCAACAACTGTTCGTCACCTCCACTGTGTCATTGGCAACAAAAAATGGAATATGGCAGTCCATCGTGGACAAGGAGAATGCAGTCGGAGTGCTGAGGAGGACAATGGAAGAGCTCAAGAGGCACTGGAATGATGTGAAGCGCAAAAACAAGCTGAAACTTGCCCAACAATCACAAAGCAGCAATGCAGACTGGGGGTGGGAGTCCTGCGCCCCAGGAGGAGCTGGATGAGATGGAGGAAATGGTGTCCACAGTCATCAGTGAGGAGACGGTGGCAGGAGTCGGAGGACCGGACACTGCTCAACATGACCTGACACAACAGCAACAGGGTGAGTAACCACCAGGGACTGGGGGGAAGGGGGGAGATGGGCACAATGGCACACATGCACAAGCAATTACAGCACATCTGCGGACAAACCATGCCCAAGAGTCACAACTCCGACCAAGAGCCTAATTTACCCAAGTCTGCAACAGCTCAGCAATGTATAAGCACAGAAGTGAAAGGCACACCGCCTGAAAGGGATAAGGGCTAGCCAAAGCAGAGCTGAAGGGGCAAATCACCCACAATGCAGCACACACACATAACACTCAGAGCACCTCAACATGTACAACATAGTGGGCCAAACTGCAACACTTCCACAACAGAACAGAGGACACAACTGCTGCTGCACGTGTGTAGAAAATGGCCATTCGCATTTGGCATAGCAGGAAACTAAGAGATGACAATGGACAAATACAACCTCACATCCGTGATGGTGGCGAAATGTCAACTGTCCAGCATTAAATAGGCATCTCCACACAAACAGTCACAATGTACATTGACATGCAGTCTGTCTGTAAACTTGGCCAATGCGTCAACATACATGTGAACACAATGTCAAACTGCATCTCCCCTTCACATTGCAGAGGGAGAATCATCACCTCCTGCAGAGCAGATGGTACTCCTCATCACTGATGATGAAGAGGACCTACACACCATCGACCCCGATGCCATCCAACAGCTCATGGACACCCTCAGCACCCCACCCCAGGAGCAGGGCAGCCCAGCTGCATCGAGACGAACCCACCCCCTGCACAGACCACACAGCAGGAAGCACCCACCACCCCGGCTGTCTCCCAGGATCCCCACGACCAACACATGGCATTCCAACGCCGTGTGTCGCAGGGCCAGAAGGGGACAGCAGAGCAGGTGCGGGTGGGGCTCGACCTCATGGAAGCCAAACTAGATGCCATACGTGGGTGTCCAAGTCCCATCAGGGACCTCCTACAGGCCCTAGGGGACACCCACAGTCCGCTCCCTGGTCTCCAACAATCCATGGCTGACATCGCCGGAGTGATGACTCGTAGACAAGAACAACTGTCTAGTCAGAGTGGCTCCAGCGACCACAGCCGTGAGTTGGCCAACATGGGGAGGAACATGGAGAACATGGAGCGGATGCAGGCGGGAAGAATGACTGCTGTGGCTGCACACCTGCGAGATGTAGCAGGGATCTACCATGCCCTGCAGAACCACATCATGGCAGTGCTGCCACAAGGCCTGGCGCAGATGAATGCTGCTGCCACTACTACCTCCACATCACCGCCCCCTGATGTGTCAGTGCCTCACAATGCGGCTGACAATGCACCTCCGGCCCCTGATGTGTCACTGCCACACAGTGCCGCAGACAAAACACCACCACCCACATGTGAGGCACATCACACATAGGAGGACGATGATGAGGATGAATCTGCCGTTGGGCTAAGTAGGAAGCAGTAGCATTCATCTCCGCCATATGGCCTCTTTCTGCTTGGTTCTGCCCTCTGCATCATGCCCAGGAATAACACCCTCCACTGTCCCACTTAACACTCTGTGACACTCACCTTGGCCCCCAACATGGACTGTAACATTTGTTTAGGCAACCAATGACACAGAAATCACACTGTGGACTGAACTCCCTCTCCTACGATGCACTTTTCCCTCCCCAAAGGACCCTGGCTGGCCATCCACGGGGCAAAATTGTAAAGTAGCATGTGCATGGCCAGGTACTGGTCCACCTTCACCACGCCACCAAATGTGAATAAGACATTCAAATTCACACAGTAGAGTCATGTCCATGATCAAGCAAGTATGAAAGTATGGATGTATGTAGGGGCAGTGTTTCCAAACAACGGTGCTTCCTGGGAACTGATTTCAATGCGCATGTATGTCCGTGACCCAGATAGGCAGTGAGATGACTGGGAATGTGTGAACTAGCTGTGGCCTCATTGCTCCAAAACAACAATCTCGCTATTTTCAAACTTAGCCCCAGGTCAATGTATGAAATAGGGCTGTGTGTCACAAAGGCAAAGTCACAGTTATGTGGAAGCCACAGCTCGGAGCAATGATTGGTCTGAGTATGGAGCGCCTGGACTCCTGGGATGGTCGATGCATAAGTGTGAAGGTCAAACCATGCAAGTGAACTACGAGCAAGGACTCCTGTGTGTGGGGTGTGAATACGTTGGTCTCTGGTTCGCACTGTGCGTAGTGTGGGAGCCGTCAGCAGCTGCTATGGTATCGCTCAGGGTGTGCCGGGTGCATGCATTCCCAAGGTCGGAGGTGCAGATGTGCTACCGCCTTCCAGTTCAGACAGAGGGGCTGTCACACACAATGCTAGTTTGTCATCTGCTTGCATTCTGGAAATGTGATGGGTATTGGGTGGGGGGGATGTCCGTGCTTCGCCTTCCGCAAAAGAAACATTTGATGGACGGAATGCTGGACAATGCAAACATTCACCCACAGTCACAAGGATCTGAGTTAAATCCATCATTCTTTTGCTCACCACACCACCCCAGTTTGGACCCAGCCATATGCAAATCAGTCTTGACCCTGTTCCTTGTGGGAACAGTCCAGCCCGAACTGCCAAGCCAGGTCCTCCCTGGACCGGAAACAAGCATCCTGGGACCGGTTTCAGGGCATCATCCTTCATCAGCCAGGCTAGCTTGAATCCAGTGGTGTAGTGAGCACGGGACCCACGTCTGGGCATACCCTTCCCACTTAGGGCGACATATGCAAAAGAAACATTTGATGGACGGAATGCTGGACAATGCAAACATTCACCCCCAGTCACAAGGATCTGGGTTAAATCCATCATACTTTTGCTCACCACACCACCCCAGTTTGGACCCAGCCGGTCCTAGGATGCTTGTTTCCGGTCCAGGGAGGACCTGGCTTGGCAGTTCGGGCTGGACTGTTCCCATGAGGCACAAGGTCATGACTGATTTGCATATGGCCAGGTCTAAACTGGGGTGGCATGGTGAGCAAAAGAATGATGGATTTAACCCAGATCTCTTGACTGGGGGTGAATGTTTTGATTTGTTCTGCATTCCGTCCATCAATTGTGTGTCTTTTGCTTTCTCGCCCTAAGTGCGCCAGGTATGCCCAGACATGGGTCCTGGGCTCACTGTGCCACTGGAATCAAGCTATCCTGGATGACGAGGGGTGAAACCCCGAATCCAGTCCTAGATGCTTATTTCCGGTTCAGGGAGGACCTGGCTTGGCAGTTCGGGCTGGACTGTTCCCATGAGGCACAGGGTCAAGACTGATTTGCATATGGCCAGGTCTAAACTGGGGTGGCATGGAGAGTAAAAGAATGATGGATTTGACCCAGATCTCTTGACTGGGGGTGAATGTTTAGATTTGTTCTGCATTCCGTCCATGGGTCCTGGGCTCACTGTGCCACTGGAATAAAGCTATCCTGGCTGATGAGGGGTGAAACCCCGAAACTGGTCCTAGGATGCTTGTTTCCAGTCCAGGGAGGACCTGGCTTGGCAGTTCGGGCTGGACTGTTCCCATGAGGCACAGGGTCAAGACTGATTTGCATATGGCCAGGTCTAAACTGGGGTGGCATGGTGAGCAAAAGAATGATGGATTTAACCCAGATCTCTTGACTGGGGGTGAATGTTTTGATTTGTTCTGCATTCCGTCCATCAATTGTGTGTCTTTTACTGCTTCGCCTTCCGGCATGGTTGAACCCTTACCAGCCATGTACGTGCCCTCACGGTCAGTATTGCATGCTCTGATGTAGCAGTGTTGTTTTGCTGCAGTCTGACAGTGATGGGTGCAGGTAGCTGTGAGGAGGCAGTTGACCACTCACCTTGCACCTATTAGCTGGCACTGATCACTTCTCTTGATGGATGACGTCCGTGTACACATGTGACCTGTACAAGGCACATTTGACCAGGGGACACCTTGGTGTGTTCCACGCAAGGTGGACCTGCTGGCTTCTAGGCTGGTGTGCATCTCCCAATGTTGCTGAGGTGTCCACTGTGCCCACATCCCCCTTATGGCCATGTTGTTCATGTTGTGGGACTCGACACACAGGGTGTATATTTGCATCAGGCAGGTACATCTCTGACCACAAATGGCACCCTGTTGTCTTTTCCTGAACACCAATGATGGCTTTCATGTCACGTTCAGGTACACGTGGGACGCTGTTGAGTGGCATGACGTACTACATGTGACACCCTGATATGGCATGTCGAATGCGTGACGCCATGAACAGCCTCTCGGTACAGAGGTGACATACACACCATCTCTTCTTGCAACATATGCAAAAGTAAGCAACTCAATGTTGCATTTACACCCGTCAGATTAATGTGCTAATGCAGAGGACTGACATGCACACGGGTAATGTGTGTTGCTAAGATTTCATTTGCACATGCTGGTCATGTAGTCATCTTGTACTGTGCCATGATTGCTGTGGACAGTCACAATGTGACGTGCTCATGCGAAGAAATTGTTGATGATTGTGTTCCTTCGGGCTATTCCTGCTGCGGCTGGAGTGGGGTGTGGTCCACCTGCATCATCTTCCTCGTCATCATCCAGTGCTTCTGGGACTTGGATCCATGGGGCATTGGTGCGTACACATAGGTTGTGCAATACACAACATGCAGTGATCATCTTGCACACTATTTCTGGGCTGTACAGGAGTCTTCCACCGGTGATGTCCAGGCACCTGAAACGTGATTTCAACACGCCAAACGTGCGTTAAACAATGCCCCTGGTGCGTTTGTGGGCCACATTGTACTGCCTCTGGGCCGGGGTGTTCGAGTCTCGGAGGGGTGTCATCATCCACAGGCAGAGTGCATATCTTTGATCACCTGTGAGAGGTAAGTGAGGTCAGTGTTAACGGGTGGTTATGCATGCTGTGTTGGCAGACATACAAGTTTTGTGGTGTGATTTGTGCGACCTTGTGATTCATGTTAGCCATGTATTGCTGCTGGCAAATGTGGTAGGACAATGTGTATTACGTAGCCTCACAGCTGCTCCTCCCTCCCACCGAGCCTATTTACTTGTGTGTGCTGCGCGGTTGCATCACTTACACTCCTACGGCACACCATTGTCATGCCTGTCTGCGCATGTTCGCAGGACTGACAGCAAGACTGTAATGTTGGCCGTTGAAGGTGTGCGGCCATGTGTGTGTAGGCCTATGGCCAGGATATGGTAGACACAGAGCCATACGCAGTAGTTACTTCGGTGGCCATCCCAGAAGTGAACCACTCCCTGAGCCCTGGCCTATTTAGTCACTCCCCTACGCTGGACTGGCGTGTGCCGGGCCTGCCCACTACGCTTACGCTTACAGGGGGGCCGACATGGCTACTTGTCCAAGGTGTTCCCCACTGCCTGTGATGACATGGTTGGGTCCAGTGTCCACGACACTACAGACTCCAGCAGTATGTGTCCACATGGACATGTCTTTGATCTGCATACTCAAGACTGTCCAGCACATCACCGCCACACTTGGCATTGTGTACATTGTTATTCATGGGTCCATTGCCTCCTTCGCACAATCATGGTTCCCACCTCTTCCCACATTCTGCAAATGTGTGGCAGAGGGGCTTAGTGTATGGTTTGTCCACATTTCTGGCCCCTCTTACCATGGTTACTTGTGTTGTCATGTCTGGCAGGTGTTCATGTTGTTTGGCATGTTGGATGTGATTTTGTTATGTGTCCATTCCCACAGTTGTGCGTTGTGTGATTGTGGAATTGAGGTGTGTGGTGTGTTCCGTTGGTACTTACCAACGAGCAGTACATTTCTATAGGTGCCATCCTGGAAGCGCTGGTTGATGATGGACTGTCGGAAGATGTATGAGTCATGCACACTGCCTGGGTAGTTGGAGACGACATTGGTGAAGAATCCCCGGTGGTCCACTATTGCCTGCACATTGATGGAATGCGTGTGCTTCCTGTTGCGGTAATTGTGTGCAGTGTCGGCAGGGGGCACAAGTAGGACATGTGTGCAGTTGATTGCCCCCAACAAGTGCGGGAATCCCACTATTGCATAGAAGCCTTACTTGGTCTCCAGCTGTTCCTGCGCAGTGTGGGGGAAGTGAAGGTGCTGGGGTATGAAACTGATGATGGCATCCAGGACAGGTGTGATGCGTTTTCGGAAGGTCCACTGTCTTGTTCTGCGCTGCCTCGGTGGTGGTCCGGGGGGATGGTTCTGGGGGTGCGGGTGGTCCTGGGGGTGGTGGCGGTGGGTGTTGTGGCCCTCTTGGGTCTCCAAGCTGCATGATTAGTAGCTCCATGGCATCTGTTGATCTTCAGATGTGGCTCTGGCCTGGGCTCCCTCTGTACTGCAGGTTTTCGTCCTACTTAAGACCAGTAATGGGCAGGTGTTAAGTCCCTGCTGCTAACACGCCTTATCGCCTGTTTTTGTCCGGCATCGCAGATCTGGCTGGTCGTTGAGAATATCGCGAAGTGGTGTTTTCGTGTGTTTTTGCACGGGAACGCCTACTCTGCATGTCATTAGCGTTAATAGTCGCTCACATCCGTGGCAATGTGTTCTGCAGCAGCTATTGCGGGAAAACTGGCAATGACGGCAGTTTGCACCTGCTTGTGAATGGGGAGATAAGTCTATCGCTACTTTTGCGGCGCTAAAGTGCCGATAAATCGGCGATCGCTCCTTGAGAATATGCCCCAAAGAGTATAGATGAGATTTTGAAGCTTTCCAAATACAGTAGTGCTTGGTCTAATGTAAAGCAGATGAAAATTAAGGAGGTGTGGAGAAGCTGTTGGTTGCTCAGACAAATCAATTTGAGGGGAGTGCCCGAAATCAGTTGATGGGTTCAGATTAGGGTAATGTTCAATCTGGAAATGCTGGAATGAAAGGGAAATCTCTGATGCAAGGTGTGAACATGGGAAACGGAATGAATCAAATGCAAGCTCATGGAAGAGGGATGGTGAAATATTTTGGTATGAATGGAAACGTTGTTTTACAGAAGAACACTGTTTGTCATTTCTGTGGTAAAATCAGGCACTGGAAATGGGAATGTTGACAGAATCCAGATTTAATTCAGAATGAATTTCTTCCCCAAGTGCAGTATGCATGATCAAAAACCCTTTCTCTGGAGTAAGGCTATAGTGCAAATACAAGGAGATGATGGACGGAGTGCTGAAACTCTTCAAACACTCACCCCCAGTCACAGATCTGGGTTGAATCCATCATCAATCTTTAGCTCACTTCGCCACCCCAGTTCAGACACAGCTATATGCAAATCAGTCTTGACCTGTGCCTCATGGGAACAGTCCAGCCCGAACTGCCAAGCCATGTCTTCACTGGACCGGAAACAAGCATCCTGGGACCGGATTCTGGGTAACACCCTTCATCAGCTAGGCTAGCATGAATCCAGTGGCAAAGTGAGCAAGAGACCCACGTCTGGGCATACCCTGCCAACTTAGGGCGAACAAAGCAAACACAAGGAGATGATGGATGGAGTGCTGAAACTTTTCAAACACTCACCCCCAGTCAGACATGGCTTGGCAGTTCGTGCTGGACTGTTCCCATGACGCACAGGGTCAAGACTGATTTGCATATAGCTGTGTCTGAACTGGGGTGGCGAAGTAAGCTAAAGAACGATGATGGATTCAACCCAGATCTGTGACTGGGGGTGAGTGTCTGAAAAGTTTCAGCGCTCCGTCCATCATCTCTTTGTGTTTGCTTCGTTCGCCCTAAGTTGGCAAGGTATGCCCAGACGTGGGCCCCTTGCTCACTTTGCCACTGGATTCAAGCTAGCCTGGCTGATGAGGGCTGTTAGCCCGAAACTAGTCCCAGGATGCTTGTTTCTGGTCCAGGGAAGACATGGCTTGGCAGTTCGGGCTGGACTGTTCCCATGAGGCACAGAGTCAAGACTGATTTGCATATAGCTGTGTCTGAACTGGGGTGGCGAAGTGAGCTACAGAAAGATGATGGATTCAACCCAGATCTGTGACTGGGGGTGAGTGTCTGAAAAGTTTCAGCGCTCCGCCCATCATCTTTTTGTGTTTGCTTTGTTCACCCTAAGTTGGCAGGGTATGCCCAGACGTGAGTCCCTTTCTCACTTTGACACTGGATTCAAGCTAGCCTGGCTGATGAGGGCTGTTAGCCCAAAACCGGTCCCAGGATGCTTGTTTCCGGTCCAGGGAAGACATGGCTTGGCAATTCGGGCTGGACTGTTCCCATGAGGCACAGGGTCAAGACTGATTTGCATATAGCTGTGTCTGAACTGGGCTGGCAAAGTGAGCTAAAGAACGATGATGGATTCAACCCAGATCTGTTACTGGGGGTGAGTGTCTGTAAAGTTTCAGCGCTCCGTCCATCATCTCTTTGTGTTTGCTTTGTTCGCCCTAAGGTGGCAGGGTATGCCCAGACGTGGGTCCCTTGCTCACTTTGCCACTGGATTCAAGCTAGCCTGGCCGATGAGGGCTGTTAGCCCGAAACCAGTCCCAGGATGCTTGTTTCTGGTCCAGGGAAGACATGGCTTTGCAGTTCGTCCTGGACTGTTCCCATGAGGCACAATGTCCAGACTGATTTGCATATAGCTGTGTCTGAACTGGGGTGGGGAAGTGAGCTAAAGAACGATGATTGATTCAACCCAGATCTGTGACTGGGGGTGAGTGTCTGAAAAGTTTCAGCACTCCGTCCATCATCTCTTTGTGTTTGCTTTATTCGCCCTAAGTTGGCAGGGTATGCCCAGACGTGGGTCCCTTGCTCACTTTGCCACTGGATTCAAACTAGCCTGGCTGATGTGGGCTGTTAGCCCGAAATCGGTCCCAGGATGCTTGTTTCCGGTCCAGGGAAGACATGGCTTGGCAGTTCAGGCTGGACTGTTCCCATGAGGCACAGGGTCAAGACTGATTTGCAAATAGCTGTGTCTGAACTGGGGTGGCGCAGTGAGCTAAAGAACGATGATGGATTTAACCCAGATTTGTGACTGGGGTGAGTGTCTGAAAAGTTTCAGCGCTCCGTCCATCATCTCTTTGTGTTTGCTTTGCTTACCCAAAGTTGGCAGGGTATGCCCAGACGTGGGTCCCTTGCTCACTTTGCCACTGGATTCAAGCTAGCCTGCAGATGAGGACTGTTAGCCAAAAACCGGTCCCAGGATGCTTGTTTCCGGTCCAGGGAAGACATGGCTTGGTAGTTCGGGCTGGACTGTTCCCATGAGGCACAGGGTCAAGACTGATTTGCATATAGCTGTGTCTGAACCGGGGTGACGAAGTGAGCTACAGAACGATGATGGATTCAACCCAGATCTGTGACTGGGGGTGAGTGTCTGAAAAGTTTCAGAGCTCCGTCCATCATCTCTTTGTATTTGCTTTGTTTGCCCTAAGTTGGCAGGGTATGCCCAGACGTGGGTCCCTTGCTCACTTTGCCACTGGATTCAAGCTAGCCTGGCTGATGAGGGCTGTTAGCCCGAAACCGGTCCCAGGATGCTTGTTTCCGGTACAGGGAAGACATGGCTTGGCAGTTCGGGCTGGACTGTTCCCATGAGGCACAGGGTCAAGACTGATTTGCATATAGCTGTGTCTGAACTGGGGTGGCGAAGTGAGCTAAAGAACGATGATGGATTCAACCCAGATCTGTGACTGGGGGTGAGTGTCTGAAAAGTTTCAGCGCTCCGTCCATCATCTCTTTGTGTTTGCTTTGTTCACCCTAAGTTGGCAGGGTATGCCCAGACGTGGGTCCCTTGCTCACTTTGCCACTGGATTCAAGCTAGCCTGGCTGATGAGGGCTGTTAGCCCGAAACCGGTCCCAGGATGCTTGTTTCCGGTCCAGGGAAGACATGGCTTGGTAGTTCGGGCTGGACTGTTCCCATGAGGCACAGGGTCAAGACTGATTTGCATATAGCTGTGTCTGAACTGGGGTGGCGAAGTGAGCTAAAGAACGATGATGGATTCAACCCAGATCTGTGACTGGGGGTGAGTGTCTGAAAAGTTTCAGCGCTCCGTCCATCATCTCTTTGTGTTTGTAATGCTATAGTCCCAGTGTTGCAACAGCAACATATTAAATCCAAAATGCAATATAGTTCAGGGTACCAACAGAATCGATTGATTCTGAATAATGATTTTCCTCAGGTTTCTCCAGGAGATAATTTGAAATGATGGTGCCTGCGGGGGGAAGGAGGGTTGCTTACTTGAAGCAGTCCCAGATGTAGACCAAAGTAGACCATACATTGACGGTGAAGTCAATGGCCACCACATTTCTTTTTTAATAGAAACAGGAGCTATGCATTCTGCAGTTTGTTCTTTGGAAGTTCCAAACCTAACCCTCTTGCGAAGAGAAATCCAAATTGTAGGAATCAGTAATCAACAAATTGATAATTATTTTGCAGCAGATGTCCCAATTAAAATAGGCCAATGGAAAATAATTACCAACTCATTCTATTTGAATCAAGTTCTGTGAATTCTTTGGGCAGAAACAGGTTGTTCAAGGTGAACTGTGTGATTTAATGCACACCGGATTGTGTTGCAATTGACACTCAAGATGAGGATTCAGGTTTTAAAATTAAAACACATGATTCAAGAGTTTAGCTGTCCCAGTTTTGACTAAATATGATTTTCCTCTGGATTTAAGACATGCTGTCAAGGAGGAGGTAGGGGATTTCTCTGGGGATGAGAGAGGATGGATAAAAAGTGCTAAGCCAGTGAAGATCAGTTTGAAACCAAATGCTGCTTTCCCCAGAACTAAACAGTACAAACTTTCAAGAGAAGCAGAAGAAAAGAAAAGAAAACACTTATTGGGATAATGATTGAACTGGGAATTCTTCAGGAAGTGTTTGGCATGATGATGATACAGAAACTGAGTAGTAAATAAGTGCAGGATTTAAGAAAAATAAACAAAATAGTTATCCCATGTTATCCAGTCTTACCACACCAAGCAGTAGTTATTTTTCAAATTTCATCAGATGCAGAATGGTATACAGTCATTGCCTTATGCCAAGAGTTCCTCTCCATTCCTCTCCACGAGGAGAGTCAACACCTCTTCCTGTTTCAATTTCAAAGTAAAGTTCTTGTCGGTGTAGAACCCCAAAACGGTATACTGAAAGACCTTACATTTTTAGTCAAACCCTGCGAAAGATCTAGAAAATATAAGGGTGCCCTGTAACTCAGCTTGGGTGCTGTATATTGATGACCTACTGGTCGATTCCAAAACAAAAGAAGACTGAAAACTTGACAAAATTGCTTTGTTGAATCAGCTAGCTGAAGTTGGTCATAAGGTTTCCCCAATGTAGAAGCAGTGTTGTAAAAAAAAGCGATTTATCTTGGTCATCACATTGAAAAAGGAACAAGAAAAGTCTCAAAAGAATGCATGTCAGCAGTTCTGAAAATGAATGCTCCTACCAGCCAAAGGGAGGTGAGGATGTTCTTTGCAATTATTGCCTACTGTTGTCGGTGGATTCCGAACTTGTCCTTGATTGCAAAACTGTTAATAAAGTAAACCTGGAGAAAAGCAAAGGATCCAGTACCATTTGACGAAGAATGTTCAGAGGTCTTCCGGGTATTGATAGAAATTTTGTCAAGTGCACGCTCCCTTTATTGTCATGATAATAGTGAGTGTGCCCTATCCAAATGTGAGAAATGAGGCTTGTGGCCTAACTTTCAGCTGTGTTGAATCTAGGAGCTGTCAGTCTTCCTGGTTGTTTGAAATCGGTTACATTTGTTTGCATCACAATTAAACAAAGTAAAGGTATTTTCAAGGTACACATATTAATTGTATTTCTTCCACATTCTGTAGAGGTTCTGCTGACATGTACAAGGACCCTGAATATGACAAACAGTTGCCTGAACAAATATGAACAAGTCCTACTGGCAGTTGAGAACATCTCAATCAAAGATGCAATTCATTGAACTCAGCAACATTGCTTCCTATTTCAAACAGAAGTTGTGACGACAGGGAAAATTATGAGGATGATGAGGATGATGATGATGAACCTGAGCATGACTGTACTGAGGTTACAGAATTACGTACCAAACCAAGACCAGATAATAAAGAAACTCCTCTTGAAGTTGCTGATTTGACTTTGTTTGTTGATGGTTCTTGTCAATATGGAGCATTGAAGGCTACCTGTGCAGTGTTGTCCATTTCTGAGATTCTTGAAGCATCACAATTTTATTTTGTTCAAGCTTTGCCAAAATACATTCTGCAGAGGCTTGCACATTTTAGTCTAGCCGGAGCTGAGCTCAGGGCCTTGGCCCTAGAAGCAAACACGCTATGGCAAAGGCAATAGGTTTCACAGCCTTTATATTCCTATGAAATTTTACGCAGCATGAACCAGGCCCCAGTGTTTGTGAAAACAGGAGAGATGTTATTGAGTAGCACCTTGCAATGCACTTTTTCAATTAGGATGAATAGATTATATGTACATGGAGCCATCAACAGAATGATGGATAACTCAAATTACCGTGACACAATACTGAAGAAACATGGCCTGCAGGCTGCCTTCAATTTGTTTTCTTCAGTTGTTATATCAGTGGGGCCTTTCTAGGCCTTGAAATGCAGCCCTTTGAATATGCACACTTTTTGAAAGATTGTTAGGGATGTAACCAGTGATTACACATTTTTTAGGCATTTTACATTTAAACATAGCACACATTCTTTAGAAGAGAGCTCACCGATACAAGAGAATATTCTCTATGATTACAGTGGGTTTTATAAATCCGTATTCATGGGTAAGAGATGTTCCAAATGAAGTCTCGTAGACTGCATACCTTTTATAAAAAATCATGAGTAGCTCACTAACAACAGCAAATCTTGATTACTCCAAGTTCTCCTTGCAGAGTCCTGAGATTCCCTCCCGACCCCAAGTGCCAATGTTTTCTCTCCCAGATTACATGCAGCTTGGTAATGAACAAGATATCTGGAGGGCCTCTGGGCTTCTTATGGGAACCAAAAGAGGGAAGCTGAGTGTTTTCATTGTAAGAGAGTAAGTGCATTATCAGGACTATGGCAAGGAAGACATAGCAAGGAACATGTGACGAGGAAGAGGTGGTAATGATATCCCCTACAATCCAGTATTATTACCAACCAGCAAGGCAGGAGCCTGTATAATAACTTTCCACAGTTTGCTTTCACAGCAGAAAATCCTGGGATCTCTTTTGATCTACTCTGAAATATATGAATGTGGCTTTATTTTTATCAGACATGGATTGGTTATACTTTTGTGCCTAATAAAATGAAACAGAATGTGCAGAATTTTGCGATACGTGTGTAGCCATACTTTGGCCTCTCTGCATGCACAACAATGTTTGAGTTATTGTTGTGGGAACATTTCAGGAATAAAGACAACATTAATTGGTATCCTCATTTAATTCAAACAAGAGGAATGATTTCTATTTCACTTTTAATGCATTTATTTTATCCCACTTACTGTTCCATGAGGATGTATGCACTTGTCACAAATACAAAATTTCACATTTGTTTGACACTTCAAAATGTAGATGTCTACCCTCGTGCAAACCTTTTAGGACTAAATGATTACCTTAAAATGATAAATACAATTCAAATTATTAATGTTCAATATAAGATAACTAGTGATGGGCAGAACTTGCGCAGTTTCACTCTGTGGAGTCCTGTGAAGTTACATAAAACCTCAGCGAGAGTCCGTGGAATTCCACGAGCAGGTGCGATTCGGCACGTTGCGCTACTTGCGCTGGTTTTTAGTACCGGGAGCTTGTTCTGCGCTGTAAAATCAGCACAAATGACACCACGCGGTGCACCAGAGGCTGCTCCTTCTTTCTGCATCTTGAGTAGATTTTCTAGTCGAGTGGCTGCTTTTCAGCGTGAACAATTGCGACTTGCAACAACCACCCCTGTTCAGAAATCTCAAAGGGAGGTCTTATAACACCTGAAAATAGGCTAGGGAACGCAAAGTTTCACTCACGATTGACAACTTAATGTTGGCGAGTCTCGCATGAGAAAATGTTCCACCACTCGATGTTTGGCGGAATTTTGCTGGAACTCCACGTTCCAAGAAGAACATGGAGTGAGAAAAACTCAGCAAAATCCGCCGGCGGAATGGAATTACTTACCTACCTCTAAATATAACCCTCATTTACATTGTGGTGCAAATATTCATTTTCATTATTCAAAATTTATTCTATAACACAATCAATCATTTAACACTTTACTTATTTTAAAATGCATAAACCATAAATGCAAATACAGTTGAATAACACAAAGTAAAAGTACAAAAAATATTAAATACCATAAAAGTAAAATATGCATATTAAAATAAAAATCACTAAACTTAATAGTGAATCTTTAAAGAACCTACTGCTTTACAGGTAACAGAATCACACAACATATGCAGATGTATTAGCACCGGTGACACCTAATAAAACTACAAAATGTTTTCGTGGGCACTTGATACATTTACAAAAGAAAATATAATGCATGAAGTATTGTGAAGAAAACTCATCACTAGGACAGCAACAGATTGAATTATTGCTCAACTATACCTTAGGGAAAGAGAGCTGATGATGAATCATGCTAAATCTAAATTATAAAAGGAAAAATCTTTTCCAGGGGTTTAAAACTATACTAAGACAAAATTCCATATAAATTGAGTTTCTTAACATTATATATTGTTGCGTGGTTGAGTTTTGTAATTCAGCATATAACCTCTCTACTCACCAACATTCATAAAACGTTTCCTTAAACCACACTGCATCTTTTCAATCGATACTATGCAGGTTAGAATAAAAGCTAGGCCTTCCTAATGACTTCCACACAGTTTTAATTGCAAAAACATAACATACCATGGGGCAGATTTACAAGCCCCTTGCGACACATTTGCGCTGCCGTTGCGTCACTTCTGTGACCCAGGGGCGTCGTAAACAATGTGCCACGTTACGACATATTTACAACGTGACGCATCTAGGGAGATGCGTCACGTTGTAAAGCCCTGCGCTACATTATACCTGCGTCAGGTATAATGTATGCAGGGTGGGCGTTCCATCGCAAGAAAGCCTCGTAAAAGTGACGCAGTGAAATCTCCAAGATTTCACTGAGTCACTTTTACGACGCCGCTGCGTCAAAACCTTACGGCTGCTTGAAGCAGGCGTAAGGAGTGACGCAGCACAATAAGTATGGGCCGCCCCTGAGCATTGCTGGAGTTGCGTCGTGCTTGCGATGCTACTGCAGCAATGCGCTGCCCTTACGACAAAAGATGCGACACACATCTGTCTATCCTTGCGCCACGTTGCACCGCATTGTAAATGCGACGCATCCGTGTTGGCGCAAGGGTATACTTGCGTGTCGCATCTTTACTGGCGCATCCCTGCTAATATGCAGAGATGCACCAGTCCTTGTAAATCTGCCCCCATGTGAATTTTTAAAGCGCACATTCACCCAGAAGGGAATCTTGGTGCTGAACAACAGATGTTTACTGTTATCCAACTCAATGATATTCATTTTATCGACCACAGAAGTATGAAAAGCTGAGTGGACCTGCCAGGATTTGAACCAGTGACCATGAAGTCAAACATAGTCATCTACAGTGGACACATTAGTCCACTACGCCACCAGACACGGATAATATAGTTTAATAAATAAATTTTTTGAGAACCGTCAAGCTAACATTTATCACTAATAGATTTGATCTATTTAAGGAGTAAAAAGGCTTAAGCCAAATGGAGAGCCATAATTTAGCAGGAGCCATTTTAATTAAATCTTCACGATATCGCATGCCAAGCTCTTTATGACAAAGGTAGTGGTAATAGATTGTGTAGACATACAAGTCATCTTAAAAAACGTTTTTGTTCAATCTTCAATGAGCTCATATTAGAGTAATCTCATATTCCAGCACTATAAGTTAAAATGGTTATGTAATTACTCATGTAAATAAAGAGCATGTGGTCTAAAGGCTTCAGTCCTAGCTTGAAAGCAAAATTAAAAACCTCACTTAATGACAACACTTTACAGCTCAGAATCAAAAATGACCCCTATGTGAGAAATTACTATCTCAAGCATTAAAGCCTTAATAAACATAGATCTGGGTTTGGATGATTTGGGACCACAGACCATACAAACTTTTGAGTAATTGGTTGCCAAATCCAAATCTTCCATAAAATATACAAAACTGTCAATAAGTCATTTTAATCCATTAACAGTACGCAAAAGCAATACTGCATCATCATCATCATGCAGAAGAGCTAGAACTGGCCTGTTGTTTATACTTGGCATCTCTTATCCATGTTCAACTAAATAACACTTTATTACTACTCCATATGAAAAACATTGCTGTGATTCATTAGGCAGTATTTTATCTCTGCATGTATCGATTCAGTTTGAGTATTCAGGAAGAATATTCTATCCCTATTTAAGAAATGCAATTGACTCAAGAATACGACTCTTTGGTCCTCCATGCAGTATGGACCTCATCTATCCTTCACTGGAGGAAAACATTCAAAAGTGTTTTGTTTCATCAAAATCGGGTAGATACAGACAACTGAGAATGTAGGAATTATATTGGTTTATGACGTATAGTACTAAGGCTGGTCAACTAAGCGTAAAAAGGTGTATGGTGTTGGGCACCTTAGGGTAAGGTTGCAATTGTTGCTTCTTAATAGCCAGGAGGTTGGTATAAATGTAATTTCAAACAATTTTAGGTTCTTCTGTTGCCTTCTGTTGATACTGTTTCATTTTCATGCATGTTGATTGTGAGAAGGGTGCTTATGCTGCACTGAATTTGATATACTTCTCACGTACATTGTAAGGAATTATTTGGGAAATCGTTAAGAAATACCCTACATGAGCAGGGGCATACATGAAAAAAAAACTGCTGAAGAAAAACAGAGGCAGAATGAAAATTTAGTTCCCTATGGCTGCATCATCAAAGAAAACCGCTGTGGGCAGAAATTTGCATATTTGGTGAGTGCCCTAGAAGGGGCAGGGGTGCTAAAAAGCCTTTTACTTGTTCATGGGGTCTGCCTGGAGCGCCGCAGACTTCTCACAAATTTCCCTGAAACAGTTTACAAATGTGCTACTCCTAGTCTCACAGGTGGAAGGACATATGGCCCTGGGAAAGGTTTTAGTAGCTTGCAAGTGTTCCTGGGGCTGGGGTTCTAGGTTTAGCAGCTCTGGTGTGTGCAAACTTTGTTTACTGTGTTATTTGTGGTTGTTAGGCAATCTCACTAAAGGAAGACAAAAGGCTGTTAATTAAATATATTTTCACTGATTTGTGTAGATTACTATTGTAGTTATGTTAAACTTAATTGAAATGTTATGTTCATGGGTAAATAGGAGTATATTTCTGACATCATTCTGCAATGCTTCAATTGTTGACATTTTTTTATTTTGCTGCTATTGTTTGCATGTGGGTGATAAATATGTTAGCCCTAGGGTGGTCTTCCCTAAAACATGTTGCCTTCTCCTCTCCTGTTTTTATGAACTCTTTTTTGTTGGCCTTAGGGCTCTATGCACTTTACCACTGCTTACCAGTGCTAAAGAGCTGGTGCTCACTCCCTAATACATAGTAAAATTAGCTTACACCTGATTGGAATATTTAATTTGTGTATAAGTCCCTAAGAAAGTGGTATACCAAATATCCAGGGCTCATAAATTAAATGCTACTAGAGGACCTGCAGCACTTATTTTGCCACCCACTTAAGTTGCCCTTTGAAATATGTCTCAGGCCTGCCATTGCCGCCTGTGTGCAGTTTTAAACTGCTATTTTGACTTGGCAAAATAAACCTTCTGGCAAGCCTAAAATTCCCTTTTAAATCCATATGCCATACCTAGGGTACGCCCTAAACAGCACATAGGGCAGGGTGCTTTGCATTTTAAATGTAGCAGATGTACTTTTAAGTTTTACATGTCCTGTTAGTGAAAACATTTGTTTTTCACTGAGGCCTACCTCTCCTATAGGGTAACATTGCTTTACCTTATTACATTTAATAAGTGATAACGATTGTTTGGGAACAGGTGGAAATGTCATGTTTGGAGTCTGATGAATTGCAATTTAAAATCCTCTTAATGGTAAAGCTGGATTTATAAGTCACTATTCTGAAACTGCCACTTTTAGAAAGTTGATAGGATTGTGCCATAACCATTAGGTATCTGTCACTTGTCTCCTGGGTCACATGATTAGGTGTAGTTGGCAGCTGGCCTTTTTGTATTCCTCTCAGGTAGTGCAGCAAAGAGGGACCGGGTGGTGGCAGAATGGGTCATCCTGACAAGATGGGTAGGGGTGGAGCTGTCAATTACCACACTTGCACTTCAATAGGAGCAGCCTCCTGCACTCACAAAGGACTCCGAACTAACCTTTTGTCACCCCAGACATCCCAGGACCAGGACAGGGAGGAAGGAAATTCCAGAATCATTCATGGTGTGAAAACTCCAGACGTTTCTTCTACTTCAGAGCTGGCACTAGGTGCAAAAATAGGACCCTCAGACCCACTCTTCAGTACACTCCTGAACCTGGTGATACTATAGAAGAAGGACTGCCCTGTTGCAAGAGGATTGCCCTGATTCTTGAGACCTGCCCTGCTCTCTGAGAAGAAAGACAGGACCTGCTCACTCCATCCCAGGCAGAGTGACTCCAAGGAACATCTGACTGACCTCCTGTTTTGAGCTACAGGGACACAACATATACAGAGGCCTCCCTGCGACTGCCCAGCTGACCTGCTGCAACTGGACCTGCCTGGACCTGTGACTGTACCTGCTTGAGCCCTGTTAGCCTCTGATAGAGTGAGTATCCTGATCCCCAAGAGGTGCCTCCCCATGTCCTGGAGCCTTGGCTAGCATCAGAGTGCACTTCTCTAAAGACAAAGGAAAAATCCTGAAATTGTGGGCTTTTTGCGACTGTGAAAAGGCCTGTTTGTGCCGACATCTTGCCACCCTCGGTGACCGCCAACGCAAAGCTCTGGTGAACCCGACTCTTTGTACTACAGCAACTGATAGTGATGACTAGCAACATGTAACCTAGACTCCGTGCGACAGCTATACATCCTGGGGTGACTGCCAACATGGAGCTCCATCAACGACCTTCTGAGACGCACTACAGGATCTTCATGCTACAGTGATGAAAATCAGCTGTGCCTGGCCTCCTCATCGTGCTACAGCGACTACCATCCATGAAGTTTTCCTCGCTCCTCGCAGCCCCCTTCACTGCAAACTGGACTCTTCCCACCAGACTTAGAGAAGGTAACTTTTTCAGCTGGACTAACCTGGTCCCTGTAGTCGGCCTGCGCTCCATTGAGTGGTGCTGTGTGCTTTTGAGTGCTATATGCACCTACATCTTTAAAATTACATATATCCTATTGTACTGATTGGATTTTTGTTGTTTTGAGGTCAAATAATTTAGTATATTTTGCTATAATTTTCTAAACTGGTGTGGGATTTTCCTTGTTTTCTGTTTTCACTTTATTACTAATCAAGTGTTGCACAAATACTTTGCACATTGCCTGTAAGTTAAGCCTGACTGCTTTTGTGCCAAGCTACCAGAGAGTTCAGCACACATTAATTTAGTGCCTTTTGTGGTTCACCCTGATGGGTATTGTGGTTGCTGCTAGAGAATGGGTTAGACCTCTCTCATCCAAAAAACCCGATTTCTCACAGTGAGACACTTGAAAATGCCTGCAGACTTGATTTTTCTTAAAAGAAAATCTAGAGTTTGATGATGCCTAAAGTTTGTTGAGACATAGGGGAATTGTGCTGAGTTCAGTTAAGCTGGCTCACAAATTGGTAATTGTGCCTCCAACAGAGAGGGTTTGGTCTGTATTTAGAGTGCTTTCAGGTGGCTGTGACCTTTCCTTGTTGCTTGCCCCTTGTAGATTGTTCCCATTGGTATTTCTTGTACATGTTTGTAATTTTGCAGCAGTTCTTATTTTTGGGTGTATTGTACTTTTGCTTCTTTAAATTATAAGCACAGGCTGGCCATGGTATTAATAAGCATTATTTGCTAAGCTGTTGAGTGTGGAGTCTCTCACACACCTCCCTGAGAAAGCCTTGGACTCCTTTACCTCACTATCCCGAAAGAAATATTCTAGCACTGTTCTTGGTTACAAGTTTACGGGCTGCATTATTAGGGCCCAAGAACACCAGAAGTTTTTTTTAAGCAAGAACCTGACGTGAGGGTATTAGAGCACATTAGAAACAAACCAGATGTTACACCTTTTTAGGAACAGGAAGATTAAATGATCTGTCCGGAATCACAGACTTCTGAGCAGATACCCAATATCTAGTCTGGTTTTTTGGTTCCGAGGTCAATAGATGTAGCTGGTAGGCCACATCTCCTCCCTAAAATTAATGCAGGAGATGCATCTTCCCCTCTGTTTAAAATATTTGCCCATCAACCAATTGGAATGGTCTGGACAGGATCACTAATCAAATTGACTGAAACATGAGATTGCTTTATTTTTGTGGATTTCTGGTGGCACAGAAAGGCATGGCTTTTACCAAGAATAGGGGAAAGGCAGTGTAATCTTCAGAACACTTCTAACATTCTGTGGCCAACTTTGAATTGTTATCTTTCCAACATATTTCTGGAGAGGCACCTTTGTTTGTTAGTCCATTTTCAAAATCCCTAGCAGATGTTGCCCAACCAGAAAAAACAGAAAGCACAAGAATCATGAAATGGCATGAGTCAAAACAATAATCTATTATCTTACAAAGTATTTTCACAGAAAAGAAAAATGGATGTCTAACATTGACAATAGCAACATTCTTAAAAATATCTTGTCTGTGACTCTTTGCAAATCGGCCAAAAAGAACTTATATCTATTATTTTAGAAAAAAGATTGACTTACAGTATCTTTATATACAGTGCAGAAATCCTTTTGAAGAACGTATAGCTAAACATTTAAAGGCGTCTGTAAGAAATTGGGATATTAGTGCCAAATGGTGAGAGCCCCACTCAAGTAATAATCAGAGTCCTTGTCAGGGTGAACCCCTAAAATCACTAAAGAAACCTGTGCTTAACTCTCTGGTAGCTTTGCACAAAGGCATTTTGGCCTAACTTATGTGCAATGTGTCCCATATTTATGCACCACTCAAACACTAATAAAGTGAAAACACAACACAGAAAATCCCACAGCAATTTAGAAAAATAGAGATAGTTTTAATTAATAACATCACACCGAAACAACAATAATCCAATAAGTAGAACCAGAGACATTATTTTCTTAAATGATCAGAAGGAATAGCTCCAAAAAAGCAGAAAGCACCAATCATGGTTATTTGGGTGTGCTAGACTGGGTCAAAGTTCAAAGTTAATGTCGACCATGATGGAGCTCTGGTTGGATACAGGACTAGGTTTGTCCCTGTGGAAAGTTTACCTTCTAACCTAGTCCTGTTTCAGACCAGAAGCTCTTGTTGATGAGGTCTTTGGTGGGTTGGGCTGCAGACTGGATCAGGAGAGGGGATTGTCAACGGTGGGTTGCTGAAGTCCGAATTCTCGATTGGAAATTTGCAGTAGCGATGATCACGGAGCAGTGGTTGTTAATGTGAAGAGGTGGTGGATGATAGGAACTTTGTGTTGGCAGGAAACTCAAGGTAGACTTTGTTGAGTCGACGCGAAGGGATTTCTGCGGACGATGTCCAGGGTCAGTATCCTAGAAGGTCTCATTGGCAGTCGGATGCAGATTCAGCTTTGGCCTCAGTGAAGTCCATTCACATTCGTGAATGGACTAGGAGGAGTTCTTTTTGATGCGGAGAGCTCACAGCCTCTGGTTATTCACCTGAACTCTAGTTCTTGTAGTCTAGAGGTTGGAGGAGTACACTCTAACACCAGCAAGGGTCCAGGACATGGGGGCACAACTTGGGGTTCAGGAATAAGTCTAGCAGAGGCCAGTAGCAGGGTCCAGGCATGTGCAGTTGGCACTGGCCAGCTGATCAGTTGCAAGTTGCAGGGAAAGGCCTCTGGATGCTTGTTGTATCTTTGCAGCTCAAACAGGATGTCAGCCAACTGACCGTTGGAGTCGCTTCTGAGGTCCAGGGTTTAAGACAAGCAGATCCAGTCTTCCTCCAGGTTTCAGACAGCAGGGCAGTTCATCCTCTGGTCTTCTCAGGTCCAGGTTTCAGACAGCAGGGCAGTCCTTTTTGTGATCTTCACAGGTCCAGGAGTGTTCTAATTTCAGGTTCTGAGGGTGCCACTTTTATGGCCAGTGTCAGCCTGTGGGAGGGGTCATCCCTTTATCTACCCCTAGATAGATCAAAGTGGTTATTGTCAGTGCTTCCTTTTCCTCTGTGTTTGACTCCAGTCTGTCTAGTGAAATGAAGGGCCGGCAGGCCAGATGAGTGGTGCATTTGCCAGTGATTGGGTGGGCATCTTCTGAAGTCAGGAAGGGGCTGGTGCAACTCACCAGGACATCCTGCTCAGGAAAGGAACACCCACTCCACACCTAAGATCCTTTTGTCCCCCATCTGGGAGGAATACATTAACAGTAATGTGAACCTGGACACTGGCAGAAGGCACATTTGGTTTAAGCAGGAAAATGTCAACTTTCTAAAAGTTGTATATACACAGCAATGATGCACTCAATGTTTTCACTAATAATCTCTTAAAACAAGAATCATATTTAACCAAAGATTGGTGTGCGTTTTCTGAGGTGGTTCCACCCTACCACCAATGCTTAAATGCGAGAATAAACTAGGACGTGAGTCTTAGACAGATCGCGCACTACCTCAAAACCCAAACGCGGGTGTATTGACTCAATTTAAATTTCAATTAATTAACATCATTTATAATTATAAACGTAATGAATCTAATGTGCAACAAACAAGTATGCAAATTGATCAAATGAAAATGAAATGATGATGAAGGAATCCAACGAAATATCTTCAATCCAATTTAATGAAGAAATACTGTCTTCAACAGAAGCATGAATCCATAAATTAAATCTTGCATATAAACATGGATATTCAATCCCAATGCATTTCGGGTGTGCATACACCCTTCGTCAGGGGAAATCTACAAAAGATATATAATGAATCTAATTACATATAAACAAAACATTACAGTTGGCAATATCATGCAAAACATCCGGGAAGGTCAATATGTCGGAATGTTATTGATAAATAAACTAAAGCGTCCAAACTAACAGCTGAGAAAACTTAACCAGAAACCTGAAGCTTAATCACACATGTGAATTACAACAAAACAAGATACGAGCAGGGTCTATACATACGGCAAATTCATCACAATCCTACTACCAACGCGACTAAATGTCCGTGAATCTAAAGTTATTCAAAGAAAGTGAAACACCCGTGAACCATGTGAACAAGAGAAAATGACACTAAAGTCCACCAGCATCTGAGTGATGATAATCAAACCAGTGACAGGTGACTAAACCATTAATACCGTAACCTTGTAAAAGCGGGCTTACCCACAATCTTTTGACATTGAATAATGTCTCGAAATCGGAAAAAGGCTGTGGAATTAAAAGATGAATTTACATGAACCGCTTTACCGCGGTCATGTGGTTGATAAGACAGAACAAAAAATAAACGAGAGAAGAGGTATAAACCGGCTTACCAAATGCCCAATGGTAAATTCAAAAATTTAGCCCAAGTGAATCATGACGATGGTCGTATTAACGACCGAAGCGCGTCAATTCCTGTAAAAAATAAGTGTGTTTAATGTAATGTGACCGAGCTATAACTTTGAATGCTCCCACGTCCCCAAGCGGTGTGCAACTCACCAGAAAGCGTAACCACGGTGCATGAGAACTGTCAAACGTCCGAGTGCTGGATTAACTGAACATACGAGGCTCAGTGTGAATGAACTTAACTAACGGCCGAAAGATGCCGGCTGAGTGTGCAGTCGTGAACACAAACATAGGACTAATACTAAAAGACGCTGAAAATGAATATAAAAACGGCAGACATCTTAACATAGTACTGAATGCACTAACATAAGTTTAAACTGTTTGAACTGTGAAAATAAATGACTAATTGTATGAAGCATGATCCCAGTGTCTAACCTTAAGTACAACAATATAAATGTGCGTACATGTGGAACGAATTAAATGAAACTATTTAATAATCACACTAGCTTGAAGGGTGACAGAGTAATAGCAGACATTTTAACATGGTGCTAGATAAACTGACGCGATTTTAACCTTGTTAATCTGTGAATATGAATAACAATATGCAGATCATAATCACAATGACTGAACTTAAATGCAACAAGGTAAATATACATGCTTACAGAACATGAAATCAAAGTGAAACAATTGTTTCAATAGCATCATCTGTAAAGCTAATGTGTGATTAGATGCAAACAAAACTACACATCAAAAAAATTAATTAATAAAACATATTTAGAACAATGCACATATTTGAAATATTTGAAATAATGAATACAATATTATATGTAAAATTTGACATAGAGAAAAAATAAAGAAAAAGAAAAATAATAATTGGAGTAATGAATAACATGTTGATGAATCGACCAATGACCCCTATCTCTGTGGTATGTAGTGTCAATACCATAGTTGTGTGGTTGTGTGAATAAATTACAGGAAACACGAGAGTTCCAGTCTGTCATTGAGACCTTTTGGGCACATGGTGTCCAGGTATCTGATCCAAAAGTTTCACGTTGTGTGATGAATTTGGCCATGTCTCTATCACAATGATTTTGCACAATCTCCAAAACTGTGAATTTGAGTTGGGCAATCGTATGGCGGGATTCACTCCAATGTCTAGCCAAAGGAGAGGACATCACGTTAGTTCTGATTCTGCTTTTATGTTCAGTGATGCGAGTACGTAGTGATCTCTCCGTTTTGCCCACATAAAGAAGACCACACGGACAACGTATGGCATAAATTACGTGATGCGTATTGCAGTTAGCAGTGAATAGAAGTTTGATCGATTTTCCCGACCAGGGATGTGCTATAGATTTGCCTTGTAGAACATTGTTACAATGTGAACAATTGTAACACTTTTGCATCCCTCTTAAATCATTCACTTTTCTTTGTTGTTGTTTGTTTTTCAATATCTCTCTAATGTTTTGAGAACGTTTGTACGCAAAAATTGGGGGATCTTTAAACAGATAACCAAAATCCGGTTCTGATTGTAGTAACTCCCAACGTTGGAGAATAACTTTCTTGATGGCAGAGGCTTGTGATGAAAAAACTGATACAAACACATCACGTCTACTTTTAGTATCTTTTTTCTTAACGAGTAAATCCTTTCTGGGAATAGAGGCAACTTTCTGAACTGCAGAATCAATAACCTCATGAGGATAACCTCTGTCTAAAAAAACTTTCTGAAATTTGTGCAAACTGTTTTGATATTGTGAATGGTCTGAAGTTATGCGCTTAATGCGTAAAAATTGTGAAAGTGGAAGATGTTTCTTAAGCGACTCAGGGTGAAAACTAGTGTACAGTAAAGAGTTGTTGCGATCAGTTGGTTTGGTGAAAACCTTAGTGCTAATCAATGAATGATTCAATTCTATCTGCACATCCAGATAAGAAATAGATCGTTGATCCATGATGTGAGTGAACTGTATTCTCGAATGCTTATCATTTAATTGCCTAAGCTTACTTGATAATTCAACCTGTGTGCCCTGCCAGATAAGGAATATATCATCGATGTATCGACGATAAACTAACAAATGTGATGTCCAATCTGGGTCATTCAATATATGCTCATGTTCAAACATCATCATAAAGATATTAGCATAACTAGGTGCCCCAGAAAAACCCATGGATGTACCTGTGGTTTGTAAAAAATACCTGTCTTGCCATCTGAAGTAACTGTGGAATAAACAAAACTGTAAAATCTCCAATAGAAAAACTTTCTCAGCTTGTAAATCATCACTACGGAGTAGTGCCCATTCAACTGCCTCAATGCCTGCTCCGTGAGGTATGGAAGTGTACAAGGCTACCACATCTACAGTGCATAACCATATTTCTGCTCCCGTAGGCAATACAAGGTCACCCAACAATGTCAAAAATGTGTGGTATCTTGTATATATGTGCTCCCAGATTGTACAATTGTTTGGAGAAAAAAATCCAAATATTGTCCAAGAGGCTCATGGATCGATCCACAGCCTGAGACTATGGGGCAAAACGGAGGATCTTTAAGATTCTTGTGTATTTTCGGTAACATATAGATTTCAGGTCTACGTGGAAACCTAACATAGAGGAATTCAGATGTTTTATCAGATATCCAACCCATGTCTTTAGCATGCGTTAAAATAAGTGTCAAAGCTGTCTGAAACTCTAAAGTTGGATCTTTATCCAACGGTAAATATGTAGTGTCATCAGAAAGCATGCTATTGATTTTACCTTCATAAAAATCACGATTCATGACTACCAACGCTCCACCTTTATCTGCTTGTGAAAAAACGATGGAACTATGATTCCGTAAATCTTTGAGTGCTTTCCTATCAGAAAGAGTCAGGTTATGTTTCTGCCTGGGTGGTGATTGTAACCGAGATAAGTCTTTTTGAACAAGGGTCTCAAACGTGTCTAAGACCTTGTGTGTGATTGGAGCTAAAAACGTACTTTTGGGTTTAAACTCCCTCAATTCTGATGTTTCTGAGTCGGTAAAAGATGGTTCTCTATTGCTGAAAAAATAGCGTAATCTGAGTTTTCTCATGAATTTGTATAAGTCAATCTCAATATTCAACGAATTAGTGTGACAAGTAGGTACAAAAGTAGTTCCTTTGTTAAGAAGATCAACTTGAGCTTTAGATAACTGTACAGATGAAATGTTAACCACTAATGTTTCTTCGTTCTGCGACCTGAGGTCGCTGTTTTTACCGCCTCACAAAATGTGCAAAATCATTGTGATAGAGACATGGCCAAATTCATCACACAACGTGAAACTTTTTGGATCAGATACCTGGACACCATGTGCCCAAAAGGTCTCAATGACAGACTGGAACTCTCGTGTTTCCTGTAATTTATTCACACAACCACACAACTATGGTATTGACACTACATACCACAGAGATAGGGGTCATTGGTCGATTCATCAACATGTTATTCATTACTCCAATTATTATTTTTTCTTTTTCTTTATTTTTTCTCTATGTCAAATTTTACATATAATATTGTATTCATTATTTCAAATATTTCAAATATGTGCATTGTTCTAAATATGTTTTATTAATTAATTTTTTTGATGTGTAGTTTTGTTTGCATCTAATCACACATTAGCTTTACAGATGATGCTATTGAAACAATTGTTTCACTTTGATTTCATGTTCTGTAAGCATGTATATTTACCTTGTTGCATTTAAGTTCAGTCATTGTGATTATGATCTGCATATTGTTATTCATATTCACAGATTAACAAGGTTAAAATCGCGTCAGTTTATCTAGCACCATGTTAAAATGTCTGCTATTACTCTGTCACCCTTCAAGCTAGTGTGATTATTAAATAGTTTCATTTAATTCGTTCCACATGTACGCACATTTATATTGTTGTACTTAAGGTTAGACACTGGGATCATGCTTCATACAATTAGTCATTTATTTTCACAGTTCAAACAGTTTAAACTTATGTTAGTGCATTCAGTACTATGTTAAGATGTCTGCCGTTTTTATATTCATTTTCAGCGTCTTTTAGTATTAGTCCTATGTTTGTGTTCACGACTGCACACTCAGCCGGCATCTTTCGGCCGTTAGTTAAGTTCATTCACACTGAGCCTCGTATGTTCAGTTAATCCAGCACTCGGACGTTTGACAGTTCTCATGCACCGTGGTTACGCTTTCTGGTGAGTTGCACACCGCTTGGGGACGTGGGAGCATTCAAAGTTATAGCTCGGTCACATTACATTAAACACACTTATTTTTTACAGGAATTGACGCGCTTCGGTCGTTAATACGACCATCGTCATGATTCACTTGGGCTAAATTTTTGAATTTACCATTGGGCATTTGGTAAGCCGGTTTATACCTCTTCTCTCGTTTATTTTTTTGTTCTGTCTTATCAACCACATGACCGCGGTAAAGCGGTTCATGTAAATTCATCTTTTTAATTCCACAGCCTTTTTCCGATTTCGAGACATTATTCAATGTCAAAAGATTGTGGGTAAGCCCGCTTTTTACAAGGTTACGGTATTAATGGTTTAGTCACCTGTCACTGGTTTGATTATCATCACTCAGATGCTGGTGGACTTTAGTGTCATTTTCTCTTGTTCACATGGTTCACGGGTGTTTCACTTTCTTTGAATAACTTTAGATTCACGGACATTTAGTCGCGTTGGTAGTAGGATTGTGATGAATTTGCCGTATGTATAGACCCTGCTCGTATCTTGTTTTGTTGTAATTCACATGTGTGATTAAGCTTCAGGTTTCTGGTTAAGTTTTCTCAGCTGTTAGTTTGGACGCTTTAGTTTATTTATCAATAACATTCCGACATATTGACCTTCCCGGATGTTTTGCATGATATTGCCAACTGTAATGTTTTGTTTATATGTAATTAGATTCATTATATATCTTTTGTAGATTTCCCTGACGAAGGGTGTATGCACACCCGAAATGCATTGGGATTGAATATCCATGTTTATATGCAAGATTTAATTTATGGATTCATGCTTCTGTTGAAGACAGTATTTCTTCATTAAATTGGATTGAAGATATTTCGTTGGATTCCTTCATCATCATTTCATTTTCATTTGATCAATTTGCATACTTGTTTGTTGCACATTAGATTCATTACGTTTATAATTATAAATGATGTTCATTAATTGAAATTTAAATTGAGTCAATACACCCGCGTTTGGGTTTTGAGGTAGTGCGCGATCTGTCTAAGACTCACGTCCTAGTTTATTCTCGCAACTTTCTAAAAGTGGCATTTTCAAAATAGTAAGCTTTGAATGGCCTCAAAAATCATGAGTAAGGCGACGCAACGCAATTCTCTGCATCACCTTGCTCTGCACCCGTGCAACACCAATGCAATTTGACGGTGCTCCAGATTTACAAAGTGATGTAAACCTGAAGAAGCGTCAAATTGGTACACCTCCCGAGGTGAGGTGTAACAAGGAGAAATATGTGAATTTCTCCTTGTTTTTTCCTCTTTCCATGTGTCCTGCATTCTGCAGCAGACAGAGAAAGAGGAAAATGCCTCTTTGGATTGTTTATGGGCAGGAAGGTGCCCCTTTCTGCACAAACACTATCCTGTCTGCAAAAGAGGCACCCTTGCACCAGGGTACAACAGTGCCTACGTTGGCGCTAGGCTTCCGGAACAGTGCCAGCACAGGCAGAAAGGACAGGAATGCACTGTATTGCTTAAATACAATGTATTCCTGCCCTTTCACTGTGGCGTAGGGTAGCGCAGCATGGTGCCTTGCTCCGCTGATCTACGCCCAATTGCCATAAATGAGGCCCTTAGTTTTGCTATAGTGATGGCATCAGAGATTTTTTGATGAGCACTTCCTCATCTGGTGGGGGTCGACCCCCTTATCAGCAGCCATGATTGTACATGTATGAAATGGTTGTTTAATTAGATATTTTTGATATGAGCCTGCATGGAGTATTGAAAATGTATCTATTTTTGTTTTCAATAAATACCACAAAACATAAAAATTCAAAATACAGTTTGCTACACTTCTGCCTGTGTTTTTCTTTTAGTTATATAGAAACTATTTCACATTCATTGAGCAAAAATGTTTCCCGATTGCATTAGAAGGGCCTCATTTCTGGCATTTTGGCCTAGGGCAGAGCAGCAGGGCACCTTACTGCGCTGCCCTACGCCAAAGTGAAAGAGCAGGAATGCACCGTATTTAGGCAATACAGTGCATTCCTGACCTTTTTGATTGGCATGGTGCTGTTTCCGCAGCCTAGCACCAACATAGGGGTACCTTCCTGCACAAAAATAACAATACAAAGAGGTGTTTCCCTCTTTCTATGTGTGCTGCAGACTGCAGCACACATCTAAAGTGGGGGAAAAAACGTGGAGAAGTAAACATATTTTCCTCATTATGCCTCACCATGGGAGACGTATGGATATGGCGCTTCACCAGGTTTACATCACTTTGTAAATCTGGGGTAGCATCAAATTCCATGGGTGTTGCATTACAAAACCCACCACAATGCCCATGGAATGCCTACCGGGCGCAGAGTAAGGTGAGGCAGAGATTTGCGCTGCGTCCCCTTGCTCATGATTTATGAAGCCTCTCAGGGTGGCTTTGCGTGACTTCATAATTTTTTAGGAGAAGCCTGCATCATGCATGTAACAATTTACATAGTGCAAAAGTGACACTGTGCTCTGAAAGTGCAGAGAGAACACGTTGATCTTGAAAGCTTAAAGAGTGCGGAAGAAAGAACACACCTTGGTGTATTCATTGCATTGTACTACATCTGAAACAAAACAAAGCAACTCTCTCAAAGAAAGGGAAGAAACATTTTCTAAAAGGGTAATGTGAAAAGGGACTCTAGAATTATAAATGTTTTCCTATACGCAATTAAAAAGCATAGATAGCTGTGTAGATAGAGAATAGATAAATTTGGCATAAAAATAATTGTGCACGACTGAATGCACCAGCAGTGAAGAAGTAAATTAATAAATGTGCTCTCGCCTCAAGCTTGTATGCGCTTATGAATGCTGCTTATAAATGTAACAGCAACGTTTCGAGGATAGAGAGCCGCCAGAGACAATAGAAGGAATACCATCACTGTAAAAAATAAGCAATTCATTAATCAAGTCAAGGCTTGGTGATAACTCCAGGGTCTAAAGAATAATTCCTCCAATTTGTCTTAAAGAGACATCGTCACGTTACAATTGTTTCAAAATCGGACAACTGAACTAGGTTCAATAGCTTTTCTTTTAATTACATACATACAAATGTGTCTAATAAAAATATTTTTTATTTCCTATAATATCCTGCAAATATAGTTTAAAAATGTTCCTTCTATAGACATGCTAAAATTATTTGGAAACCATTTTAAGAGTTATCCATACACTACACACATTTGAAATACAATTCACACATTGGAATTAATTAATGCATAATCTGTCGACTATTCATTCTTTTTTTAATATATTTGTACTGGGAGTGTCTCTCCCATAAATGAAAAATATAGCAGACTCTTTGGATGCTACCCTTGCTAACCTGCCCCCGTGGAGCTAATGAACGCTAGTGTATTGTGAAGCATTCCTGAATATGAATTTCCATTACGATTTTTCTCTTCTATGCTCTTTGTAGCTGTGCCTTAGAAACTCGGTCTAGTGTCCTGTGTAATCAGAGAAGAGGCAGCGAAAGTCAGCGTCGAAAAAACTTTATAAATGGCCAAATCCATGTACAGGAGTCGAAAAAAAACTTAGTAAAAACTGTCCCATCTGGCCAAAAAAGCTGCTCCAGCAGAAGAGGTTTGTGCCGTTTTGTCCCCTTGGACTCTGATCTTTTTTGGGAGCTTGAGGAATAAAGGAGTTAGGTTTCTATTTAAATTCACAAATACGGTGCAAACCATTTGGCTACAGAGTAAAGCTCCAAGTCAGGAAGTCAGGTTAAACATAGATTTATTACAAATTCACAGCCAAAGTAATTTAATTCAGTCTCAGAAACATCGCATAGCAATACAAAATTATCAAAGACGATCCAACTCTGCAAAAAAAAGTAATTCTCAATAATAAATAACATATGACAACTTCAGTAGTGAGGGTATAAAATAAAATCAACACAGCAGAATAAAAAGATTAAAAAGTCTGATACTCCAGTCCATGATGCATGAAGATTTCGAATTCCCCCATTAAATTACACAAAAATGCTAAACTAAGGATCAGATTTACTAAAATCTCATGCAACACAGCACAGCAGGCACAAAAGCTGTGCTGCGTTGCACAAGAAGAGAGCATGAGAGCGGCATATTTACAGAAATATGGCACTCTCCTCCTCTCTCCCTAGTGCCGGCATTAAAATTAGCTGATGTGCGCCATGCACACACTTTTGCACCACAGTGAAAGGGTGTCTACATGAGTTTGCAATAGGATTTGTATTGGAAGGATAGCCTTCCAGTACAAAATACTATGCTCAGACTAACTTTAAACCGTTTCCCACTTTGTATGTGTGCTATACAGTGCAGCACACATACAAAGTCAAAAAAGGAAGGAGTAATGAAAACATCTCTCCTTCATAGCGCCTACTTGAAATAGACGCAATTTTCTGATGCTAAATCCTGTCTACTTTTTTAAGTAAATAGGGCTTAGCATCAGAAAGCTTGGGTGGTTGCTTGGGAACTGCCATGCACCACCCATGGAACATCCCCTTCGCGTTAAGTAATGCAAATCAGTGCTATGCGTTGCTTTGCATTACTTTCAAGTGATTTTCCAGCGCTAAACTTGTTTAGTGTTGGAATGTAAATAGCTAATAAAGATTTTGCATCAATTTGCGTCACTTTTGTGATGCAAACACAGAGTAAAATCTCAGTTAATAGACCCCTAAGTTTCACTTAGATCCTTAAAAAAGAGAAAGGTGTCAGCGTGAAACTCAGTAGAAGTTTCTAAAAGAAAGTATTGCATAGCATCAAGCCATGCTACAAGAATGAAGCATAGAATGTAAGGCACAGAGGTCTGAACCTCTCCTATCTTAAAGAAGTCTCAACGTAATGTGCATACAAAGCTACAAAACAATGCCTAGTCATACCCTCAAAGACCCTCCTAAATTATTGTCATGGACCCAATTATAGACCACCTTGAAACAATACTCTCTTTGGCAAACACACTCAAAATTCCTTCATCTTTGATATATGTTTCAAAACACATCCATTACTCTTTCTTCTTTGATCTACATATTTCGAGACGACCTTGAATTTATACCTTCATTCCACACCGAATAGTAAGCCTCCCCCTGGCCATAATTTCTTTCATCCTAGACTCTGTTCTTGCTTCCTTATCTGTTTCACACAAAGAGCCTTCTTCCCATTCATTAAGTCTTCATACCAGGCTCATGGAGAGGGGAGAAAAACACTCTATGCGAGAAAACATTCGTATTGAAAGTTAGACTTTGTGAAACCCAAATGCTTAAGGCTTTGTGTCAAGTTAATAAATTCAAAACTTCAACACATATTATACTAGATAAATGATAATACATGAACAGTCATGTTATGAAAGTAAATGTATTTCTCATGAATAAACATTCCATTATATAGCAAAAAGCAAACATCCTCTTATAAATGCATATAAACTATAACTTGTTACTGAAATCAAAGCATTAGCAAACACAGACATTTATAAATATTGTGATTATATAGCATGTGGCTTTATGTGCACTTTTGATTGTGGGTTACATTGTAGCTCATTAATACATACAGCCTCAATATAGCTCTACATCTGCTCTAACTTGAGCATATCTATATCCCTTGAAGATCAGCAGCAGGAATATTACACAAAGAGCAATTATCAAAAAGGGCTTCAAGATAGCACCAAGTATTCTACTTCTCAAATTCCCAAACCATTTTCCCACATCAGACAATTCATTTCCAAAAGCTTCCCAAACTCCTGTTGCTATTAACACTTCCAAATCCTCCGTCAACCCAGATGTATTCTGGATATACTTATCCAGATCCTGACTTTCATAAGCTATATAGATGCAGCACTCCTGAACTTTGAGCATCTAACAGACTCCACCCTCTTTTGTGAGAAGAAGGTCTAACGCAAGTCTATTCTGTAAAACCATTGATCTAATTAATACCATTTCCGTATTTAGAAGCTGTAGAGAAATTGCAGTACTAGTGGCTAATCTATCCACTATAGGAGACAACATCCTAATCTTCAGATCATTCAAGTGCATACTCTACAGATGAAACGGTGGCACCAAAAACGGCACCTACTACTTCAGCTGCACTAACAACTCATTTTATTTTGTGTTTCTTATCCCATACTGGATCATCAAAATGCTCAACATGGTACATTTTCGGGTACACTATACCAAGATAGCATGTGCCATGCCATCCAATAGGCAAACTGAAATATGCATTTTGTCCACAAATGAAATATACTCCCGGAATCACAGTATGCTGTCCTTCCAAGTAATGGGGATTCCTTCCTCTTGCTTCAAACACATGTTCACAATCACTCTTCCCTAAGAATAATGGATCAAAATAACTCTGATCAACACATAATCACAATTTTCCCTTATGCTTCCAATCTAAAGCAAGGACAAGTAGAATTCCCTTTTCTTGCTGTTTAAGTTTTTCACTACCCCGTTTGTTATTTTCTGCACTCTTACCAGTTTCAGTTTGAGTCTTCATGTCCCTCCATCTATCCTCCACTAAATTCAGAAATTTCTTCTCCACATCAGACATTCAACAAGTCAGATTGTGACTATGAGTGTAAGCCATATCTAGCGTTTTAAGAGATGCAAAATATTTACCTCCACATTCTGCACCATTAAAATAAGGTCTCTTATTCAGATGCTTAAAAATCGGAATTTCTGACAGTACTATATCAAAATTCCAAAAATAATATTGAAAACTACCTTGTCCATAGATTAATCTCATTAAAACACTACATGTAATCCCATATGTCAAAGATATGTGATGATAGGTAGTGCTCTCAACTACTGAGGCAGACAACTGCATATGGATATAACACTCTCTCATACTCATTGTATGAACAAACTCATACAGCAACCGAAAATTCACATAAAAATCATAATCTCCTCTTGACATGTCTGTATGTCGCATTTTAGTTCCCCATATTTGTACTTTATTTTCAGCAGAATGTAATTGTGTATTGTTGCAACTGTTGAAATCATTTCTCCTGGCCTATATGAAGCTGGAGACAGCTCTATAAGTATCATTATGAGTACTACTACTAAAACTATTAATATGCCTGTTATAATGCACCTTCGTCTATTAGAACTATTACTAGATGTAACATCAGCTATAGAATTCGTTTTGGTATTGGCTTCCATTTCTTCGTTAAAATCTAAACCTTTGTGTGGAACTTAGCAGCTACAGAATCTTTTAGGTTGATTTCCACCTGTGCAAACAGCAAAACCAAGTTCAGTCAATAAGCAACAGATTATGTACAAAGTCTTCATGAGCCTTTCTTCCTTTCTTGCACTCTATTCAATGTCTCTCATGATAAAAGGCTTGAGTTCAGTAGCAATCAGTTCCAATAGAAAATGTTTCAATTAGTTGACTAACACAGGATACTCATTAGCATCCAGGAAATGAAGCTCGAACATGTTAAAAATGAAATACCTTAAAGCACTCAGTCTTATTAGCAAAGGAAGTTCAAACGTGAGCTCAAACTGTAGATCAAGTTCCCTCAGATTCAGATGAATTTCAGCTACTATTCCAGGATTCGGACAATTCAAGCTTTTGGTCATTTGCAAAGAAATATGCCCACTTAGGAAAAGAGTACCTCCAACAAGGCACCCTTTGACATTCTGAGTGTGTTTTCTTCCCCAGCATCACTCAGATCAGAGTTCTCTATGTCTTCCAGAATTGCACCAATGTCACTTTCTCCTTGCAGGATCAGTCTTCCCCTTTCTTGTCATCTAGGCCAACGTTCGCCAGCTGCCAATGAACAGCACTAAGCCCTTTGTCTGGGTCTGACTCGTGTTCTGTTACAGTCAGAGAACCGATTTCATTTTCAACCCCAGTGACCGACCCATCAAGACCGTCTTTAGGCTGAATGAGTGCTGTCTTGAACTCTAGTGAGTCCCAAACAGCTTGACTAACCTGATCCCATGGTCATTCAAACACCACTGGGTCTTCCGGGACAGGTGCTGTTACCTCATTGAGGGGACACAGAACTCGGCGAGTGTGGTCAGTTTGTACCCAGTTGGCGATACCTCGGCACTTCATTGCAGTCACTGTGACCAAAATCAACTGGTACAGCCTGTACCAATGAGGCTCCAAACAGCTTTTCCTCACATGTTTCTTGACCATGATCCATTCACGAAGAGTCAGGTCATAGCATTGCTCCTGATCATATGGAACCGTAGCAGCTTCAACCTGATGAGACACAGAACACACCACATCAGCCACTACTTTACAGTAGTCGAGCACCAAATCGTCAGTGATGCTGACAAGCACATTTGCAGGCACTGCAGCTAGTCTCATTGCCCTCTCCATGATAATCTCATGGGGGGACAATCCTGTCTTTGATCAGGTATGCTGCCAAGACTCATAAACACAAGCGGCAAAGCATCAGGCCACTTCAATGGAAGCACACACTTTGGCAACCCTTGATTTCAAAGTCCCAACTACCTACTCCACCAGACCCAAAGCCTAAGGCCTGTATACATTGCAGTCTCTGTTTTTTATGCAAATTGCAAAGCAGCGTGCAGCTTTCTCAAAATGTCATTGTTGAAGTGTGTCCCTCTGTCAGATCACAGCAAAGTCGGGAAGCCAAACTGATGTATTAACTCCCTCAACAATAATTTTGCAACTGTCAAACTGTCATTCCTGCATGTAGGATATGCCTCAACCCTCCGTGAAAAAATGCACACCACAGCCAACACATACCGCAATCCAATACACACAGGCATCTCTATGAAGTCTAGCTGCATTCTATTGAATGGACCACTAGACCTCCCAATGTGACTCAATGTAACTGCAATTCTTTTCCCTACATTGTTCAGCCATCAGCCTAAATCTGTGATTAAACAAGGTTTGTTGAAACAACCTCACCATTGCATCCCTCCCTACATGAGTGGGGCCATGAAAGTGTTGTGCCATTGGTGGTAAAAGACTATTAGGCATCACTGATCTTCCATTTGCTGAATCTCAAATCTCATCCTCATCTCTCTTAACACAACCTACTTTGACCAAACTTTGCTGTTCTTCCTATGACACTTCCTCCTACAAACTCTTTACTTCTTCCGAAGAGTCTTCTGTAGTCAATAAAAGGTTGTAGTTGATTTCATCTGTTCTTTCATTCACATATTCACCTTTAAATGTCCAAGCATTCCAGGCACAGTACTTTGCCACTTCATCCACATATCTATTGCCAACAGTTACATAATCCTCGCCCTTAAAGTGTGTAGAGCATTTAACAACAGCAATCTGTGCTGGCATTTTCAATGCCTCGAGGAGTTTCCCCCATTTCGGATGGGCGATCCAGAAGAGGTCATGAAAGCCCCCTGGGATCATAACTGTCTGAATTCGTGAACCACACCAAAGCCATATTGACTATCTGTGTAACCTGTAATTCTCTGTTAATCTGAGACACAGCATGCCCTAGTAAGAGCAATCAACTCAGCCACTGTGAGCCACGAAGCTTCTACTTCTCCTCAAACTGTGCAAACTGTATATACAGCTCATAAATTTCCTTCATGATCTCGCAAACACGAGCCATCCACAAACAATGCAAAATCAGATTCAGGTAGTTGCTCATCTTGAATATCAGGTCTCGGCTTGGTGCATAGTTCAGTGACATTGAGACAGTCACGCTCCGTTTCATTTTCATCAACATCAGCATCAGGAATGGGTAACAATGTAGCAGGAGTTAAAAGAGAACACCTCTTCAACTTGAAGTTTTCAGCTGCAAGTATCATTGCCCATACCGTGTCAAGTGACTATTCGTCAAATGCTAAGTGCGGGTACACACCAGCACTATTTCCACAGAGTGATGCACGTACACCTTTAAAAGATGACCTATAACAATGCCTCCACCCATCTCTATGCAGACACCTGCATCCCCCACTGCTTTAAGACACCCGGATAGAGCCGCTGCTACTGGACCTAAGGTGGCTGATAAATAGGCCTACAGGCATTCCCATGTGTTTGTGTTAGTACCAAAAGAGTGCAGCCCTCCCTCTCACTGCACAAGAATGTTATAATCTGGCACTCCTAGCACCAGGGCACAACAAAGATTTTCTCTCAACTCCAGGAATGCAATCAAGAATAGATTTTTCCAAGGTACTGAATCTGACACATATTTCTGTGTCAGCCTCTGCTTAGCCACTAGGGAAAAGATGGGTATCCACTGGCGACGATAGCCCACCATTCCCAAAAACATTCTAACCTCTTTCTGAGTTGTTGGTGGCTTCATTTGCAATATTGCCAAGATTCTCTCTTATGACACCTCCCTGCCTCCTTTTTCGATATGATGACCAAGGTACTGAACCTCTTTCAGACAGTACTGCAACTTTCCAGGGGACACTTTGGGTTCGATTCCGATCTCGGCTGGTAGGGCACCTAACAGTATTCGTCCGGAAAAAATACAAGCCGAATGCGTGTTTCCCGACCGATTCATACACTCGTCCGGACGAACAAGTACGATGCGTCTAACAACCCAGTTTCCAAGCGAGCCGTACTCACCCAATCCAGCTCCTGTTCCCCGCCCAAGCCGGATCCGTGAACGCCGATTCGAGCCGCACGGAAGCAAATACACAGCACCTTCCGGCCGGACTAGTACGATGCGCAATCCGTACGCGCCGAACCCGTCGCTACGTCCGGCACGTTTGAGCATTCGGGCGAGCCGTACATAAGCTCCTTTTCGAGCCACAAGATGATCCACGGCTACGAGACGAACAAGCCAGCGACGAGTACGAGTCGAAGACACGAGAAACCCGAACGAGATGATCCAAGCATGAATCCCATTGCGCAGGTCCTACCTATACTCTACATCTATTACCGGGACCGGCACGGACGCGTACGGCGCAGACGGTAAGTCAAACACCAACAATACTAACAAACTACACGTACCCGAAATATGTCACACACACATAGGGATGCACAAATAACGTACACTAGCAACAGCAGAACCATAGGGGTGGGATGGCCAACACCAATGCCATACACACCCATAGGGGATGGATGCCTACCACCAACACCACCCTACCACCACCCCTACTCATGGGTGCCTGGATGCCTGTCACTACTACCATCCCCACTCATGGGGGATGGATGCCTACCACCATCACTACTCAGGGGGCTGGATGCCTACCACTACCACCACCCCTACTCAGGGGGCCTGGATGCCTGTCACTACTACCATCCCCACTCATGGGGGTATGGATGCCTACCACTACCACCACCCCCACTCAGGGGGCTAGATGCCTGCCACCACCACCCCTACTCAGGGGGCTGGATGCCTGTCACTACTACCATCCCCACTCATGGGGGATGGATGCCTACCACTACCACCACCACTACTCATGGGTGCCTGGATGCCTGTCACTACTACCATCCCCACTCATGGGGGATGGATGCCTACCACTAACACCACCCCGACTCAGGGGGGCTAGATGCCTGCCACCACCACCACCCCTACTCAGGGGGCTGGATGCCTGTCACTACTACCATCCCCACTCATGGGGGATGGATGCCTACCACTACCACCACCACTACTCAGGGGGCTGGATGCCTACCACTACCACCACCCCTACTCATGGGTGCCTGGATGCCTGTCACTACTACCATCCCCACTCATGGGGGATGGATGCCTACCACTACCACCATCACTACTCAGGGGGCTGTATGCCTACCACTATCACCACCCCTACTCAGGGGGGCCTGGATGCCTGTCACTACTACCATCCCCACTCATGGGGGGATGGATGCCTACCACTACCACCACCACCACAACTCATGGGGGCCTGGATGCCTGTCACTACTACCATCCGCACTCATGGGGGGATGGATGCCTACCACTAACACTACCCCTACTCATAGGACGGGTAATGCATGACACAACTAGCATACTCCCACATAAGGAATGACAGAAAATTACATCCCCCCCCAACACCATGACAAGTGTGCGTAGTCTGTGTCAAATGCCTACAACACTGAACATGACATTGAACATACAATGTGACCCCCTAGCACATGTGTCACACATAAATGTGTGTGGCCTCCACAATGCAAGCAGACCATGGCCACTGTGGCAATGGGCTTGAACACCCCATCACCACAGTGACCAAAAGGTAAGTGTGCTATCCATAGCTGATGCACATTTTGAACAGTGTGGCAATGGGGCCTAAAGCCCCATCACCACAGTGACCAAAAGGGAAGTGTGGTGTCCATAGCTGATGCACATTTTGAACAGTGTGGCAATGTGGCCTAAAGCCCCATCACCACCGTGACCAAAAGGGAAGTGTGGTGTCCATAGCTGATGCACATTTTGAACAGTGTGGCAATGTGGCCTAAAGCCCCATGACCACAGTGACCAAAAGGGAAGTGTGGTGTCCATAGCTGATGCACATTTTGAACAGTGTGGCAATGGGGCCCAAAGCCCCATCACCACAGTGACCAAAAGGGAAGTGTGGTGTCCATAGCTGATGCACATTTTGAACAGTGTGGCAATGGGGCCCAAAGCCCCATCACCACAGTGACCAAAAGGGAAGTGTGGTGTCCATAGTTGATGCACATTTTGAACAGTGTGGCAATGGGGCCCAAAGCCCCATCACCACAGTGACCAAAAGGGAAGTGTGGTGTCCATAGCTGATGCACATTTTGAACAGTGTGGCAATGTGGCTTAAAGCCCCATCACCACAGTGACCAAAAGGGAAGTGTGGTGCCCATAGCTGATGCACATTTTGAACAGTGTGGCAATGGGGCCCAAAGCCCCATCACCACAGTGACCAAAAGGGAAGTGTGGTGTCCATAGCTGATGAACATTTTGAACAGTGTGGCAATGGGGCCTAAAGCCCCATCACCACAGTGACCAAAAGGGAGGTGTGGTGTCCATAGCTGATGCACATTTTGAACAGTGTGGCAATGTGGCCCAAAGCCCCATCACCACAGTGACCAAAAGGGAAGTGTGGTGTCAATAGCTGATGCACATTTTGAACAGTGTGGCAATGGGGCCTAAAGCCCCATCACCACAGTGACCAAAAGGGAAGTGTGGTGTCCATAGTTGATGCACATTTTGAACAGTGTGGCAATGGGGCCTAAAGCCCCATCACCACAGTGACCAAAAGGGAAGTGTGGTGTCCATAGCTGATGCACATTTTGAACAGTGTGGCAATGGGGCCTAAAGCCCCATCACCACAGTGACCAAAAGGGAAGTGTGGTGTCCATAGCTGATGCACAATTTGAACAGTGTGGCAATGGGGCCTAAAGCTCCATCACCACAGTGACCAAAAGGGAAGTGTAGTCATGGTAAAAGCTGCCAAAGCCAAACTGCATGGATGAATCCTGGTCACACAACAACAAACACATCAGTGGCATAGTAGTGCTTGTGTCCCATAGCAACATAGATTGGTCGAGGCAAAAGGTGCAGTGTCACTGAAACATCGTTTTGGCCATGTGCATACAAACATCACCCATGGGGGCCCACATTGTCAACATTCACAAATAACCCAATGACAGAAGTGACCATCATAATGCTGACCCACATATCTGCACCAATGGACACACAAATGTAGATATCCTGTGGAGACCGTTGATGTCAGGTGAACAAATACCATACCATGGCATCAATGGGACATACAAACCATGATTATTGTGCTGACTGATGACCTAGGAGTCCCAGGGACAGCAGGGGAAAGCCACCAAACAACATACATCCAATGGCACACTCAAGATATGCCAATGCAGTGGTGCAAAGGCACAAACACAAACAGGCAGACTCACACTGCATATCAAACACAACAGGTGATGGGGGTGTGCCAGTGTCCCCAGGCAACCACACAACACATGAGGAGGCCTGAATTCCAACCACACAGATGTGTATACAGTGCCATACAAAAGTTACTCATGGATCGGATACCCCTATGTGGGCAATAAGGCATTGTTAGATGAGAGGGAGCCCAAATTACACATGTCACACAAGCTTGTAGGAACAGCAACTAACACAGCAAGAGACAGACCCGCCACAGCACTACCCCCAGGGACCCCACATTGTGCTGACACTAGCCTGCATGATAATCCCACTGTGATGACAAAGGTAGATGTCGTTCACACTGTGAACCACAGCCATGTGTCCTGAGCAACAAACTACCATCACACCTACACAAGCTCCAATCAATCAGCACAGCCTGCCAGCCAAGGCCAATATGGAGGTAGGGGTCTAGCCGTGCAACAACTCACTTTTGCACACACTCAACACCACACACCCTGATCTCCACCAATGTGCAGCAGTGAAGCTCACATGGACTGGTGACATTGGACATGCACCCATGACAATACCAGGGGTGGTGGTGGGAACTAAGGTGCAGAAACCCATCACACATGGCCAGTCAACAAGACTCGTGAATGTCTGACACACAGCACAGTATGCCGTACATGGGCATGATGTGAAATCCACCGCAATCAATGGGATCCTGGCCATAGTCACACACCAACGAAGAAGCCAAGGTGACACACGAAGAACACACGTACACAACTTCCAACATTGCAGCTCTGACCCTGAGGAGTGGCAGCAGTCACACACACAACGTATCACAATCACTGAAAGCTACCACAAACTGAAAATCACATGACTTGTGTAAACAACAAGTGCCAAGGGGAATCCTGAATGTGTCCCATCTGCGTTTGCCCACATCCCGAGCCCTGACAACAAAGACAACCTGGTATGACAACCTCATGAACATTAGTTTGCCATGCACCCACATCACGGAGAAACCAGGTCCAAGATGCTGGATGAACACAGAACAACTCAGCAAGCATCACAAACAGGAACATCCCTAGGGACACAGCCTGTGTAGGAAAAGGGAAGGGAACACGCACAGACATGCTTACACAACACACAACACAGGCCCACGCAATGTCACGGGATTACACACTGCCATGAGGGCACTCCACTCCTGTGGAAGGTCCGCTGTGCCAAACTTTGTCTGTGCAAGACCCAAACATGTCAGCAGAACACTCCGTCAGTGAGTCAACAACCACAACACACAGAAGGTTCTGCTCACATCAGCCTGGGTACGGGAGTGTCACGTCAGTCATCTGCATACACACAAAACACGTGTCAAGCAAGTTGCACTGTATACACAGATGAGTCCTTCGACATTGATGTGCAAAACTGCATGTCCAGTGGAGCTGGGCACACAGTCAGGGAAATCGGAACATTGAACAGTGGTAAGCCCACCAGATGTGCATCAGTGTAAGACAAAGATGTTCATTTACAAATGCAAAATGTACATCATTTGGTCAAATGCTGAACATTACACCCTCAGACTGCAGCAAAGGATGCCATAGATCCAGACTACAACAGGACACATCCCATGGACCCATGGAGTCCATCAAGCAACACTTCATTTTCCTGATATGAACACTATTACAACTGCAAATGCAGGATGCTACTCATCCACATCATGTACATCAAAAGAAAAGCCACAATTAAACAAAAAGAGGCTTTATTCAGCAAATGGCAAGGAAAACTCTGAAGTCCCAAAGAAACTAAGGCCAATGGCCAGTCCAAAATCACAGTCCCAACAGGGTGATAAGTGACAACTGGTCACCCATTGCTTGCCTGCACTTGTACGGACAGGGGACATCCCCTTGGAGGGGCATACAAGGGGCAGGCCAGGCACCGCAGGGACAGGATCAGGGGATGGCAGAAGGAGGCAGTGAAGGGGTGGTGGGTGCAGGAGTATCACCGGCAACTGCAGTGGAGGTGTCTGACTCAGGGGGCCGGCACCACTGTGGTACACAAGTCAGTTGGTGTGGGTGCTGCAACCACTGCAGTGGGCTGGTCTGATGTAGTGGACTGGGTCCCCACTGCAGTGCCCGAGTCAGACGGGGTGGTTGTGGACTCCACTGCAGTGCATGACTCCAAGGGAGTGGAAGGGGGCAGATGAGGTGGGCAGGACAGAGGGCGGGGACCCGGTCTCCACACCAGTGGCACTAACAGGCAGAGCGTCTGGGTTGGGGGTGGAAGAGCAAGTGGCAGGGGGGGAGGGCCTAAGCAGTCTGGGGATGCGGTATCGGTGTGTGGCGGAACCTGGGGCAGGGTGTGGCGGGGGAACCTGTGGAGTGGTGGCCTGGGGGATGGTGGAGAGAGACTGGGTGGTGGAGCTGCGTGGTGGTGGTGGTGGTGGGGTCTTGCTCTTCCTGGTCCGGGGGACTTCCGAATGGGGTCCTGTGTCTGCCTGCGCCTGGGGGAGGGTGTCCGGGGGCGAGGGGCATTCCCCTCTGTGTGGGTGGACTTCCTCTTCCCCCGGTATGCTGGATCAGCAGGATTGGAGGGAAAGAGGCCGAGATCACACAGGAAGATCTGCTGTGTAGGTGGGGTAGCAGGTGAGGCAAGGGAAGGGGTCTTGGAGGGAGAGGATTTGGAGGACTGCGGAGTGACTGTGGATGCTTGTGTGTGTGTCTGTTCCCCATCCCCTGTGTGTGTGGTATCAGTCCCCTGAGGATGCTTGTGTGCACGTCTTGCCTTTCTCTTGGGTGTGTCTGTGCTGCTCGTGTCTGTGTGCTTGGGTGATTGTGCAGGTGTGCATGTGCTTTGGACAGGTAGGGTGGCAGGAAGTGTGGATGGGGCAGAGGTGGGAGGGGTGAGGGACTGTTGGAGGAGGGACACTGCTGCCGTCAAGGAGGAGTCCATGGACTTATTGCTCCTCTGTAGGGCAGACATACCCGTTGAGATGCCCTCCATGAACGACACCAGCTGTGTCAACAGAGTGGTGTGTGCATGGAGGACACTCAGCATTGCTGTCTGCCCTACATGGAGCTGTCGAAGGAGGTACACAGAGTCCTCACTCAGGGCAGCAGGGGACACAGGGGCAGGGGGTGCGGTGCCTGGCACGAAGGAGACACGCTCCCGAGCACGGGAGCCTCCACGGACCTCAGGAATGGGAGCCAATGGGAGGGCGGTGGTGGTGGTGGTGGCGGGGCCAGACAGACTAGCTGGCCTTTGGTGGCTGCTGAGACCCGCCTCCACAAGGGAGTCATCCTCCGAGCTGCTGTGGTCCTCAGCTGAGGTGGATGGTGCTGAGGACTCCTCGGTGTGGCTCCCTCGCCCTCCGTGCCACTGGGTCCCTCTGACCACTCGTCGGATGCTGACCCAGTCTGGCTCCGCTGCTCCTCCTGGTCCGTGGAGCTGTCCCCTCCTGTGGCCGTGGATGTATCTGCAAACAATTAGGGAAACAGACAAACATCAGTCACCTGCACTGACCGCACACACCACAGTAAGTACATCACATCACAGAGCAAGCCCTGGCATCCTTAGTTGAACATTGCCTAAAGTCCTCACACAGATTCGGGGAAGCCAATTGTCAGTCTGATGGTCAACCATGGGATTCCCACCCCTCCTGCCCTTGCACCCATCTGTCTGGTGCCTGTCTGATGGTAAGACCCCGGTGTGGACACATGCACCACCTACACAGTTGTTGGACATTGCAGGGAACACGGTGAAGTATGTGAACATGCACACATCACATCTCTTGCCACTGAGTCAGTGCAGGTGTCCGGATGAAAGGGATGGCCAGAGTCTAAATAGAAATGCATGTGATGCATACCAGCACCAGACACCATGATGCACCCATGTCCGGATAGTCAATGCCACAATGGGGTGCATGTTGCACATGTCACTCCCTGCAGGATCAGTCTCAGGAAGTTTAATGCCATGACACAGGAATGCGTGCAAAGTCATACATTACTGTCTCCAGTCACATGGCCATGGCAGCCAGCCAACAACAGTCTGCACTGTGTCACAATCCGAGGGCATGGGGAATGCAAGTTATGTGACTGACAAGTGCACATGTCCATCCCCCAAAAACCACATCATCTGTACTACTATTTGTCCACGCTCATACCAACTGGACATATGGGGGACATGAAACACAACTCTCTGAACATGAGCACCTCACAGTGTGCTGTGAATGAAAAACAGCTGCCTGAAAGTCACAGTCGCAAACACCTGTGTGCACAGTCAAGTTTTTCAGACACCTATAAGTCACAGAAGTATCGTCTATCATGGTCACATCTCCGATGGCATGCTGAGCCATAACCGATAAACATACCAGTAGTCCTGACAACGAAGACACAGCACAATGAGACAGAGGCAGACACCTGAGGGTACATTTCACTGATCACAACATGCCAGATGATACACGGGAGTGGGAGTACAGAGTGTATTGTATGCCCTGGAGTAGGCATGACTGTCCAGCTCCACCTGTAAGAGGGATGAGTCCTGGACAGTAGGCAGGTGGCTAAGCATGTGTGACACACTTGATACACATACTCCTGAGGCCCAAACATTGTTCCCACCAGCTTCATGGGTAGGTGCCAAATTCCACAGGGACATGTGGTGATTCAGATCAGCAAGTGGACCACATATCAAAGTTACACCCAGATTACATGTCAGAACTTAGGCATTGTGTAAGCAATTGACCCACCCATGAGTCGCACAACATAGTCACAGGAACAAATGCTGTCCCCCACCTTGAGCAAAGCTAAATGCAATGACACAGTCCCCAAATGACACAATTTCCTGACTTTAAGGGCCACACATATGTGTATCAGAGGAGAAGTGGGCATGTCACAAATGAGGGACATGGGTCCTGGACCACATGACTGATGTACTGTGGAAGTTTAACCAGGCCAGAGGAGGGCACATAGCATGTCAGACAAAGTGCACAGTGCAGTCATGGACTCACCCCTCCTTGCTGCTGTCTGCCCTTCAGCTGCCCATCCAGGTCAGGGAAGACCACCGCCAGGATCCGGAGCATGTGGGGGTCAGGGTCCGGTGTCCGCCCCTCCTGCGAGGAGGCGACAGCTTCAGCTGGACCCTTGCGATCCTCCGGGTCCAGCCCCGAAGGTCCTGCCACCTCTTCTGGCAGTTGCGGATCCTGCGCCTGTAGACCCCCACGGATCTTACTTCCCGGGCGATGGTCAGCCAGATTTCCTGCTTCTGGTGGGCATCAACCTGTGAGGATGACAAAGTGAAAAGGCCATTACTACACATGCAACATATACGTGCATCACACAGTTGGATCTACATGTCTCAATCACAGGGGCATATGATGTACACAGGCAGTGCAACAATGGCTATGAACAGTTTGCCAGCAGTCACTACATGGTATCATTGCATGGGAAGTAAACCTAGTTGAAATGCACTGTTACTGCACTGTACCAGTTCAGTGCATGTAACTACACACTTTGGGGTGTGACAACTACTCAGTGAGCATGCTAGCCAGTGGTGTGCACACTGTAAGTCCTGCTAGTCAGACAACATGCACAATTAGTAAGGCAGTGGACAGCACACTCACCTTCTCCCCTGGTTTCCCATACAGCTTGCTGTACTGTGGAAGGAGGCTGTCCAGCAGGGCCTGGTTCTCCTCAAGGCTGAAGGCTGGGGCTCTCTCCACAGTACGTGCCATTGCAGTAGCCAGAGGATGCAGAAACAGCAGCAGTGTTGGTGGCAGATGTCGTCCTGGAGCATGTAGTGCAGGCAAGTGAGCTCTCAGGGGAACAGCCAGCATTATATGTGTGCTGCAGAGGCAGATACTGTCCCATGTGTCCAATGTGATAGGTCCAAGTCGTTTGCATCTTCTGAATCTGACCAATCCATGGAATAGCAGCACTAATACACGCCCACAGCATCCTTCAAATCTTCAACTTCATGACACCCATGATTTTGCAACATTGTTGTGGCTGGCCAACTGAATTCACTGCATCAGACTCGTTGGAGCTTCGAAAACGCGTCCATTGCCATGCCAGGCCCCAGCCAATGCGTGCACACCGATCGGTCCATTGCTGTACAACGCGTATTTCTGGATACAACGTGTACCCGCTCCCAACACATGCAATGGGCCGGCCGGGCACACCGATCGGTCCATTGCTGTACAACGCGTACCCGCTCCCAACACATGCAATGGGCCGGCCGGGCACACCGATCGGTCCATTGCTGTACAACGCGTACCCGCTCCCAACAGATGCAATGGGCCGGCCGGGCACACCGATCGGTCCATTGCTGTACAACGTGTACCCGCTCACAACACATGCAATGGGCCGGCCGGGCACACCGATCGGTCCATTGCTGTACAACGCGTACACCGCTCCCAACACATGCAATGGGCCGGCCGGGCACACCGATCGGTCCATTGCTGTACAACGCGTACCCGCTCACAACACATGCAATGGGCCGGCCGGGCACACCGATCGGTCCATTGCTGTACAACGCGTACCCGCTCCCAACACATGCAATGGGCCGGCCGGGCACACCGATCGGTCCATTGCTGTACAACGCGTACCTGCTCCCAACACATGCAATGGGCCGGCCGGGCACACCGATCGGTCCATTGCTGTACAACGCGTACCCGCTCACAACACATGCAATGGGCCGGCCGGGCACACCGATCGGTCCATTGCTGTACAATGCGTACCCGCTCACAACACATGCAATGGGCCGGCCGGGCACACCGATTGGTCCATTGCTGTACAACGCGTATTTCGGGATACAAAGCGTACCCGCTCACAACACATGCAATGGGCCGGCCGGGCACACCGATCGGTCCATTGCTGTACAACGCGTATTTCGGGATACAACGCGTACCCGCTCCCAACCCATGCAATGGGCCGGCCGGGCACACCGATCGGTCCATTGCTGTACAACGCGTACCCGCTCCCAACAGATGCAATGGGCCGGCCGGGCACACCGATCGGTCCATTGCTGTACAACGCGTACCCGCTCATAACACATGCAATGGGCCGGCCAGGCACACCGATCGGTCCATTGCTGTACAACGCATACCCGCTCACAACACATGCAATGGGCCGGCCAGGCACACCGATCGGTCCATTGCTGTACAACGCGTACCCGCTCACAACACATGCAATGGGCCGGCCAGGCACACCGATTGGTCCATTGCTGTACAACGCGTACCCGCTCACAACACATGCAATTGGCCGGCCGAGCACACCGATCGGTCCATTGCTGTACAACGCGTACCCGCTCACAACACATGCAATGGGCCGGCCGGGCACACCGATCGGTCCATTGCTGTACAACGCGTACCCGCTCACAACACAAGCAATGGGCCGGCCGGGCACACCGATCGGTCCATTGCTGTACAACGCGTATTTCGGGATACAACGCGTACCCGCTCACAACACATGCAATGGGCCAGCCGGGCACACCGATCGGTCCATTGCTGTACAACACGTACCCGCTCACAACACATGCAATGGGCCGGCCGGGCACACCGATCGGTCCATTGCTGTACAATGCGTATTTCGGGATACAACGCGTACCCGCTCCCAACAGATGCAATGGGCCGGCCGGGCAGACCGATCGGTCCATTGCTGTACAACGCGTACCCGCTCACAACACATGCAATGGGCCGGCCGGGCACACCGATCGGTCCATTGCTGTACAACGCGTCCCTGTACAGGTCAGTCGCATATGTCACCATGCTTGTCACTGGTGAACGTATGCCAGCCACATATACCTGCCAGAGACCCAGGGGCACACCTACAACACCACACCCAGTCCACACTGTTTCCTAAGGCATGTAAGGCTGCATTTCCTTCTCTGTGTATGGGGTTAACATGTGGTTTCTGTGGTGGCACTTGTGGGCAGCCACACCCAGGCTGTGCATGTGTTCATGGGGACAGGGTCCTTTGTGTGTTGTGCACATGACCACTGTGATGTGCAACAGTTCATTTTGGAGCATGTGGCATGGTCACATTTCCAGGTTGTGTATGTGTATGACATGTCACATACCCCCAGAGTCCCATGTGGGAAGGCATGTACGTCACAGGATGACCCATTGCCACAATAGTGATGTCCCTCCACAGTCTGTGTGCATGTTGTGTTTCCGATGTCTCTGATTCCATGTGCACGATGGGAGACAGTCTCCACATCAACGTTGTTTGTGCATGGACTTTGATGTTGTGCATCACTGGCGTCCATGTCTGTCCTGCGGATGCGACAGGGGCCACTACCTGTGGGAGTCATGTTTGTTTTTCTGACGTGTACATGATACGCCATGTCATGCCAGTGTCCATGTGGCAAGACAGGGTCACTGGGAATCTACCTGTCAATGAGCTGTGATGCCTGTGGCGCATCTGTCCAGACATGTCACTGTGGTGTGTGTGTGGAACGTGACAGCAGTAAATGGGTACTGTGACACAGCCTAATGAGTTTCCCATAGCACAACCTGGTACCTGTTGTGCACACATGTTGTCTTGAGAAGTTAGATGATGGCCATGTAGGTGCGAGTTATGTCCGCCAGAACGGCACCCACATCAAGTACTTGTGTCACGTAATGATGTATCATGTGAAATTGTGTATGGTGAATGGCACATATGTGGGGTGACTGACAATCTTTTTTCCTTCAACCTATGCACTGCAGGGCTCCAGCTGTCCATAGACCATTCCCTGACCTGGCAACGATGGTGGAACGTGACAGCATCCGACGGTACCGCTTCACCAGGCAGCTGATTGAGGATTTGGCAGTGCGCTTGGCACCACATTTGCAACCTGGCCGGACGTACTCCTACGGCGCTGACCCCCAAGGTGAAGGTAATGGCAGCCCTACACTTCTTTGCCACCGGTACCTTTCAACACACTGTTGCGACTGCCGGTGGGATGTCACAGACTATGTTCAGCCGTGTGCTACGCGATGTTTTGGAGGCAATGTTGAGATGCCTGAACCAGTACATCTATTTCCCTACACGTCAACAACTCACTGACGTCAAGAGTGACTTCTATGCCCTGGGGAGGATGCCACATGTCATTGGCTCCATTGATGGGACACATGTGGCTTTGATACCACCACAGGCACATGAGCAGGCATACCGGAACCGTAAACATTACCATTCGATCAATGCTCTGGTGGTATGTTTAGCAGATATGAGCATCACACATGTGTGTGCCCGTTTCCCTGGTTCAGCACACGATGCCTACGTGATGAGGAGTAGTCGCATCCCGAGGATGATGGCACAGATGCAGAACCAGCGTGCCTGGCTTGTCGGTGTGTACTGACTTTGTACCATTGTGTGTGTTCTGATCTGTAGTATTCCACCCACTTTTCCAAATCAGCTAATGTGCACTTGTCTGTCCGTAGGTGACTCCGGATACCCCAACATGCCGTGGTTGCTGACACCCCTCAGGAACCCTGTGACACCAGCCCAGATGCGCTACAATGAGGCACATGGTCGGACCAGGAGAGTGATAGAGCGGACCTTTGGTCTCCTGAAGAGCCGCTTCCGCTGCCTGGACAAGACAGGAGGGGCCCTCCCATATGCCCCAGCAAAGGTGTGCAAGATTGTCATCGTCTGCTGCATGCTACACAACCTGGCAGTGCGGAAGGAGTTGCCTCTCATCCTGGATGACGATGACCAACGTCCGCCACCTGTGGAGGATCCTGGCCTGGACCACGATGCCAGTGATGATGATGATGATGATGGTGATGTCCGCACACAGCTCATCACCAACTTCTTCAGCTGAATGTGAGTATCCAGGGAGATGTAATGTGAATGACGTGAGTTTGCATGATATGTGTGGGTGGTGCTCTGGTGCTGTTTGAGTGTGGCCATGTGCTACTTGACTGGATGCGTGCAGCAATGTGTCCTTCCAGGTAGTCTGAACTCCCCAACAGTTCTGACATGCTAACTTGGTTTTGTGTAGTTGTCTTGTGACATGTATTGGGCATGAGTATTGCAGTACTGTCCTGTTCTACAGTGATTTTAACTGTGTGTCATGTCTGTCCTTCACAGGGTGCTTACTGTGTACTTTGGTCAACTTGGATCCCCCGACACCATGATTCAGCTTTCAGGGTGGCAGCAGTAGTTTCCCTACAAGTGATGTGCCACACACCCCTGGACTTCATATCTTCTGCACTTGTTGACTGTGTGGCCACTGCCACGTGGGTAAACCTTGCATTTGTAGTGGAAACAACATGTTGCTAATGTGTAATAAACCTGTGCTTCACTTTGGGATGTGCGTTGTCTGTGGTCACACATCTGACTGACATTTGCTTACTGCACCTGTGGGCTAGTTGACACAGACTCTGAATAGGTGTGGTGTCTGTGCATTCCACTGTATTTCCTGGCAACATCACTGTGGGCGATGAGTCCGATGGCCCTGGTGTCTGTGTTGTGTAGCCCTAGTGGTGTGTCTCCCTCATATGTGTCACGTCACCATGACTCACACAACGGTGTTGTACTTGCTGTAGCAGTTAGCATACACAGTGTAATTTGGCAGAACATCATAACCATAACAGTATCCACATTTGAATAACAACAGTGGCAAGTATGGTGTACTAGTGATTTTATTTACAGAAATGTGTGTGTGTATAGTGCACAGGATGGTGGGTGCTGTACATTGGGATTGTGATCCAAAGTTCCCAGATGAGTTGGAAGTCTTGGTAGCAGAAATGTCCTGAGTGAAGTCCACAGTCATATGATACATTAGTCCAACTTGAACTCCCCATGTCATGTGGGAAAGTACTGTTGCATTCGACAGGGTGAAACGTTTGCACACAAAGGATAATTTCCGGAACAGGTGTTGGCTTCCTGGGGGATGTACGTGGCCATCAACCTCTCAGTTTTCCTTCCTCGGACGACCCCTCTTCTTTGGGGGGACCCTCACGTGCAGGCTGCTGCGGTGCAGGGGAGTCTCCGCCAGAGTCCTCCTCCCTCCCTGTGGCGGTGTCAGTTGTTGCAGCACCAGATGTTGTGGGCACACAGGGAGGTGTGGCCATGTTGGTGCTAATCTGGCGGAGGCATGTCAATATGTCCCTATGCACCGCTGTGAGTTCTTGCAATGTGTCCCACTTGGACTCCATGCGAGACATGTGTGTCTCCACACGGGACATGTGGGAGTCCAAGCGGGCATGATGGGCAGCCTGCTGCTGTTGTATGTCCTTGAGGATCCCCACTACCTGTCTGACCTCTCCGGTGCTATCCTGGTACGCATCAGCGATGCGTGCCAGTTGTGGGTCATCATGCAGTCCAGACCCCTCTGCAAGCAGCGACCTATGTCTACCACCCCTCCCACCACCCCATGCGACACGTGCAGGACCTGCGGTGGCACGCACAGGTGACCCGAGGCCCACTTGGGGGTTGTTAGTGGTGTTGTCATCCGTTGCTCCACGGTGGGCCTGAGGCCCTGTGCTGTTGTCAGCGATGGTCCTTGGTCTGTCCGTGTCGGCGGGGGTGGTCTGTATGTTGGCAGTTGTTGGAGGGGTGGGTGCAGGGGGTGCAGATGTTGGTCCAGCTGGTGCTGCATGATGACTCACACCGGAGGTGCCAGGTAGGTCTTCGCCATCCGAGGAGGGCAGAGGCTGTTCCACACCAGTGAGCTCTGTGTCCCCCGGAGCCTGGGACAGGGACTCCTCCTCGCCTGCTGCTGTGTCCCCATCATCATCACCTGTATTTGGAAGAGACACACATTGTATGTAATGTTTCTACAGGCATCAATGGTTCACACACCTGACAGTTGTGACTGTACCTCTGGATGCGGGCATGTACATTGCATTGTCCTAAGTTGTCACAGTAAGAGGTTGATATTGGTGTAGCACATTGTCATGCATACCTGGGGCATTTCAATATGAATGTTGAGGTGTGTGCATGGCCAGCATTGGTTGTATTTGGTGGACATCCGGCCATCCTTCTCCACCTGGCCCAGTTATCCCACCATGAAGCATGCCACCCTTGCAGTGGGTTCAGGTTGACTCTCAGGATGTCATTCAGTGGTGTTGTGCTGTTTGTTGGTGCACAGATCCCAGCAGGGCCTTGTGCTCCCCACAGCAGTAGCCAGTGTCAGCCATCTTGTCAGTCCTTATCCACTCCCTGTGATGTGAGCATGGTTCAGAGTGGTGTTGATGGGCCAATTGTGAGGGTGAGCAGTATCTGTGACTCCAACTCCCATCATGCTATTGCCTACACCCCCTTCCCAGCATGCCCGTACTTCCTTCCTTTTGACTCAGCTTCCCTGTGGGGTAGTGTGCCTGTGCTGACAGGAAGGATGACAGTGTTGTCCTTGCGTTTGTTTGGCTACAAGTCCCAAGAGTGTCCCTGTGCTTCACACAGCATTACCCAGGGTGGTGGTTCTTTGTGGGATCTTCATTTGGTATGTGAGGCATTGCATTCTCCCAGGTGGGTTATGTGGAGTTTGTGTTGAGGGGGTGTGTGAGGTGAGCTGCTTGTAACTATGGTCAGTGCTGTGAGTCCTCCTTCCCACCCAGCCAGATATCCCACCATGCAACGTGCTTGCATTGCAGAGAGTGCAAGTTGGCTTTCAGGATGTCAGACAGTGGTGTTGTGCTGTTTGTTGGTGCACAGTTCCCAGCAGGGCCTTGTGCTCCCCACAGCAGTAGCCAGTGTCAGCCATCTTGTCAGTCCTTATCCACTCCCTGTGATGTGAGCATGGTTCAGAGTGGTGTTGATGGGCCAATTGTGAGGGTGAGCAGTATCTGTGACTCCAACTCCCATCATGCTATTGCCTACACCCCCTTCCCAGCATGCCCGTACTTCCTTCCTTTTGACTCTGCTTCCCTGTGGGGTAGTGTGCCTGTGCTGACAGGAAGGCTGACAGTGTTGTCCTTGCGTTTGTTTGGCTACAAGTCCCAAGAGTGTCCCTGTGCTTCACACAGCATTACCCAGGGTGGTGGTTCTTTGTGGGATCTTCATTTGGTATGTGAGGCATTGCATTCTCCCAGGTGGGTTATGTGGAGTTTGTGTTGAGGGGGTGTGTGAGGTGAGCTGCTTGTAACTATGGTCAGTGCTGTGAGTCCTCCTTCCCACCCAGCCAGATATCCCACCATGCAACGTGCTTGCATTGCAGAGAGTGCAAGTTGGCTTTCAGGATGTCAGGCAGTGGTGTTGTGCTGTTTGTTGTTGCACAGTTCCCAGCAGGGCCTTGTGCTCCCCACAGCAGTAGCCAGTGTCAGCCATCTTGTCAGTCCTTATCCACTTCCTGTGATGTGAGCATGGTTCAGAGTGGTGTTGATGGGCTAATTGTGAGGGTGAGCAGTATCTGTGACTACAACTCCCATCATACTATTGGCTACACTGATATCACCAGCATACACAGAATTCCTTCCTTTAAGTGAGCTTCCCTGTGAGGTAGTGTTCTAGTGGTGGCAAAATATCAGGCAGTGTTTTTTGGTTATATTTGTGCCACTGCCTTGCTCTATTTGTTGTTAGGTTTGTACATGTCATGACACAGTTACATATCACTATGAGATGGCATGTATTGTGTTTATCTAACTGACATACACATCTTGGGATGATTATCTTTTGGTTGGTGTTGATTTGCTAGGGGTGGATCGTTTGACTGTCCCCTTGAGAGTGATGTGTGTGTATTGGCACACAATATTGTGTATATTAGTTGTGTACTCACCAGGCTCTGGGATGTCTGTTAGTCCATATACGCTCACTGGTGGTAGGATGGCCTGCACCTTCTCCTCCCAGGGCCTGAGGTATACTGGTTTTGCAGGAGGGCCACTGCCGGTGTGCTGGCTCAGGAGGTAATACTTCTTGAGTAGGTCTCTGACCCTCCTGCGCACATCATACCACCTGTTCTGGATGTCTTCCTTTGTGCACAAACATGGTGATTGTGCGTTCACCCTGTCGACGATCCTCGCCCACATCTTGGTTTTCTGCGACATGGGGGTCTGTTGGACCAATGTGCCAAACAACTGTGGCTCTACCCTCAGGATCTCGTCTACCATGACTTCCAATTCACTATCTAGGAACTTTGGATTCTTCTTTAGGGGCATGGTGATGGGTGGTGGTGGTGGTGATTGATGTGTGTGTGTGTGCAAGTGAGGGTGTGTGTGTAGGTTTTGCTGGGTGTGTGTGAGGGTGCTATTTGTTGAGGTGCTAATGGTGTGCAGCTTTTGTGTTGGATGAGCTGTGTGTGTGTCTGTGTTTGCTGTGTGATGGTGTTCTGTGCTGGCAGGTCAGTGGAATTTGCAAAGGATCATGGTAGGGATTTGTGGGCTTTATGTAGGTGGAGTTGGGGGTGTGTCCTTGTTCCATTTTTTTCACCCCCTGTATTTATTGGCTTTGTCATTGCTTGTTTGGCCCTTTTTTTTTGTATTTTTTCATTTGTGATTATTGTGCATGTAGGAGTTGTTCTTCTGACCGAGTAGGACGTTGCAGTTGTCTCGTGCGCGCCTCTCCGAGTCGTTCCCGCTGTGTTTCAGCTCAGTTTCATATGCGGCGTACGCGTCGATCGCGGAGTATTGTGTTTGTTCGGCTGGGTTTTGTATGCGTGCCGGTCGTATGGCTTGGGCTCCGTACGAATCGGTTTGATTTTCCACCCATTGCATCGTACTGCGCAGGTCGGAGTTCGCGGGTACGTTTCGTTCGGGTTATTTCCTGATGCGTGTCGGTCGGTTCGATTCGCGTGGTTTCCCGGCCGGATAGCTTTTTTCCGTCCGGGTCGGTCGTTCGCCTTGTGTTCCGTACGAGTCGGTCGTGGTTCCCATGCATTTCATCGTACTACCCGGGTCGGACGGCGCCGGTACGTGTCGGTCGGACTAAATTCCAGTACCGAGTCGGTGGGTATTTTTTCCGGCCCGAATCGGAATCGGCCCCTTTATGTTCATTCTCAGCCAAGTGGTTCATCAATGCAATGGTATCAGCCTTGCATGCTTCACAAGTATTTGATGGAAGCAACAAGTAGTCCATATACTGGACCAGGACAGAATTACAAGGCAAGACCAGAGACTCCAGATTCTTTTTTAAGGTTCTTATTGAAGATAGAAGGACTCTCTGTATACCCTTGTGGAACTTGGCACCATGCCAAGACACGATTACCTAGCCAAAACGCAAAGAGGAACTGACTGTCCTCATGCAAGGATATGGAGAAAAATACCTGGCACAATCAATAGCAGAAAACCACTCAGCCTTGCATGGAATCTGGAACAATATTACAGCACGATTCAGTAATACAGGACAACAAGGGACCACAATGTCATTTATTTTATGTAGGTCCTGCTCTATGCAAAACTTACCGCTAGGCTTCTGCAGGCCCATAATGAGTGAGTTACGCAGACTTCCCATAATTCTTTCAATATTCCCTGCGGAATCATGGACTCAATCACTGGTGTTATGCCAGCATTCATTTAAGGAGACAAATTATACTGTGGAGTTACGGGGAATTCTGTATTTGACTTTATCTGTATGTGGACAGGTTCAACTCCTTTAATGAGTCCAATATCCTTTCCCAAGAAATCCCACACTTCGGCCTTCACCAAGACTCTAATGTCTAAAGGCAGATCTTCACATGTCATAAAGGGATACATGGCAACAGCTGGTGTATGATTGACCATTTGGGCCCGAACAATCAGCGGATTAATGCACCTAGTTTGGGCATTAAGTTGCATTACATTATATGCTTAGGTAACAAATGCAGACAGAAGGAGGCCCCTGCATAACTCATACGCTGGATTAGTGAGGACAAGCGGAGAATGGAGTACGGCATACATGTGCCATCCCTCCTATGATCACTTTTTGAAGCAGATATAATAGCAGGGAAAGAGAAACACCATTGAGAAACTCGAACTACTCTCCAATGGTGCGGTGTAAACACCCCTAGGGCTTGGAGGCAGGCAGACGTGGACGTCAGCACGTCCTGATAACGTGATGGGACACCGCCCCACGTGACCGGAACAATCTTTGTATAACGGAGTCGCCATGGAGAGAGACCGCTACCTTCATGGCATGAGAAGGGCAATGCCGGGCAGCAGTCTCACCTTGACAAAGTAAGGAGACGGGGTGGGGGGCACTAACCATTTTCATACCCTCCGAAATTCTTGAGGGTTTGGCGCATGGAGTTTAACAAGTGCAGGAGGCCTTTTGAGTTTTTCCCTAACAATCCCATTACAGAACGTGGGCCAGTTGATCGTCGACCGCAGCACCTTTTAAAAACTGGGAAAAAGCACTGATAACTGAAAATCAGCAGAACTCAGACATGGTTTTACTCTTACCACGCCGGCAATTCATGATAACACACAGGGATGTGACAGACTCGCACGTGTTTGTTATCACGGAGAAAGGACATTTTTCTGTAAAACAATGACCACCGACAAGGATAGGGGTTGCCCAGATCAATACGATCTTCATAGTGTTAGGGAATCACTGACTAAATATCGAAGGTCACAATATCGACCTACAAAAATATCGCAGCAAAAATATCCAAGACAAGAATATCGACATCCTATCTACATTATGGTAAGTACAAAATTATCGGGAAAAAAATATCGATGTCAAAAATATTGTTGTTAAAAATATCGTTTTTAATTTAAGTTAAAAAATATTGTAAAATAAAGTAAATAATACATATAATTAAAAGAAACATAGTTAAAAATATTTTAAAATGCTTAAAAATTATAAGTAATCTATATAATTTGAAAATACATTAAACATATACATATAATATATAATATATATACATACTTACTTATTAATATGTTTTAATATTTATTTTAATAACTTATAAATTGTTTAATTTATTTTTTATAAATTATAAATACAACTATACACATAAAACAATAATATAAATAAAAAATCAAATAAATATATGTAACAAATTTAAAAAAATGTAAACTATTTTAAATCTTTTAAAAAATAATTATACAGTACATTAGCTAAAAAAATACAAAATATTAGATAGCGGAGAAAATCATATTACTATTCCCACTCCAGTGAGTGCAACAGTAGGGAAAGTGTTGGATAGCATAGGGGTAAAAATTACTATTCCCACTCCAGTGAGTGCAACAGTAGGGAAAGTGTTGGATAGCGTAGGGGTTAAAATTACTATTCCCACTCCAGTGAGTGCAACAGTAGGGAAAGTGTTGGATAGCGTAGGGGTAAAAATTACTATTCCCACTCCAGTGAGAGCAACAGTAGGGAAAGTGTTGGATAGCGTAGGGGTTAAAATTACTATTCCCACTCCAGTGAGTGCAACAGTAGGGAAAGTGTTGGATAGCGTAGGGGTAAAAATTACTATTCCCACTCCAGCGAGTGCAACAGTAGGGAAAGTGTTGGATAGCGTAGGGGTAAAAATTACTATTCCCACTCCAGCGAGTGCAACAGTAGGGAAAGTGTTGGATAGCGTAGGGGTAAAAATTACTATTCCCACTCCAGCGAGTGCAACAGTAGGGAAAGTGTTGGATAGCGTAGGGGTAAAAATTACTATTCCCACTCCAGTGAGTGCAACAGTAGGGAAAATGTAGGATCGCGTAGGGGTTAAATTAACATACTTATACATATTTTTTTTTTAAATAAATAACATATTATTAATTATTTAACAAAATAATTATTAATAAATACCTATTAAATTAAATTAATATTTCATTAAATAACATTAAATTACTTCCCACCCTATTCCCGTATAAACACACAACACGCTACACATAAAAAAAACACAATTAATTTAATTATCAATTAATCAATTAATAAAAATTAATTACCAATAATTAATTAACAATAAATTAATTAACAATAACAATAAAAAAAAAAAATACATTAATTATCATTAATATAATTTTTAATTAACCAATTAATAAAAATTAATTACCAATTAATAATTAATTGACAATAAATTAATAATCAATAACAATAAATATACACATATTCACTAATTAATTATATTTAAATTACTTCCCACCCTATTCCCCTATAAACCCATAACCCGCTACACATTAAAAATAACATAATTAATGTAATTACCAATTAATCAATGAATTCAAATTAATTACCAATTAATAATTAATTTACAATAAATTAATTAACACTAATAAATAAAAAGTAATAATAAATTAATTATAATTAATATAATTATAAATTAACCAATTAATTACCATTTAATAATTAATTAACGATAAATTAACGATGAATAACAATAAATAAAATCATATTATTAATTAATTATAATGAAATTACTTCCCACCCTATTCCCCTATAAACCCACAACCCGCTGCACATTAAAAATTAACATAATTAATGTAATTACCAATTAATCCATTAATTAAAATGTATTACCAATTAATAATTAATTTACAATACATTAATTACCAATAACAATAAATAAAAATGTATAATAAATTAATTATAATTCATATAATTATAAATGATCCAATTAATATAAATTAATTACCAATTAATAATTAATTAAAATAAATTAACAATAAATAACAATAAATACAAACATATTCATTAATTAATTATAATTAAATTACTTCCCACCCTATTCCCCTATAAACCCACAACCCGCTCTGATACTAAAACGCAAGATTTCCTTTAAAAAAATGTACTATTTTCTAAACATTTAATACATATATTTAAAAATAATGAAAAAACTTTAAAAAAAATGTTAAACATACATATAAAATACATAACACTAAAAAAAAAAAAAATCGATATTATTTACAACTATATTTTTGCTAATGATATTAATGACTTCGATATTACTTACTTCGATATTTAAAAAAATCGATATTACTTACCTTAAAGTCGAAATTCTGGTCAACGATATTCTTGACTTCGATATTCTGTCCCTACGATATTAAAAACTTGAAATTAGTGTAGGTCGATATTTAAAATTCGATATTTTGACTGCCCACCAGTGTGAGGTGGCATGGCTTCACTAAAATTGGCGATGACCCTCAGATTAAGAGATACATGACTCATTAAATATAGATGAGTAACCGTTTACCACTAACTTTATGTATTTTTCATGTAGTGGGTGACCACTGGGAACCGCTCCTATTCCCTGGCTATTTCAAGTTTACTTACTGATGAAACTCGGTAAGTGAGAGGGGCCTTTTGAATATATTACCACACTAAGGGGCCGATTCCGATCTGGGTCGGAAAGCTCTCCGACCGATCCGGATTGTTTTCTGACTGAGCCTGACCCCTGCAGTCCGACCGAGCGAGTACGATGCGGCCGTATGTTGCTGGACTCGCTTCGGTCGGACTCCCATTGAAGTCAATGGGAGCCGGTCGTACGACGTGTACACGGGCTCCCATTGACTCAATGGGTACGTTGCGCACAAGGGGGCCCCCTGTAGTGGGTACGCATTGGTGCCATCCGCACCGTACACGCATGTATAGGGGGGACCCATGGGTCCCCCCTGTGTCCGACTCGTATGGCTACGGGTGAAGGGGGGTCCGGCACAGACCCCCGAAGTCTGCTTCCGAGAGCTTTTTCGTGTCGGAGGCTCCGACTCGATCCGGCAGTCCGGATCGTGCATCGTACTGGCTCGGTCGTAAAACGTCTCCATTGCGCGGTACGAATCGAGTGCGAACGAGTCAGACGGAGCGGTTCGGACCCGGAAACGAGTCGGTCGGCAATTTTGCGTTCAATCGCATCGTACTTGGGCGTCCAGACCTCTGTACGACTCGGTCGGAAACAAGCCCTACCGACCGAGATCGGAATCGACCCCTAAGTATTGGACGGGCATATGTTGAATGTATGAGGAGGTCATATACCGGTGGTTGGATTTTTAATGGATACATGGACTAACCAGAGAGAGCGGAAGTTTGATTAAAGGACCATAATGGTCACAGTGTGTTGGTCATGTGGTGTGTGACGTAAAATACATGCACCAACGGAAAGGGTTTTGCATGCTTTTGCAATGATTATTCTAGCGATTGGTCTTGATGGAGTGACTCCTCTTTCCACAGATTACTCGAGAGTGTGAGTTACGCATCCCTTTGCTATAAGGGAATTACCCAGCATAATACTAAATAGGACTGGTGGGTGTTTTGATTGGGATCCTGATGGTCCTGAGGAGTGCAGGAGTGACCCAACAATGAGGGCGCAGTCTAATCGGCAGAAGCATGTCAACACTTTTTCAGTAAGGAGAGGTGAATGGATCCTAATTTTCTCTTTTCACTACCATCTTTCACGTTTTTAACCCTGGCTGGGTGGTCCAGGAATAAAATAATATCACGGACACACCGAGCTAGTTTTAACCTTCACAAACTGCACATTCTTTTGTGATCCAGCTATTTGATGTTTGTATTGTCTTTCCCTCCCCTTTGTCCCACCCCAGGCGTTGGTCTGCACAGGGGAGTCGGTTAGCAAGCCCAATGATGAAGCATATCACAATTTGTGAGTGAGGGCAGTCTTTTCTCACAGAGCACATGCCACTACTAACCTATAGTACACATTCCTACCTCTCTGTTGTGTGAATTGTATTTTGACTGGGGAGGTCAGGGTAGGAATGCAATCTCTCCCCCCTTCTTTGTGTGGATTAAATGACCATTTTAAAAGCCACATCCTCATTGTGTGTCTGAAACTCCACACCTCTCGGTGTACAGGAAATTGTGCAATCCAGCTTGCACATCAAAGCACGTCCTAACAGATTTACTGGACTTGAATCACAGACCACGAGCTGGTGATTATCCTCAAAATTCCCTAATGGGATTTCTCATCTGTTAATTTGCAATGCCCACAACTTGGATTGATCTTCCCAATAGGGGTAAGTTTAGAGCTTCCACTGATCTTACAGTAGAATAGGTAGCACCAGTATCAACCAAGAAGGATGTATTGTGGCCATTTACCTCACCATTTACGTATGGGCCACTCTGGTCTACCTCTAGGACTGCAACAAGTATGCAATCCTCCTCCCTCCTCAGGCACCGCCATGCTGACTGTTAAGCACCAAAATTGTCAACAGTCTCAAACATGGGATAATGCTGATACGTAGCAGTTCCCTGAAATGAATTCTGGTTTACGTTTGGAACATGATTCTTAACAAATCTGGGACCAGCTGTATTTTGCTGTGGGATTGGGGGTTGTGGAACCTGCATCACTGGAACTTGAGGTACATTGACATTTTTAACTCTTGGTCTATTCACATTCTGCATTTGCATAGGACTGTTACCTTGTCGAGGAAGAATCCCCGTATTTTGCCCTTGATTTACTGAACTTAAACAGCATTATAGCTTCCAGTGCCCCAACCTATTACAGATGTGGCATAGATTCGACTTTTTCAACATAGCCACATCAATTCCAGTACTAGAGTCAATAGGATCTCCTCTACCTCTACCTTGAGACAGAAATCCACCTCCACCCTTGGTGGCAGGGACTCCCTGCTGATACACTAGCATAGGAAGTGTATTCACAACTAATGGTAGACCTTGATTTCCTCTCTGTGCTGCTTTCTTTTGTGCCACCATGAGTTTCTCTTTTAGCTTTTTCTGATTCATTCCAATTTTGTCATTGCAGTATTTTGCATACCACAAAATTTCATCTATGGAATTATTCTGCCAGCATATCAAATGCTGCTCTATCATCATACTAATCTCAGGTGTCAATCCTGTCACAAACCTGTACACAAAATGACCCATATCCTTGGGTTCCAATATATCCATCCCACTATACTGTGTAAACACCTGTAACAATCTCTCATAGTAATCATGAATTGTTTCCTTGGGTCCCTGAGTCGTACGATCACTTTTAACCCAATCAACATCCTTGGGTGACACTTTGGATTTCAACCATGTCATCACTTGATTATGCTTACTCATCACAATATCTGATGGACCATTAGTCACTGGATCTCTCTCTGGCTCTCTCTCAGGCCATTAAGTCGCAATTTTGCATTCCGACCACAAATCACCCGGAACCACAATATCAAACAAAGGGGCCGATTCCGATTCAGGCCAGAAAACGTACCGACCGACTCGGTACGGGAATGTTGTCCGACCAACACGTACCGGTGCTGCCCGATCTGCGTAGTATGATGCAATGCATGTGAATCACGACCGACTCGTACGGAACACAAGCCGAACGACCCAACCGCACGGAAACAGCTATCCGGCCGGGAAACTACGCGAATCGAACTGACCGACACGCACCAGGAATGAACCCGACAGAAACGTACCCGCGAACTCCGACCCGCGCAGTACGATGCAATGCGTGCAAAACCAGACCAAGTCGCACGGAGCCCAAGCCGTACGACCGACACGCATACAAAACGGAGCCGAAGCAACCCAATACTCCGCGACCAACGCGTACGCCGCACATGAAACCCATCAGGAACACAGCTTGAAAGACTCGGAGAAGCCCGCACGAGCCAACTGCAGCGTCCTACTCGGTCAGAAGAACGTCTCTTACATGCCTAAAAAACACAAAGGAAAAAATACAAAAAAAAGGGCCAAACAAGCAATGACAAAGTCAATAAATACAGGGGGAAAAAACATGAAACAAGGACACACCCACAACTCCACCCATATAAAGGCCACAAATCCCTACCATGATCCTTTGCAAATACAACTGACCTGCCAGCACAGAACACCATCAGACAGCAACCACAGACACACTCACAATTCATCCATCACACAAGCCACACACCATTAGCACCTCCCAAATAGCACCCTCACATACACCCAGCAAAACCCACACTAACACACCCTCACTTGCACACTCACACACACATCAATCCCCACCACCACCCATCACCATGCCCCCAAAGAAGAATCCAAAGTTCCTAGACTGTGAATTGGAAGTCCTGGTAGATGAGATCCTCAGGGTAGAGCCACAGTTGTTTGGTACATTGGTCCAACAGACCCCCATGTCTCAGAAAACCAAGATGTGGGAGAGGATCGTCGACAGGGTGAACGCACAATCACCATGTTTGCGCACAAAGGAAGACATCCAGAACAGGTGGTATGATGTGCGCAGGAGGGTCAAGGACCTACTCAAGAAGGATTACGCCTTGAGTAATCGCACCGGCAGTGGCCCTCCTGCCAAACCAATATACCTCAGGCCCTGGGAGGAGAAGGTGCGGGCCATCCTACCACCAGTGAGCGTATATGGACTATCAAACATCCCAGAGCCTGGTGAGTACACAACCAATACACACAATATTGTGTGACAATACACACACATCACTGTCAAGGGGATAGTCAAACCATGCACCCTTAGCAAATCCACAGCAACCAAAAGATAATCATCCCAAGATGTGTATGCTAGTCAGATAAACACAATACATGCCATCTCATAGTGATATGTAACTGTGTCATGACATGTACAAACCTAACAACAAATAGAGCAAGGCAGTGGCACAAATCTAACCAACAAACACAGTCAGATATTTTGCCACCACTAGAACACCACCTCACAGGGAAGCTCACTGAAAGGAAGGAAGTCTGTGTATGCTGGTGAAGTGAGTGTAGGCAATAGCATGATGGGAGTTGTAGTCACAAATATTGGTCACCCTCACAATTGGCCCATCAACACCACTCTGAACCATGCTCACATCACAGGGAGTTGAAAGAACCGACAAGATGGCTGACACTGGGTACTGCTGTGGGGAGCACAAGGCCCTGCTTGGAACTGTGCAACAACCAACAGCAGGACACCACTGACTGACTTCCTGAAAGCCAACTTGCACTCCCTGCAATGGAAGCACGTGCCATGGTGGGATATCTGGCTGGGTGGGAAGGAGGACTGACAGCTCTGACCATAGTTACCAGCATCTTTTCTCACACACCCCCTTAACACAAACTCCACACAACTCACCTGGGAGAATGCAATGCCTCACACTCTAATTAAATATCCCACAAAGAACAACCACACTGGGTTATGCTGTGTGAAGCACAGGGACACTTTTGGGACTTGTAGCCAAACAAACGCCAGGACAACACTGTCAGCCATCCTGTCAGCACAGGCACACTACCCCACAGGGAAGCAGAGTCAAAAGGAAGGAAGTATGGGCATGCTGGGAAGGGTGCTGTAGGCAATAGCATGATGGGAGTGGTAGTCACAGCTCAACATCCCCCGCCCACATGGCCCAGCAAGCTCACCCTGAAGCATGCACACCTCACAGGGAGTGAAAAGCCACTTCAAAGATGTCTGACACTGGCCTCAGCTGTGGGGAGCACAAGGCCCTGCTGGGAACTGTGCACCAACAAACAGCAGGACACCACTGTCAGCCATCTTGCCATTGCTGTCACACTCACACACAGTGAAGTCAACTCAAAAGGAAGGAAGTCTGGGCATGCTGGGAAGGGTGGTGTAGGCAATAGCATGATGGGAGTGGTAGTCACAGATATTGGTCACCCTCACAATTGGCCCATCAACACCACTCTGAACCATGCTCACATCACAGGGAGTGGAAAAGAACTGACAAGATGGCTAACACTGGGTACTGCTGTGGGGAGCACAAGGCCCTGCTGGGAACTGTGCAACAACCAACAGCAGGACACCACTGACTGACATCCTGACAGCCAACTTGCACTCCCTGCAATGGAAGCACGTTCCATGGTGGGATATCTGGCTGGGTGGGAAGGAGGACTGACAGCTCTGACCATAGTCACAAGCAGCTTTTCTCACACACCCCCTTAACACAAACTCCACACAACTCACCTGGGAGAATGCAATGCCTCACACTCTAATTAAATATCACACAAAGAACAACCACACTGGGTTATGCTGTGTGAAGCACAGGGACACTTTTGGGACTTGTATCCAAACAAACGCCAGGACAACACTGTCAGTCATCCTGTCAGCACAGGCACACTACCGCACAGGGAAGCAGAGTCAAAAGGAAGGAAGTATGGGCATGCTGGGAAGGGGGGTGTAGGCAATAACATGATGGAAGTGGTAGTCACAGCTCAACATCCCCCGCCCACATGGCCCAGCAAGCTCACACTGAAGCATGCACACCTCACAGGGAGTGAAAAGCCACTTCAAAGATGTCTGACACTGGCCTCAGCTGTGGGGAGCACAAGGCCCTGCTGGGAACTGTGCACCAACAAACAGCAGGACACCACTGTCAGCCATCTTGCCATTGCTGTCACACTCACACACAGTGAAAACGACTCAAAATGAAGGAAGTATGGGCATGCTGGGAAGGGTGGTGTAGGGAATAGCATGATGGGAGTGGTAGTCACAGATATTGGTCACCCTCACAATTGGCCCATCAACACCACTCTGAACCATGCTCACATCACAGGGAGTGGAAAAAAACTGACAAGATGGCTAACACTGGGTACTGCTGTGGGGAGCACAAGGCCCTGCTGGGAACAACACTGTCAGCCATCCTGTCAGCACAGGCACACTACCCCACAGGGAAGCAGAGTCAAAAGGAAGGAAGTATGGGCATGCTGGGAAGGGGGGGTGTAGGCATTAGCATGATGGAAGTGGTAGTCACAGCTCAACATCCCCCGCCCACATGGCCCAGCAAGCTCACACTGAAGCATGCACACCTCACAGGGAGTGAAAAACCACTTCTAAGATGTCTGACAATGGTGCTCTGTTGTGGGGAGTACAACTGCCCTGCTGGGAACTGGGCACCAACCAACAGCAGGACACCACTGACTGACATCCTGAGGGTCAACCTGCACCCACTGCAAGGGTGGCATGCTTCATGGTGGGATAACTGGGCTGGGGGGAGAAGGAGGTCCGGATGTCAACCAAATACCACCAATGCTGGTCATGCACACACCTCAACATCCACATTGAAATGCATCAGGTTGGCAGGACAATGAGCCACACCAATATCAACCTCTGACAACTTAGGACAATGCAATGTACAGGGCCGCATCCAGAGGTACAGTCACAACTGTCATGTGTATGAACCATTGATGCCTGCAGAAACATAACATACATTGTGTGTCTCTTCCAAAAACAGGTGATGATGGGGACACAGTAGCAGATGAGGAGGAGTCCCTGTCCCAGGCTCCGGTGGCCCCTGAGCTCTCTGGTGTGGAACAGCCTCTGCCCTCATCGGATGGCGAAGACCAACCTGGCACCTCCGGTGTGAGTCATCATGCAGCACCAGCAGGACCACCATCTGCACCCCCTGCACCCATTCCTCCAACATCTGCCAACACACAGACCACCCCCGCCGACACGGACAGAGCAAGGACACTGGATGACAACAGCACAGGGACCCCAGCCCACCGTGGAAGCAACGGACAACAACCCCAGTACCAACCCCCAAGGGGGCCTAGGGTCACCTGTGAGTGCCACCGCAGGTCCCGCATGTGTGGCCAGGGGTCGTGGGAGGGGTGGTAGGCAGAGGTCGCTGTTTGCAGAGGGGTTTGGACTGCATGATGACCCACAACTGGCACGCATTGCTGATGCATACCAGAATAGCACCGGAGAGGTCAGCCAGGTAGTGGGGATCCTCAAGGACATTCAACAGCAGCAGTCTGCCCATCATGCCTGCTTGGACTCCCACATGTCCCGTGTGGAGACACACATGTCCCGTGTGGAGACACACATGTCTGGCATGGAGTCCAAGTGGGACACATTGGAAGAACTGACAGCGGTGCAGAGGGACATATTGACATGCCTCCGCCAGATTAGCACCAACATGTCCACACCTCCCTGTGTGCCCACAACATCTGGTGCCGCAACAACTGCAACCGCCACAGGGAGGGAGGATGACTCTGGTGGAGAGTCCTCTGCACCACAGCGGCCTGCACGTGAGGGTCCCCCCAGAAAGAAGAGGGGTCGTCCGATGAAGGACAACTGAGAGGCCGATGGCCATGTACATCCCCCAGGAACCCAACACCTGTTCTGGAAATTCTCCTTTGTGTGCAAACTGTTCACCCTGTCGAATGCAACCCAACTCTCCCACATGACATGGGGAGTTTAAGTTGGACTAATGTATCAGATGACTGTGGACTTTACTCAGGACATTTCTGCTACCAACACTTCCAACTCATCTGGGAACTTTGGATTCCAATCCCAATGTACAGCACCCACCATCCTGTGCACTATCCTCACACATGTATGTAAATAAACTCACTAATACACCATACTTGCCTCTGTTGTGATTCCAACGTTGTTTTTGTCATGGAGATGATGATCTGCTAAATGACACTGTGCATGCTAACTGCTACAGCAAGTTCAACACCGTCATGTGAGTCATGGCGACGTGACACATGTGAGGGAGACACACCACTAGGGCTACACAACACATAGACACCAGGGCCATCTGACTCATCGCCTACACTGATGTTGCCAGGAAATACAGTGGAATGCACAGACACCACACCTATTCAGTGTCTGTGTTAACTAGCCCACAGGTGCAGTAAGCAAATGTCAGTCAGATGTGTGACCACAGACAACGCACATCCCAAAGTGAAGCACAGGTTTATTACACATTTGCAACATGTTGTTTCCACTACAAATGCAAGGTAATCCCACGTGGCAGTGGCCACACAGTCAACAAGTGTAGAAGAAATAAAGTCCAGGGGTGTGTGGCACATCACCTGTAGGGAAACAACTGCTTCCACCCTGAAAGATGAATCATGGTGTCGGGGGATCCGAGTTGACCAAACAACTCTGAAAGTACCCTGTGAAGGACAGACATGACACACAGTCAAAAGCACTGAAGAACAGGATAGAATTGCAATACTCATGCCCAATACATGTCACAAGATACCTACACAAAACCAAGTTAGCATGTCAACACTGTTGGGCAGTACAGACTACCTGTAAGGACACATCGCTGCACGCATCCAGTCAAGTAGCACATGGCCACACTCAAACAGCACCAGAGCACCACCAACACATATCATGCAAACTCACATCATTGACATGACATCTCTGGATACTCACATTCAGCTGAAGAAGTTGGTGATGAGCTGTGTGCGGACATCACCCTCATCATCATCATCATCACTGGCATCGTGGCCCAGGCCAGGATCCTCCACAGGTGGCGGATGTTGGTCATCGTCATCCAGGATGAGAGGCAACTCTTTCCGCACTGCCAGGTTGTGTAACATGCAGCAGACGATGACAATCTTGCACACCTTTGCTGGGGCATATGGGAGTACCCCTCCTGTCTTGTCTAGGCAGCGAAAGCGGCTCTTCAGGAGACCAAATGTCCGCTCGATCACTCTCCTGGTCCGACCATGTGCCTCATTGTAGCGCATCTGGGCTGGTGTCACAGGGTTCCTGAGGGGTGTCAGCAACCACGGCATGTTGGGGTATCCGGAGTCACCTACATACAGACAATTGCACATTAGCAGAGTTGGAAAAGAGGGTGGAATACAACATTGCAGAACACACACAACGGTACAAAGTCAGTACACACCGACAAGCCAGGCACGCTGGTTCTGCATCTGTGACATCATCCTCGGGATGCGACTACTCCTCATCACGTACGCATCATGTGCAGAACCTGGGAAACGGGCACACACATGTGAGATGCTCATATCTGCAAGACATACCACCAAAGCATTGATCGAATGGTAATGTTTCCGGTTCCTGTATGCCTGCTCATGTGCCTGTGGTGGTACCAAAGCCACATGTGTCCCATCAATGGAGCCAATGACATGTGGCATCCTCCCCAGGGCATAGAAGTCACTCTTGACGTCAGTGAGTTGTTGACGTTTAGGGAAATAGATGTACTGGTTGAGGTATCTCAACATTGCCTCCAAAACATCGCGTAGCACACGGCTGAACATGGTCTGTGACATCCCACCAGCAGACGCCACAGTGTGTTGAAAGGTACCGGTGGCAAAGAAGTGTAGGGCTGCCATCACCTTCACCTTGGGGGTCAGCGCTGTAGGGTATGGCCGGCCAGGTTGCAAATGTGGGGCCAACCGCACCACCAATTCCTCAATCTGCGCCCTGTTGAAGCGATACCGTCGGATGCAGTCACGCTCAACCATGGCTGCAAGGTCAGGGAATGGTCTATGGACAGCTGGTGCCCTGCAGTACATAGGTGAACAAAGAAAAATTGTCAGTCACCCCACATATGTGGCATTGACCATACTCAATATCACATGATACATCATTACGAGACACAAGTACCTGATGTGTGTGCCGTTCTGTATGGACATATATGGCACCTACATGGCCAACATCTAACATCACAGTTCAACATGTGTTGACAACAAGTTCCAGGTTGTGCTATGGGAAATCATTAGGCTGTGTCACAGTACCCATGTACTGCTGTCACGTTCCAAACACACACCACAGTGACATGTCAGGACATATGTGCCACAGGCATCACAGCTCATTGACAGGTAGATTCCCAGTGACCCTGTATTGCCACATGGACACTGGCATGACATGGCGTATCATGTACACGTCAGCAAAACAACCATGACTCCCACAGGTAGTGGCCTCTGTTGCCTCTGCAGGACAGACATGGACGTCTGTGACACACACACGCACCACATCAAAGTCCATGCACAAACAACGTGGATGTGGAGACTGTCTCCCATTGTGCACATGGAATCAGAGACATTGGAGACACAACATGCACACAGACTGTGGAGGGCCATCACTATTGTGGCAATGGGTCACCCTGTGACGTACATACCTTCCCACATGGGACTCAGGGTGTATGTGACATGACATACACATACACAACCTGGAAATGTGACCATGCCACATGCTCTGAACTGAACAATTGCACATCACAGTGGTCAAGTGCACAACACACAAAGGATTCTGTCCCCATGAACACGTGCACAGCCTGGGAGTGGCTGCTCCCAAGTGCCACCAAAAAAACCACATGTTGACCCCCATACACACACAGGTAATGCAGCCTTACATGCCTTAGGGTACAGTGTGGTCAGGCTGTGGTGTTGTAGGTGTGCCCCTGAGTCCCTGGCAAGTAAATGTGGCTGGCATACGTACACCAGTGACAACCATGTTGACATATGCGAGTGACTTGTACAGGGACGCGTCGTACAGCAATGGACCGATCGGTGCGCACGCATTGGCCATTGCATGTGATGTGGACGGATACGCGTTGTACAGCAATGGACCGATCGGTGCGCACGCATTGGCCATTGCATGTGATGTGGACGGATACGTGTTGTACAGCAATGGACCAATCGGTGCGCACGCACTGGCCATTGCATATGATGTGGACGGATACGCGTTGTACAGCAATGGACCGATCGGTGCGCACGCATTGGCCATTACATATGATGTAGACGGATGCGTGTTGTTTTTCGAAATACGCGTTGTACAGCAATGGACCGATCCGTGCGCACGCATTGGCCATTGCATGTGATGTGGTCGGATACGCGTTGTACAGCAATGGACCGATCGGTGCGCATGCATTGGCCATTGCATATGATGTGGACGGATGCGTGTTGTTTTTCGAAATACGCGTTGTACAGCAATGGACCGATCGGTGCGCACGCATTGGCCATTGCATGTGATGTGGACGGATACGCGTTGTACAGCAATGAACCGATCGGTGTGCACGCATTGGCTATGGCCTGACATGGTAACGGACGTGTTTTCGAAGCTTTAACGAGTCGGATGCAGTGAATTCAGTTGGCCACCCACTACAATGTTGCAAATTCATGGGTGTCATGAAGTTGAACTTTTGAAGGATGCTGTGAGCGTGTATAAGTGGTGCAATTCCATGGATTGGCCAGATTCAGAAGATGCAAACGACTTGGACCTATCACTTTGGACACATGGGACAGTATCTGCCTCTGCAGCACACATATAATGCAGGCTGTTCCCCTGCGAGCTCACTTTCCTGCACTACATGCTCCAGGACAACATCTGCCACTACCACTGCTGCTGTCTCTGCATCCTCTGGCTACTGCAATGGCACGTACTGTGGATAGAGCCCCAGCCTTCAGCACTGAGGAGAACCAGACCCTGCTGGACAGCCTCCTTCCACAGTACAGCAATTTGTATGGGAAACCAGGGGAGCAGGTGAGTGTGCTGTCCACTGCCTTACTAATTGTGCATGTTGTCTGACTAGCAAGATGTACAGTGTGTACACCAGTGGCTATCATGCTCACTGAGTAGTTGTTGCCCCCCAAAGTGTGTAGTCATATGCACTGAACAGGTATAGTGCAGTAACAGTGCATTACAACAAGGTTTGACTTCCCAGGCAATGATACCATTTAGTAACTGCTGGCAAACTGTTCATAGCCATAGTTGCACTACCTGTATAGATCATATGCCCCTGTGATTGAGACATGTATATCCAACTGTGTGATGCACGGAAATGTTGCATGTGTAGTAATGCCCTTTTCACTTTGTCATCCTCACAGGTTGATGCCCACCAGAAGCAGGAGATCTGGCTGACCATCGTCCGGGCAGTACGATCTGTGGGGGTCTACAGGTGCAGGATCCGCAACTGCCAAAAGAGGTGGCAGGACCTTCATGGCTGGACCCGGAGGATCGCAAGGGTCCAGCTGAAGCTGTCGCCTCCTCGCAGGAGGGGCAAACACCAGACCCTGACCCCCCACATGCTCCGGATCCTGGCGGTGGTCTTCCCTGACCTGGATGGGCAGCTGAAGGCCAGACAGCAGCAAGGAGGGGGTAAGTGCTAGCCTCAACTGTGTACTATGACTGACATGCTCTATGCACTCCTTTAGCCTGGTTCCACTTCCACAGTACAACTGTGATGTCGTCCTGGACTCATGTCACTCACTTGTGTCATGCCCCCTCCTCATCTGATACACAGGTGTGGCCCTTACAGTCTGTGACTTAGGTCACTTGGGTACTGTGTACTTGCAGTTACCTGTGGTTCAAGTTGGGGTCAGCATCAGTTACAGGAACTTTGTGGTGGGCTGCATGGGTGGTACAATTGCTCACAATGCCTGTGATCTGACATGTACTCTGGGTATGGCTTTAATATGTGTTCCAATTGCTGCTCTGACTCACCACATGTCTGGGGTATGTGCCACACACCCATGCTGCTGCAGAGACCAAGGTAGGAGCCTCAGAAGTATGTACATCATGTGTGTGACACATGCATAGCCACCTGCCTAGTGTTCAGGGTAATACCATGTTGCACATGGACCAGGACTGTAATGCCTACTCCGTACATCGAAGGCACTCTGTTCTCCCACTCCCGTGTGTCAGCATACATATTGGGCATTGTGAAGAGTGCACTCAGGTGTGTGCCTCTGTGTCACCGTGGTGTGGCCTTGCTATTTGGACTCCTGGAGTGTTTAACAATTTGGGGTGGCCAGCCATCTGAGTTGTGACCATGGGATCTGCACATAGGTTAATGCATAGGTCTCTGATCCCTTGACTGTGCACGATGTTGTATGAAACATTGAGGTGCAGGCAGCTTTGGTTCATTCTCATCAGACGGTGAAGTGCTCATGTGTATGGATTTGTGTTTGCAGTCACTCAAATGTCTCATTTGATTGACGTGGGATCATCTCAGTCCTCATGATGTGGGTGGCCAGGGGTGCACATGTGCACCTGTCAGCTACAGGGCTTACATTTCTAAGACTTCCATGATTGTGACACAGTGCAGACTGGTGTTGTGTGTATGCACTGCCCCTGTGACAGGAGACAGTTATGACTGACTTGCCAGACAGGCCTGTGCCATGACATTCCAATCGCAAAGGGTGATCCAGCAGTGGTGTGATATGTCCTGCATGCACACCATTGTTGCATTGTCTATCAGGACATGAGGACATTATTGTGTCTGGTGATGGAACCAAAACCCGCATGTCAACAGAGACTTTGCCCATCACTTTTCCTGACACATGTACTGAGTCAGTGGCAGGAGATGTCATGTGTTTGGAGTGACACATTTCCATATGTTCTCTTGGATGTCCAACAACTGTGTATGTGGGGCATGTGTGCACATATGATTAGTTGCATACAACAGGCAGCAGACAGATGGGTGCATGGACAGGTAGGATATGTGTGGCATGACTGACTGTCAGGCAGACAATGGGCTTCTTCAAATCAGTGTCAGTACTAATTGCAATGTCTAGCAAATGATGGCAGGGCTTGCTCTGTGATGTGCTGTACTTACTGTGGTGTGTGTGGTCAGTACAGGTGACTAATGTTGCTCTGTTTATCCTGATTGTTTGCAGATACATCCACGGCCACAGGAGGAGACAGCTCCACGGACCAAGAGGAGCGGCAGAGCCAGACTGGGTCCACTGCATGGGAGACCGAGGGACCCAGTGGCACGGAGGGTGAGGGGAGCCACACTGAGGATACCTCAGCTACGACCACCTCGGCTGGGGAAAACAGCATCTCCAGTGAGGACTCCCTTGTGGAGGCGGGTGTCAGCAGACCAGAGGCAACGTCAAGCAAGTCTGTCCCCGCCACCACCACCATCTCCACCCTCCCATCTGCTCCCATCCCACATGTCCGTGGAGGCTCCCGTGTAGGGGAGCGTGTCTCCTTCATGCCAGGCACCGCACCCTGCCTCTGTCCCCCCTGCTGCCCTGAGTGTGGAGTCTGTGGACTTGCTGAAACAGATCCATGTAGGGCAGACATCAATTCTGAGTGTCCTCCATGCACACACGGGTCTTTTGACACAACTGGTGTCATTCATGGAGGGCATGTCATCTGGCATGTCTGCCCTACATCGGACCAATCAGTCCATGGCCTCCTCACTGATGGCAGCAGTGTCCCTCCTGCAACAGTCCCTCACCACTCCTACCTCTGCCCCATCCACAATCCCCAGCACCCTACCTGTCCCAAGCACACACACACCGGCACCGGCACACACCAGCACAGACCCAAGCAGCACACAGACACACAAGCCAATTTCCAGACGCACACGCACACATGGTCAGGGAACTGATACCTCACTCACAGGGGATGGGGCCCACACACACGCATCCACGAGCACTGCGCAGTCCTCAGATACCTCTCCCTCCAAAACCCCTTCCCTTGCCTCACCTGCAACCCCCCCTCCCAGAAGCTCTTCCTCTGTGAGCTTGGCCTCTTCCCCACAGATACATCTGACACGAAGTCCAGGCGGAAGAGGCGACCACCACACACAGAGGGGAGTGCCCCTCACACCTGGACAACCTCCCCCAGGCACAGGCAGACTGAGGACCCCAATCGAAAGTCCCCCCGGACCAGGAAGGGCAAGACCCCACCACCACGCAGCTCTACCACACAGTCTCTCTCCTCCATCCCCCAGGCCACCACTCCACAGGTTCCCCCGCCACACCCTGCCCCAGGTTCCCCCACACACCGATACCGCATCCCCAAACTGCTTAGGCCCTCCCCCCCTGCCACTTGCTCTTTCACCCCCAAACCAGACGCTCTGCCTGTTTGTGCCACTGGTGTGGAGACCGGGTCCCCCTCTCTGTCCTGCCCACCTCATCTGCCCCCCCTTCCACTCCCTTGAAGTCATGCACTGCAGTGGAGTCCACAAGCACCCCGTCTGACTCGGGCACTGCAGTGGGGACCCAGTCCACTCCATCTGACTGGCCCACTGCAGTGGTTGCAGCACCCACACCATCTGACTTGTGACCTACAGTGGTGCCGGCCCCCCCTGAGTCAGACACCTCCACTGCAGTTGCCGGTGACACTCCTGCACCCACCACCCCTTCACTGCCTCCTTCTGGCATCCCCTGATCCTGTCCCTGCGGTGCCTGGCCTGCCCCTTGTATGCCCCTCCGAGGGGATGTCCCCTGTCCGTACCAGTGCAGGCAAGCAATGGGTGACAAGTTGTCACATATCACCCTGTTGGGACTGTGTATTTGGACTGGCCATTGGCCTTAGTTTCTTTTGGACTTAAAATTTTAGTTTAACATTTGCTGAATAAAGCCTCTTTTTGTTTACTTGTGGTTTTTCTTTGGATGTACATGATGTAGATGAGTATCATCATGCATTTGCAGTTGTAATAGTGTTCAGATCCGGAAAATGAAGTGTTGCTGTGATGGACTCCATGTGGTCCATGGGATATGTGTCCTAATGTAGTCTGGATCTATAGCATCCTTTGCTGCAGTCTGAGGGCGTAATGTTCAGCATTTGACACAGGGATGTACGTTTTGCCTTTGTAAATTAACATCTTTGGCTTCCACTGATGCACATCCGGTGGGCTTACCACTGTTCAATGTTTCTATTTCCCTGACTGTGTGCCCATCTCCACTGGACATGCAGTTTAGCACATCAATGTTGAAGGACTCATCTGTGTATACAGTGCAACTTGCTTGACACGTGTTTTGGGTGTATGCAGATGACTGACGTGACACTCCCGTACCCAGGCTGATGTGAGCAGAGCCTTCAGTGTGTTGTAGTTGTTGACTCACTGACCGAGGGTTCTGCTGACATGTTTGAGTCAGGCACAGACAAGGTTTGGCACAGCGGACCTTCCACAGGAGTGGAGTGCCCTCATGGCAGTGTGTAATCCTGTGACATTGCCTGGGCCCGTGTTGTGTGTTGTGTGAGCATGTCTGTGTGTGTTCCCTTCCCTTTTCCTACACAGGCTGTGTCCCTAGGGATGTTCCTGTTTGTGATGCTTGCTGAGTTGTCCTGTTTTCATCCAGCATCTTGGACCTGGTTTCTCCGGGATGTGGGTGCATGGCAAACTAATGTTCATCAGGTTGTCATCCCTAGTTGTCTTTGTTGTCAGGGCTGGGGATGTGGGCATACGCAGATGGGAGACAGTCAGGATTCCTCTTGGCACTTGTTGGTTACACAAGTCAGGTAATTTACAGTTTGGGGTAGCTTTCAGTGATTGTGACACGTTGTGTGTGTGACTGCTGCCACGCCTCAGGGTCAGAGGTGCAATGTTGGAAGTTGTCTATGTGTGTTCTTTGTGGGTCACCTTGGCTTCTTCATTGGTGTGTGACTGTGGCCGGGATCCCATTGATTGGGGTGGATTTCACGTCAGGCCCATGTACGGCGTACTGTGCAGTGTGTCAGACATTCACAAGTCTTGTTGACTGGCCATGTGTGATGGGTTTCGCACCTTAGTTCCCACCACCACCCCTGGGATTGTCATGGGTGCATGTGCAATGTCACCAGTCCATGTGAGCTTCACTGCTGCACATTGGTGGAGATCAAGGTGTGTGGTGTTGAGTGTGTGCAAATGTGAGTTGTTGCACGGCTAGACCCCTACCTCCATATTGGTCTTGGCTGACAGGCCGTGCTGATTGATTTGTGCTTGTGTAGGTGTGATAGTAGTTAGTTGCTCAGGACACATGGCTGTGGTTCACAGTGTGAACGACATCTACCTTTGTCATCACCGTGGGATTATCATGCAGGCTAGTGTCACCACAATGTGGGGTCCCTGGGGGTAGTGCTGTGGTGGGTCTGTCTCTTGCTGTGTTAATTGCTGTTCCTACAATCTTGTGTGACATGTGTAATTTGGGCTCCCTCACATCTAACAATGCCTGATTGCCCACATAGGGGAATCCGATCCATGAGTTACTTTTGTGTGTAACTGTATACACATCTGTGTAATTGGGATTCAGGCCTCCTCATGTGTTGTGTGGTTGCCTGGGGACACTGGCACACCCCCCATCACCTGTTGTGTTTGATATGCAGTGTGAGGCTGCCTGTTTGTGTTTGTGCATCTGCACCACTGCATTGGCATATCTTCAGTGTGTCATTGGCTGTATGTTGTTTGGTGGATTTCCCCTGCTGTCCCTGGGACTCCTAGGTCATCAGTCAGCACAATAATCATGGTTTGTATGTCCCATTGCTGCCATGGTATGGTATTTGTTCAACTCACATCTACAGTCTCCACAGGATATCTACATTTGTGTGTCCATTGGTGCAGATATGTGGGTCTGCATTATGATGGTCACTTCTGTCATTGTGTAATTGATAAATGTTGACAATGTCAGCCCCCATGGGTGATGTTTGTCTGCACATGGCCAAAGGTATGTCTTATTTGCACTGCACTGTTTGCCTCACCCAATCTATGTTGCTATGGGACACAAGCACTACTTTGCCACTGATGTGTTTGTTGTTGTGTGACCAGGAATCATCCATGCTGTTTGGCAGTTGCAGCATTTCCATGACAACACTTACATTTTGGTCAATGTGATGATGGGGGTTTAGACCCCATTGCCACAATGTTCAATTGGGCTTCAGCTATGAACCCCAAACTTACATTTTGGTCACTGTGATGATGGGGGTTTAGACCCCATTGCCACAATGTTCAATTGGGCTTCAGCTATGGACCCCACACTTACCTTTTGGTCACTGTGATGATGGGGGTTTAGACCCCATTGCCACAATGTTCAAAATGTGTTTCAGCTATGGACCCCACACTTACCTTTTGGTCACTGTGATGATGGGGGTTTAGACCCCATTGCCACAGTGGTCATGGTCTGCTTGCATTGTGGAGGCCACACACATTTATGTGTGACACATGTGATAGGGGGTCACATTGTATGTTCAATGTCATGTTCAGTGTTGTAGGCATTTGACACAGACTACACACGCTTGTCATGATGTTGGGGTGATGTCTTTTTCTGACATTCCTTATGTTGGAGTATGCTGGTTGTGTCATGCATTACCCGTCCTATGAGTGGGGATGGTAGTAGTGGTAGGCATCCATCCCCCTATGAGTGGGGATGGTAGTAGTGACAGGCATCCAGGCCCACATGAGTAGGGGTGGTGGTAGTGGTAGCCATCCATCCCCCTATGAGTGGGGATGGTAGTAGTGCTAGGCATCCAGGCCCCCCTGAGTAGGGGTGGTGGTAGTGGTAGGCATCCAGGCCCCCATGAGTAGGGGTGGTGTTAGTGGTAGGCATCCATCCCCCTATGAGTGGGGATGGTAGTAGTGACAGGCATCCAGGCCCACATGAGTAGGGGTGGTGTTAGTGGTAGGCATCCATCCCCCTATGAGTGGGGATGGCCGTAGTGGTAGGCATCCAGGCCCCCATGAGTAGGGGTGGTGTTAGTGGTAGGCATCCATCCCCCTATGATTGGGGATGGTAGTAGTGACAGGCATCCAGGCCCACATGAGTAGGGGTGGTGTTAGTGGTAGGCATCCATCCCCCTATGAGTGGGGATGGTAGTAGTGACAGGCATCCAGGCCCACATGACTAGGCGTGGTCTTAGTGGTAGGCACCCATCCCCCTATGAGTGGGGATGGTAGTAGTGACAGGCATCCAGGCCCACATGAGTAGGGGTGGTGGTAGTGGTAGCCATCCATCCCCCTATGAGTGGGGATGGTAGTAGTGCTGGGCATCCAGGCCCCCCTGAGTAGGGGTGGTGGTAGTGGTAGGCATCCAGGCCCCCATGAGTAGGGGTGGTGTTAGTGGTAGGCATCCATCCCCCTATGAGTGGGGATGGTAGTAGTGACAGGCATCCAGGCCCACATGAGTAGGGGTGGTGGTAGTGGTAGGCATCCATCCCCCTATGAGTGGGGATGGTAGTAGTGCTAGGCATCCAGGCCCCCATGAGTAGGTGTGGTGGTAGTGGTAGGCATCCAGGCCCCCATGAGTAGGGGTGGTGGTAGTGGTAGGCATCCAGGCCCCCTGAGTAGGGGTGGAGGTAGTGGTAGGCATCCAGGCCCCCATGAGTAGGGGTGGTGTTAGTGGTAGGCATCCATCCCCCTATGAGTGGGGATGGTAGTAGTGACAGGCATCCAGGCCCACATGAGTAGGGGTGGTGGTAGTGGTAGCCATCCATCCCCCTATGAGTGGGGATGGTAGTAGTACTAGGCATCCAGGCCCCCCTGAGTAGGGGTGGTGGTAGTGGTAGGCATCCAGGCCCCCATGAGTAGGGGTGGTGTTAATGGTAGGCATCCATCCCCCTTTGAGTGGGGATGGTAGTAGTGACAGGCATCCAGGCCCACATGAGTAGGGGTGGTGGTAGTGGTAGCCATCATGCCCCTATGGGTGTGTATGGCATTGGTGATAGCCATCCCGCCCCTATGGTTCTGCTGTTGCTGGTGTACATTATTTCTGCATCCCTATGTGTGTGTGACATATGTCGGGTACGTGTCGTTTGTTTGTGTTGTGGCTGTTTGACTCACCGTCTGCGCCGTACGCGTCCGTACCGGTTCCGGTAATAGATGTAGAGTATTGGTAGGACCTGCACGATGGGATTCATGGTTGGGTCGTCTCGTTCGGGTTTCTCGTGGCTTCGACTCGTACTCGTCGCTGGCTTGTTCGTCTCGTAGCCGTGGATCGTCTTGTGGCGCGAATCGGAGCTTATGTGCAGCTCTCCCGGATGCTCTGACCTGCCGGACGTAGCGACGGGTTCGGCGCATACGGAAGGCGCATCGTACTAGTCCGGCCGGAAGGTGCTGTATATTTGCTTCCGTGCGACTCAATTCGGCGTTTCCAGATCCGGCTCGGGCGGGGAACAGGAGCTGGAATGGGTACGTACAGCTGGGTCGGGATCTGACCAGTTATGTGCATCGTACTTGCTCGTTGGGACAACTGTTCGAATCGGTCGGGAAACACGCGTTCGGCTTGGTTTTTTTCCGGACGAATACTGTTAGGTGCGCTTCCGGCCGAGATCGGAATCGACCCCAAAGTATTCGAATCAGTTCACAAATACTTCAAAATCTTCACAAACTGCTCAACTTGTTTGTACCAATCTACAAGTTTCTCTCTCAACTTGGGAAAATCATTTGTGAATGATGCAAGATCGCTTTGACTCCATGGTACATGAACATAACCTCCACTAGGCACTTCTCGTAAAGGTTTAATCTTAACATCTGTTCCTCCATCTCCCGGAGAAGGCCGCTCTCATCACAGTCTTCTTGGGCTTTCCTTCTTTGACCATCCGACTTTCCACTTACCAAATGTTCCTCAAATTTGAATGCACTGGATTAGTTGCCTAATTTGCATTTTTAATCCTACTGTCCTCATGTTTTCCAAGTCCTGATTGGAAAAATTATGTCAATGACTTTTCTGTAAAGCTTTAGTTCATTCTAAATCTACCTTGTATTTCTTTGCCAATTCGGACAATTTCTCATGATCCTGTCTCGCCTTTAAAGTAACATCCTTGCTCATAATCAAAAGCTCATTTGGTTGATAAGTGTCAATCCGATTTAACTCCAAACTTCCACTTATTACTTTATCCAAGTCAAGTTTTTATTTGCATACATCTACCAAATTCACATTTAAGGATGCCTGAATCATCCCCTGACTTATTTCTGTACTCTGAGTCTCATTTGACTCAATATTACATTCCTTTAAAGGAACGTTGCATTCCCTTAACCACTTATCTATATTCTCATCTGTCAGAATACATGTTGTCTCAGGTGGCTTGGATACTAACTTAACCTGAGATGTGCTTTTGGGTACATTCGAAGGTGTTTCCCATACAAGGGAACCCAGTTCTGGCAATCCCACAGATTACCTTAAAGGTCCAAATCTGTCCTGACTCATAGATGGATCTGCACTCGCAGCACAAGGAGAATCCTCATTTATGGGAACAAAGGAAACCAACCTCACACTATATCAAGCAAAGCCTTTTCTGGGGGTCTTGTCTCACTTGGAACTGAAACAACACATATAACACTCGCTGTAGCACTAGGATTATATATCGAGACTACGGGTCCATTATGACTGAACTGGAAGGGCATCCGGTAAATTTGGGGCTGCAGAATTATTCTGGGCTATAGAGTGACTAAGTACACAATTTCCTGAATTAGCCTGTGTCATAATCTGGTACCAGTTCGTAAAAGTATTTCCCACTGTGTTAGTGCTTGTATTCATTGGTGCAGTAGCAACCTCGGAATTTCTGTTAATCATTTAATTTCCACCTTCCCTCACTTGTGTTTCTTTGTACAGGGGTGGATGCTCACACAGCAAAACATTTAAAAGATCATTACTGGAGTGACTTCCATCAGTTTCAGCTCCTTAATCTACTTCCTTCAACCCATCTCCTCTCACTTTCTCTTTGTTTTCCTTTCCAAACTCTTCACCTGTGAATGCTGGATATAATTTAGCTCCTTCTATCATATCCGTCCTCCACCTTTTCTGTTCTGCACCCCATCTCACATCTGCATGTGTACGCACTGTCATTCTAGCCATTCCTTGAAACCCTCTTTCTTTCTAGCGTGTGGAGCACGTTGCCATGCATTAACTGCCTAGAATTGTGCAGGTCTGGGCAGTGGCTTCATTTCATACAAAATTTGTCTCAAATGGGCAATGATTCATATAGTAAATGTACCATAGCGAGGACAAGCTGATGCACCCTCCTTTCCTATGATCTTGTGCTATTGTTTAAGCCAAACACAAGTGTGGAGCTCTATATTTATCACCACATAATGACCTGCTGTATACTTGGGCAGCTCCCTCTCTTACGGGAATAGACACATCTCCTCTAATCAAGTCCCTATAACTTTAAAACATTTAATTCTTATTACAATATATCCCAAATCACAATCAATATTATCCAAATCTAACAGAAAAACTATTCTTTTTGCACAATTCATTTTCAGGATCAACAACCAATACCAGCGCAGCACAGCATGAGGTAGTCAACCAATAACAGCAAAGCTTCACACCAACTGACCAATCCCAGCACGGCACAGCATGACGCCGATTCCACTCCTTGCAACAGTGCACCCGCTACAATTTTTCACGAACGCACATTTTTACCCTCACACAGACAACCATATACCATACAACAATTGTCTGCTTTACTAAAGAGATCAACAGAATCCTGTGACACAAGGAAATCTCATGAAACACACATTCAAGCAAAACCTCTACCCACAAAGAATCACCTTGATCAATACAGCATTCCCCTGTTCGAAGGTCCACTGTACTAATCATACTCCTCAATCACACAAAAGGAAGGTCCCTATCTTAATTGGGCTGCCGACGACATCTCATGACAAATCCCACAAAACTCTAGCAAACAATACAATGCAATACAATACGGTGTCTTCTACACCTTTTAATACTAACTTGGGCCACGTCGAACCTGTGGACAACTTTACCACGTTAAACACCACATTCACGTGACATACACAAAACCTCCACCAGATATCACACAACCATTACAACACCACAAGCTAAGCATAAGCCATACGCACACAACCCTATTGATACTCACTCCTTCCACTGCTTTTAAACCATCACCAGACACTGAAACTGCGTTGATCCACCAAATCGAATTGCAAACTTCAGGTCTGGAACCGACCTAACCTGGGGCATTAACTATCTTCACCAAAGCCCACTAACTCCCTATTTCAAGATGGAGGGAGTTTGGGCCCTTTTGTCCCCTCTGACTCGAATCTTTTTAGGTAGCTTGAGGAATAAATAAGTTAGGTTTCAATTTAAATTCATAAAAACAGTGCAACCCATTTGGCTATACAGTAATGCTTCAAGTTGGGAATTCAGGGTAAACATTGATTTATTATGAATTTAAAAGCAATGTAATATAAATCATCTCAGAAACATAGCAATGCAAAATTATCAAAGGAGATCCAAATCTGTGAACAAAAATGTATTCTCAATAGTAAGTAACCAATGAGAACCTCAGTAGTGATGGTACAAAATAAAACAAACACAGCAGAATGAGAAGATTGAGAAGTCTGATCCTCCTGTCTATGATGCATGAAGATGTCTAATTCCCCAATTAAATGACACTAAAAATGCTAAATTAAGTTTGAATTAGATCCATAAAAAAGAGAAATGTGTCAGCATGACACTTCAGTACAAATTTCCATAATAAAGTGTTCCATAGCATGAAGTCATACAACGAGAATAAAGTATAGAATGTAAGGCACAGAGGTCTAAACCTCTCTTATCCTAAAGAAGTCTCAACAAATAGTACAATGTCACAGAACACTGCCAAGTTATACCCTCAAAGACGCTCCTAAATTATTGTCATGGACCCAATTAAAGGCCTCCTTCAATCAATACTCTCTTTGGCAAAACACACTCATAGTTCCTTCATCTTTGCTGTATGTTTCGAAAAGATGCCCATAACTTTTTCTCCTTTGAACCACATATTTCAAGACAGTACGCCTCCCCTCTAGCCGTAATTTCTTTCGCCCTTGGCTCCCACCTCACTTCCTTATCTGTTTCACGCAAAGAACCTTCTTTCTATCAATTAGGTCATTGTACCAGGCACCTGGAGAGAGGAGAAAAACTGTCTATCCAAGAAAACAGTCACACTTTGCGAAACCCAAATGCTTAAGCCCTAATTCAAAACTTCAATCCACATTATACTTGATAATTGCTAAAACATGAACAGTCAATTTATGAAAGTAAATGAATTTCTCAGGAATACACATTCCATTATATAGCAAAAAGCAAAACATCTTCTTATATATGCATATGAACTATAACTCGTTATTACTGAAAATAAAGCATTAGCAAACACAAACATTTATAAAGGTTGTGATTACATAGTACGTGCACTCCATATGTGGCTTTAAGTGCACTTTTCTCTTGCGGGTTACATTATATGTCATGAATACATAGGGGCTCAATATACATATACTGCCTAATCAGGGATAATGAGGGTAGAGACAATTTCATGTTGCTACAAGCCCAAAACTGCTATAAATTAGGGCCCACTAACTGATCTGTAAGAACAGACCTTCAGGCACTGTCTGAATGCCATATAGGCCAGTCCGACCTTGGATACAGTGGCCCCTTAGCCACACACATCGACGTAATCCACGTGGGAGGTGCAAAGAATCAAAATGACCCATTTCCCCAATGATGAATTCTCATACGAATGAGTGAAATTCGGCTCTATGTTTCTCTCATACAAAGTTCGTGCAGACATAAAAAACATGCAGAAAACAATGAGGGCCACATTTGCCACAGATTTAGTGTGTAGGCACGTGACAATGGGAAAGCAGCCTAACTACAGATCAAATACCGACAAATGTGTCATTTTATAAAATGTCGATGGTGGCGATCTACCAGAACTGCACTGCTCATCAATCAACATCAGAAATCTGGAAGAGGATGCTGCATCTTTTCCCATAAGATAGCAATTAAAATAGGTGCCAGAAGCTGGTACATATTTAATTTTCATTTATTTAAGGATTTTCATTGAACCATTGCATGGTCCTCTTGAGTTCTCAGTGCAAGTGGCCAAAAATGTGGACCCAGGAATCTTTAATAATTTGATTCTAATTTTCAGTCTTTTGTAAATGTATTGAGTGAGCAGTGATGTGTTTCCTGATGAACAAGATGCTAATACCTCAGTTTGAATGGTGGGGGGTTGGGGAGAGGGATTTAAGGGAAACACAGCTTTCACTGGTAGGACACTATGAATTCGGTTGTCACAATTCTGTCTGGCACTCCTTGCTGAGACACACCCTACTCCTGAAACTAAACCAAATCTCTGGGAATGTGGAGTTATGAAACTCTTTCTCCACAGGTGCAAGTTAATACGATTGGTCAGAGAGACAGTAAGGGGTAGAGACCCCGGGACTATGCAACCTGAAAATGGCCTAATATCTACTTGAGACTGTCTTAACCAAACTGTGAGTAATACTCCTAAACACACAAATGCAAAAAACTGTTTAAGGTAGGTAGGTTAAACAGTTTACATGTTTGCAAAAACATTCTCAATAAGATAAAACTCCAAATTTTACTTAAGTAAATAAGATCTGAATCTGTAATACAATTATAGATCCCTGTCAACCCCTAAATGATACAAAATAAAAAATGGGTTGCGATGGCTGGGAAAATTGACGCACTCTACCAAATGCACGTAAAAAAAGTTTCAAAGTCTAATTAGATCAATGTCCACGTGTTATCTGATGCTCAGGAGAAGGAAGAGCTATCCATTCTTCCTCAAACAGAAAAGGTTCTGGAATCAACAACAATGTTCTCCAGGCACACAGAGATAAATGGAGGTTCTAGTTTCAGTAGTTCTTTTATTTCATTGTAAATATATGCGCCCCTTGCCAACACGTGATTCATCTCAAGCTGTTCTTGTCACAGCAGACTTCCTCGGGGCAAAATATCTACAACAAAGTCATAATCCAATTTTTAGAATCCAGTTTTTTAGCAAAAAGATGAAGGAGTTGTGAAAAGACCCACAACCTGGGTCAATTGACCACAGAAATGCCAAAAGTACTTGGGAAATATATAATATCTTTCTATAGAAGAGTATGTGATGGGTATGTGAAATAGAAACAGCCTGTGTCATGTTAAAGGAATTGGCAAACCAGTATGTGATTTCTCGTTAAACTCCCTAACACCAGGTGACGAGTTTAGTAGTAATAAGCATGCCAAGTAGGGCAAGCACTCACTCAGTCTCTTTAACAGATCCTATATCATTTGGATGAAGTAGTACCAATGGTTTCCAAATGGAAAGCAAGAACAAATGTGTTATGGCATCAATCGGTAACAGTACCTATAAGTCAGAATTCTTACATGTAAACAGACAGGTCTTACCTCAAGCCGTCCTAATGCTGTATAAAGGGCTGATATTGAAAATATATTTGATGTATCTATAAACAGAAACACAATACCAGACTCATAGTCCATGTAACAACTACGTAAGTATGCAATTAAGTCTGGCAACTGAGGCTAAATACTACCAGCGGGTATAGGGAAACATACTCGACTATAGACCACATCCAAAGCTGTATGAGCCAGTGCCTGGATCCTATCTGGGAACCAGTAAATTGTGTGATTAACTATCGTATTCCCCAAACATAAACCGTTAGTAGTCATCTATTCATTTATGACGCATGCATTCTATATAAAGTGCTGTTCAACAGATCAATGATGTGTGAGCTTACTCAAATATTGGATTCGCAAAGAGCAACGCTAACCAATAGTGTGTGGAAGATGTGCATATATAACGTGTAAGCTCAAAAAGAAAAGGACGTACGAGGACGTAAACGTCCCCGTGGATCAAATTGTCTCAGAAAGACAAACGACTGGAGCGGCTTTTAGAACGGTCACATCACCCCATCAGTGCATGGGTTCTTTGTGAGAACCAGTGAATACATGATTAATCAGGGTAATTTCAAAATGTAAGAAGCTAAGAGTCATTTATCCATTTGTGACGCATGCATTTGAAAAGGTGCTGTTCAACCGATAAATAGTACAAGTCAGCGTAAATGAACAATCAAGCCAAACAATCAAAACGGGACTGTCCACATCTCTATTATAATAGTCTTGTAAAATGCTCAGGGTATTACCATGTTAAAATAATGTGCAAACCTATTTTAGGTACTGGCTCCATATAACTACCGGGTATTTATCTAAGAGCGAATCCGCTCACTTGCAAAAGAAAGCTGCACCCGTCATGTGGTTACTGTAATGCAGAATGTACTTATACTGAATATATAAACTGCATCCCGAGCCTCAAATTAAATTATACAATATACGTGATGATCAGCGCAAACATGCTGCAAATTGAATAAATCGTCAATTCTCAATACTCACTCAGTCACATTGGTGTGTCAGCTTCCTCAAGTAACGGGACCGCCGAGAGTAACGGCAACAACGAGTATGTAGCGATGTGCGTACGGATCGTGCAAGCTCATATAGACAGCATACAAGAACGTAAACGTCATCATGGACCAAATTGGTCTCAGAAGCACAATGACGGGAGCGGCCATCTTGGAACAGGCACATCACCCTTTCAGCTATATATTAAAACCTAGTACTATGCAAGTCAGAGTAACAACCCCTATCACTAAGAGAAGCCAAGCAAGACAGTCACCTCAATAAAACGAACAAGTGTAATTTCAGGTTCATGACATAGTTATAAGCCCAAAAGGATAAATTAGTAAGTAGTCAAAGCTAAATTACTAGTTGCCATGTAAACGAACGTGGGGTCTAAGCATCATAGAGGTGGAATTTAAGCAAAATCCTCTAATGACAGGGAGATATCTGTCTATAGTGCACAATAGTTTATGAGCTACCCAACATTACCGGGAGACCTATAAAGTTAATGGTCACTCCATTCATGGTGTGAGGGCTAGTATTCATTCGTGATTGCCCTTCAATCTAATAGACCCAATGATCAATATCAGTGTAGATAAACTGTTGCAAAGGACAAGTGTCACCTAAATTAATTGTATGCAGGAGGAAAATGAACCAAAGGTATATAGATGAGTCCATGCCTTAATTATCCATTATGAATAGAGTGGAGAGACATAAGTTATCCACATTTTCTACCTAAATTATCAATGCAAATTCATATGTCACATATGTAATAATATCCAAACCTGTTATGCAACAGGTCTATCAAAGGAAAAGACAAGGCCACATGGCCGAACATAATAGTCATTAGTGTACAGCAGATTATCAAAAATATATCTAGTTTAACATATATCACGTCACAGCTGTATATATTAATACAGATAAACAATTCCTATTGCATAGACCTAATGGCCATTAGTGTTAGTTGGCGTAAATCGACATGTTGTTTGGAAACTGCAGATCGATTACCACAGTTGTTATGTCACAGTTGTGTATATTGATTCGGATATTCAGTTCCTGTTGCATAAAAGACAGTTCCAGTAAACTCTTAGTCACCCAGGAAGTAATGTAATTTGCGGTGAATATTCAAATCCATATCAACCACCTTGAGACGCATTATCTTAATTGCTTCCTGCTGTCTCAATCGGAGTTCCTGGTTCTCACCTCTCTCATTTTGTGGCACTAAGTCTAGACCATGAAATCGGAACGTCCTGTGTTGGTCTTGTTTGTCACTTTAGCGTATGTAGAGTAAAGGGGCATTTAGGGTCCCCTTGTTTGACTGCTCTAAAATGCTCCATTATTCTCTCTTTTATGATTCAAATCATACTCCCTACATAACGTTTCTCACATCTACATATTAGTACATAAACCACAAAATGTGTAGTACATGTAATGTTGTGGGAAATGTGATTTGTCTGACTATTGTTGAATTCAAAAGATGTTACTTTGTTAGTTAGTCTGCACAATGTGCAGTGTCCGCACTTATGGAAGCCTATGTGTGGTGTTAGCCAGTTAGAGCTGATATTAGTGCCTGGGTAACTCGGGCTAATTAGTCCTTTCAGTGTCTTGCCTCTGCAGAATGTCATCCCCACATTCTTAGTAACGTGTGGTGCAAAATGGCTGTCACCTCTCAGGAGGTGCCAGTGACGGTTTAAGACCTTGCTAATGTTACCAATATTGTTGACATATGAAAGTATTGGTCTGATGAGTTCTCTTGAGGTGCCTACTCCATTTTTCTTGTGGGTGAGTGTCTAATCTCTGCCTAAAACTACTGCCCTTCTCTATACTTTGTTGACAATATCTTTGTCATAACCTCTACTGTAGAATCTTCTTTTTATGTCTGAAAGACCATCAATATATTCCTTGTCTAAGCTGCAATTTCTCCTGGCTCTTACCATGTCACCATAGGGTATGGCTTTTATCTGGTGCTGTGGGTGGGCACTGCTAGTATGTAATATGGCATTACAGGATGTTTCCTTTCTGAACATTCTACTTATTCATTTTATACCACATATATACAGTTCAATATCTAGGAATTGAATCGCTTGATGATCAAACTTCATGGTAAATGACATGTTGTAAGAATTGTTATTCAAGTATTCTTTAAACATATGTAGATCATCTACAGATCTAGTCTATATCATCATAATATCATCAATAAACCTTCCCCAATAGTGTATATGCTCCATCCAGCACGATCCAGCACGGCCCCACACTCGCAGCTCCTCAAACCAACCCAAGCCCTTCAATCATTTAATAAAACTAACCACTGCTGCCCTCGAGTTGATCTCAGTCAAGATCTCTCTAGTTTTCAGTGTCATAATTGTGGTTTTCAGGTCACTCACCTTGAGTTGTTGTGCAACATCAAACAGGCTCGCTTTAAAAACACTCAGCATCTCACCTTCCATAAATTCCGCCTGGCTTTGATTAACGCCCGGTCCCTTGAGATCGCTGAATTTATTGAGAGTCACCAACTGGATGTCCTTCTCATTACAGAAACATGGGCTAGTAAATCATTCCATTCCTGACCTGTAAATAGCAACCCCACAAGGCTACTCAATGACAAGAGTAGACAGAGTGGAAAAAAGAGGTGGAGGTTTAGGGATAATTTACAGAAGTCACTTCAAATGTAAAACTGACTCCACTCCCAATTCAGAATGCAAACTGTTATCCTTAAGCCTGGAATTGACTAACAACTATTCCTTTAAAGGCCTGCTCATTTACCGTCCCCCTGGTCCAAAATGTGATTTCCTTCAATCTATCCATAAGCTGGTTGAGGGGGGGCATGCAAGAACAATTTTACTGTACTTGGGGATTTCAACTTTCACTTAGACTGCATAGAACATAAAGAAATGGAGGCTATTCTGGATATTATGAATGCCTTCAACCTTCCACGATTAGTACATCAGTCTACCCATAAAGCTGGTCACACTCTGGTAGCTATTTTTTCCAATAACCATTTCATTTCTAGCAAAGAGTTTCTTCCGCTTACATGGTCTGACCATCAAGCAGTTATTTTTGAACTGACAGTTTCCCCTCCTACTCAAAGCAGGAATGTAGATCCCAACCATTTGCCACAATAGCTCTGGTCTAAAACTAATTGTGACATTCTGGAACAACACCTGTCTCAGGCAAACCCTGCCCAGCTGCTCGATTTGAATCAGGCCCCAGCTGCTTACATCAATCGGCTCAACTCGGCCATCTCAAAAGCTGTTCCTAAAAAATGCGGTAGCAAACACAAACTTAAACAATCTGCACCTTGGTTCACAGACACTCTTCGTCTCAAAAAACAAAAATGCAGAAAACTGGAAAGAAGATGGAGATCCAATTACAACTCCTCTGACAAACTAATATATAAACACTCTCTGGCCAACTATAAGACAGTGATTACCAATGAAAAATCTACCTATTTTACGCAGCAAAGAGAAGCATCCAAGAACTCTGCTAAATAACTTTTTCAAAGTAATAAACAAACTGAACTTTAAAAAACATATCAGTTCCGTTGCCTCTTCCAGCTTCAACACTTTGAGAATCATCAGGAAGATTCTTCCTTTCATTCCTCCCACCTCCAGAAAAACAGTCATCGCCTTATTAATACTTACGAAGTTGCACTACTGTAACAGACTTTTTGTTAAACAATACGTGAAAAAACTTCAAAGCATGCAGAATGCAGCTGCCAGGCTTATTCTTGATCTTCCCAAGTTCCATCCAGTGTCAGCCGCCATTAAGGGACTTCACTGGCTTTCAGTGGGTAACCACATTAAATTCAAGGCGCTTTGCCTTACCTATAAGGCCTTGCATGATCTAGGTCCTAGTTACCTTAAACAGTCCCTTTCCTGGTACATACCCAATAGAGACTTACGATCCAAAAACTCCCTGACGGTCCCCCGGCCCAGTTTTAAGAGACTCAAATGGGGGAGCAGTTGCTTTTCCTCTGAAGCTAGGGCTCTCTGGAACAGTCTGCCCAAAAATATTAAAGCAGCTCCCACATTACTGAGTTTTAGGAAACTAACAAAAGCCTGGCTTTTTAACCTCTAGTCTCTCTTTGCTCTCGCCTATACTGCTATTCCCAACCAACGCCAAGACACCCATGGGTATTCGAGCGCTTTAGAAATATTTTAACATAACATAACATAACATGAAAAGGTTGGCATAAGAAGGAGTGAACCTGGATCCCATTGCTGTTCCGCTTGTCTGATGTTTACCTTCAAATATGAAGGTATTATTGTCCAATATTAGCCTGGTCATCTGGAGTAACATTTCCATGTGTGAAAGTAGACCAGACGGTCTCTTGCGTGTTATTGCCAACATCCCAAATTCTATCAAAATATTGGTATATAATGACACCACATCTAGTGTGACCAGTACCATGCTTTCATCCCAAACAATGCCGCTCATCAGATTTAGTACATGTTTTGTATGTTTAATATGTGATGGCAAGTTAGAGACAAAAGGTTGTAAATAAGTGTCCACAAATTGTGATTGTCGTTTCGTGGGGCCCCCTATTCCGAACACAATTAGCCTACCTGGTGGAAAAGTGGCTTTCTTTTGTATCTTAGGCAATGTGTAAAGGCATGGGAATCTAGGTTTATCCACTTTTAGGAACATATAATCTTCATCTGATATACGCCCTTGATCATGCCACATCTTTATATGGAGATTGATATCAGTTGTTATCCGAGACATTGGATTCATGTCTAAAGAACAATAATAATTTATGTTACTCAGTTGTGAATACATCTCTTTGTTGTAGTTGACTCTATTCATTACTACAACGCAGCCACCTTTATCAGCCTCTCTTATAAATATTGTGTCATCATCTCTTAGTTGTTTTAGTGCCATCCTCTCTCCAGCTGTCAGATTATTAGTAGCTAACCAAGTTCTACTCCTGATTCTGTTTGGAGTTTCATCCAAATCCCTGCATACATTCTTAAAGAATAGATCACAGCAATATCACTGGTCTGTTCTGTGTCTATATTCAAGTAAGTCAGGAGTCCTCTAACATTAGTTCCCCCATCATCATCTGATGTAAGTGAGAATAGTAACACAGTATCAATAGAATTCTGTATGGAAATTCTACTCAAAATGGGAGCATACTCACTCGGTATTCTCAGTTTCTTTATGTGTAGAAAAATATTTTTTAAGTTTTAGTCTATGAACAACTTTGTAAATGTCAATCTTCACCAGATCAATACTCAAATTTGTAGATGGACAAAAACTGAGGCCTTTCTTAAGGACTTTATTCATATCATCAGACAGAATCTTATCAGATAAATTCACAACCATTACATCCATTTTACCATCATTAATGGCAATGTCATCTATTTCTTCTTGGTCCAGGACCTCGTACGCATTCCTGCTCTGTCTCCTGATTGATCTCTTAGATCCCTTCCCTCGCCTGGTCTTTCTCCACAGCCTTGGCATATGTTTGTCTTTAAATTGCCAATCCTTATCCACCTTATCTCCTCTAAAAATCTATTCCTCCCTTGATCTGAGGTACCCTCACCTGGATCTTGGTTGGTCTAATTGTACTCGACGCTATACTAGATGAACTGGTACTGATAGCTTCAGATGACATTCCGGTATCTCTGGAAATTGGTTTATTAACTAGGTGATCAGATTTCCTGGCAAAGGTGAATACCCTACCCCCTAGTTAATCGTTCTCATCTCTCTTTAGTTTCCTAGTTTTATGCAAATTTATCTCATCTTGATTTTTTCTGAGCACCTCTTGTAAAATCTCATAGTTTTTATTCGTAGGGTCTGGTAAGTTCATATCTTTGATTTCTTTTTCAATCTCTTTAATTTCCTTCTTGAACTTGCTGACTTTCCTCTCTGCATTAATGATCAATATCTCCATTAGGTTCATGGAATTATTGCTATGATCTTTTTCCCATCTTATTAAAAGGTCTTCCTCAAGATCATCATAAGTAGGAGAGATTTGGGCACGTAGTACCCTGGGGATCCTATTTAGTTTCATATATTGCTTTAAGGTGGCCGCATCCCACCATTTAGATTGCTCATTCATTTTTACCCTTTCTAGTTTCTTGAATTTGTCTTTGAGGCCTTCACTTCTGATTGGTCTGGTTGTCATTGTTACACCTGCACTTCAATTTCTGAACAACTCCTCTGCTATTTTTTCTCTCTCTAATACATCAAATATATTTTCAATATTAGCCCTATATACAGCATTAGGACGACTTGAGGTAAGACCTGTCTGTTTACATGTAAGAATTCTGACTTATAGGTAGGGTTACCGATTGATGCCATGATGCATTTGTTCTGGGTTTCCAGTTTCAATTGGAAACCATTGGTACTACTTCATCAAAACGATATAGGATCAGTTAAAGAGACTGAGTGAGTACTTGCCCTACTTGGCATGTTTATTACTACTAAACTCGTCACCTGGTGTTAGGGAGTTTAACGAGAAATCACATGCCAATTCCTTTAACATGACACAGGGTGTTTCTATTTCACATACCCATCACATACTATTCAAAAGAAAGATATTATATATGTCCCAAGTACTTTTGGCATTTCTGTGGTCACTTGACCCATGTTGTGGGCGTTTTCACAACTCCTTCATCTTTTTGCTAAAAAACTGGATTCTAAAATTAGATTATGACTTTGTTGTAGATATTTTGCCCTGAGGAAGTCTGCTGTGACAAGAACAGCTTTAGATGAAACACGTGTTGGCAAGGGGCTCGTATATTTACAAAAAAATAAAAGAACTACTGAAACCACAAACTTAATTTATCTCTGTGTGCCTGGATAACATTGTTGTTAACCCCTAAATGATATCTAGAAAAACTTTGTTTGTTACTAGCATTTCCCAAATTGACCAAATCAAGGGGTCTCCACTATCCAACAAGACCATTCGTATTATTTTCAACAGATTTATAAACTTGCTTGACATGCTAGTGCACTTGTTCACATTGGAACAATACCAGAAGGCACACTGGGTCTGCAGGACATATCCTTCCAACAATAAAACACAGTCCCTTTTACCTTTAGCTTCAGAAAAGCCTCAGGCTTGAGTGCCATTAGGGGGCGAAACATGTGTTGCCGTGTTCATCTCTGAAAATACATTTCTGTAATTGCGTTACCGATTCAGATGTTATTGACTTTACTAAAAAATTGGAGATTTATCTAATTGAAAAAATGTTTTTGCAGCATTGTACACTGTCTACCTTACCTACCTTAAACAGCAAGTTATTTCTGTTAGCTTATCCTATTTCCATCCATTAAGATTGCTGAAAAAGGCCCTCCTGTGTGTCGCTAAAAAATGATATGCCTGTATTACCTTGACACTTGTCCTCATGTGAATTTACTTTTGTAATTACATATACCAGGGACTGCCGGAAGCAGCTACAACGAAGTTATAACTTATACAGAATTTGGCAGTAAGGATTACGGAAGGACTGCCAAAATTCCACCAAGTAGCAGAGGCCAGAAGAAGTCTTTGCTAGCTTTCTATTAAGCAGAGGGTGCAGTTTAAAGCCCTCTACCCTATGCGAGTATGTAAAAATGGCTAAAACCAAATCATGCCTCAAATGATGATTTGCAAGCATGAGACCTTTCATCGCCTACATTTGAAAGTGGCAATGCTCATGCAAGTATGTCAGAATGGAAGGTTTGTCTGAATAGGAGGATGCTCTGTGATATTTTGGTCTTAAGCTGTAGAATAGTCTCACCCTAAGCATCCTGAGCCTGAAAATCAGCTACATTTCTGAAAACTGTTTTGTTGGATTATGGGGCATATATGCTGTCTCATTTCCAAGCTGTTTACATCTGGAAACATATTTATAATTAAATAACTAAAAAATAAACTCTAGTGGGTATAAAAATATATTTAACCGCATGCTAGGATCTTTCTCACTTACTGGACTGGATTTGCACAGTGGCACATTATAGCATCTAGGTCATTGTAGATGCGCTCCACTACAAAACAAGTATACTGAAGTGTCTTCCTATCAATGGCTAGTGCATGGAAAAACAAAAACAGAATCTTGTCCTATAAAAGAGTAAGGCACTATACTTGTGCACATTAATGCAACAAGGTGTGAGTACCTAAGGATCTAATATCAATGTTTTGCACAATACTATATTGCGAACTGGAAGTCAGAGTATGACTACAGAATCATGACATTGGTGCAGGTATTGGGATAAGCACAGCTTTATTAATGTTGCAGTGCACCACAGTTTTTGTATCTTCGTGGGCACATCCAGGAAGCTCCTTGCAAGTACGAAGAGATGTCAGTTTTTCTTATGCATATACAAAAAAATATGATATGTCACTATCTTATTTGCGGGCACATGATCATCTAAGCTATGGAGCAGACTTTACATTTGCATTTCTCCCAAAGTAACCCAGCTGAACAGCAAGGTCATATAGGTTACATTTTTTTCTGCCACTTGAACAATTAAACATGCACGTTCAATCAATCAATCAATCAAAGAAGGCTTTATTCGATTGCATAAACAAACAATCATAAAAGCACAATAGATAAAACAATCTTACAATTCATGCAGACAAAAATTCATTATTGAGTATATACATGAGCTTAAAAATATTAAATTTAGAAGGCCTTCATACAAACAATTTAAAAATCCATCATTAAGACAATAGTATACAACTTTTTCCTTATACTCAAAACCTTTTTCAGAAAAATTATTATTCTAAAAACACAGTGCTCATTTTCCAAAAATTAAAGAGCCAGAAAAGCAGGACGGCATTGACGTAACCCCCATTGTTTTAAAATAGGAACAAGGAGAGCTCTCCTAGGTACAGAATAAAACCTACAGAACAAAGTAACATGTATCATAGATTGAGGGGACATGTTATCACAAGGACATAATTGGAGGTTTTGAGACCAATCGTTCTTAATGGGGAAAGTTACCAGTCTATGAAAAATCCCCAGCCTGAAACGAGTTAATAAAAGCCTATCATGGGCACTAGGTACAAAGGTCAGATAGGGTTGAATATTAAAAGAAGTTAAAACCAACTGATTGCGCAGGACTGTGGGTTTTAATATCTCCAATGACATTCTAATCATATCCAGATGGCGAATACCCTCATGCTTTAATTCCTTCCTTGTTATTGCCCTGATTGTGGTAGGATAAATAAAATAGTCTAAATGGCCAAGATCCTTTAAAAAAATTTGGACATATTTTATCCAGGGAATCCTCACGGCACCTTCCAATTTCAGGATATCAGTAATGATATCTCTATTCAGTTTAGCCTCTTCTTTGGTCCAAAGCCTGTGCCATAACAGGACAGGCTCGAGCCTAATTAAATCTGATATAAAAGGTAGTCCTAACTCAGCATGACATATGCATGCTGAGGTACTACTCGGGACCGAAAGGATATACCTTAGGAAGGAGTTCTCTACTCTCTGGATAGGTAACGGGTCGGCATGCCCCCACACCCCGCTCCCATATACTGCAGCTGAAACACATTTGGCCTTATAAATTTTAATAAGCTCCACTGGGGGTTTTTTGCCTAATTTTCTTGCAAAAGTAGTGAGAGCAGAAGTAGTGCGTAAAAGTGCCAGTTTTTTTGCTGCAGTAGCTTGCACCCAGGTATCATTATGGGCAAAAAGAATGCCCAAATAAGAAAAAGTCTTTGAAATCCCAATCTTTTGTCCTGCCACATACATATCTTTATACTTCTTTATTCTGGAACCACACCGCATAACAAAAGTTTTGGAGGAGTTTACCCGTAGACCAAGGTCTTGCATAAAGAGGGAAAAACTTTCCAAAACACGCTGTAAGCCTACTTGTGTGCGGGACATCAGCACTGCGTCGTCTGCGTACAGAAGGGCTGGAATGGAGCGGCCGGCCACCTGAGGGAAGTCCTGGTTGTCTTTAATAAGGGCCTCCCCCAATCCATTTATATACAAATTAAATAGGAACAGAGCCAGGACACAACCCTGCCTGACTCCGCTCTTAATTGGGAATGTGGTCGTACGCTCGCCCCTCAACCCGCAGCGGACGCGGACTTTGGCGTCGCTATAAAAACGTTTAAGAAAATAAATAATATTTACATCAACCCCCATGACTTCTAATATTGACCAAAGCTTAGTGTGACGCACGCAATCGAATGCGTCTGTGAGGTCAACAAATGCTAAAAAGAGGTTCCCTTGTTTTGCTCTGGTATACTTCCCCACTAAGAGAGAAAGATTTATACCTTGATCAACAGTCCCCACACCAATCCGGAAGCCATACTGGAGGTCTGACAGGATAGAATTCTTGTCAGCCCAGTCCTGGAGACGTTCCAGGACGATTCTACCCACTACCTTTGTTATGGCATCCAGCAGGGAGATTGGTCTGTAACATCCAGGATCATGCCTATCCCCCTTCTTGAAAATGGGCACAATAGTAGACTCAACCCACGTGGGTAGGAAATCAGTGCTACAGCTGGCGTTGAGCACCTGCACCAGTAGGGGCCCCCATAGAGAAACGTTTGATTTAAACATGTCCATGGGGACCACGTCTGGACCAGGTGCCTTACCGCCTTCACTTGCATCCAGAGCTCGCTTTACTTCCTCTAGGGTAAATCTCAATTCCTTCTGATTTGAGTGGTGGTTTGGTCCAAACGCCCGACACACTCGGGTGTCCTCGGTATCAAGATAACCCTCACCCTCAGGGTTGTCCTCGCCCCTATGCACTTGGGCAAAATGCCCAAACCACTGCTCTTCCGATATAGCTATCTCAATTGAGGGACCGGTCTCAGTGGACAGGAAAGGTGCCCGAATTACCTTCCAGAAAGCCACCGAGTCTCTGGATAGTGAGGCAGCGTGTAAGGCCGCCCAGGCCTCCCTCTTCAAGACATTTTTCCTGTCCCTTACTGCTTGTTTATATGCCTCTCTCGCTGCCCTTATTTCCAGTGTGTTTTTCTGGATTTTGTGGAGTACCTTCTTTAGCTGGGAGTACGCTTTAGTGCACCTTGTATCAAACCACCCTTTCTGAGAGCTATTACTCTTTTTGTGCCTTACAAGGGACTCTCTTATCGCAGTGGTTATTACCATAAATGAACTTAAAATTATGTCAGGGGACGCTGTTTCAGTCAAACACGTCTCTATATGTGGTTTGCATTTGACCACCACTGCTTTAGTCACGGCCACTTGATCAACCATGGCCCAGCGAAGGGAGTACCCGTTAGTACTACCGATAGCTATATTTTCTAGCAGCCGATCATTATTAACATTAAGTCTAGAAATTTTGCTAGAGGATAGCCTAATGGTCAAACAAAGGGGAAAATGGTCACTCAATGAGTTCTCTGAGACACGAAAGGAATGTAAACTTTGTACATGTTTATTTGATACTAAGATAAAGTCTATAGTGGAGCAAAGACCTCTTCCATTGAATGTCCATGGCATTGGAATTGGTGTAAGACAGATTTCATTAACAAAACCCAGATCAAAACTAAAAATAAATTCATTTAGCAGCTCCCCCAAACTAGTATGCCTAAAATGAGATGAACATGCACCTACATCTCGAAACCTCCACACAAATTATCATCAACATTTTCACATAACGCACAATTAAAATCCCCAGCTAATATATATGTTATATCTTTGCCCATGGTTTTACCTGCTGATCTCAATTCAGTGGACATCTTTCTCAGAACAGGGCCCGCTTCCCCAAGGGGGATGTTGTTATAAAATTTGACCAAAACTATGGATAATGATTTGTTAAGATCCAATATAACTAAATGATAATAATCATCACTAGCAAGCATCTTGATGTTTCTTATGTTTAGGCCACTAGATATATACGTACATAAACCACCCTTGGCCCTTCCACTCTGGACATTCACGGCTGGGGTGTGGTAGGTTCTATATCCATTTAGGTGAATCACGTCCGTGGACCAAGTCTCCTGAAGGCACAGAACCTCGAATTGTAGGATAAAATCCCACCACAATTGAACGTTCAGCTTTGAACGAATCCCCGCGATATTCCATGACACTATATTGCTGAGGGGAAGTTTGACGTCAGGGGGGCTATTACAAAATTGTGTATCAGGACTGGAAAGGTCCTCGTTTACAAGTGTGGATGGAGAGGGGACAGTTAAAATGCCCTGTAAGGTAATTTGATCCTCTGTCTGTAGGCCCGTGGATCCATGTGCCTCAGGTCTACTATTAACAGTCAGACAGTCATTTAAGTCACTAGTTAAAAAAAGGACATTTGGAATATCGCAACAATCACCCTGTGTCTCCATAATCGTTTTCAAGGACCCGAGAGCCAGACCACTATCCTTACTAACATGATGATCACATATAGGGTCGTCATTTCTCATTAAAATCGACCCACACTGTCTCCTGTGCTCTGGGCTGCTAGTTTGATAATTATTTAGTACGTAAGTTCTGGACTCCAGTCAATCGATATCTTCCATAAAATTCAGGGGATCAAAACGATTATGAACTGGGACGGAATATCTAGGCTGTCTTAGTCTAGGATAATTATCCCTCTCTGCGGAAAAACCCTGTTGTATCGGTGAATACAAGGAGCGATAAAAGTATCCCAATGGTACTATATTTATATTATTGGGATCAGAAGGTCCCCTATTGCCCCTTTCTAATATTGTACGCACCAATAAGGGTGATTTAAATGTTAGTACAATGCAGTCCCCACTAAAAGATTTAACTGAGGGGCCAACCCATGCGATCCTGCGCGCCATTTTAAAATCATTAAAAAGGGGCTCGCTTAGGCCCGTTCTTCTGGCTAAGAAATGGAGGGACTTGTTTTTTTAAGGTCAACCAGTGCTCAAAAACATTGTTGGTTAATGGTGGAACATTCACCAAAACTACTGTATACGGAGTCACTTCTGGGGGCAGATGTAGGTTAGATGGTGGGCAATGAAACTGGTCTTTCTGTTCTTGTAGTTCTCTGCCCTTCCTGGTTACCCTATTCCCAACTATCTCCCCTTCGGTCTGCATACTCCTTTCTGGGCCGACAGGGTTACTGGAAGCTATTATAGCAGGTCTACCTGTACTGGGGTGCTGACCAGCACGGGCCAATGAGTTGTCTGTATTAGAAGTGATCATATGGGGAGTATTATTCCTATTTGATGTTAGTGCGGTGGCTTTAGAAATGGTAGTTGAGGCAACAACCGTATCCAGCCCCCTATTTGATGGGTTAACTTCGTTTACTTTAATATTATCTATCGATTTTGCTGATAGTGTACTGCCAATCAACTCCTCTATTTTTAAAAGTCTAGCTTCCACTGTAGTTACCTTTAACATGATAGGTTCTAAAAAGGTTGACAGCATTATCTCGTCTTCCCCAAAAATTCCTGTCAAGAACATTATCATCGGGTTTAACAGCCTCGCTCAGATTCGCGATGGTCGGCGGGCCTTTATTAAATTCTCCCGTATCAACAACAACAGGTTTTACCTTGCTCTCCTTCACCCTTTGGACAGGTTTGCTCTGTTTTGAAATAGTTTTCCCTTTCCTTTTATTTCAGACAGGATCAGTAGTATGTTTTAGCTTGCGTATGGCCTTTTGTCCTCTAGTAGTAACTTTGGAACTACCAGGGCTTAAACCACGATCCGAGGGGGAGATAAAAACAGAGTCAGTTGTTATATATATTGTTGTTTCGGCCGGAGTACTATGCAATGAAGGTAATGGCTCATTATTACTAATCGTGACTAAGTCCGTAAGTACAGGTGTAGTAGAGAGTCTACTCCGAGGGGGTTGCGGTGTTAGGGAAAGTCTTCGTTCAGTCAATTTTATTTCATTTATCAGGCATGATTCTGCCCTTTGGAGGAATGCGTCTAATGTCCCAGTAACATTTGGGCCTTTACCATACTTTATCTTATTCATATTAAACAGACGCCGTCCACAATAATAAAAATTAACAGGGTGATAGTACTAGATAAACCTTTAGTCCCGTTTTAAAGAAATAAGAAGAAGAAAAAGGAAAATCTTAGAGGGGTGGCCCAGCCCAGCCTCTTACTGTCTCTGACGGGCGCAGACGGGCCCGCCCTTGGACCGGGCTTCGCCCGCGCGCGTCCCGCGCTGCGGAAGGGCCGCTGAGCTTTTATCGCGCCCTCCGGCGCGGTGACGTGATTGCAGGAGTACAGGGGCCTGTGGGAGATGAAGTCTCGTTGGCCGTTCTCCTCACAGCCGGAAAAAAGAGAAATCAAGCCGTTCCCCTCACGGCGGCAACGGAAGATATGCAGCAGTAGGTGGACCCAGCAATAGACCCAGTCAGGTAGGCTTTAAAAACACGTCCCGCGCTGCGGGAGGGCCGCTGAGATTTTATCGCGCCCTCCGGCGCGGTGACGTGATTGCAGGAGTACAGGGGCCTGTGGGAGATGAAGTCTCGTTGGGCCGTTCCCCTCACGGCCGGGAAAAAGAGAAATCAAGCCGTTCCCCTCACGGCGGCAACGGAAGATATGCAGCAGCAGCATGACATTGGTGCAGGTATTGGGATAAGCACAGCTTTATTAATGTTGCAGTGCACCACAGTTTTTGTATCTTCGTGGGCACATCCAGGAAGCTCCTTGCAAGTACGAAGAGATGTCAGTTTTTCTTATGCATATACAAACAAATATGATATGTCACTATCTTATTTGCGGGCACATGATCATCTAAGCTATGGAACAGTCTTTACATTTGCATTTCTCCCAAAGTAACCCAGCTGAACAGCAAGGTCATATAGGTTACATTTTTTTCTGCCACTTGAACAATTAAACATGCACGTTCAATTTATGGGGCACCTTTGAACCAATTACATTACTGTCAAGTTTACTGTAATATGCAGAGGCGGCTGGTGACATTTGAAAGTGGTGGGTGTAAAAGGTTTTGTTGGAGTGCACCGTGGCGAGCGTGCGCAGTGCGCGAGCCCCGAACATCATAAGGGGGGTTCTTTCCCCGTGAATTTTTTTGAAAAAAGAGTGGGTAAATAGCGAATTTTCAAGCAAATTTGGGAAAGCAAGAAGGTTAATAAAGGAATAGTGAAAGTGCAGTTATTACATTAATAAAGAGATGTCATATGATAACATAGGTAGCTGCTTATTCGGTATAACCACAGAGCTTCATAACTGACTTCGAGATAACAATGCTGAGTACCTCATGGATTTTTTTATTTAACAAACAACTAAACGGGTCACAAACTAGCAGCATTCAAGACGAAATGTTAAGATTAATGTATTGTTCACTTTTTGTAGACAAAATCAGCATGTCTGTCTTTAATAGCTGCGAACTTCTCAACTGCAACTATTATGTAAGTGGACACACAAAACGCAATCACTGGTGTTTATTCCTGTGGTCTAATAATAACGTTTCTGAAGGTAGGCTGGCATGCAGCTCTGAGAACCTGAAGCATACATGCTATGTGCCAATGCTCTTAGCTTCAAAACATTTCTATCTACAAGATAGAAATGTATGTTTCTAAAGCTAGGCCCTGCTGGCACGCATCACCACGGACATCTTAAGGATTTTTGGGGCCCTGGGCCAAACGATTTTAGGGCCCCCCATCCCCTGTTAGAAACAGCTTTGAATATATGATCCAGTTTCAGCTGTTTCATGCCCTCTTTGACCAGGTCACTGACAGTGCACAGCCACTGGTCCAAAATTCAAAATGTGTTTACATCTATAATATTCATGGAGAGTGATAACGTGTGTTTTCAAAAATTCAAGACAACAGCAGCAACACAGCAGCAGCTCACTAATATTAAAGCAAATAATCTCTGTGACGCCCTCCCATTTCTCACATGTGTAATGTACTGTTTTGATCTACAAGTAATTTTTTTTAAGGATGTTGCATGAAACGTAAATTAAACATCATTTATCTGCAAAATGTCTGAAGACTAGTCTCACACATCACCCACATTAAAAATAAATGACAGGAAAATATTCTGAAAAAATCTGTTTAAGTATCATTGCAGGTCATCAGGGCAAGACTGCAGAACAGAGCTCTCTGCGCACCTCTGAGAAGCTGAAGCATACACGCTGCGTGCCAGCAGGGCCTTGCGTCAGAAACATTTCTATCTACAAGGAATGTTATGTTTCTGACGCTAGGCCCTGCTGGCATGCAGCGTGTATACTGCTCAAATGCCAATTCCTGGTCGCATTTCAATCAAACGCACAACAAACAAGAGTGCTTCCACCATGGAACAATGACAAACTCCCCAGGTAAGGGCTTACTCTTTTTGCAACCCCTTTTTGCCACCAGCCTTACAAATTAGACCTTAATAAAAAAAAATGCTTACCGGCTTGCAGATGGGCTCAAGCATCTGCTCACACCTCCAGGCCCTCAGTCTGTTGTCGACCCCGCAGGTGGAAGACAGGTGCAGACCGAAATGTTTCTGAAGCTAGGCCCTACCATGCACTTCTGAGCAGTATACACGCTGCGTGCCAGCAGGGCCTAGCGTCAGAACCATTTCTATTGTTATGTTTCTGAAGCTAGGCCCTGCTGTCACACAGGCTCAGAAACATTCATGTCTGCACCAGGTTGCCTTCCCGGTACCCGCTCTATAAACACTAGCACTCCTTGAAGTGCAGAGTCACTCTGCACTTCAAAGAGTGTTAGTGTTTATAGAGCGGGAACGCGACCCAAAGGTAATTAAGAGCACGGCCGTGCCTGGCATCACATGAGCACACTAGTTAGTACAGAGGACACTGCACGTCCTCACAGCAGGAGAACCAGGGTCGAGTGTCAGTATTGTTGAGACAGTATATCAGGTTAGGAGTGGAACAGTGCTCTTTTTGCTACATGATGGAAAACCATCCTGCCCTTTCAGCCATCGCAAGCCCCGTGTATGCAGGGAGTTTGCGACCTGGCTCAGTTTCGGGGTAATTTTTCTGCTCCGACACACCTGGTTTATTATTGTGGTTTAATTTAAATCCAATATAAGCCACCACTGCGCACACTACATCGCATGCAGCGGCGTCACTAGGGTTGGTGTCACTCAGTGCGGTAACTCATGGTGTCACCATCACATGGTGTGACACCTTTCCCAAATGAGACTATTTAGTAAATAGTCTCATTTGGGAAAGGTGTCACCCCATGTGATGGTGTCACTCGGGACACCATCACATGGGATGACACCTTTCCCAAATGAGACTATTTATTAAATAGTCTCATTTGGGAAAGGTGTCACCCCATGTGATGGTGTCACCCGGTGCGGTCCGCACCCCCCCGCAGCCCCCTAGTGACGCCACTGATCGCACGATAAATGTTGAGCCATGGACGCTGAGTCGCCTGTGGTCTGGGCCAGACCGCAGGGGACTCAGTGTCGATGGCTCAACATTTATCGTGCGAAGTAGTGTGCGCAGTGCAGTCATGCCCGTAATGAGCAGAGCTGCCGACTTTGGAGACACCAAAGTCAGCAGCTCTGCTCTGGCCATTACAGCCATGACTGCACAGCACACGCATGATATACATCATGATACAATGTCATTACAATACAATAATGATATACAATACAACTAGTAGTCAGTACTCACTCTGAATCCTCTTTTTCGAGTCTGACTACTCTAGAAGTTAGCGCCCAGCCGTTATTAATATCAGGTTCAAGAAGACCAGGTCAGGTACAGCACTCTGACTATGATTGCGCCAGACTCTCTGCCTCACTCCCTTCCTTGTGTGCAATCAGCAATTGCGTGCACGGACGGAGGGGGGGGGGGGAGAGAGAGGCTGACCTAGGGCAGCAATGACCAATCACTGCACGGCTTCACATAAAGCCATGCAGTGATTGGTGAATATGCTCCCCATGCTCCTGGACATGCCCAGTCACAGCTCTGCGTTGTCCGGCTCTGCCTAAAGACGCTAAAGCAGCCAATCCAGGCGCTGCTAAAGCAGTGCTTGGATTGGCCTGGGCAGGAGAACTCACCTCTCCTTAGGGGACCGGGGGTCTGTGGCTTTGATCCCGCCCCGGCTCCTACATTGTTTCGGCTAGAGTGACGTAAACCCTGAAGTCTGCGCATGTCGGGCTGGCCAGGGAAAGGCACCCGGCCAACCCGACATGCGCATTGCTGCTTTGCCTGAGTGCCTGAGTCCTGCTCCTAACCCCGGCAGCCAGACTAAAGGGAGTGACGTCACTATGCCTGCGGCTAAGACAGCTGACTGCTGCCTTGCGGCGGGCTGTAATTTTATTAGGTAAGTGCTGCCAACACTTTATTTTTAATTGTTCACACCATGGTGGACCCAGGGGCAAAATAATCTGTGGGGCGACGCCCCAACGCCCATATAAAGGAACCGCCCCTGGTAATATGATGCCCCTTCAAGAACATTAGTACAAAGCCATCTGCTCCCATCAACTTCCAAGAGGAGAATATGTGATGCAGGACTAGGACTTTCATCAAGATGGCTGCTCTCTAAAGAGCCCCAGCTGACTCAAGGATGAAGAGTGCTATACTAAAACGGCAGCACTGAGGACCATGCCAGGGCATGTGCAAGACTGCTGAAGCATCAGTGCATGTTGAAGGACAGTGCAAGCTGTGGAGATTTAAAAAAGGCAATAGCAGAAACAGTAAGTGCTGCAGCGGGGCACATGAGGGATAACCTTCTACCGGGATAGTGTCACTCTGCCAATCATGCCTGGCATTGCCTGCTAGTGGACCTGGAGCATGACACTTCCTCGCTCACAAGAGATGACACTGAAGGAGGTGAGCTGGGAGCTGTACATTTGCAAATCTGCAGTGGCCTGAACTGTCACTGACTTTTCTGCTCTGTGAATGGCAGCTGTTAGACCTGGCATCATTGGCGTGGGTTTCCCCTTTATTTTTGCCTTTTCCCCCTGTTATTTTGCTGTGTGTTGGACTTCGGTTTTGCAGGTCTAGATGCTTTGGGCACTTTGCCACTGCTGTTCAGTGCCAAAGTGCAAGTGCTCCCTTTGTCAATTGTTGTTATGGATTGGTGATTCCATGATTGGCATATTTGACTAGGCAGTCCCTAGTACAGTGCACTGTGTGCGCCCAGGGCCTGTAAATCAAATACTGCTAGTGGGCTTGCAGCACTGATTGTGCCACCCACACAAGCAGCCTTTCAAAGGTAACTCAGATCTGCCACTGCAGTGTCTGTGCATAGTTTGGTACTGCCATGTCGACCAGGCAAGTGCAACCACTGGAGGAGATTTCTTTCACACCTGAAAGGGCCTGGTCTGCCAATGACAATGCTGTCTCCACCTTCTGCCATGTAGCTGCACCATAGAGGACAGAACTGGTTTTGGCTGTGCAAAGAGCTTCTCTGCACTAGAGAACAAAGAGATTTACTGTATAAAAAGAGGGGCCCAAACCCCAGACTTTTAGAGCACTTCTTGAAATCAAGATGAACGTTTGCCAAGGAGAAGAGCTGGAGAAACTGAGGAGGAATACTGCCCCTGTGCTGTTTGCTGTCTGAGGTTGGCCTGCAGTGGCTACTTTCTGCCAAGGAAAGGGAAAAGGACTTTGCTGTTTGCTGTGTCCCCTGCTTGGGGAAGATCTCCAAGGGCTTGAAATAGAGCTTGCCTCCTGTTCTGAAGTCTCAGGGACACAAAGACTTCACCCCCAGCTCCCCTGAACTTCCTTGCAAGTCTAAACACAGGGTGTGTGCTTTCAGATTAAACTGAAAGTACACACTGTGTTTTTAAACTTGCTGTACTCTTTTATTAGTAAAGCGCGGCTGCAGGGCAGATTGTGTGCTTTTGTTTAAGTATTCATGTTAATCACAGCTCTTGAAGGGGCTGCACCCACACAAGCAGAGCCACATGTATAGAAGCAGCTCAAGTACCCATTATATATGCAAAATCCTTACACAACACACAGTAGTAGTAAATGGAAGGCTGACAGAAGAGGATGAAGTGTAGAGAGTCATGGTCGAGCAAAGACAGGGGAGGATTATAGATAGAAGAGTGAGGTGGATTTGGAGACGGGTGAGGCAAAGCGAGGGAGGATAGTGATGAAGCAGCTGGTGAAAGGGAGGCTGGGAGGCAGAAATTGTGGAGGACGAGGCAGTGAGACAGTGTAACAGTAATGTAAATTGATGAGGTGGAGGCACAGCGAGAGGATAGTGTGGTGGGGAGAGCAGAGTGATGCAGAAAAAGGGGAGGAGGATTAAGTGAGAGGACGGTGAGTGTGAGGCAGAGAAAGGGAGCAGGCTAAGGCAGGAAGAGATAGTGATGAGGTGGAGAAAGGGGAGGATGAGAAAGAGGAGGCTGAGGTGAAGAGAAAAGAGACCGAAGTGGGAGGATGCAGGGGGTGAGGTGGGCAGGAGAGCAGGGTGAAGTGGAAAGAAAGGTGGTTGAGGTGGAGAGAAAGGAAAATTAGACAGAAAAAGCATAAGAGTTAAAGCACACAAGGACAAACCCCCATAAATACGGAATGGAAACTAATAAGTATGACTCAACCACTACATAGGATATGCAGCACATCCACCCCCCTTCAAAGAGCATTCAGCATGCCCAGGCCCAGCTTGCGGACACCTGGGAGATGCTAAGTATCTCTATTATGGTCTCCCAGACTGCAGCTTTCTAATTGTACCAGAACTGTCTGCCTTTGGACTTGTTTTGGTTGTTGGATGGAGGTCAGGTCCCGGTCAGTGGAGGCTATGGCAGGATGTTTCATTTCAATTTCCTGCCTGCCCGGCCAGCCCCCCAGGAGTTGCTGCTGCTGCCCTGGAGTGTTTGACCTCATGGCCTACACGTGCAGCTGCCCGTCCCCGGGAGATGTGTCTCCAAGACACTGACACTGTCACCTGACAGTGGGCTGAATTCCTTGTGTGTTAAGGAGTTTTCAGTCAACAATAATGTCAAGATAACTGGTGAATAATGTTTCTTGTTAAGCGAGATCAGGATTCAGTTTGGTGACAGTTTTCACTCATTATAAAGTAGCGAAGAGGGTTAATATGCAGATTCACGCTGATCTCTGAAGTCAAGCATTTATGAGCCATATTAAACAGAAACACAGCTCTGTACTGACTGTACTCAGCAGTCTAGAACATTCGCTGTTCATTAGTTGGGGTCCGGGGTCTGCAGCTATGGTGCACTGCATCACAGGCTTTTTGCTTCAATAAACAGCTTAAACTTTACCGGCAATTTGGCATATATTTATCACTACAGGGCATCCTGCAAAGTTAATGCCCTCCCATTTATTGTGCTTTGCAGCAGTTTTAAGTTGTTCTTAGAGTTTATTATTACTCAAATAGGTGATATTTCTGATTTTTATATATTTCCCTCATCTTCATTGTTTTGATTATGTTCACGAGAAAGTGTCACTCAGCCATCGAATGTCACTCATCATAAGTACATTGAAATTATGAAAATGTCACACATAAGCAATCTGAAACCTTGGCAGCTATGCGCGCTTTACTAACAAAAGAGTACAGCAACTTTAAAAACAGGGCATGTGCTTTCAGAATAAATTGAAAGTACACGCTGTGTTTTTAAACTTGCTGTACTCTTTTGTAAGTAAAGCGCGGTGCGGGGCAGATTGTGTGCTTTTGTTTAAGTATTCATGTTAATCACAGCTCGTGAAGGGGCTGTGATTAACGCGAATTCTTAAACAAAAGCGCACAAGTACTAACGCATTTTAGTGCGATGATGCGCATCACCGCACTAAAATGCTAAGTCACGCATTTATAGCGCTTTCTGAAGTTGCTGAGAAGCGGGAAACGGGAGCGCCGCTATTGCACTCTGAGCAAAGTATGACGGATCTCGCGCTGCTTTTGAAGCCACAGAGTGTGTATGAGTACACTCCATAGTGCACTGCTCTACCCTCCTGGTGTTGAATTTGTACTTCTAAATTTTTCATGAACTCTCATGCCTTGGTCCGGTGGTGCCGGCCAGGCTGAGCTCACCTGCCCCCGCTGGCTGCAACACCGCAGCGGCATTCACATCACGTGACTGCTACAGTGTGCATTTATTTGCAGAGTGAGGACAGAAGTCACTAGCAGGCGACAGTTCTGTTTCTACGTAGTGCTGCAGCCCGTAGCTGCCTGTGCCTCTCTCATGATGCCCCGCTTCCGGACAGGGCTGCTGGAGACTCGTCCTCACGGCCGGTGTCACTCTCAGGTCTGTAATGCCTGCACCATCTTCTTGAAAATAAAGTTAATTTTACGAGATCAGTCTGAGCCTGTAGCTCACTGCTGTTCTCAGGCTATGCTGGAGTGGTGCCATGGTGGGCTGTCCGCGACTCTAATAATGATTGAAAGCAGCTGAGACCGGCCTCTCAGCCTGCTGGGTCGGCTACCACTTGGGACTGAGACCCTGGACAGACTCGGTCAGTGTCTGTTGGCTGCACCAGCAGTAAGCAAGCAATGCATTCTTTTTAAGTAATAACGCAGTGGCCTTAGTACCCCCACCTCTCTCCGCCTGCACTAATTGTAGCCGAGGCTTGAGCGTAGTGTATAGAGCTCATGCACAGATACTTGTGCTCAACACAATGTGCTGCCTCTCAGCCAGGACAGCGAGGCACAGGCTGCTTCAGACATGTGAGCTCTACTTCATTGCAAGTACATTGGAGCAAAACTTAGCACTTACTTAAAGCTTCATATAGCACCAAAAGGGGTAATTTCTGATATTTATGTTTTCCTTGTCTTTATTGCTTGATTTTGCTCGTGAAAAAGTGTCACTCATAGTTGAATGTCACTCATGATTTCACTGAAATTATGAAAATGTCACACGTAAGCAATCTGAAACCTTGCCAGCTATGCAGATTGTGTGCTTTTGTTTAAGTATTCATGTTAATCACAGCTCGTGAAGGGGCTGTGATTAACATGAATACTTAAACAAAAGCACACAATCTGCCCCGCACCGCGCTTTACTAACAAAAGAGTACAGTAAGTTTCAAAACAGGGCATGTGCTTTCAGAATACATTGAAAGTACATGCTGTGTTTTTAAACTTGCTGTACTCTTTTGTTAGTAATGCGTGGTGCGAGGCAGATTGTGGGCTTTTGTTTAAGTATTCATGTTAATCACAGCTCATGAAGGGGCTGTGATTAACACGAATACTTGAACAAAAGCACACAATCTGCCCCGCACCGCGCTTTACTAACAAAAGAGTACAGTAAGTTTAAAAACAGGGCATGTGCTTTCAGAATACATTGAAAGTACACGCTGTGTTTTTAAACTTGCTGTACTCTTTTGTTAGTAAAGCGCGGTGCAGGGAAGATTGTGTGCTTTTGTTTAAGTATTCATGTTAATCACAGCTCATGAAGGGGCTGTGAATAACATGAATACTTAAACAAAAGCACACAATCTGCCCCGCACTGCGCTTTACTATCAAAAGAGTACAGCAAGTGCCAACAGCCCCAAGCCCCAAGTCGAGACAGCCTTACCTGCACTCCCGACACTTCCTCTGTCCACACCGCAACCAGGAAGTGCCCGTTTTTCGCGCCGCTCCCTTTCTTAAAGCGACGGCACAAACTCTCTCGCAGGATTTCCTGTGTGTGTGCGCGCGCTTCACACACAGCAGTGCGTGCTCGTGGGAAGAGAGGTGCGCGTGTGCGTGCACCTTAAAGGGAACAGTGGTGAGTAGTTGTGCTTTATAAGAAACCTAATTGATTGATTTATTGGACCTGACCGATCAGCTCTCTTTGGCTTGGTTTCCTTGGTCCTGCTCATCTAGGTCCTTCTTGTCCTATTGTGCTTGTTATCATAAACTTTGCCTTTTGGCAATCATGGCCCTTCCTTGTTTCCCAGATCTTGGCTCATCTGGCCCTGTCCTCTGTAGTCCTCTTGGCCCTAGTCACCTCATCCTGGTTCTCCTCACTGTCAACCTCCTAGCCATGGTACCTCAGGAACTGGTCCTTCTTGTTTCTTGTGTCCTTGCACTGTTGGGGCCCGATTCACAGAACTAACTTAAGATAAAATCCTAAACTTACAACCATTTTGGTATTCACAGAAGGCACTTACTCATTTTGGTATTCACAGAAGGCACTTACTCATTTTGGTATTCACAGAAGGCACTTACTCATCAATGAGTAAGTGCCTTCTGTGAATACCAAAATGAGTAAGTTACTCAAAATGAGTAAGTTACTCAAAATGAGTAAGTTACTCATTTTGGTATTCACAGAAGGCACTTACTCATCAATGAGTAAGTGCCTTCTGTGAATACCAAAATGGTAGTAAGTTTAGGATTTTGTCTTAAGTTAGTTCTGTGAATCGGGCCCTTGGTCTTTATCCTCCTGGTTTGGGTTGTCCTTGCTCTCCTGGATCTATTCCTTATCCATTCAGTCCTACTGGTGCTGCAGCCATTGATCCAGATCCTCTTTATCCAGGTTCTCCTTGTTCGGGCCCTCCTTCGTCTGGCCATTTTGGTCCTGCTCCTCCTACTCACCACTGTCTATTCCACTTGATCTTCTAGATGCGTGTTGGCCTTCTTTCCTCAGATCGTCCTCATCCTGGTCCTGCTACTTATAAAAAAAATTCTGTCTCACTTGGTAATCTAAGTCCTGGTCCCCAGGTCCTGATCTTCAAGACCCTCTTAGCCCTGTTTCCGGTCCTCCTAGTCATGATCCTTTTCATTTATCTAGTCCTTTTGCTCTGGTCTTCTAGGGTGCCTTTAGTACTGCTCCCCCCTAGTCTTCCTAATGGCTGTCCTGCTTAGCTTAATATCCTGGACATACTGGCCTTTGTCCTTCAGGTACTGATCTTCTTAGTCCTCTTCAATCTGGTCCTGATCCTCCTGACCCTCTTCATTCTGCTCCTTGCATGCAAGGCTCTGAAATAACGTGTCCTGTCACAGATCACCCTATCCTTTTCTTAGTTCTGATGTTCCTTGACCACTGGTTCATGCCAGTCTAAGGACTTTTTGGCACTGTACTTCCTGGCTCTAGTTTGACTGGTTCTCATTCCCATGTACACCTTCCCCTAATCATATGGATCCTGGCTCTCCTGATTCCCCCTAATTCTCCTTCATCAGTCCTCCTGGTCAGGACCCCTGGTTTATCTAATCCCCTTGTTTGCCTGTTCCTAAACCTTCTAATCATGGTCACCTAGGTCCATGCTGTCCTGGTCTTAATTCTGGTACTCCTTTGTATGGCCCTCATATATTGGGCCTTTTGATGCTAGTTCCACTGACCTTGATGTCCCTAGCCCTCCTAGTCTATGTTCTTTCTTCCCCCATCCTACTCCTACTAGTCCTCCTGGTCTCCAGGTTTATCTATTCTACCTTGTTATTGTCCATCTGACCATGGGCCCCTTTATCATGGTCCTCCTAGTAATGGTCCAATTGGGTATGGTCTTCCTCATCCCTATAACACTGGTGCTCCTAGTTCCTATTTTGTGGGTCACCTTGGTTCATGTAGTTCTTGTCACCCTGGTTTAGGATCCCCCTGAGTCTGACACTCCTGGACCTTCTGATCCTAGTCCCACTGTACCTAGACTTTCTTGTTCTGTATGACCCCTTGGTCATTCTAATCTAGTGTCACCTGGTCCTGCTAGCCCTCATCTTTTGTTGTGGTGCTTTTAATTCTGGCCCCTAGATCCTATTTGATCTGATGTCTGTGGAATTGGCCCTTTTGTCCCTGGTCGTTCTCTCCACTGGTCTCCTGGTATTGGTCCACTTTGGTCTGGATAATTGGGTCTCTTACTTGACCCTGGTCATCCTCGTCCCTCTGGTCCTGTTCAGTGTGCACAGTACCTCATAGCCCTCCTTGTAGTTACAGTCCAGGGTTTTCTGTTCCTTTTACCTCTGGTCCTTCTGTTCCTTTGGTTCCTTGTCCACTAGATACAGATCCTTCTGTTTAACATCTTCTTGGCACTTCTGATCCTTCTGACCCTGGTCCCGTTACTCCTTGTGCTGTTATTCATTATTGTGTTCCTCATTGTCTTTTTGTTTCTGGTCCCTTTGTCATTGGTAACCCTGGACTTCATAGATTAGGTCTCCCTGGGCCTGGTTCTTCTTGCCCTGGTCCTTGTGGCTCTCATCATCCCGGCCCTTCTAGAGGTCTGCTCTTGGCCCTTATTCTCCTACTTTTCATACTCCTCCTACTGCTTCCTTACTCAGCACCCCTACCACAATGAGCCTTCAAGCCTGTCACACAGTTTTATTTGTTTGGCTTCCAGATTTCTTATCCTGAGACAGCATTGTGAAGTACAAAAGTGAGGGCCTAGTAGAGACAGGACCTTGCACACTTAAAACACTGCTGAACTTATTAAGAATCAAAACTACCTATCCCAAAAAGCATTGTGCAGGTGACTAAAATGTCAGTGTGGCAGATGGGGTTGCTCACAACATGGCACCAATAAGTATCAATGATTTAAACTTACACGGCTGGGTGAATAGTGTGAAAAAATTGTGTTTATTCACAGGCAGCAGAATCGACTCTTCCTGTGTATGGCCCAGATTGATTATTTACATGTCTCCTGCTTTCACTTCCCCATTCCACAGAAGCCCCATTGCAGTGTCTCACTCAATTTACCTCCTGCAAGTGCCCCAGAGAACTGTGCCCCCAAACACCAATTACCTACTGTACGTGTCCCTCCCACTGGAGCCCAGATACCACCTATCTGTCGCATTTTCTGTTTGCTGCTGCTTGTTGACTGCTGCTGTGTTTCCAGATTTGAAATACTAAACAAGCACAATCTCCCTTCAGCAGAAGCCTAAAGCTAGCACAAGGCCTTCCACGAGAAGTCCAAAAAGAACCCAGCCTTCAAAACTCATAAATATGAGCATCATGAATATTAAAAAAAGCAATGTATTCTCATGAGTAAACAAAACATTTATGTAACATGTTTTAACACATTCCTCATTTTTCATTGCTGACAGCCAAATACTCCCTTGGAGTAGAAAATATCTGTATGTCATTGCCTGAAGTTTCGATTTCATTTCTAAATATCTTATATGAATATTAAAGTAACGCAAATGGTTCCATTCAAAATTTATTTTATGTTTTTTCATCTACAAAGCAGCTTAGCTTAATTTATGCACTTTCCATTTTACAAACTATTGTACAATTCCATGTGCACTTACTTTTAAATGCTTCACACATGTTGCATCCCCATTATAAGATGGCCCCCACACTGCCATTGCCTGGAGTTCCTTTTTTTTTATGGCCGACTAAATAAAGACCTCCTTCACACTATTTATCCAGCCCCTGGTTAAATTGTACATCATCTCAACTAGTTAGTCTATGGTCGGTTCAACAGCAGAGATTATGTACTAAATTGCAGGCCACTGGGTAAAAAGCAGAGATTATGCACTATTATGATGGTGGCTGGGTACATAGACACTTCCTTTTTAGAAATGTGCAATTTATCAATGTTTATTATGTATGGGACTAATTGATTATTATGAACATGAGGAAATATTTCCAAACTGAGATTGTTAACTTGCTCGATATCGATAGTCAGTGTATTTGTAGTATGTCTTTCATGTTGTTTTTACTGACATGCTGTGCTATAAACCTCACATATTCTACAAATAGCAACTGCCAGTACACTAACAAGATGAAGAAAGCCACAACACCTCTGTCATACTCAGCCCTTCATCTGGGTTCTGACGCCCATGCTTAACCTTTCCAGTCTCCCATGGTCAAACCACATTGCATCAAGCGGCCAAACAGGTTCAAATCCCCTACCCAGAACAGCTTGAGACCACAACCTGAAAATTATGCTCAGCTCCATCCCTGTTTCAACACCAGACATTTTTTCAAACTAGAGATAAAGTATAGTAACTAAGGTGCAGGCAGCGGAAGTAGGGGACCTGGGATTTATCAAAGGTTGCCAACACATTTCAGTCTAGTTTCTTGAGCAGAATGCCACAGTACTTGGTGTAGCATCTTCCCCAGTCCAGATAGGTTATTCCACACACAGGAGCCGCATATAAGTATGTCTTTATGCTCCAAAATTCACCACACACTGCATATTACATCATACTTCCTAGAACCACATCCTAACACCTCGCCACATAGCATGTAGTTCCTGTTTAAAGTCCGCCTAGAACCACGAAGGTCCTAGTGCATATAGCAACACTATGCTACATCTCCCCCTCTGTTAAATAAAAAATGGCATGCATCATTCAACATCACATCTCCTCATTCAGTCTCTGAGGGGATTGTACTTGTCTGCTGCTCCGGTGAGCTGAGGTGATGGAGGCTCATCCTTATCAGGCAACGAGGCACAGGCTCTGGCTTGGGAGCCAAACCTGCAGATGGGTCACCTCCAAAATAGTTTCAGGAGCTGGCAAGTGTTGAGGTAGGTGTGGAAAGTGTGATGTGTCCTGAGTGATAGATTTCCCTGGACCATGTGCTGTCACCATGTGTCCCTTGCACACCACTACCTGTAAAGGATCAGTGGCAAAAGGAGTGTTTGTCTTTCCTTTTGTCTCTGTTTTACCAGTGCCCACTCTCCTTTGTTGAAGACTGTCACCTAGTGTGGCGCGGATGATAAGCATACACTTTCATTTTTCTCTTACAAGTGTCGTCGGTTGTATGCAGTTTGTCAGCATTAACTGATTGATCTGATGTCCACTGAGGTAGTTTTGTTCTGATGGCTCTCACACACAGCAACGTGGCTGGGCTCTCACCAGTTGTGGACTGAGGAGTTTATTGATAGGCCTGGAGGGCCTGGCACATGACTTGGCTCAAGTCGACTCCTTCCATGGATGATTGTTGAATTACTCTCTTGAGGGTGCCAATAAATCTTTTCGCTATACCATTGACTTATGGAAAAGGGATGTACTCTTTTGGTTTTTGACATTGAGTCATACAAGAAACTCTTTGAATTCTTTGCTGTGGAAAGTTGGGTCATTGTTGGATTTGAGAATCTTGGGGATGCCCCAAGTTTGAAAGAAGTCATCAAGCCTTTCTATAACCTTATCATGAGTTGTTGAGGACAGTGCTTCCACCAACGGAAATTGTGAATATTCGTCTATGACTACCATGAGATGCTGTCTATACAAGTGGAGGGTAGCGCTGCCTAGTGAGAGAGAGAGGATAGGGTGTAGTTGGAAAATCTGGTGATTAGGGGAAATCTCCCTTATTGACAGATTGAGCCCTCACACACCCAAGTGGGTGTCATGCTTCATCATAGGACTGAGCTGCCTATGGGGCCAGGGCTGCAATGCCCCAAGGCCCCGCACGAGGGCTCTTTGACGGAGATCTTCTCTTTCAGTCGCACTGATGACTGAGGGTCTCTGGAGGTAGGGTTGTGTGTCTGGTGAAAAAATGTGTCTTAAAGATTTAAGTAAGTAAGTAATGCTTACTTAGAAAGAATGTGATGATCTTAAGGGATACCTCAGGTCCTTTATATCTATGTATGAAATTCTTAGTGAGAGCTCTAATTCCAAACTTGCTGGTGTACTGGTCAATGACCTCCAGATGGGCAGAAAGGGGTAGGTCACAAGCAAAATTCCGCCTTGGACTATTTTGAACCGCAATTTACATGCGGTTCTCTGCCCTGATCTAAGGTGCATCGACCAGTACACCAGCTGGGTTGGAATTCAAAATCTCACTAGGGATTTCACACATAGGTATACAGGACCAGAGTTATCCCTTAAGATCATCACATTCTTTCTAGGTATACACATCTCACTCTGGTGTAGGGTAGGGATTACCTACTCAAATTGGTCCTGAAGAAACACCACAGATAACTCCTGGCCGACACAGGTGTGAAACATGTCGACATTTTGATCACACACTGCAAAATTGTCATGGACCAAAATGCCCCACTGACAATCTTCACACTCTTGTTTTTAACCCTGTCAAGGGGATCATAGATTAATGAACCCAATGGTACCCTTTAGGTAGGTTTAAGACACCATTTGTCACCAGACAAACTACCTTACCTCCACAGACCCTCACTCATCATTATGGCTGAAAGAGAAGATCTCCACCAAAGAGCTCTCATTGCAGCGTTGGCCCCACGAGGAGCTAAGCCCTATGATGAAGCATGACACCCACTTGGGTGTGTGAGGGCTATATCTTCCAATAAGGAAGATCCCCCATCATCACTAGATTTTCCAACTACACCCTATTCTCTCACTCTCTCTTGATTGGAACAGCTACCCTCCACTTATATAGATATATTTCAAGATGGGAGCATGGGTGCTGGACCTTTAATTGCTCCTAGTCCCTCCCCTTTTTGATTGACTACCATAAGATTTTGTCCTTCTCCTAATGGTCTGAGAAAGTCAACTGCAACTCTCCTAGGCATGATCAGGAAGGTCAGACATGGCCACAGGGTGCTGCATCATTCTAAGGGATAGGCAGTTCATATAAAGCATACTTTCAATATCTTTTCTACTCACTCGTCTATTCAAGGGAACCACACTCTGTCCCTCAACGTTCTTTCGGTAGGTACAATGCCACGGTGTCCTTCATGGGCAAACTCAATGACCAGTTGCCTTAAGCTCTCAGGTATGATGATTCTCGAGCCTCTCAGTATGATGCCTTCGTGGGTGACTGCAAACTTATCCTCTATCTTTCTGAACTTTCGCAACTCAATATCATCGAGCCCCTGTGCGCCATCTCTCCAGATTGTGTCTCAATTAGTTCTTTGACAATAGCCATGTCTTTGTCGGTGTTGGTGGCAGCAATAACTCAGTCCACGAACAGGGCCGCAGGTGTGTTGGACCTCACAATTTAGATGAGATATTCTTCAGCCGTCTTAGACGTCGAACTGGGACAATGTTTTGGGGCTCTTGAAAAGAAGCTGGCTGGGTTCTGATCTTCCTCAGATTTGTGTACAATCTCATAGTTGTATTCTTGCATCCTCAAATCAACCTTTCAATGCGAGGGGCATCTTGGACTTTGGGTTTCCAAAAATAGTGATGGTGTGGTGGTCTGTGCTGACAGTTAATCATTTTCCATAAAGGAATACAAGAAAATGTTCACTGTCCCACACTCCAACCAGAATCTCCTTCTCCGGCTGACAGTAGGCACTTTCTTTGTCAGACAGACTTCGGCTGGCATAGGCCACAATGTGTCTCTGAGCATTCAGATGGCCATTGTGTTGAGGAAGGATTGCCCCCAGCCTCACCGGGCTCGCATCTACCGTGACTTCAGTATGTAGCTTGGAGTCAAAGTAGGCCATATCAGTTGCATTCTCAATTGCATGTTTTATTTATTTGAAACTCTGATTGCATTCTGGAGACCACTGAAAAGGAACATTCTGCTTTGTCAAGAGTCTCTTAACGGGACACTCACTGTGGCAAAATTGCAAATGTATCTTGAGCAATACCTGGCCATGCCTAGAAAGGATTATATCATGGTAACATTGTGTTTACACCTTATGTGGATCTTGTGTCATTCCCCCATCAGAAAATATGTGCCCAAAAACGTACATTTTGTTTTATGAAATTCACATTTTGTCACATTTAAAGCAAGACCTGCATCAGTGAGTAACTGACACACTCGATTGAGGGCTTTGTCATGTTCTTTCTGGGTTCTTCCAAAAACCAGTATGTCGTCACTGTAATCGAAAGCATGTGTAATAAGTTGGATGACTCTGCGGATAACATCCTAAAATATTTCAGCAGCTGAAGATACTCCAAAACTCAGTCTCTTGTTTCTGAACAATCCACCATGAGTGGAAAAAGTGATAATATATCAGTAGATCTCTTCCAGCTTGAGTTGAGTGTACCCTTTGTTTAGGTCAAGACGGTAGAAGACGGTAGAAGACGGTAGAAGACGGTAGAAGACTTTAGCCCCGTTCAGTTGTATGATGATGTCCGCTATATGTGGACCAGTTTGGCTGGTGCACATCAGCACAAATGTGCACCTCTCCACCATTGTCCCTTATTGGTACATCTACTATGGGCGAAACCCAGGCCTGTGGACTGTTCAATGATGTCCTGTTTCAGAAGTGTTGCCAACTCTTTCTCTACCGATTGTTGCAACTGAAAAGTGAGTCTACGGTGTCGCTTGGCAACAGGACAAACGTCCTCATTGATGTGCAGTTGCACTTTCATTTTCTTGAGCTTTTCCGAAACACGAAACTACGAGAATCGGCTGATAATTTTAGGCTGAGCACAGAGGTTATACTTGAGGGATATCAACTCCATATCAACTGCAGGGGCAAAAACTGAACAGTCAGGCATTGAACAATGTTTCTATGAATGGCAGCTCGCACTGAGGTCATTTTGTGCTGCATGGTCGCTGGGAATGACATGGTTTGGAAGCTGCACAGGTGTAAATCTTCATGTCGGAAGGAGTGAGGCGTGGCACAGGCCAGAGGCCGTTGGACCTTTCCACCAATATGATATTAATTGATAGCCCACTGTCCATAAATGAAGGTTATGGGGTGACCATTCACCTCCGGTGTGATTTTGGGACAGTGTTCAAATGAATTTGAGCTCTTTGTTAGGTGAGCTCTTTTTGAAATTAGGTCTTCTTCACAGGCAGTTAACCCCACATGTCCATGTGGGTTTTTGGTAGACATCATCAGCATACACCCATCTTCTTTGCTGGTTCTCGATAGCAATGTTGAAGAACCTTTGTACAACAAACTTGACGATGATTGATTCTGCCTAGTCTTGACTTGTCATAGCTGATGTTGCTTTTCAGTTTTGTGGGTGTGGTGAGAGTGCTGCTAATACGTTCCTTCATGATGCACTTGATTTTTCTTTAGCTCGACACAGTTCTGAAGTGCTCTCTTTTCCACAAACTCTACAAGTTTGTCCATGGGCTAGACATTTGCCTTCATGTGGAAACAAAAATCCACATTGGAAGCATAGCTTCGTCTTCTCCGACGATGTTGACTGTTTTGTTCTTGTGTTTGCATTTCATGGTCAGTGCTGACTCATTTTGTGCAGTCCCTGCTTCCATGTCAATGGCTTGTTGTTCTGCTCGCTCCTTGACTCTTGCAGCCATTAGTATTTTCTTCGGAGTGAGTGTCTCTCTCAACATGCACCTTCTAAACAGATCCAAAAGACAGCCATCGATGACTCTAAGGCGAATGGCTTCTTCAATCAAAAAGTCACAGAACGTGCAGTGCTTGATAAGTGAGTGAGGTCTTTGAACAAACTCATCAATTGTTTCACCAGCCTGTTGTCATGCTTTGGTGAAGATATACCTTTCATAATCAACGCTTGGCCTTGGCATTGGATTGAATTTGGTTTCCAGCGCGTCTTTCACTTTTCGGTAAATGTTGCGTCAGTCTCAGGGACTTTTTTGAATGCTTTCTTCACTCCATCCCCTGCAAGGTTTTGAAATATTTGATGATTTTCTCATCCTCTTCTTCTTCTAGTGCAACTATGAAGTCATCAAATGTTTCAATCCATGCAGTCCACCTGGTGCCAATGTTCTGTCTCTTAGATATGTCGAATGGCGGAGGTGACTTGAGGAACACGGCTGTACTGTGTTTCGCACTACCTTCTGCCGCCATTATGTGACCATGTGCTGATTAACTGATTCCGCTGTGCAAGGCGGCACCGGCAAATCCTGCAATCATCAGAAGCATGTGGCACAGGGTGTTGTCTCAATTGCCCCTGATGGTGAGTAAGTTCTCTTTGCTTTCGGCTTTTGAATTTCGTTGGCGCTATGGTTATTTTCCCATGCTGTCTGAATAATTTCTCTGCGTTCTGGTGCAGCACAATGTCACTGTCGGCAATCTCACCAGCGGCATTGGTAGGCATTTTGAAATATGCTCCTCTGTAGGGCTATGTATGTGCTGGAGAATGGCTTTGACTCCATGTGTGCCAGTCACAGGCTGCTTTTCATCGATCAGGGCACACACAAGAATGTTTGCCATACTGTTGGAAACTCTCAAGGAGAGCAGTCTTGTTTTCCACGGGCATGTATCCACTACTCGCGGCCAGGTATAGCGTCTTCCCTAGCCCTTGAGCATGCAGATATATTACGCCACACACACAAGCTGCTTTTAAGTATGTCTTTATTCTCCAACATTCACTCATACACTGCACATTACATCATGCTTCTTTGAACCGCACTGTGAGAAGTTGGCCTTGTATATGCTGTCCACTAATTATAGTGGGCACCTTGCACCAGTCCAAACAACCCCTTATTGGAGATAGGTTAAAGACAACCTTTATTGAAAGCTATCCTAGTGGTAGCTATGGAGAGCAGCCTTCAGGCTAAGTCTTGGAGGAATGTAAAGCAGCTTTTTTACCAGTCTATAATCTCTTGAGTGACCAAATGAAAGAGGACCACACCAGGTATATATTCAGAATATATGTATTTATTACTAAACACACCCCTCTAGTTGCTTCATGAGACTAGAGTTCGAAGTACATAAGTTATAAGTCAGTTATCAACAGTAATAGCACAAATACACGTTTGAGCCCTAGGGGCGTACCAAACCATATACCAATAAAGTGGTATAAGAACCACGACTGAACTAGACACAAGGCCTAGAGCCTGTAGAAGTGCTTGGCCCTCAAGGAACCACCCAAGGTAGTGACACAGGGGACCCACGGAGGACGCGTGCAGTGTGAGAACACAGCCGCGAGCTACCGTTGACTTCTATGGGGAATGTCGCGGTTAGAGAATTGAAGAAAAAGGACACTTAGAGGAGAACTTGGAGCAAACCCCTTTAGAACTAGGCTGTTCTAGAGTCAATACCCACGGGAGCACCGGAGTACTCGAGTTACCTCACCCAGGGGAGACGGGTGCATAGATGTCTTTCGGGGTCGGGTTTCGTCGTTGATTTCAATGGCGATCTGCTGGAAAGTGCTGCTGGCGACCAAGTCGAAAGTGTTCGGGTGGATCCAAAGGTGGATCGAAGATCTGAAGAACCTGAAAGCAGAGGGGACAGAGTCTGGGTCACTAGCCAGTGACCAGGAAGGCGATGAGCAGATGCCCACCGATGTCGGGTGCTTCAGGTAGGTTGACAGTCATCTTGACTCTTCAGCCACGAGGTCCAGGAGGCGTCGATGACAACCAGGAGCTGGATTCGAGCTGCCCACAACGTCTGTCGATTGCAGGGGTGTCGGCGACCGGATTGGACCCAACAAGCCTTGGAAACGGCAAGTCACGTGAAAATAGAAGAAGGACGGGGTACAGACCAGCAAGGTCTGAGGGACTCACCCAGCGAGGGTAAGTCAGGGCTCGTCTGGAGCAACCAGGGAAGCCCAAGCAGAAGAAGAGTTGCCTTTGGGAGGGCCCACTAGCCAACGGACTAGTGACCGCGAAGGAGCCTTGAGTGGACGCACTTGGAGCTGGCTTGCAGGACATTCGTGGAGTGGAGGCCAGTGATCTTCGGTACAATTGGTGCTAGTGGCGGGGGCTACTCGGAGCCCAAAGCACAACTTCGTGGGAGACCAGGAAGAGGATGCACTTGCAAATGTGCTCGGTGTCCAGGGGTCACGGTTCCACGTTACCCACGACAGCTACGGGCCTCAGCTTTGCTGGGGACTCAGGGCAGCCTCGAGGAAGTCTGGAAATCTACCTCTGGTGATGCAAAGACTTCGGCGTCCGGCGGGTGCTTCAGCGATGCAGACCGGACAATTGCTTCTTAGGTGCCTGCCAAGCAGGGGAGTCACTCCTTGACCCCAAGGGAGATTCTTCAGTCCTCTAATCTTGTAGTAGAGCGTCGAAGGTCCAGGATTCGGCTTCAGAGTTTCGTCCAGGGTAATCTAAAGTCCTAAGGACTGGGGTCCCATACTTATACCAAGTTAGGGGTTGGACATACTCTGGGGACCCACCTATGGGAGGGTCAGGGAAGAGGGGTGGTTACACCCATTCCCTTTGTCCAGTTTCACGCCAGAGCAGGGGCAGGTAGCCCCTGCAACCGGTTTGAACTGGCATATGCACAGGGACACCAAGTGTGCCCCCAGTGCAGGACTTCTGAGCACCAGAGAGTGCTCCCGCCCAGCCCCAATACACATTATCCTGTCTAGGGAGGTGGTTACACCTCCCTGCGACAGGAAACCTAGTGTCCAGGCCTCCCCTGCCGGAGTTTCAGTCAGCAGCAGGAGGCCAGACCTGTGTCTGTGGCAGCGGCATCCATTTTGTGATGCCAGGGCTCTGGAAAGAAGTTACCGGGCAGGCCGGTGTGTACATGTCTCTCCCTCTAGAAGGGTGGAATGCTACCCCCGCCGCCAGAACTGGCGGGGGGGGTAGTATTCCAAGATGTTTGACACCAAACACGACATGTTTTGGTGCAGCCAGTCCAAAGTTAGCATTGTACCGCGAGGATATAATGCACTTAAGAGTATATGGTCAGGCTGCACCACAAACAGCATCAGAGGAGGGACTCCGAACGCTGTAGAGGGGCTCTGCTCATGCAGGGGCACCCTCTCACATAAGAACCAAGCACTCTGCCTTCAGGATTGGTAAGGCCTGCCATAGGAGTGACTTATAGGTTTATATGTGTGTGCAATGGTAGTGATATAGGTAGCCTATACCACTGTAAGGGGTGCATGCACCACACTACCCAGGCTGTAGCAGACCTGTGGTGTCATTTTGGATGGCCTTCCAGGGGTGGCACAATACATGCTGCAGCCCCTGGTAGGCCTCTGAGGTACCTATGCCCTTGGTACATAGTATACCATATACTAGGGACTTATAAGGGCACTCCAGATTCCAATCAGAGATGTGCCTAGGGCACATGGAAACCATTTTATAGAGGAAGCAGATAGACTGGGGCCCTGAATAGCAGGATCCTAGTCCAACTAATTCATAAACCAGCAAAACACCAGAAAAAAAGTGGGGGCAACCATATAGTCAGATTCCACCTTCCTACACGCACCCTAATACCTTCCTTAATAGCACGTTGTTCCTGTTTAAAGTCTGCCAAGACCCACAAGGGTCCTATGCGTATAGAATCACTATGCTACACTTGGCACGGCAATGCCAGGAAGCAAATGGCTCTACTAAGACAAGGGTGAAGGGCGAATGCGCTGCATGAATAAAGGCCAGACTAAATGTAATGTCTGAGTGATCAGAAAGGGCCTGTAAATTGCTTATGTTTAAGTTTCTACCATGTACAACCAGGCACTTGTTCAAACATTGACCATACGCATGCAGGCTCAAATGTACACACCGACAAGCATGCAAGTATACATATGGAGGGATGGATGCGTTCGTGTGTGAAACGGTCAATGGAAGCATGAATGCACCATCACAAAATTAGAATATTTTAGTTTTCCAAAATTATAGTACAATGTTTTCATCCTACCTTGCAGCTGCATGTGGCAAAAACATAAAAAACGCTTTACATTAAGATCAAATAATAACTTCATACAGTTCTTTATATTTTAATACTAAATACTTACTAAGTATCAGTCTTAGAAATTAGTGCACAACTGCTGTGAATCCGATGTTAACCATCACAACTAATCATATTTACGCAATTTTTGCAGTTGGATTAATGCGTTGTCAAACCCTCTCTTCGACACAGCAATAAAACGGTATCTTTCGTATATTTAGATCTTGTGCTACTACATTTAAAAGTTTGAGACAACATATATTTTGGCAGACCATTTCACTTAAAGGAAGAGTGGGAGGCTGAAGTACTGAAATGCCACCTAAATGACCAATGTTCTTGTGTGTCACACACAAAACATGAGGGGTCGAAACACTCTTATTAATATATATTTTCATACATTTATAAAAGATTTCAACACCTATTGGCAGAATGGATGCTGGATATTTTGAAAGCTGATACTTGTAAATGGATGAGTCTTGGGCAAGCATACTTCATAGTGTACATCTGAAAAGTCTTCATTATTTTTGCCAGACATATATTCAAATTTCATTCTAAACACTACAGTCCTGTGAAAAGGAATAGTTTATCTTTTCTATATCGCAAATGTACATTTATCCCGCGAAGAAATATTTGATGCGCTTATATTCTTACTTGCTTTTGTATTTAATATTCTGAATTCACTTAAAAAATCTCGACACCACTCTAAGTTACATACAATCCCATTTTTCAAAAGCAAGCAGCATATCCGCCGTACATTTTGCTCCACGGTTAAGAGACAGCCATTAAAGTGCAGTTTGTGCCAGACTCACGAAAGATACATTGCGTCAAAGCAAATGTGGTTTGTAATGTATACCTGTTTTTTATTTTTTGTTCAGCACTGCCTCAACTATAACAGCCAGTAAGCAAAATGTTCCCTTAACTATTCAACGGTCTTAAATATTTACAGCTCTTGTGAGTTCCCATTTGGATACAATTTCCCTATGCTGATGTTCTGGAGAGAGAGTTATGGCCTTTTTTTACCATTTGTTGGGTGAGCGATCAAACAGTTGAGGTGATGTTGGCAACGCCTCTGCTGGCTGTGTGGCATCCTGTGTGCAAATCTAGAAGTCACAGATTACGCAGCAGATTTGTTTTAGCCAAAATTGCGTCAAATGACGAAAACACACGATGCCAGCCAGTCTGCCATGGCTTCATGACGGGCCTGACGCCTGTGGCATACAATGTTCCAGGGGTGCAAAAGGCATGTACACACAATATCTGCTCCCCAATGCCACTTTACCTAAAGAAGAGACTACACACAATTGTGTGGCCCCTTCTGTAATATAGACAGCGCCGGCACACATATGGCTCTGGAACTATTTTAAGAGGGGTTCCTTCCTTCATTTACATGGGACGTGGCACTATGCAAATTAGGGGAAAACATTGCCTTTGTACCTCACACCATATTACAAATAGATACAGAGGCAAAGAGGCCATCAAGAGGTGCACAAACTGTGCTGAAGAGTTGGAGTACAGTTACAGCACCCACGAGGGCGCTCTCTGAAAGTGGGGAAAAAAGGGTCCTATGGAAGCCCCACTACCCCCCCCCCACCGCAGGAACATGCAATCGTTCACTTCACACACCTGTAGGGAGGTGAAGTGTCGTGGTATGGGTAAAGACACGGACACTAGGACCCGGGATGGGGGAGCCGGAGAAGGAGGAGCGGAAGTGAGGAAGCGGAAGGGAGGAGAAGATATAGGGCATTGGAGATCGAGGGAAGGAGTCGTGTGCAGGATTAAAAGTGAGATTTAACTACCACTACGTGTCCTTGTCGTCTGTGGTCAACAAGGGACACGTCATCTGGCGACGAGGGTAGACCCCGTCTTCTGCTCGCGCCACTGCTCTTCGGCGGAGTGCAGTCGGGTACTCACCCGTGTACCGAGTGACTTTCATTTGCCTTTACGACGCGGCCTCGGGAGCCTACCCCGGGCGCGCCCTCCTGCTGTCAACCCGACTCTTTCAGTGCCATTTGTGACGTCGGGAGCCTACCCCGGTCATGCACTGCTGGCTGCTACGGTGCGCGTGTTTGCACCGTGACGCGCTATCAGGAGCCCAGCCTGAGCGCCTGTGTCAACCCCTATGCACCTGTTCCTCGCTCCTGACTACCGGATTCCCGGATTGCTGTGCCGCACTGTCAAGTTACTGTTAGACCTGGTACCATTGGCGTGAGTCTCCCTCCCATTTTTTCACTGATTGCCTCCTCTGTTTTTGATGTTTTGCTGGTTTAGATGCTTTGGGCACTGTGCCACTGCTATTTAGTGCCACAGTGCAAGTGCTCCCTATGGTGAATTGATGTATTGATTAGTGACCCCATGATTGGATCATTTGATTTACTTGTCAGACCCTAGTATAGTGCACCAGGTGTGCCCAGGGCCTGTAAATCAAATGCTTCTGGTGGGCTTGCAGCACTTGTTGTGCCACCCACAGAAGCAGCTTGTAAAGTGTGTCTCAGGCCTGCCATTGCAGAGCCTGTGTGCAGTCTGTGACTGTCATGTCGACTTGGCCAGTGCACCCACTTGGCAGTCCCTAAACCTTCCCTTTTCTGCATATCAGTCACCCCTAAGGTAGGCCCAAGGGCAGGGTGCATTGTATGTAAAAGGTAGGACATGCCCTGATGTGTGTAGCATGTCCTGATAGTGAATTACAGCCAATTTCGTTTTTCACTATTGCAAGGCTACCTGTCCCCATAGGCCAGAATGGGCAGTTTTATTATAACATCTTATAATCCTAACTGACCCAGGGAACATGGTAGAAAAACGAATTTAGTATGCCTGAACTCAGAATGATAAAATACATCTTTTAGTGGAGTTGGTTTTAACATTCTGTGTTTGGAAATACCACTTTTAGAAAGTAGGTATTTTCTTGCCTAAACCAGCCAGCCTGCCTCTGCTAGCTTGTGTATTGTATGTCTGGTTTTGTGAGTGACAGGGGCTGGGGGGCTCCAGGAGACAGGGTGAGTCAGCACAGGGCTGAATAGACCTATCTGCATGTAGAGTGGTGGGAGGAGTTGCACCTGGGCCTGAATAGGGCTGTGCCTGCCTTCCACAATGCTGGCTCCACCTCCTGTGGTGTGTCTGATGGCCCTGACCCACACTGACAAAGGAAGAGGGTGTGCACTGGCAAGATGCACCCAGAACTGGTTTGGACTAGGTAGAGGACCCTCTGCCTTCAGAGGACAAAGGATGTTTGGGTATAAAAAGGGGGACCCAGACCCCAGAACTTTAGATCACTTTTGGAACAACAAGACAAACCTTTGCCAAGGAGAAGAACCAAGGAAGCTGCAGGAGTTTTGGACTGCCCCTCTGCCAGTGTGCTGTTTGCTGGGTTGGCCTGCAGTGGTCTTCATTGCCAAGGAAAGGAGAAGGAACTTATAAAGAACTTTCATCATCTTGCAGAATATTCTCCAAGGGTTGAACTAGAGCTTGCCTCTTGCTGAAGTCTCAGGGCTACAAGACTTCACCACTAGCTCCCCCCTGAATTCCCTTGCTAGGGATTCTGTCTGCAGAAGCCTGCATGTCGCTGGGAGCTGGAAGCGCGACGCAACGAGAAGAAGCGTGTCGCTGACGAAGCTGCTGCCGTCGCATCGCAGGAGAAGCGTGTCGCCGCCGCAGAGGCCGCCGCCGCATCACCAGAGAAGCGTGCCTTCGTCACAGCTGCCTGCCGTCGCATCACCGGAGAAGCGTGTCGCCGTCGCAACTGCCTGCCGTCGCATCAACAGGGAAGCGTGTCGCTACCCAAGGGTCGCCGTCGCATCCCCCGAGAAGCGTGTCGCCGTCGCAGCTGCCTGCCGTCGCATCACCGGAGAAGCGTGTCGCAGGGCCTGTCGCGGCTCCAAAGATACAGAGTTCGCCGCACGGCCGTCGGGCGTGCACGCATCGTCTTCACATCGTCGCATCGCATTAAGGGCGCACTTTCATCGCATCGCACCGGATCGTCACACCGCATTGAGGCTCTTGCTCGCCGCATCGTCCTCCCTGCGGACCCTTTGTTTGTTTTGCGTTACGCATCCCAGGTACTTTTGAGAGAAACGTGTCGCATTTACCATCAACTTGAACTAAGTTACTTCTACCATCTTTAAGTCTATTTTGAGTACAGTATTGTGGATTTTTGTCGTTTGTGGTCTTGTGTTAAGTATATATAAAGAATACTTATTTTTATAAAACCTGTGTAGTGTCCATCTGTAGTGTTTTCACTGTATTACTGTATGTGTTCACAAATGCTTTACTCACTGCCTCTAAGATAAGCCTGTCTGCTCGTGCCAAGCTACCAAGGGGGTGAGCAGGGGTTATTTTAGGAGTGTATCCCCCTTACCCTGACTAGAAGCAAGGGTCCCTATTTGGTCAAAGGTGTATACCATTGCCAATTAGAGACCCCCAGTTCTAATATTGGTGGTCAGCGGTGAGGATTCTGGACTTGCATTTGTGACTCATATACAGTGATTGGTGTACACTACTAGTGAGTGCAGACCAAATGCAACCACATACCTTTTTGGTAGAATTTTTTTTCTCCTTGGACTGTTATTTTTCTGAGAACTGCCAATTCTATTGCCATGAGTCCACCAGCATCTTTTTCATCTATGGATCCAGAGTTTGAGGAAGAGAGGTTGGATGAGGTTGGATACCTATAAAGCCAAACAGCTGAAAGCCTTCTGTGGAAAATGTAAAGTTGCTATTACAGTCCTCACTAAAAAGGATGAGTTCCACAAGGTGCTGAGGGCCTGGGTGGAAGCAAGAAATGCATCTGAAAATGTGGAGCACCCTGTGGAGGAGGCAGAAGGGCAGCTAGATGGGCCCCTGGGTCCAGGGGGGAGAAAGTGCCTACCCCGCCAGGCAGCAGTGTTTCTTCCAAAGACCTGTCCCCAGGAGAGCTGGAGGATAGAGAGAGAGATAGAAGGCATAAAGTGGAGCTGGCCAGGCTCAAAATGGAGGGTCAAAAGGACCTAGAGAATAAGAAGCTGGAGTTTCAAATTAACAAGTTAGCCTTGGAGAGAAAGAGAATGAGATTAGAGCATGAGAGAATGTTGAGGGAGTTGGAGATTAAAGCCAAAAGCTTACATATTAATCCCTCTGGTGGCAGCACACCGTCTGTGCCTGCAGAAGGCAGGGTATATATCCCAAAGGATGTCATCAAAGATTTCCATAAACATGAAGATATTGGGCAGTGGTTTGCAGCCTATGAGATAGCAATGTTGGCCCACCGGGTCCCTGAGAAGGATTGGGGAGCGCAGTTGTGTGGCCGCTTTGTGAGTGAGGGGAGGGATACATTGTTAGACCTACCCTGTGAGAAAAGGATGTCTTATGCCCATATGAAAGAAGCCCTGAAGACAAGGTATGGTTTGACCCCAGACCTCTATAGACAGAGGTTCAGGAATTGTAAGAAGCTGGAGGCAACCACTTGGGTAGAATATGTATCTTTCTTTTGCAGAGCTATGGATGGTTGGGTGAAGGGTAACAAAGTGAGTACTTTTGAGGAGCTCTATGATTTGTTTGCATGGGAGCACTTGTCTGGTAATTGTTTTCCAGAGCTACGCCAGCACCTTATTGATAGCAAGTTAACTAACCCTAGGAAGCTTGCTGAGGAGGCGGACTGCTGGGTCAGCACCCGGGTCCACAGGGGTCACGTGGGAGACTCTGCCAAAGGTGGGCAGGGTCCCCAGCAGAAGAGTGGGGGGGACAAGGTTAAACAGAGGGAGTTCCAGAAAAGGCCCCAAAGTAATTCCCAAGGGAACCAAGAGAAGGGTTCCCAGCCTCCCCCTGAGAAAAAGCAAGAGGCCCCGACAGGTAAACCTGTTCACAGGAGCCCCTCTAAGTGCTTCACGTGTGGTCAAATGGGCTACCGTTGGTATGATGAACAATGTCCCATGAGGGATTCCAAAGCACCACCACGTGCACCACCCCGTCAGATGGCGAGTGTAGCCCTGGGGGGGGGGAGGAGATGGGTGCCCAAGGTGGGTGGGGTCCAGCAGAGATGTCCATTGTCTCTTTAAGAGACTTTGAGATGGTCCCTGAGACCCAGCTGCCTGATAACACTAAAAGGTACAGGCAGTGGGTGACCATCAATGGCCATAGGGTGGAAGCTCTCAGAGACACTGGGGCTAGTGTGACAGCTGTCAATTGACAGCTGGTGTCCAGAGAGCAGGTTATTCCCCCATGCATTCTTCCCTATGGTTGCTGCGGACAACTCACAGAGCCAGTGTGAGGTGGCTCAAGTTCCCTTTGAGTGGGGGGGGGTCTCAGGTACTCTTCAAGTAGCTGTGAGGCCAGCCATGCCTGTTGATTGTCTGTTGGGAAATGATTTGGAGAGCTCCCCTTGGGCAAAGGTCGAGAGAAGGTCTTATTTGGAGATGCTGGGTCTGCCTGAGTGGGCGTGTGTGACCACTCGGTCTATGGCAGCCAGTAAGGGTGTTGACGCGGTTCTGGAGCCTGAAAATATGGCCCAGTCCCCTGCCTTAAAGGGAAGAGGTGGGGGGCACGGGAAACCGTCCCCCCTAGTTCCCACGGTCCAGGAAGAGGCAGACCTTGAGGGTGATGCCCTGGAACCTACAGGGGAACAAGTGGCCGAACTGGGGGACCTGCCTGAGCTGACCCATTGGCAGCAAGAAGGAGACCCCTCCAGGGAGGAATTTTGTGAGGAGCAGAGGAAGTGCCCTTCTCTTGAGGGTTTGCGGCAACAGGCCACAGCCCAGGCAGCAGGTGATCAGTCTGGATCACATTGGATCTACTGGGAGAACGACCTCCTGTATAGCGAGCCTAAGGTTGCTGAGCCTGGGTCAGCCCATGTGCTGGTGGTACCCCAGCGCTTCAGAGCCTTCCTACTGGGTTTGGCTCATGATGTACCTTTAGCTGAACATCTGGGGCAGAACAAGACCTTCGAAAGGCTTGTCTCCCACTTTCATTGGCCTCAGATGCGGAAGAGTTCAGACACTCATTGTAGGACTTGTCAAACTTGCCAGGCAAGTGGGAAAAGTGGGAGGAAGCACAAGGCTCCTCTCCAACCTTTCCCTGTAGTCAGTACCCCCTTTGAACGGATGGGCATCGACATTGTGGGGCCACTGGACCCCAAGACAGCCATGGGCAACAGGTTTATCCTGGTCTTGGTGGACCATGCTACCCGGTACCCGGAAGCCATCCCGCTCAGGACAGTGACGGCCCCCGTGGTGGGACGTGCACTGATGGGGATTTTCTCCCGTGTGGGGTTCCCCAGAGAGGTGGTGTCAGACCGTGGTTCAAACTTCATATCCAACTATATGAAGTCCCTGTGGCAGGAGTGCGGTGTTACATATACGTTCACCACTCCTTACCACCCCCAAGGTAATGGGCTGGTTGAGAGATTCAACCGGTCCCTCAAAGGCATGATAATGGGTCTTGAGGAACCTATGAGGCGTAAGTGGGATGTCCTCTTGCCATGCCTTCTTTTTGCTTACCGTGAGGTGCCACAGAAGTCCTTAGGGTTCAGTCCCTTTGAACTGCTCTATGGTCACCCGGTAAGAGGACCTTTGAGTCTGGTCAAGGAAGGCTGGGAGAAATCTCCCAGGAAACCTCCCCAGGATGTATACAGTTACATACTGGCCTTCAGGAACCAGACCAGGCAATTCAGGCAACTCGCTGAGGCGGATCTGGAAGCCAGCCAGGAAGAGATGAAGCGGTGGTACGATCAGAATGCCACTCTGATTGAGCTTCAGCCTGGTCCGAAAGTTTGGGTCATGGCCCCTGTAGAGCCCTGTGCGCTCCAGGACAGGTGGACCGGACCATTTGAGGTGGTGGAGCGCAAGAGTGATGTCACCTACCTGGTGAACTTGCGGTCTCCTAGGAACCCTTTGCGGGTCCTGCATGTTACCCGCCTGAAGCCCCACTTAGAAAGGTCCAAAGTGGGCATGCTCCTAGCAACGGATGATGGAATGGAGGAGGAGACCGAGCCTCTTCCTGACCTCCTGTCTGCAACAGAGCAAGATGGGTCAGTGGATGGTGTCAGCCTCTCTGCCACACTGACCCCTGAACAGCAGCAAGATTGTCACCAACTGTTGGGACAATTCTCTGATCTGTTCTCCCTGGTTCCTGGTGTCACTGAGTGGTGCATCCATGACGTGGATACTGGGGACAGTCCTCCTGTGAAGCACAAGGCTTACAGAGTGACTGACAGGGTCAGAGCTCACATCAAGGAGGAGGTCTCCAAGATGTTTGCCTTAGGGGTGATTGAGTCCTCTCACAGCCCTTGGGCCAGCCCAGTGGTCTTGGTCCCAAAAGCTGCAGCGCCTGGTGCCACACCCGAACTCCGGTTCTGTGTGGACTACTGAGGACTCAATTCAGTCACCAGGACTGACGCGCACCCCATCCCCAGAGCTGATGAGCTCATTGATCGGATGGGGCTGCTCGGTACCTCAGCACGTTTGATTTAATGTCTGGGTACTGGCAGATCGCCTTAACTGATGGGGCCAAAGAGAGGTCAGCATTCTCCACACCAGATGGGCACTACCAATTCCGGGTTATGCCCTTTGGAATGAAGAATGCCCCTGCCACCTTTCAGAGGTTGGTCAACCAGGTGTTGGCTGGACTGGAGGATTTCAGTGCCACCAACCTAGATGCCATTGCAGTGTTCAGCGCCAGTTGGGAAGAACATCTGCGCCACCTCTGGGAAGTGTTGATGGCACTGCGCAAGGCAGGCCTCACGATCAAGGCGAGTAAGTGCCAGATCGGGCAGGGTTCCGTGGTGTAATTGGGACACCAGGTTGGGAGCGGCCAGGTGGCACCCCTACAGCCCAACATTGAGACCATCCTGGCTTGGGAACCCCCCAAAACCCAGACAGAGGTGAGGGCCTTCTTAGGACTCACCGGGTACTACAGGAGGTTTGTTAAGGGGTATGGTAACATTGTTGCACCCTTGACTGAGCTGACTTCCAGGAAGCAGCCCAAGAAAGTGAACTGGACTGACACCTGTCAGAAACCTTTTGACGCCCTGAAGACTGCCATGTGCACAGCACCCGCGCTTCAGGCGCCCGACTTCTCAAAGGAATTCATTGTCCAACCAGACGCTTCAGAGCATGGTGTGGGGGCTGTTCTAGCACAGATTAATGAGGAGGGCCTAGACCAACCTGTAGCCTTCATCAGTAGGAGGTTACTTCCACGGGAACAGAGGTGGAGTGCAATTGAGCGTGAGGCATTTGCTGTGGTCTGGGCACTGAAGAAGTTGAGACCATACCTGTTTGGGACTCACTTCCGGGTTCAGACAGACCACAGACCCTCAGATGGTTGATGCAGATGAGGGGTGAGAATCCAAAGTTGTTGAGGTGGTCCATTTCCCTACAGGGGATGGACTTCACGGTGGAACACCGCCCTGGTACAGAACACGCCAATGCTGATGGTCTGTCCAGATTTTTCCGCCTTAGTGAAGAGAACTCCCAAGGGGTTGGGTAGTTCTCCCCACATTTCAGCTGGAGGGGACACGTGTTAGACCTGGTACCATTGGCGTGAGTCTCCCTCCCATTTTTTCACTGATTGCCTCCTCTGTTTTTGATGTTTTTCTGGTTTAGATGCTTTGGGCACTGTGCCACTGCTATTCAGTGCCACAGCGCAAGTGCTCCCTATGGGGAATTGATGTATTGATTAGTGACCCCTTGATTGGATCATTTGATTTACTTGTCAGACCCTAGTATAGTGCACCAGTTGTGCCCAGGGCCTGTAAATCAAATGCTGCTGGTGGGCTTGCAGCACTGGTTGTGCCACCCACAGAAGCAGCTTGTAAAGTGTGTATCAGGCCTGCCATTGCAGAGCCTGTGTGCAGTCTGTGACTGCCATGTCGACTTGGCCAGTGCACCCACTTGCCAGTCCCTAAACATTCCCTTTTCTGCATATCAGTCACCCCTAAGGTAGGCCCAAGGGCAGGGTGCATTGTATGTAAAAGGTAGGACATGCCCTGATGTGTGTAGCATGTCCTGATAGTGAATTACAGCCAATTTCGTTTTTCACTATTGCAAGGCTACCTGTCCCCATAGGCCAGAATGGGCAGTTTTATTATAACATCTTATAATCCTAACTGACCCAGGGAACATGGTAGAAAAACGAATTTAGTATGCCTGAACTCAGAATGATAAAATACATCTTTTAGTGAAGTTGGTTTTAACATTCTGTGTTTGAAAATACCACTTTTATAAAGTAGGTATTTTCTTGCCTAAACCATCCAGCCTGCCTCTGCTAGCTTGTGTATTGTATGTCTGGTTTTGTGAGTGACAGGGGCTGGGGGGCTCCAGGAGACAGGGTGAGTCAGCACAGGGCTGAATAGACCTATCTGCATGTAGAGTGGTGGGAGGAGTTGGACCTGGGCCTGAATAGGGCTGTGCCTGCCTTCCACAATGCTGGCTCCACCTCCTGTGGTGTGTCTGATGTCCCTGACCCACACTGACAAAGGAAGAGGGTGTGCACTGGCAGGATGCACCTAGAACTGGTTTGGACAAGGTACAGGACCCTCTGCCTTCAGAGGACAAAGGATTTTTTGGTATAAAAAGGAGGACCCAGACCCCAGAACTTTAGATCACTTCTGGAACAACAAGACGAACCTTTGCCAAGGAGAAGAACCAAGGAAGCTGCAGGAGTTTTGGACTGCCCCTCTGCCAGTGTGCTGTTTGCTGGGTTGGCCTGCAGTGGTCTTCATTGCCAAGGAAAGGAGAAGGAACTTTTAAAGAACTTTCATCATCTTGCAGAATATTCTCCAAGGGCTTGAACTAGAGCTTGCCTCCTGCTGAAGTCTCAGGGCTACAAGACTTCACCACCAGCTCCCTCCTGAATTCCCCTGCTGGGGATTCTGTGTGCAGAAGCCTGCATGTCGCTGGGAGTTGGAAGCGCGATGCAACGAGAAGAAGCGTGTCGCTGACGAAGCTGCTGCCGTCGCATCGCAGGAGAAGCGTGTCGCCGCCGCAGAGGCCGCCGCCGCATCACCAGAGAAGCGCGCATTCGTTGCAGCTGCCTGCCGTCGCATCACCGGAGAAGCGTGTCGCCGTCGCAACTGCCTGCCGTCGCATCAACAGGGAAGCGTGTCGCTACCGCAAGGGTCGCCGTCGCATCCCCCGAGAAGCATGTCGCTGTCGCAGCTGCCTGCCGTCGCATCACCGGAGAAGCGTGTTTCAGGGCCTGTCGCGGCTCCAAAGATACAGAGTTCGCCGCTCGGCCGTCTGGCGTGCACGCATCGTCTTTACATCATCGCATCGCATCAAGGGCGCACTTTCATCGCATCGCACCAGATCGTCGCACCGGATCGAGGCGCTTGCTCGCCGCATCGTCCTCCCTGCGGACCCTTTGTTTGTTTTGCGTTACGCATCCCAGGTACTTTTGAGAGAAACGTGTCGCATTTACCATCAACTTGAACTAAGTTACTTCTACCATCTTTAAGTCTATTTTGAGTACAGTATTGTGGATTTTTGTCGTTTGTGGTCTTGTGTTAAGTCTATATAAAGAATACTTATTTTTATAAAACCTGTGTAGTGTCCATCTGTAGTGTTTTCACTGTATTACTGTATGTGTTCACAAATGCTTAACACACTGCCTCTGAGATAAGCCTGTCTGCTCGTGCCAAGCTACCAAGGGGGTGAGCAGGGGTTATTTTAGGAGTGTATCCCCCTTACCCTGACTAGAAGCAAGGGTCCCTATTTGGTCAAAGCTGTATACCATTGCCAATTAGAGACCCCCAGTTCTAACACCTACCTTGAGCGCGTGTTTGTCCGCCTGTATGCGCCTGGCTCCCGATCCTGATTGCAGACCCTGGACTGCCATGACGCACTGTCAGGAGCCCACCCTGAGCGTGTGAGTGAGCCTGTCTGCCTGCACTTGTCTACTGTTCCTGCTTGCCGGATCCCTGATTTGGCCCTGCTCCACGGTGCTGCTTTCTCCCGCTTACTGGGCTGGGTGCATCTCTGTATCACCGACTGCATGCCCTGCTGTGACCCTGGCCTCCTGTTAGCCCCGCCCAGCGGCCATCTTGTAAGTAAGGCAGGCCCGTCCAATCAGCTGGCAGGTACTCTGAGTGGCCATTTTGGAGTCAGGCAGGTGTGTTGTCTACTATTTCTGAGACTGCCTGTCAGGACCACGTTCAGGTGAGAACATTGCCAAGATGTGCGCTGCCACCTTATTTGCTGCTCTGCTGAGTCATTTGCTCCCTGCTTCGTTCACGCACCTTAAGTTCTGCCACGAACATTACAGCATTCACGTTGGATCAGTTTTCTTTGCCCTTCTGAGGACGTTTTCACCTCAATCTCATCATTGCCTGGTCGGCCCTAACCATGTCTCTCTCACCGACTACCGGCCGACGTTCTGATTCTCGGGACAGGAGAGCTGCGCTCCAGTCTCCCACTTCTTCGTCCCAAGTGGTAGGACCTACCCTTGCTATGGTGGGAGTTCCTTTTCTGCGTCCCCTGGAACCGTTGCCTCTCGTCCCTGGAGGAGGTATGAGTCTTCGCTGGCAGGAGTGGCTGGAAGACTTTGAGGACTTTATGAAAGGCTCACAAGTATCGGATCCTGGTCAACAACTCATCGCCTTGCGCAATCTTGTTGGGAAAGAAGTTGGCCAAATAATCAAGGAGTTTCCAGCTGCTGTTGCATCTTCCTACCCAGATGTGCGTGAAGCGCTCAACAGAAAGTTTCTTCACAAACGTAACATTGACTACGAACGCTACTCCTTCAATCTCGCTTCCCAAGAAAAGGATGAAACGATGGGAGAATTCATATCGCGCCTTAAGCGATTGGCGCAATACTGTGCGTTTGATTCCTTTATGACGGAAGAAGCTCTTCGCCTACGCATAATTGAAGGGTGTCAATCTGAATCCTTACGCAGACCCCTTCTAAAGAAGAGCTACTCCTTGGATGAAATTGAGGAAATGACGAGAGTCAACGATCAAGCAGAGGAACATGCAAAACTAATGGAAGCTGGTAAAGGTGACAAACGGGAATAAGCCTTCCGAATCCAGTCTCGTCACACGGAGCGCCCCTCCTCTGCAGGTCGAAGACTGTCCAAGTCCAAAGAATATTCTCAAAGACCAAGTCATCGTCGCAGTCCGGACCGGGCTGACAAGGGTCAGGAGCGACAGCTCAAATGTTATCGCTGCGGTCAAGACTTTCCTCACACTGAGCCGTGTCCTGCACCAGGTCAGAAGTGTCGGCGATGTGGAAAAGAAAACCACTTTGAAAAAGTATGCCAGGCAACTTGCAGGGACAATCACAGGCAATCTAAATACTACAGCTCTCGACATCACGCCAAAGCTGTACGAAATCACAGAGATACGTCTTCCAGCTCGTCACGTTCAAGTCTCTATTCTCATGTCTCTCGCAGATCACGACGTTCAGCATCTCGAGAATCACAGTCCCACACACTGGTATCGCAAGATAGTGAGGAATACGTTTGCATGGTCGCAGACCCGGACAGGCTCAGGAAATATCCCAGACTGCACCTCCAAATGGGTGAACACTCAGCCAAGTTTGTACTAGACAGTGGTGCATCTCTCAATTATATCTCAGTTGCAGAGTATAATAAAATGGATCCACGACCGCTCCTGCATAAATCTGTGGTGCAAGTGTATACATGGATGTCAAAGGAACCACTTCCATGCTTAGGACAATTTCAGACCTCCCTCACATACAAAGACAGATCTGTTTCAGCTCGCATTCACGTCATCGAGGGGCCCGAAGCTGACTGCCTTCTTAGTTTGCCCACAGCAGAACAACTTCAACTGGTGGAGATACTGTATCGAGTGGATGATGAACCTGACATAGTTCACAAATTTCCAAAATTGTTTACAGGACTCGGAAAAATGACTAACTTTCAAGTTTGTTTACATATAAATGAACGGGTGACACCGATAGCTCAACACCACAGGAAAATACCATTTCATCTTCAACAGTCAGGGGAAGAAGAGCTGCAGGATCTTCTGAAGGCATATATCATTGAAAGAACTTCTGGACCCACCCCCTGGGTCTCCCCAGTAGTCGTAGTGCCAAAGAAAGGATCAGAAGGAAAAGTCCGACTATGTGTTGACATGAGAGCGCCCAATACTGCCATCGAAAGGGAAAGACACCCTGGACCCCATATCAGTGACATGATCACGACTCTGAACGGTGCACAAATATTCTCCAAATTGGATCTTAACAAGGGCTATCACCAGCTGGAATTGCATGAAAGGTCACAATATATCACCACATTTTCGACTCACCAAGGTCTCTTCAGGTACAAACGACTCAGTTTGGGGTCTCTTCAGCCATTGAAATCTTCCAGGAGGCAATCAGAAAAGTTATCCATCACATCCCCAACACTCTTAACTACAGTGACAACATACTCGTGTTTGGCGCAACCGTACAGGAACACAACAAAGCACTAGATCGAGTTTGTGACGCATTGTTGGAAGCAAATCTGACTCTCAACAAAGATAAATGTGAATTTCACAAATCCACTTTGAAGTTTTATGGACACATCTTCTCAGGCACAGGAGTGAGACCAGATCCTTACAAAATTGCAGCACTGAATGACACCCCTCGCCCTCGAGATGCTGGAGATGTGCGGTCATTTCTAGGAATGGCCAGCTACTGCGCACGATATATCAAAGACTATGCCACCATCAGCTATCCTCTGCGGAAACTGACCAAACAAGGTCATACTTTCCAATGGTCCACTAGCTGCGATCAAGCTTTCCACCGGATCAAAACAGCTGTTGAATCGGCAAAAAACCTGGCGTACTTTAACCCTCGTCGGAAGACGGAGATCACGGTGGACGCCAGTCCGGTAGGACTAGGAGTCATCTTGGCTCAGTATGACAAAGAAAGTGACCAGCGTCACATTGTGGCCTACGCCAGCTGCAGTCTGACAGACACCGAACGAGCATACTCACAGCCGGAGAAAGAAAGTCTTGCCGTAGTCTGGGCCTGTGAGTATTTTCACATCTTCATCTATGGGAAACACTTCAAACTCATCACGGACCACCAAGCTCTCATAACCATATTTGGAAATCTTCGAGCCAAAATGCCACCAAGAATAGAACGCTGGGGACTTCGTCTTCAAGAATATACATACACTATCATCCACAAGCCTGGAAAAGCAGCCAATCCAGCAGACTACATGTCGGGACATCCCAAGAAGTCCTCATGCTCGAATCCTTCACTGGCAGAGGAATACATACACTTCGTCGTGGCTCAAGCAACACCCCCTGCAGTTACACTGGAAGCCATCATTGAAGCCAAAGCAGGCGATGCCACATTGCAGGATGTAAAACAGCGCATTCAGACAAACAGTTGGAGACACCTAGAAGAGCCTGGACGCAAACATCAGGTGGATGGCCATGAGCTCGCTTCTTTCCGACATGTAAAAGACAAACTGTCCTTTGCCAACGATGGCCTTCTGTTAAGAGACAAAAGGATTGTCATTCCCAAGCAACTACGTCAAGGCATCATCAATCTAGCACACGAAGGGCACTGAGGCATCGTAGCTATGAAAAGAGCACTGAGGGAGCGGGTCTGGTTCCCTTCTCTTGATCAGATGGTCGAACTCACCTTGAAAGACTGCCCTCAGTGTCAGCTGGTCAGTAGAGAGGAACCACCTGTTCCTCTACAAATGTCTGAACTACCGGAGGGTGTGTGGCAACATGTTGCAGTAGATTTCTTTGGGCCCATACAATCTGGCAAATACATTATCGTCATAATGGATGAATACTCCGCTTCCCCATTGCTCACCTCGTATCATCCACCAGAGCAGCCACCACCATACCAGTGCTAGATGAAGCCTTCACAGCATGGGGAATCCCCAAAGTAGTAAAGACAGACAATGACCCTCCATTTAACGGACAGGAATTTGCCGCCTTTGCAAATCATCTCAGCTTTCGACATCGGAAGATCACCCCCCTGTGGCCACAGGCCAATGGTATGGTCGAAAGATTTATGGCCACTCTGAAGAAAGCCATACAGCAGGTGAAACTCTCCAAACGAGATATTCAAACAGCACTGAACGAGGTGTTAAGAGCATATCGGACCACACCTCACAGCACTACAGACAGATGTCCAGCGACTTTGATGCTAGGTTGCACAGTGCGCACGAGAATACCGAATTGGGAAGAGTCCCCTTGCTGTAGGGGTCAAAATCCAGAGCATGATGATTTAGCAGCAATAGATGGTGCTAGAAAAGCCAAGATGGAAGAATACGCAGACAGTCGTAGGAGAGCCAAACCGTCATCCATCAAAGAAGGAGACTGGGTACTTGTTCGCCAAGAACAACAAAGAAAATCTGACAGTCGATATCATGCTCATCCCCTACTGGTAACGAAACAAAAAGGGACCATGATCGCAGCTGCCTCAGAGGACAAGAGGATAATGAGAAACGTTGCGCATTTTCAGAGATGCACGTCAGGTACAAGAGAATCATTAGAAGCTTCAGAAAGTGCAGCAAAAGAGGACAATCAGGTGACAGAAAGTGAGCATGTGTCTCCTTTGCTCCTGGCTGCAAGTAAAAGACCTGTTCAAGATGGTGCCAGTCGGCCACAGCGTATTCATCGGAGACCTACACGTTTAATTGAAGAACTGTAACTATGTTCCTTTTCTTTCTTTAAATGCTTTACTATATTGTTTGTTGATATCAGTTCAAAGTGTGTAAGGAGAGGGGAGGTGTAGTGTCGTGGTACGGGTAAAGACACCGACACTAGGACTTGGGACGGGGGAGCTGGAGAAGGAGGAGCGGAAGTGAGGAAGCGGAAGGGAGGAGAAGATATAGGGGATTGGAGATCGAGGGAAGGAGTCGTGTTCAGGATTAAAAGCGAGATTTAACTACCACTACGTGTCCTTGTCGTTTGTGGTCAACAAGGGACACGACAGGAGGGGGATCTCTCTCTCTCTCCATTAACGGGAAGGCTGGGTGCACCTTCACTGTGAAAAATGGACCAGCTGCTTCAATAATAATAATAATCATAATGATACTGGAGCTTATATTGCGCAAACAGCTACCTCAAACAGAGGTGTCCCGGCGCTCTAACAGTAGGCATTACGCGTATAGAGGTCCAGGCATTGATCCCAAGCCTAATCAAGCCTAAAGAGCCATGTCTTCAGCGCTTTTCTGAAACAGGTCTCTGAATCAACTTGGCGGAGGTTCCCAGGCAGGGGCGTTCCACATTTTGGACCGTCCTCACTGAGAACGCTCCTTCACCCAGACGGGCTTTCGCAAATCGGGGAGTACAAAACAAATTTTGTGAATTTGACCTCAGAGATCGATTTTGCTTATAGCAGCAAAGTCTTTGTTTAAGATATCCGGGGCATTTACCCTTTAGAGCCCGGTAGGCCAGAGTCATGGCCTTGAATTCAATTCTTTTGGCTACTGGAAGCCAATGAAGCTCTTATAAGTGCGGCGAGACGTGATGCCGAAAAGGTATGCGTCTGATCAGTCTCGCAGCCGCATTCTGTACCATCTGGAGACGTCTAATCGAATATTTAGGAAGGCCGAGGTATAAGCCATTTGTGTAGTCTGGCCTAGATGTCACTGTGGCGTGGACTACGGATTTGCGGCAATCTTCTGGCAGGAAATGTAAAACTTTCCGGAGGTTTCTCAATTTGCTGAAGCAGGTGGCAGAGACCTGATGAATTTGAGCCGAAAAGGAAAGATCAGCCTCCCACCTCACGCCTACATTTTTAATATTAATGCCGGGGGTAGGAGGTGGGCCTATTTCTGACGGCCACCACAGATCTGGAGCAGGCGCTGGGCCCTTTCCGAAAAACAGCACCTCTGTTTTTCCCGCATTGAGTTTTAGCTTGTTTTTATTCATCCATAATGCTATGTCTCTCAGACAACCTTTAAAATTCTTGAAAGCATCTTCCGTCCGCTCTTGAAAAGGGAAAACCAACTGGGTATCGTCAGCGTAGGAGATCGCCTTCACCCCCCCCAGTTGGCAATCAAAGAGAAAAGCGGAGCTAGGTACAGATTAAAGAGCAGAGGGCTCAGCGCTGAGCCCTGAGGAACACCACATCAAAGGTGTTTAGGTTTTGATTAAAAAGGTTGTAGGGCGACTCTTCAAACTCCTTCTCTACCTTTAACAAATGCGCTGCCCCAGGCACTGTTCATACAAAGTGCCTGTTACATAATGCGGCCCCAGGTGCTAATTGGTTTCCAAAGCAAAGCCCGCTCCTGCCCCCAATTCTAGGGCTTCTTTTATAACATTTTAAATTAATGTCTTTAAAACATAGGAAATTTGTTCTATTTTACACACAAAGGGATATTAATCCCAGATTGAATATATTTGCAAGGCTTTAAATTTGCGTCGCTCACTTGTGTTAGATGCTTTGAGTAATGAACAACACTGGACTGACTCCTATCCTTGGATTCCAGAGCAACGTTCTATCTGGCATAAAGCAATTCAATGCCTTGCCAGGGGTAGGAAGCACTATATGAATAAAAGTAGAATTTGGATTGAAATGCCGTCTATATAGTGTAATGTGCCATGGAAAAATAATGGGGTCCAAAGATCATGTGACTAAAAACACCACCATCTCATATGACCATTTATGAAAGCTATGTGTTTTTCCCTAAAAAAAAGGCTATTTAAGTAGTTATATATGCCACAAATAATTGATGAAGTTTAGTGATCATGTAGGTATGAGACCACTATCCAGCGGCAAGTTCCAATATCATGGAGAGCCTTTGTTAGGTCCACTATTGCCTAAGTGTTCTATGAAAAAAAAATATATATTCTAGAGAGAATCATGAAAGATCTCAGTGTGGTGAGCAACAATATGTACAGTATCATCTTACCTGCATCTGGTGAAAGTCATCCCTGGAGAACAAGTGCAAATGTGAGTTTCAGTGTATGACCTGTGCCCCATCAACCCCATAACAGATCAGAGCAATCTGTTCTGACACAAGCAACGCAATTTTCTTGTGATCAGTGTCTGTGATGTTACACTTCATTGCATTGTAAAACAAATGATGGGTACACAGCAGTAGGCGGCGGTTACAGAAGGAGATAGTTGTAACCTGGTTCAGTTCACTGTGATACTTCTTGTACATGCATAGCAGATCCGCTAAATAACTAAAATGCACAGACCCGGCAGAACACAATGGGGCATATTCTCAAGGACTTATCGCCGAGTTAGCGCCACTTTATCGCAGCCAAAGTGGCGATAAATACATCGCACCATTCACAAGCTGGTGCTAACAGCCGACAACACCAGTATTCCTGTGATAGCAGCAGCAAAAAACATCGCCACGGATGACACCGGCAACTAACGCTAATGAGATGCAGAGTAGGCGTTCCCATGCAAAAACCCGCGGGAACACCACTTCGCAACATTCATAACGACCAGACATATCGGCGATAAGACCACAAAACATGCGATAAGGTGCGTTAGCAGCAGGGATTTGACACCTGCTCCTACCTGGTGTTAAGTCGGACGACAACCTACACCACAAAAGGGAGCCCAGCCCACAGCCACACCAGAAGAACAACAGATGCCATGGAGCTACTGACCATGCAGCTCGGAGCCCCAAGAGGGCCACAACACCCACCGCCAGTCCCCCAAGACACCCCCCATGCCCCCCACCCCCCGGACAAAGATATCTCACATCTACCTCACAAATTCATGAACACAACAATTCGCCTGATGTCGCACAAGAACACCAACCAACATCCATGTGTGGTTCGAAAAAGGAAAAACACACATACATCGCAGAATTCCCAAAATAATCAATTTATTCAAATTCCAATCAACATCAATAATTGGAAGAGTCATGGCGGGTCTTCTCCGGACAAACCGTAAGTCACAGCCTGCAAGACAAAATTGAAGATAAGAAGGTGTGTCATGCGCACACCAAAGGACAGAGAGAGAGAAAGAGAGAGTGAAAGAAAGGGCGAGAGAGAGAGAGTGAAAGAGAGGGAAAGAGAGAAAGAGAGAGAAAGAGAGGAAGAGAGAGAGAGAGAGAGAGAGAAAGAGAGAGAAAGATAGAGAAAGAGAGGGAGAGAGAGAGAGAGAAAGAGAAAGAGAGAGAAAGGTAGAGAAAGAGAGAGAGAGAGAAAGAGAGAGAGAGAAAGATAGAGAAAGAGAGGGAGAGAGAGACAGTGCCGACACTGCGCACCCAGGCAGCTGCAACCCGGCCCCTCCCGCTGCCCAGCGCGGATTGCCAGCCCCTGCGCACCCAGGCCTCACTGCTCACCTGCTGCCACCGGTGTGTCTCCAACCACGTGCCGGGTCACACTGCAGGCCACCAGGTCCCTCATCTGAAACAGAGTCCACAGCTAATGATGGCAGAGTGCATATCATTGCACACGGCAACATCGCATGGCCGCCCCTGCGCACCCAGGCCGCTGCACCCCAGCCCCTCCCGCCGCCCAGCGGGGATTGCCCACCCCTGCGCACCCAGGCCTCACTGCTCACCTGCTGCCACCGGTGTGTCTCCAACCATGTGCCGGGTCACACTGCAGGCCACCAGGTCCCTCATCTGAAACAGAGTCCACAGCTAATGATGGCAGAGTACATATCATTGCACACGGCAACATTGTATGGCAGCCCCTGCGCACCCAGGCTGCTGCACCCCAGCCCCTACCGCCCCCAAGCGCGGATAGCCCACCCCTGCACACCCAGGCCTCACTGCTCACTTTCCGCCACCGGCGTGTCCCCAAGAGGGCACACCACGTCCCGGTGCAAGCTCCGAGCCCGGGGCCCACGACCTTGGCAGCCTCCACATCATGCATCCCCGCAGCGCGGGCCACCAGGCGCACACTTGACTCTGGGCCTTGATTTTGCAATGGCAGAGACCATATCAGTGCACACGTCATCATTGCAGGCTGCACACCCACTCAGTACTTTAGGTGCCCCTACCTCAGTGCACAGTAAGTCACCGTCCCGTGGCGGTAGGCCTGTGCCGGCCGCAGTGCAACCGGTGCCACTGACTCCGTGCAACGCAAGTCATGGACCCTATATGATTGAGCCTCGCCGTAGGCCAGGCGGACGCAGTCATGTCACCTTAGGCAGTGGGGAAGAACTGGGACACGTAGCGTTGTCGTCCCCCCCTTTATACGTACGCCGAGTGGGCTGGGTCGGCGTACGCCAGGCCAGCGTTGGGGTGTGAACAAATATCCCTGGCCTCTGGGCGTGGTTCATATCTGGGCTGCACAGGAAACCAACTGATGCGTGTGTCTCTGTTGCAGTGTCTGCGCCACACGGCCCGCAATCGACAATGTTGCAATGTTGCATGCAGCCGGAGGGCATACGCGTACGAAGGGACTGTACACGGAGCGCAAGGCCGCTCGGGGTCTTGGCTCATACATGGCAACTAGTGTGTGTGTTCATCGCTTGTGGTGCACCATAAGCCCAAGGACTAGCCTCAATTGCAGCACGATAGCCACATCACATACTCAGGATACAAGCAGTGGTCTGACTAACATTAGGGATGAAAGCCCCCCTTGTCTCAATACAGAAGGCGGAAGGACATCTGCACCCCCGACCTTGGAAACGCATGTGGCAGGCACCCCCTAAGAGAGATACCATGGCAGACGAAGCCGACTTCCACACTACACACGGCGTCAATGAAAGATCAATGTATCCACACCCCACACACAGAAGTCCTTGCCCGAGGTACTCCTGCATGGAACGGCCTTGACACTTACGTACAGGACAACCCATACGTACAAACTTTGCAAGCTCATACGACTCATTGCTCCGAGCTGTGGCATATCATCCACATAACGGCCGCAAGTCAGAAGAGTGCCGGTTCTACGAGTCCGAACAACGCAATGTCAGAACATCCCGGGCACATGCACAACCCCTGCCACGTGGAACTGTACCGTGACCGAATGCTGCATTTGTTGGGGGCACTGCCACTGGCAGCGTTGCGCATCAGTTACCGTCTGAGCTTCTGTCTTGCGTACGTCACCTGCGTCCAGCCCTGGTTCCACTGCCGATCATGCATATTTGAGTGGCCCATGGATGTCTGCCTATCCAACACAACGGTAGCTGAACTGGATTATGACGTGTGTGTGCGCCCCCTGTTGGACCACGACCAGGAGTGTAACCGTGATACCCGTTCATGGGATGCTCTGGAATTGGGCGTATGTGCTGGCAGTTGGGTATGTGAGATCACACAATTCCTCGTGTGCAGTGACCACATCGAAGCGCTCCCCTATTGGGCTGTGTTGCGGATTGGTGAAACGGTGTGGACGGAGCACATCTGTCTGGACCAGCTAATGGATTGGCTCGCCCCCGTGTTCGTTGAAGTCGACCACGACGTACTCTTGGAACTGATTGCCCATGAAGCTGCGCTCGCTTTCATGGACGGGTAACTACGTTCCTGCAGCTACAAAAGATTGTAACCCATGGCACAGGTCCCAACACCCTTTTGCATCTTGGGGAAATGGACACATATCCCACCATGACAGTGGACATGTCTGCATTCGCCTGGACTAAAAATGCATGTGCGTGAAGGACTGCGGGTTGACACACACCTGTGCAAGGTGATTGGACAGCGGCGCCTGGCAACGTTCCTCAACCTGACACACCGCTGGAGGGCGAGTACACACATGGCAATGTAGTACTACATGTGACTTTGTTGGACTCCTTCACCTGCTCACTGTCAGCAGAGCAGGCAGTCAGCGCTGTCCGGTGGTACAGGACTATGCAGATCCCATGGGCTGTGAGTGGGGTCCCCTGACACAGTGCAATGAGCATTTGTCAAACACCACATGACTCGTCCAGCAAGGCAAGGTGGGCTGAGACCGTCGGCATCCGTCATGGTTGGTGTTCATTTGTGCCTCACCATGTCTGGCACCTCTACATGTTCCTTGGCTGCCTGTTAGTGTATGATGCATTGGTCTGCATGTTGTGGCCCTTGTCTTGCCCGTACTGACACGCACATGCTAATAAAGTCTACGCAGCTTCACTGGTGTTCAACTGTGATGGGTGTTGATTTGCATGCCAAATCATGTGCCCCAATGAGCATTGTACGTACACATGGAGGGACTGACTGACGGATTTCACTTAGGGGTGAGTCCCTATTGCCAGCTCCACCTCTGTGAGCCAGAAATTGTGGTTGGGAGAGTTGGTGGTCGACCTGTGCGCTTACGTGTCTTCAGCAATGTGAGCATGGTGTCCAACTTCTTGCCATGTGGACCAATGTGTTCCATCAAACCAGGCCGTGTCCACACAGTTGAGTGTGTGTAGGTATGCGAAGAGATGTTCTGTTGTCACATGTGATGTGGGACACTACTTTCGGCCTCCTACCGACTCTGACATATTTACACACAGCCCTATTCAATACATGGATGTGGGGCTACGTTGGGGGGTTGCGAGATTGTTGTTCATGATCAATGAGGCCACAGCTAGTTCACACCTCCACAGTCATGTAATTGGCCATGTGTGTCACGCTCAAACATGCGCATTGATGTCATTTCCCAGGGTGTACCTTTTTGTGCAATCAGTGTCCCTACAGTCATCCATACTGTCATACTTGATTGGACATAGACATGACACATCTGTGTGATTAGGAATGTTTTATTCACATCCTGTGGAGTGGATGACAAGTTATTCGGTAGAGGAAGAGTTGAGTCCGCAGCCTGTTTGCTGTGTCATTGGTAACCAGAGCAGATATGGCAGTCCATGTCGGGGTCCAGGTGGATGTCGCAGAGTGTTTCGGGTGACAGTGGAAGGTGTAGTACCAGGGCATGATACAGAGGGCTGTACCAAGCAGGAACAGGCCATATGGCGGGGGATAAATGCTACAACCTCCTTTTTGCCACAGAGTCATTACCGTCCACATCTTCATCCTCTGATACGTCTTCTGTGTCAGGTGTGCCAGGTGTGTGTGGTGGTGTTATGGCTGCATCACTGTGTGCCACTGACTCATCAGGGGGCGGAGGTGGTATGGCTGCATCACTGTGTGCCACTGACACATCAGGGTGTGGAGATGTGTGTGTCGAAGTTCCTGCAGCAGTAATCTGGGACAGGCTCTGTGGCAGCAATGGCAAGATGAGGATCTGCAGGGCATGGTAGATCCCAGCTACATCTCGCTGGTGTTCAGCCGTGGCAGCCATCCTTCCTGCCTGCATCCGCTCCATGTTCTCCATTGTCCTCCGCATCTGTGCCAACTCTGTGCTGTCGTCGCTGGAGCCTCTCTGCCTAGACAGTTCTTGTATCCGAGTAATGGATCCAGCGAGGTCAGCCAAGGATTGTTGTAGGGCATGGAGCGGACTGTGGGTGTCCGTTAGGGACTGTAAGTGGTCCCTGATGGGACTGAGACACCCACGTATGGCATCTAGTTTGGCTGCCATGAGGTCGAAACCCACCCGCACCTGTTCAGCCAGCCCCCACTGGCAGTCTGACACACGGCATTGGAATGCCATGTGTTCTTCGGTGAGGTGCTGGGAGCCAGCCGTGGTGGTGGGTGCTTCCTGCTGTGTGGTCTGTGCTAGGGGTGGTATCACCTCGATGCAGCTGGGCTGCCCTGCTCCTGGAGGTGGGGTGCGGAGGCTGTCCATGAGCCGTTGGAGGGTGTCGGGGCAGATGGCCAAGGGTTCCTCCTCCTCATCACTGACGAGATGTCTGGTCTGCTCTGCAGGAAGTGTTGATTGTCCCTCTGCAATGTGAAGGGGAGATGCAGGTTAACAGTGTGTTCCATGTATGTGCACGCATTGTACATGTTTACATACTGACTGCATGACAGTGTACATTGTGACTGTTTTGGAGGAGGTGGGTATTTGATGGTGGACAGTGGACATTCCGACTACATGACGGATGTGAGGTTGTACTCGTACATTATCATCTGACAGTTTCCTGCTATGCCTGATGTGATTGGCCATTTTCTACGCATGTGCAGCACCAGTTGTGTCCTGTGATTGCTATGTGTGTGTGCTGCATTGTGGGAGAGTCGCCCCTGCAGCTCTGATTTAGCAGCCCCTTATCCCTTTGAGGCGATGTGCCTTTGACTTGTGTGCTTTTACGGTGGTGAGATGATGGTGACTTGGGTAATTTGTGCTCCTGTACGGATTTTGTACTCTTGTGCATTGTTTGTCTGCAGATGTGCTGTTGACGTCAGGGGTTGTGTGTGCACGTGGATGTGTCAGAGTGTGACCTGCTCCTTTGGGGATGTTATCCACACTGGGCCACCTCAGTGTCGTGCTCCATGTCATGTATTTTGACTGCAGCCATGCTAGTGGTCATGCAGTGTCACTTGCATTGTCAGTGTGGCTCACAAAGCTGCTGCTTTACTGGGTTCAGCACATGTGCATGGGTAGGTTGTGGGATTGGTGAGGGGGGGGCATTTGTGCACATGGTGGACAGGGGCCTACTTGGTGTTCTGTGTGTGCTGCAGTGTGCCAAGGCCATCAGGGACAGGTTCCACAGTCATTGTGGGTGTGCGGTGTGCTATTCTTGATTGTGCATGTGTGCCATTGTGCCCATCTCCCCCCATCCCACCAGTCCCTGGTGGTTACTCACCCTGTTGCTGTTGGGTCAGGTCATTTCGGGCAGTGTCCGGACCCACAACTCCTTGCACCGTCTCCGGACTGATGACTGTGGCCACCATTTCCTCCAGCTCATCCAGCTCCTCCTGTGGCGTAGGACTCCCACCTCCAGTGGCCGTTGCTGCCTTCAGGTTGGCAGGGAGTTTCTGCTTGGTTTGGCTTTTGACATCATGCCAGTGCCTCTTGACCTCCTCCATTGACCTCCTCGATACTCCGACTGCATTCACGTTGTTCACGATGGACTGCCATATTTCCGTTTGTGTTGCCGATGACACAGTGGAGGTGACGTACAGTTGTTGGTAGTGTTCGGTCACCACCGTGACGATGATCCGGTTTTCCTGCGGAGTGAACCCCGTCTTCCTCTTCCTCTTCTCTTTGCCCTTCTCTGGCCCCGGGGTTCCTGGTTGGTCGTCTGTGTGGCTTGTGGGGTTCGCGTTGTCCTCTGCACTGGGTCCGGTTGCGTCCATGGTGCTACGCTGTTGCATTTATTTGTCTTTTTTTTTCTCTGCTTTTATAGTGCATTCTCACGCATGGCGCGTGGGAATCGCCGGCCTGTCGCTGGTTTTCGCTGATTTTTGTATCGCCATTGGTGTCATCGCAACTTTTTTCGCGTTGGGGTTTTCCATTTTTTCGGCGTCACGTTGATTTTAACGCGGGCATTTGTCGCGTTATCGTGAGGCTATCGCATGGTGCCGCCGGGTTGTGAATGCTGCGTTAACACGGTGTCATTTTCCCGCGATGGACTGCGAAGCAATTTTGCCGATAGTTAACACGCGTTCTTGAGAATATCCCCCAATAAGTGTTATAATACGGTGCTGATTTGTAATAATATTTATAATATTGTTATTATTATTAATACGACTTTGTGCTGAGGCCCTGAGAGGTGAATCACTTATTTCCTTTTCTTTGGGCACTGTTTCGCATCTTTTATACATATAATCAATTACTCCTGCTATTTCACAGTGTCAGTACATTTCAACTTTAAGTGCTTTGCTATCGGACTTTGTGGTTTACCCTGCTCCTGTCTATGATTCTTTGACTGACACTTCATGACCAAACAAGTTAATTAAAGTAGTTCACTGATCATATGCTTGTGATTTTCCAGTACAGCTTCTGGGTTGACTGGAAACGAGCTATTTTGGTTATACTGAAAAGTCTTTAGCATGGGAGAGAGGGCTTGTTATCATTTGCAAGAGCAGGCCAGGAGCAAGTGAGTTCATTTACCAAAGCGGGTTGCTCTACAAGAACAATAATTGTTTTGCATTGCAATGCCTGAATTTCTGGAGTAACTGTGTGGCTTAGCACACGAATGAATGACAATAACTGATGAATGAGCGATACATGTGAATATATTCATATCACAATACTTCATTACTGCATGTTCCAAATACAATTGAACCTTTTCTACAAACAATATGATTTAGTGAAGGATTGGGCTGCCTTTTCTATTAAACAGCAGGTTTAAGTAACTGGCACTGAGTAAGGTTGTGGGAAGCATAGTTAATGATGAAACTAGAAACAGGGTGCAATAGCTGGGGAGCAGCATCGAAGGGGATGAAGTTAACATTTATGTTAGAATTACTGTTTATTAGTTGTTTAATGGATGCAGTATTATGGTAAACAGTTGGAAATATTTTTTGTTGTTGTTATTTTTCGTTGTTGCATGTAACTCGTGTTGAGCTGACGTATATTTTAATATCATAGATACCCCTGACGAAGGTCTGATTAGACCGAAATGCATTGGGTGAATAATGATGTGATGTCTTGCAGGAACCGAGTTTTCCTATGTGCCAGCGAATAGGCCTGGATGGGCAATTCTTGAGCATGAAATACGCATAAAAATGATGGAATCTCGTACCTTTGACGTGATGGATAAAGAAATGATAATGTTTGAAATAAAATGGATTTAACATTTGGATTACTATTGATTACTTGCATTAATTGGAACACAATTGGTTCTTAAGGCTGTGCAACTCGTTGGTGACGCGCAAAACAGCGCTCCACATATTTCCGTTGGACTAATTCACGTGCACTTCGGACGGAGCACGTTACGAGTGAGCACGTCAAACATTGGCCAAGAGCAATGAATAAACATGGACTTCAGAAACATTGGGTGTGCTTCAGACTATTCACAGGTCAATTTTGATTTTGCACCATGAAAAACATGGCAAAAATCATATGAGCAATTAGGCATGGGCAAATACGGCCCAACTTAAAATCCTGTATCCGGGGCATTTGAGTGTTTGCTCCTTAAACTGAATTAAACAAGCAGGGGACATATTTATTAAAAGCTCACGCAATGCAAGGCAACAAGCAACATTGATGGTCTGCTCTGCATGAACGAGATATAGCTGAAGAGTACCATATCTACTAAGATATGAAGCTCTCCAGATCTCTACTTGCGCTGGTGCACTTGATGCCGCCAAGCGCCAATGCAGGCACTCAATCCGTAGTGTAAGGGTGCCTGCATTACAGGCAATATTTTTTTTGTGCAGGGAGGGAATACCTTCCTGCAAAAAACCAATCCATAGAGGTGTAGTCCTCTTTCTGTGCAGTGGATATGGAAAGAGGAAGTAACACAGAGAAATAGAGATACTCTGTCAGGTAGGAGTACCAATTTGGCACAAACCCAGGTTTACAAGCCTTATTACATTTGGTTTTGATTCAAGATGTATAGATGAGTGCAATGTAATGCCCATGCTCCACCCATGTAACACCTACCCAAAGCAAAGCAACACAAGACAGCACTGTGCACTGTGTTGCATTACTTTGCATTTACTAGAGCAGGCAAAGTCACGCAAAGTGACTTTGTGTGCATTTTAAATGCCAGAAAGGAGTTTGTGTGGAAGGTTTGCCACAAAAATGAGGCTACTAAGAATCGTAGTAAATCTGGGCCGTATTGCATGCAGGGCCTATTAGACCTGGATTGGCAAAGACCAGGGCCACACTGTCACACTACCAATGACCTTCGTTTCAATATTAATACATGCAAGAGGATCCTTGCACAAAAAGCTGAACACTTAAAGCCAACACAGTTATGAACCCCACCACTGCAGACTTACTGATTAAGAGTCATCCTGCTAATTTGCATTAGTGGATGGCCAAAAGCCCTAGAAACCGATGCAGCATGGGAACATCAGATGTTGGAAAACCCCACTTCTTCCTGAAACAGAGCAAGCCTGATATTGTCATCCAAAACTTGGACATCAACCTGCACCTTCTGAACATTTGAAGACTACACATCCCTGATAGGAAGGGTGCAAAGACATAAAAGAGAACACCTGGCTATTGGAATGACTGCAATTATTATTCTCACCCTCTGGTACTAGAATTGAACAGAAACATTAGACAAAATGCATTTCTCTGGGAACATGTCTATGGAATAACAGCCAAAGTTGTTTGAAAGTTTTACAAAAGATTCTCTGGCATTGACCGTAGTCCATCATATATTATTGTTTAATTGCATTTCAATTTTAGGTATTATTATTTAGTGATATAAATATTGTGAGGATATGAGCATTGTATTTGGTGTGAGAGTTGTGGTTTACATGGCTGTGTAAATTATTAACTGTGTTCTTAACTATAATTTGGGAATTTCACTGGTTTTTCTGTTCTAATTTGTAACCATAACTACATTTTTACTAAGGTTTCGTAGGTGAATAGCTGAATTGTTTAACCCATTCGTTGCATCAGAGGCGAGGGAGCCATCCGACAAAATGATGCTCGTGTGCGTCGGATGGCTCACGCATGTCCATGCACATGGCACTGGAAATCCCACTGGTATGGGCACCAGAGGGATTTCCTTTATTCCAAAATAGCCTCAGGAGCTGGGGAATAGCTTCCCCAGCTCCGGAGGCTGTTCTGGGTTTTCACTGAAATGACGATCAGCGCACATGGCGCGTTGATGTCATTTCACTGAAAACAAAAGTGAAATGAGCCAATAGGCTCGTTTCACTTTCAATGCCTACATGCTCGTGGAGCTATCCCAGCCCCCCAAGCACGTAGGCAGATGGGAGAGGTATCATTGGAAATGGGAGAATGTCCCCTTCCCAATGATACTCCTCCCTAGTGGATCCCTGCTTGGGGATCGCCATAGGAGGGGGATCCCCAAGCAGGGATCCACCCACTAGACACCAGGGAGGGGGAGAGGCCCCTTGAGAAAGGGTCTTTGCTCCCCCCAAAGGTTTTGGGCATATTCAGCCTTTCTGCCCCCCCAGGGGGAAAATGGGTGCAAGAGCCCCCGATCTGCCCCCTGGGAAGCAGAAAGCACACTAGGCACCAGGGATTTTTTTAAATGTAAATTTAGGGGTGGGGCAGCCCAAAATGGGCATGCCAATGCCCCCACCCCCCAAACAAACTAGACAGTCATTATGCCCCCCCGGAGGGCAGATGGGAGTTATTACCCCCGATATGCCCACCCGGGGGGGCAGAAAGTCCACTAGGCATTATTTTGTTTGAATATGTAGAAGTGGGGGCTACTCAAAATGCGCATGCCAATGCCCCCACCCCAAACACAAATGTGTCAATCTTTCTCCCCCCCCCTATCTATCACAAAACGAAATGGTTTTGCAAGAGGGGCCAGCTGCGTTTTTGGTCCCGGGCTCGGCGGCCATCTAGGGAAACCTACCAATCCCAGACATTTCTGAAAACTAGACAGGAGGTGTGGCTTGCGTGGATCCCCCAATGTTTTCTTACCAGATTCCCCTGCAAACCTCAAATTTAGTTTAAAAAATCACATTTTCCTCACATTTCTGTCTGGGATCACCGACCGGTACAAATATCCTGCCCCCCAGTGTTCCCCTCGGTCTCCGGAATAAAATTATACTTCACTAGCTATATTGTGGCTAATTTCTCAGTCTCCTCCAGGGGAATCCACGAACCCTGGGTACCTTACAAATCCTCAGGATGTTGGAAGAAAAGGACGCAAATTTGGTGTGGATACTTTATGTGGATGAAAAGTTACAGGGGCCTAAGCGCAAACTACTCTAAATAGCCAAAAAAAAAAGGCTTAGCACGGGGAGGGAGGCCTAGCAGCGAAGGGGTTAAATATAAGTTGAAATGTTTGAACAAAACTTAAACCATAACTCACTTTAATCTTTTTTTTTTTTTGCAGTGAATGTTTTTTTTTAATGAAATAGCATATTAAAGAGTTCCTGCACAAACTCTTTGGAAGTTCATCACAAGAAACTACCAGATCCTTTGCTCAACCCTCCGCAGGCAGCAAACCTTTGCTGCACAGGGCCTTTGACTGTTTGACTGAACGCAAACTGTAAACTAGGTGCTTGCCTTAGGCGTGAGAATTAGACTCTTGAGCCCACCCCTCGCAGACAAAAGTTTGCTGTTTCTTTATATACTGCGCTTAGTTACTGCAGCTATCGATTAAGCACTTTACAGGCTCCTTTGTTGCTATCTTTTATATGGCACTCTGTACTTTGTTTTTGTTAGCCACTGGAACAGCCGCCCACGCTTATACCACCTTCATTGGCTAAACGTGAATCAATCGCTCGGTCCAGGTGTGAACACTAGTGTTGTAGGGATTCAGCTCAGGAACAGAACTATGCTTGGGACCATAGAACGTTAGTAGGCAGAAACTGAGTCACCATACCACCTCAGTAATCATGAGTCCCAGTGGGACTAGCTGTAGTGTATTTTATGTTTATTTATATGGTCAACTGTTTCAAATAATTCAAATTAATTTGCCATTGTTTTTCTATGTTTTAACTCCATACCATCATTGTTTTCAATGGGAGGGTGTTACAGTAACAGTGGTGGGCTATGTATAGCACTAGAATTATTACAAAAGTGCAAGTTACTACAAAAGTCTAAGGGCCTTATTATGAGTTTGGTTGTGCGGGATCTGGACTGCCCCGCTCCAGCACCAACAAACCCATGTATGAACTGCCCTCCAGATCTGGAATTTTCTCGTGGCTGGGGGTGGTTCTTTGGTGTTCCCAGGGCAGTGCGGTCAGTCGCTGCATTTCTCCAGATCCTCAGGTCCAATCCAGGAACTGCTGGACACTACGCAGTCTCCCAGCTCCCAATACCAGTGCTACTCACTTGCTGCCAATACTATTCCCAGCATGTGAGCAGCGCTGGGATTGGTCTGAGTGCCTCAGTTTGACACTCAAACAACACAGCTCGGGTGGAGAAAAGCGGGCTGGCCAAACCATCATGCCCACTTTGCAGTACCCACCACTCCCCTCTCCTCCCTGGTACTGTAGCTGCAGGGTCAGTATGGGAGGCCACACCCCTCTCACGGCTCACAGCCCGCAATGTTTTATTATCATTTTATTTTTGTCCTTTGCCTCAGCTGGCTTTCTGCAGTGGGAGCGATGTTCCTCCACCATAACAGAGGAGCCGCCCCTGCCCTAGTCATAATAGGTGTGAGAAGCTGGCTGGTTATATGATGTCCACTTATGTAAGTGGGCACCTTGCACCAGTCCAGACAACCCTTATGGTGATTTAAGAGGTCTTAGACAACCTTAGAAAGCTCTCTAAGTAGTAGCTGTGGAGAGCAGCCTTCAGGCTTAGTCCAGAAGGATTGTAAAGCAGCTTGTTTTACTAGAATGCAGTCTTATATGTATAGATTAAGTGAAATCGAACCACACATGGTATTTATAAATTGAGCTATTTATCATATAATACTCTCTAACACATACAAATATCTCCTACCCAGAGATATGCACAATGCACACAATATTTAGTGAAGAAATGCAGTAAATAGCACAGAATACACAGTGGACCCCAGGGGGGGACCAAACTATATACTGAGAAAGTGGTATAAGAACCACGACTCTGGTCAAGACAATGTCGAGAGGACGTAGAAGTGCTGGGGACCCAAGGAACCACCCAAGGTGAGTGACTAGGAACCCCACGGACACCGTGTGCAGTGTGGGAACACGACCGCGTGCTCCGTACAAATCAACATGTAAGTCGCGGTTGGAATTTTAAAGATTAAGGACCCTTCCCAGTGAACCCTGAATAAACCCTGTGGATGACAGAAGGTTGGAGAGCCACCCCACCCATGGATACCCTAGTACCCACGTTACCTACACCAGGGAAGCCAGGTGCATAGGTGTGAAGTGGTGTTGGAAACCGCTGTCAAACCCAATGGAGGACTTCAGGAAAGTGCCACTGCTGAAGAAGGAGAAAGGGTCCGGTGGAATCCGAAGGTGGATTCTAGTTGAGATGTACCTGCAAGCAGAGGGGTCAGAGTCTATGTCACACAGGAGTGACCAGGAGTCTTGGAAGACGAATGCCCTCCGATGTTGGGTGTTGCAGGAGGAATGACGATGACCTTGACTCTGTAGCTGTGAGGACCAGGCGATGCTGAGGAAGACCAGGAGCCGTGCACGAGCTGTCCCACGTTGTATGTCAAGTGCTGAGGGCAGGCCCCGAGCAATCACTGGAGTCCAAAAGAAGTAAAGATGACCCTCAACAGGACCCACAGGCTGGAGGCACTTGAGCCGCAAGAAGACCTCAAGCAGCTCACCAAAAGATGCAGGCCACGGTGCACATGATGCGATGTGGCCAAAGACTTTGGTCACTGGAGGTGCTTGAGGTTGGGGCTACTTGGAGCCCGAAGATCTTGGTGGAAGGAAGCAAACAAGCCTTTGCAACTGCAATTTGATGCGGTGCACAGGGGTTCAGTTATTGCAGCCCCCACAAGGGATACTGGCCTCATACTCGGTGAGAGGGCAGGGCAGGCCTCAAAAGCTGTAGAGAACCATGACCTGTGTTGCAGAACCTTTCGGAGTTGACTAAGTTGCGGGAGATCCCTCTTTGTTTCTGTCTCATAGGGCCTGATTCCTGAACATACTTTGTAGTATATTTTGTAGTGCTATAAAAGGTCCTGCAAATTGCAATCACAAACTACATGCAGATCTTTGGTCCTCCAGATTACCTATACTTATGTGTCTCTGCACATGTAATATAGAATTTAGTAGTAAATGTGGAAGGGACACAGGGAATGGCTTAAAGAAGGGGCAGACTTACATCGAAAGGGAATGGGTTTACGGTGGAGTAAGATGGGTTTAGGAAGGGATAGGAACAGGTTGAAGGAAGGATCTCACCCACCCACCGAAGAGTAAACCTGTAAGAATAGGGTTGTTGTTGACTGGGGTGTGAGCCCTGGTCAAGCAGCAACCAGAATCTTTGTCAGCATGGGGCACAAGCCAACCCCAAGTTAAACTGTTCTCAACCCTCTGGAAGCATTTCACAGAGCTGTCAGGCTTAACTTAGAGGCAATGTGTAAAGTGTCTGTGCAACACTTCATATAGCAATAAACTGAAAATACCACAGAAAAAGGATCTCACACCAAGTTAGAAAAAGATGACAAGACCAAAATGACAAAAATCCAATCAGTAGTACCGGAGATATTACATTTTAAAGGTTTTAGTGACATCAGTGCCAATAAGCACAAAGTGCCAACTCTGGATATCTGGTTGCACCGGACCGGGACAAAGTCACAAGTTCATGCCTACCATGATGGCATGCAGCCCCACTACAGGGACGATGTTGGGTCTACTGAACTAAGTACCTTAAATCCTGGTTTGCAGAGCATTGCCAGGATTTGCGTCGAAGATGCGTCTCTTAGCCAAAGCAATTCATCAGTTCCGGGATGTGGCAAGGCTGCAATGCAGAGTCGAGCATCATCGTCGAGGCTGCAGTCGATGAAGGATGTGAGGGCGTGCATTGATGTTGAGGATCCCGTCGACAAGGGCTTGCGATGGAAAGTCCAGTGTCGAGAATTCGTCATGCAGTTGAAGCGATGCATCATTTCCAAGTAGCTGCTAGTTGCGATGCAGAGTCCGACATTGTCGATGAGGCTGTCATCAATGAAGGATGCGAGGGCCTGCGCCGAGGATGCATCATGCAGTGGAGGTTCCAATGGGTTGTAACGCAATGCGGGTCTTTTATGACAGGTCCAATCCACATGCCAGAGGTGATGCATGGATTCTGCTCGAGTTTGCGCTGCACAACAGAGGAGATACGTCGGTTCCACTGGATCACAGAGGCTGGCGGAGCACCTTACCCCCAATTCCATGAGTGCAGTACTGGGGTGGCACCACTTGGCAGGGTAGACACACAGGGGCCGATTCCAATTCAGGCCGGAAATCTCTCCGACCGAGCCGGACCCGGAGAGAATTCCGACCGAATTGGACTCTGGCAGTCTGACCGAACGAGTACGATGCGCACGCATGCAATCGGACTCGAGTCGGTCGGACTCCCATTGAGTCAATGGGAGCTGGACGTACAATGCGTACGCGGGCTCCCATTGACCCAATGGGTGCGAGGCGGACAAGGGTGCCCCCTACAGCGGGTTTGCCTCAAAGCGACTCACAGCGAACATGCACAGGTAGGGGGGACCCATGGGTCCCCCCTGTGTGCGACTCGCGCGGCTACGCGTACAGGGGGGTCCGACACGGACCCCCAAAGTGCGGCTCCGACTGCTCTTTCGAGCCGGACGGCGCGAGTCGGTCGGACTGCTCGCGGCTCGCATCGTACTTGCCCGGCCGGGGAATGTCTCCATCGCGCGGTGCGAGTCGTGTCCGTGCGAGTTGGTCGGAGCGCTTCGGACCCGCGAACAAGTCGGTCGGCGATTTCGCGTGCGCTCGCATCGTACTCGCTCGGCCGGTCGCACGTACGAATCGGTCGGGAAAGAGGGCTCCGAATCGGATCCGGTTAAGCCGAATCCGATTCGGTGCCCTACCGGCCGAGATCGGAATCGGCCCCACAGTCTGTGTGCAGAGGCAGGGTTGTTGGAAGCCTTTTTGTCCGTGAGGTACAGATCAGGAGGCCGGCTCTCTAGCCCTTGTAGTCACTCTAGGGTTATGGATTCAAGATATGCAGGTCTTCTCAATCAGGCAAGAGTGCAGCAGGCAACAGGTCAGAACAGCAGGGCAGCAGTGCTTCAGAGCAGCAGTCCAGCAGAGTGGCATTCCTTTCAGCAGCACAGCAGTCCTTCTTCCTGGCAGAGTATCCACAGGTCCAGAAGTGTACTGAAGAGTTGGTGTCTGAGGTACAGTTGTGCCTTGAAGTGAGAAGAAGCTTCTAGAGGCAGGCCTTTGAAGTACACATGTGCCATGCCCTGCCTTCCTGGATCCAGAGTGACTTAAGGGGCTATGCAGCCCTTGAGTGTATACAGGGCACAGTATGGCTGGGCCCAGCTCTTCCCTCCCAGCCTGCCAGTGATGACCCATCCAGGTACACCTAAACTCCCTATTGTGTGCTGTCTAGGAGGGATACACAAAGCCCAACTGTCAACTACACCATGTCATGTGACCCAGAGACAGGCTACAGATACCAAATGCCTAAGGCAGGAAAATACCAACTTTCTAAAAGTGGCATTTTCAAAATTGAAATTTAAAATCTGACTTCCCCATAAGTTAGGATTGTTCATTAAAATTCCAAAGACACCAAACATGAACTGGTTACCTGTTCCCAATGGGGAACTACACTTATTAAATGTAATAAGGTAGTTCAAATATTTTCCTATGGGAGAGGTAGGCCTTGCAGTATTGAAAAACAAAATGTTTTTCACTACCAGGAAATGTAAAACTTAAAGGTACATTTTTAAATACATTGCACCCTGCGATCTGGGCAGTCCAGGGCCTACCCTAGGGGTGTCTTATATGTATTAAAAGGAAGTTTTGGGCCTGGCAAAAGTTTTTTTTTGCCAAGTCGAAGTGGCAGTAAAACTGCGCACACAGGCTGCAATGGCAGGCCTGAGACATGTTTAAAGTGCTACTTAAGTGAGTAGCACATGCAGTGCTGCAGGCCCACTAGTAGAATTTAATTTGCAAGCCATGAGCAAAGGTAGGTTCACCAATTATTGAGGGACTTAAAAGTACATTAAATATGCAAAATGGGTGTAGGTCAATTCTACCATGTTTTAAAGAGAGCTCATATGCACTTTAGCACTGGTTAGCAGTGGTAAAGTGTGCAGAATCCTTCGACCAGCAAAAACTAAGTCAGCAAACAGGAGGGTTGAAGGCACAAACCTAGGGGAAATGACACCAAGGATGCCAGGTCTAACAATACTAAAAGTAGTAAACTTACTCCAAAATGTAAACTTACTAAGAAGTGTATTGTGAATCAGTTTTATACACTGATATCATCAGTGGTGTCAGTGGCAATCTTATTGTTGAAGTCATTGATGCTATCATTTGCGATGGCATTAATGATGTCGCCTGCCATCTTATATGCTGAGCAATGGACGCTGAGCCCAGAACCATAACTTTATATCTATGTTTTTTCAGTAAATTTAAAGTTTTATTTTATACATATATATATATATACATATATATATATATTCACTGAAAAAACCATAGGTTTTAGGGACAGTTATAGTTAGTTGGACATTGCACTCGTACAAAACCCGTGAAATTCCCCGTTATAGTTAGTCCAGCTAACTATAACTCGCGCCCCACAATGCACTGCTGATGACGTCACATATTACATCACTCATGACATGGTCAGTGACATCACTGATGACATCACTGATGACATCTCAAATGACATCACTGATGACATCACTGATGACATCATCCAGTGACTGTGTGTTTCTGTAAAGTTTAAATATTTTTAATATATATAGGAAAAGACGTATTGAAGAATGAATGGGTGTGTAAGTGTCTGTATGGATGATTTAGTAGGTGCGTGACTGACTGTATAAGTGAGTGATTTAAGGTATCTTACTGAATGCATGGGTTAGTGACTAAACTGGGTGAATGTCTGTATCCGTCTGTCTGTTGCTGTGTAAGTGGCTGCATGTGTTTGTGAATAGCTACATGAGTGTCTATATGAGTTATTTAATGCTTGTGTGAGTATCTGTATGGGTGCCTGAGTGTTTGTGTGGGAGGGGTGTGTGCGACTCTGTGCATAGATGTGTGAGTGGGTGATTCACTGGGTGGATGCTTTCAAGAGTGCATCTGTGATAGACTGTATGGGTGGGTAAGTGTGTGTAAGAGTGTGTTAGTGAGTGAATGTATGTCCCAGTGGTACATGTGTGAGTAACTACATATGTGAAAGGCAGTATATATGTGTGTTGGAGTATATAAATAGCTATAAGCGAGAGTGAGTGATTGTGATAGTGGCTGTATGGATGAGTGTGTGCTTGTATCAGTGATTGTATAAGAGCGTAAGAATGTGCTAGTATTTGTATGAGTAAGTGAGCTGGTGTGTGTATAACTGTATAGGTGAGTAAATGGTAGTGTGTTAAATTATTTGCATGACTGACTAGGTGTGTGAGTACCTCTATGGATGAGTGGCGGTGTTTGAGTGTCTATATAGGAGTATGAGTGCATATGATAGTCCTGTACTGAGTGACCGTAAGTATGAGTGACTGTACGGGTGAGTGAGTGGATGTGTGCGTAGCCCTCAGAATCAGTGAGTGGGTATGTAGTTATTGGTGTTGGAGTGTCTATGGTTTTGCGAATGGCAGTCTGTAATTTAGAGTGGGTGTATCAAAGGTTATATTAGGGTGTGAGAAGATGCATGAAATTATCACGTGGATGATGTCATCAGTGATGTCATTTGAGATGTCATCAGTGATGTCATCAGTGATGTCACTGACCATGTCATGAGTGATGTAATATGTGACGTCATCAGCAGTGCATTGCGGGCGCGAGTTATAGTTAGCTGGACTAACTATAACGGGGGAATTTCACGGGTTTTGTACGAGTGCAATGTCCAACTAACTATAACTGTCCCTAAAACCTATGGTTTTTTCAGTGAATTTCAAAGGTTTTTAAATGCTAATTTGTAACTATAACGTCCCTGAAACCTATGGTTTTTTCAGTGAATTTCAAAGGTTTTTTAAATGCTAATTTGTAACTATAACATGTCTGAAACCTACGGTTTTTTCAGTGAATTTCAAAGGTTTTGTAAATGACAATTTTTAAATGTATTAATTGTTATATAGATTTTTTTCATACTGATTTACTACATTTTCAGAAACAATTTTTTTTTACATATTTTATTTTTAAATTACATTGTAATTACATTATACATTACATTACAAAAAATACTTTCTCAGAATGAATTACTTTAGTTTAAATACTTTGCACATAGGCAATAGACTTTTAAGTACAGTAGTTACAGTTGTTGCAATGGGCAACACATTTTCAAACACAATGCAACATTCAGCTCAATGTGAATTTCTAGTTAAATGCAATTAGTTACTTTATGGATTACTTTTCTAACCACAGGACTGGATCCTAGATTCAGTCCTGGAACATCTCCTGTAAACAGTTGAGTAAAAGCGTTTTGGTTACAGTCGTGATTTTTAAGGAATATTATTGTACTTTAAAAGTTGACACTTAGAAACTTTTCTCATAGAATCACCAATGTTATCCTATGGAAGGAAATTCACTTAGAAGGTAAAAACTGTTATCGTTACATTTTCTTACTCAGTGTTGCATCCTGGATCCAGCACTGGTACATCTCCTGTAAACAGTCGAAAGAATGCGTTTAAGTCATACAGGCGATTTTTTAGGAATATTTGTAGTTTGTGAAAATCGACACTTTGAAACTTTTCTGCTGAAAACCACACAATGGATTCCTATGGAAGAAAATATAAGTTACTGGTAAGTACGGTTAAAATTACTTTTCAGGGTCAGTGCTGGGCTAAAAGATGCAGCACTGGGTTCTCTCCTGATAACAGGTGAGTAAATTGGAATTCGTACTTTGGTTGATTTTAGAGGAATATTATAAAGTTCCAAAACTCCACACTTAGAAGAATTTCCAAGTGAAACCAGTCAATGTTAGCCTATGAAGGAAATTCAAGTTACTGGTAAGTACGGTTAAAATTACTTTTCAGGATTAGTACTGGGCTGAAAGATGCAGCACTGAGGTCTCTCCTGATAACAGGTGAGTAAATCGGAATTCGTATTTCGGCTGATTTTAGAGGAATATTTGTATGTTTCAAAAATCAACACTTAGAAACTTTATCAACAAAAAGCAGGCAATGATATCCTATGGAAGGAAATTCAAGTTACTGGTAAGTACGGTTAAAATTACTTTTCAGGACCAGTACTGGGCTGAAAGATGCAGCACTGAGGTCTCTCCTTATAACAGGTGAGTAAATAGGAATTCGTATTTCGGATGATTTTAGAAGAATATTTGCACAATGGTGAAGGGAGGGGGAGGGGCCTGAGGTGACATCTGTGCAAACGCGCCCCGTGGCGCGTTTTAAGTTGGGGGATTAAGTCCCCTTGAATCCTGAGGGTCCCTAGGGGCCAACTAGCCCACCAGGAACCTCCAATATGCGCCAGGGGGCTGCGTTGCAGAGACGTGTAGAGAGTCCACACCCCTTTTTACACCTCTCTGCCACGCAGCTCTGTGGCGCTTTCTGGATGTACCTGTTGGGCTAGTTGGCCCCCAGGGACCCTCAGGATTGAAGGGGATTTAATTCCCCATCTTAAAACGCGCCACGGGGCCTGTTTGCACACATGTCACCTGAAGCCCCGCCCCTCCCTTCACCACTGTGCAAACGCGCCCCGTGGCGCGTTTTAAGTTGGGGAATTAAGTCCCCTTGAATCCTGAGGGTCCCCGGAGTCCAACTAGCCCACCATATACCTCCAAAGCGCCACAGAGCTGCGTTGCAGAGAGGTGTAAAAGGGGCGTGGCCTCTGTACACCTCTCTGCAAGACAGCCCCCTGGCGCATACTGGAGGTTCCTGGTGGGCTAGTTGGCCCCCAGGGACCCCCAGTATTCAAGGGGAATTCGTTCCCCTCTGCAAACGCGCCAGGGGCGCGTTTGCAGAGTGGTGAAGGAAGGGGCGGGGCCTGCGGGCCCGATCGTTTATTTTCTTTTTGTCCCCTGAAGGGGGGCTGTGTGGCCCCCCTTCCTTTTTTCTGTTTTTGGGCCCTGGGGACCCCATCCCCCAGGGCCTTACCCCTTTTTTTTAATTACAAATTTTTAAAAAAAACGGGAAGGGGGCCGCGTGGCCCCCCTTCCCTGGGCCTGTATTGGCCCCGGGGACCCCATCCCCCGGGGCAAGGCCTCTATTTTTACTTTTATTCTTTTGAGGGGGGCTGCGTGGCCCCCCTCCTCTGGCCATTTTAAGGCCCCGGGGACCCCATCCCCCGGGGCCGGCCATACCCTTTTTTTTTTTTTTTTAAACATTTTTGTAAACTTTGGGGAGGGGGCCGCGTGGCCCCCTCCCGAGCCACTACTTGCCCCGGGGACCCCATCCCCCGGGGCTGGCCCTCTCGTTCGGGACTGTGGGGGGTCCCCAATCCCCCCACAGTCCCGCCGGCTCCCGCGTCCCTTGGGAGCCGGCATTGCTTTTCCACATGGGGAGCTGCTAAGATGCAGCTCCCCATGTGGAAAGCAATGTGCTTTGGATATTGGAAGAGAGACAGGTTTCCCTGCTCTCTTCCATATCCAAAGCAGTTTGCTATGGCAGGACGGAGCCGCGAGGCTCCCGTCCTGCCATAGCAAACTACAGTGTCCCGGGGGTAGGCACCCCGGGACACTGCAGGAGCCGACCCTGGGGGTGGTGGTCCCCAGGGCCATCAAGGGCTCGAGGGAGGGGGCCGCGCGGCCCCACTCCCATTCAGTTCACAGCCCCGGGGAGGTGGTGGTCCCCGGGGCTCTGGGGTTTGTAACGGACCCCCATATTTAAATGTTTAGTGCCCCGGGAGGTGGCGGTCCCCGGGCGTGTGGGGGCTGGAGCCCCCCCACACAGGTTTTAATTTATAAAAAAAAGCCCCGGGGAGGTGGTGGTCCCCGGGGCTGCGGGAGGGCTCAGAGCCCTCCCGCACCATTTTTTAAAAAAAGCCCCGGAGGGTGGCGGTCCCCGGGGCTTGGGGGCCCTTTGAGGCCCCCCACACATTAAATTATCCCCCCCCACCATGCCCCCGGGACTTGGGCCACCCGGGGGCAAAATACAATCGAAGCGCGGGAGACCGCGCTTCGATTTTTTTCGGCAGGATTACGTGCACCCTGAGCGCATCCTGCCGATTTTTTTAAAAAACATTTATTTATTTTTTTGCCCAGGGGTCCTTGTGGGACCCCTGAGCAAACCTAGGAGGTCAGGGTGTTTCTACCCTGCCCCCTTTGTGCGCTTTGCGCACTTGTTTCTGTCCCTCGGTTCTACCGAGGGACAAAATAACTGCCAACATTTCCTGAATCGGAATGTTGACAGCCAGCTGACAGCCAATTAACATGCAGCTCGTGATCGGGATGGTGCGCGCAGGGTGCGCTGAGGGTACGCGGACCCTACTCAGCCATAGATATATCTATCTTTTTACTTTTGATTTTCTCAGCAACTACTGAACGGATTTACACCATTTAACAAAAAGGGTTCTTTCTGAACCAAGAACTACCTCTTTGCCAAATTTGGTGTAATTCCGTTCAGCAGTTCGGGCTGTAGCCGTGTCTAAAGTTTCCTATGGAAAATTGCATGGGGAAAACGCGTTTTGGGACCCCCCTTTTTTCTCGGCCCCCGCTTGACGAATCCCCCCGAGACTTTCAGGGTAGGAGCGGACCGGAGCGGGCTATAAAGTTTGAAAATTTTGCGAAGATACGTCAACCGGCAAGAGAGTTATTTCAAATAGAATGTCGCGGATTTCCTATGGATAATAGGTTGTAACTATAAATATCTACTGGCGGCCGCCAGTAGATAATATATATATATATATATATTCACTGAAAAAACCATAGGTTTTAGGGACAGTTATAGTTAGTTGGACATTGCACTCGTACAAAACCCGTGAAATTCCCCCGTTATAGTTAGTTCAGCTAACTATAACTCGCGCCCGCAATGCACTGCTGATGACGTCACATATTACATCACTCATGACATGGTCAGTGACATCACTGATGACATCACTGATGACATCTCAAATGACATCACTGATGACATCATCCAGTGACTGTGTGTTTCTGTAAAGTTTAAATATTTTTAATATATATAGGGAAAGGCGTATTGAAGAATGAGTGGGTGTATAAGTGTCTGTATGGATGATTTAGTAGGTGCGTGACTAACTCTATAAGTGAGTGATTAAACGTATCTTACTGAATGCATGGGTTAGTGACTAAACTGGGTGAATGTCTGTATCCGTCTGTCTATTGCTGTGTAAGTGGCTGCATGGGTTTGTGAATAGCTACATGAGTGTCTAAATGAGTTATTGAATGGTTGTCTGAGTATCTGTATGGGTGCCTGAGTGTTTGTGTGGGTGGGGTGTGTGCGACTCTGTGCATAGATGTGTGAGTGGGTGATTCACTGGGTGGATGGTTTCAAGAGTGCTTCTGTGATAGACTGTATGGGTGGGTAAGTGTGTGTAAGAGTGTGTTAGTGAGTGAATGTATGTCCCAGTGGTACATGTGTGAGTAACTACATATGTGAAAGGCAGTATATATGTGTGTTGGAGTATATAAATAGCTATAAGCGAGAGTGTGTGATTGTGATTGTGAGAGTGACTGTATGGATGAGTGTGTGCTTGTATCAGTGATTGTATAAGAGCGTAAGAATGTGCTAGTATTTGTACGAGTAAGTGAGCTGGTGTGTGTATAACTGTATAGGTGAGTAAATGGCAGTGTGTTTAATTATTTGCATGAGTGACTAGGTGTGTGAGTACCTCTATGGATGAGTGGCGGTGTTTGAGGGTCTATATAGGAGTATGAGTGCATATGATAGTCCTGTACTGAGTGACCGTAAGTATGAGTGACTGTACGGGTGAGTGAGTGGATGTGTGTCTAGACCTAAGAATCAGTGAGTGGGTATGTAGTTATTGGTGTTGGAGTTTCTATGGTTTTGCGAATGGCAGTCTGTAATTTAGAGTGGGTGTATCAAAGGTTATATTAGGGTGTGAGGAGGTGCATCAGATTATCACGTGGATGATGTCATCAGTGATGTCATCAGTGATGTCATTTGAGATGTCATCAGTGATGTCATCAGTGATGTCACTGACCATGTCATGAGTGATGTAATATGTGACGTCATCAGCAGTGCATTGCGGGCGCGAGTTATAGTTAGCTGAACTAACTATAACAGGGGAATTTCACGGGTTTTGTACGAGTGCAATGTCCAACTAACTATAACTGTCCCTAAAACCTATGGTTTTTTCAGTGAATTTGTAAGGTTTTTAAATGCTAATTTCTAACTATAACGTGCCTGAAACCTATGGTTTTTTCAGTGAATTTCAAAGGTTTTTTAAATGCTAATTCCTCACTATAACATGTCTGAAACCTATGGGTTTTTTCAGTGAATTTCAAAGGTTTTGTAAATGACAATTTTTAAATGTATTAATTGTTATATTTATTTTTTTATACTGATTTACTACATTTTTTTTAACTATTTATTTTTACATATTTTATTTTTAAATTACATTGTAATTACATTATACATTACATTACAAAATATACTTTCACTGAATGAATTACTTTAGTTTAAATACTTTGCAAATAGGCAATAGACTTTTAAGTACAGTAGTTACAGTTGTTGCAATGGGCAACACAATTTCAAACACAATGCAACATTGAGCTCAATGTGAATTTCAAGTTAAATGCAATTAGTTACTTTATGGATTACTTTTCTAACCACATGACTGGATCCTAGATTCAGTCCTGGGACATCTCCTGTAAACAGTTGAGTAAAAGCGTTTTGGTTACAGTAGTGATTTTTAAGGAATATTATTGTATTTTAAAAGTTGACACTTGAAACTTTTTCACATAGAATCACCAATGTTATCCTATGGGAGGAAATTTACTTAGCAGGTAAGTAGTGTTATCGTTACTTTTTCTTACTCAGTGTTGGATCCTGGATCCAGCACTGGTGCATCTCCTGTAAACAGTTGAAAGAATGCGTTTAAGTCATACAGGCGATTTTTAAGGAATATTTGTAGTTTGTGAAAATCGACACTTTGAAACTTTTCTGCTGAAAACCAGACAATGGATTCCTATGGAAGGAAATATAAGTTACTGGTAAGTACGGTTAGAATTACTTTTCAGGGTGAGTGCTGGGCTAAAAGATGCAGCACTGGGTTCTCTCCTGATAACAGGTGAGTAAATCGGAATTCGTAGTTCGGCTGATTTTAGAGGAATATTATAAAGTTCCAAAACTCCACACTTTGAAGAATTTCCAAGTGAAACCAGTCAATGTTAGCCTATGGAAGGAAATTCAAGTTACTGGTAAGTACGGTTAGAATTACTTTTCAGGATCTGTACTGGGCTCAAAGATGCAGCACTGAGGTCTCTCCTGATAACAGGTGAGTAAATCAGAATTCAGTAGTTCTGATGATTTTAGAGGAATATTTGTATGTTTCAAAAATCGACACTTTGAAACCTTTTCAGCAAAAAGCAGGCAATGATATCCTATGGAAGGAAATACAAGTTACTGGTAAGTACGGTTAGAATTACTTTTCAGGATCTGTACTGGGCTCAAAGATGCAGCACGGAGGTCTCTCCTGATAACAGGTGAGTAAATCGGAATTCGTAGTTCGGCTGATTTTAGAGGAATATTAGAAAGTTCCAAAACTCCACACTTTGAAGAATTTCCAAGTGAAACCAGTCAATGTTAGCCTATGGAAGGAAATTCAAGTTACTGGTAAATACGGTTAAAATTACTTTTCAGGATCAGTACTGGGCTCAAAGATGCAGCACTGAGGTCTCTCCTGATAACAGGTGAGTAAATCGGAATTCGTAGTTCGGCTGATTTTAGAGGAATATTTGCACAATGCTGAAGGGAGGGGCGGGGCCTGAGGTGACATCTGTGCAAACGCGCCCCGTGGCGCGTTTTAAGTTGGGGATTAAGTCCCCTTGAATCATGAGGTCCCTGGGGTCCAACTAGCCCACCCTGTACCTCCAGTATGCGCCAGGGAGCTGTGTTGCAGAGAGGTGTTCAGAGGCCACGCCCCTTTTGCACCTCTCTGCAACGCAGCTCTGTGGCACTTTTCTGGACGTACCTGGTGGGCTAGTTGGCTCCCAGGGACCCTCAGGATTGAAGGGATTTAATTCCCCATCTTAAAATGCGCCACGGGGCCTGTTTGCACACATGTCACCTGAAGCCCCGCCCCCTCCCTTCACCACTGTGCAAACGCACCCCGTGGCACGTTTTAAGTTGGGGGATTAAGTCCCCTTGAATCCTGAGGGTCCCTGGGGTCCAACTAGCCCACCAGGTACCTCCAAAAGCGCCACAGAGCTGCGTTGCAGAGAGGTGTAAAGGGGCGTGGCCTCTGTGCACCTCTGTGCAACGCAGCCCCTAGCGCATACTGGAGGTTCCTGGTGGGCTAGTTGGCCCCCAGGGACCCCAGTATTCAAGGGAAATTGTTCCCCATCTGCAAACGCGCCAGGGGCGCGTTTGCAGAGTGCTCCAAGGAGGGGGCGTGGCCTCCGGCGCGATGCCGGTATTTTTTGGAGAAGGGGGGCTGTGTGGCCCCCCTTTTTTTCAAATTTTTTGGCCCTGGGGACCCCATCCCCCAGGGCCTGCCCCTAATATTTTGTTTTTAAAAAAAAAAAAAATTGAAAGGGGGCCGCGTGGCCCCCCTCCCCAGGCCTTAATCGGCTCCGGGGACCCCATCCCCCGGGGCATAGCCTTCTTTTTTTTTTTTAAATGTTATGGAGGGGGGCTGTGTTGCCATCCCCCGAGGCCGGCCTTTGTTATTTTTTTTTTCTTTTTTTTTTAATTAACATTTGGGGAGGGGGGCCGCGTGGCCCCCCTCCCGGGCCACTACTAGCCCCGGGGACCCCATTCCCTGGGGCTGGCCCTCTCCGTTGGGGACCGTGGGGGGGTCCCCAATCCTCCCACGGTCCCGCCGGCTCCCCGCGTCCCTCGGGAGCCGGCATTGCTTTTCCACATGGGGAGCTGATAAGATGTGGAAAAGCAATTGTCTTTGAATTTTGGAAGAGAGAGCAGGTTTCCAAAATCCAAAGCAGTTTGCTATGACAGGACGGGAGCCGCGAGGCTCCCGTCCTGTCATAGCAACCTACAGTGTCCCGGGGGTAGGCACCCCGGGACACTGCAGGAGCCGGCCCTGGGGGTGGCAGTCCCCAGGGCCATCAAGGGGCTCCAGGAGGGGGCCGCACGGCCCCCCTCCCCACATCTGCAAAGCCCGGGGGAGGTGGTGGTCCCCGGGGCTTCGAGGGTCCAAAACGGACCCCCATTTTAAATTTGTTAGTGCCCCGGGAGGTGCCGGTCCCGGGGCGAGTGGGGGCTGGAGCCCCCACACAGGTGATTTAAATTTAAAAAGAAGCCCCGGAGGTGGCGGTCCCCGGGGCTGCGGGAGGGCTCAGAGCCCTCCCGCACCATTTATTTTTAAAGCCCGGGGGTGGCGGTCCCCAGGGCTTGGGGGGCTTAGAGGCTCCCCACATATTATAAATGACCCCCCGCATGCCCCGGGACTTGGCCCACCCGGGGGCAATAGCTAACGAAGCGCGGGAGACAGCGCTTCGTTTTTTTTCGGCAGGATCCCTGCACCCTAAGAGCATCCCGCCGATTTTTTTTTTTTTAAATGCTTTTTTCTGCCCAGGGGTCCTTGTGGGACCCCTGAGCAGACCTAGGGGTCAGGGTGTTTCTACCCTGCCTCCTTTGTGCGTTTTGCGCACTTGTTTCTTTTTGTTTCTCGGCGGGATCCGCGCACCCTAAGCGCATCCTGCCGATTTTCTTTTAAATGCTTTTTCTGCCCAGGGGTCCTTGTGGGACCCCTGAGCAGACTCTAGAGTGTCAGGGTGTTTCTACCCTGCCCCCTTTTGCGCTTTGCGCACTTGTTTCTGTCCCTCGGTTCTACCGAGGGACGAAATAACTGCCAACACTTCCTGATTTGGAGTGTTGACAGCCAGATTAGCATGCAGCTCGTGATCGGGAGGGTACGCGGACCCTACTCGGCCATAGATATATATGTGATTTTATTTGTGATTTTCTCAGAAACTACTGAACGGATTTACACCATTTAAGCAAAAGGCACAACTCTGAACCAAGGGCTACCTCTTTGCCAAATTTGGTGTAATTCCGTTCAGCAGTTCGGGCTGCTAGCCGCGATGAAAGGATCCTATGGAAAAATGAATGGGGAAAACGCGTTTTGGGACCCCCTTCTTTCTCGGCCCCGCTTGCGAATCAACCCGAGACTTTCAGGCTAGGAGCAGAGCGCCCCAACAAGTTGGAAGCTTTGCGAAGATTCGTCAACCGGCGCAGAGTTATTTCAAATAGAATGTCGCGGATTTCCTATGGAAAATAGGTCCTAACTATAACTATCTACTGGCGACCGCCAGTAGATATATATATATATATATATATATATATATATATATATATATATATATACTATCTGGCGGTCGCCATGTAGATAGTTATAGTTAAAACCTATTATCCATAGGAAATCCGCGACATTCTATTTGAAATAGCGTTGGCGCCGGTTGACGAATCTTCACAAAGATTTCAACTTGTTGGGGCGCTCCGATCCGCTCCTATCCTGAAAGGCTCGGGGTGATACGTCAGCGAGGGCCGAGAAATAGGGGGTCCCAAACGCGTTTTCCCCATTCATTTCCATAGGAACTGTTAGTCGCAGCTACAGCCCGAACTGCTGAACGGAATTACACCAAATTTGGCAAAGAGGTAGCCCTTGGTTCAGTGTCGTGCCTTTTGCTTAAATGGTGTAAATCCGTTCGATAGTTCCTGAGAAAATCAAAAGTAAAGTCACATATATATCTGGGCGGAACCTAACCACACATGTCATCGTGAGATCTGATTGGCTGTCAGCACTTCATCCTGGAATTGCTGGCAGCCATCTTGGGACCAATATAAATGATAGTACCTCATTGAAATGCATTGTAGTGAATAAGAAGATTTTGAGGGTCACCAAAAGGAGAACTATAAAGGGTGATAACAGGCTTTAGTTACATTAGAATTTATTTGTTGATGGTACCATACTAATTTTAGGAATTGTGGTGTATTCTAAGGTGATTTTACCATGTGAAAAACCTTCTGCTGGGATATCATGAATCATGTTTGAGAGAACACTATTTTCTCATGATTGTCCCATGGAGGTTTGGAAGGTGCTCCAGAAGCTAAAATGAGAGCATATTTTCTGTAAATTCACATTATCTTTCTCACTCATGTGAGAATGAAGTCTGACATTCTCAGTAAAACATGTACATCCAACAAGGGCAGAGACTGTCAGTTGATTCCTTTGTGTTCTACTGCAGCTTCCCAGAGTGTTCTAAAGAACAACTAGAGTGCTAACAGCCTTACTTATGACAAAAGTATGGCACACCTGAAGCCATCTTGATTGGAATAAACTGGTAACACTTAAAACATTTAATTTAAAAAGGAACAAAATGATGGGGTTCATTTTGTCATAGAAATTATGGTTAGTGCTGTAGAAAGAAAAATTAGGACATGTTTCAAGTGTGATCTCAAATATCTTCCTGTTATATTTCAACAGGAGCAGCCTGCCAGTTGATGCCTTTGTGTTCTACTGCAGCTTCCCAGAGTGTTCTAAAGAACAACTAGAGCGCTAACAGACTTACTTATGACAAAAGTATGGCACACCTGAAGTCATCTTGATTGGAATAAACTGGTAACACTTAAAACATTTAATTTAAAAAGGAACAAAATGATGGGGTTCATTTTGTCATAGAAATTATGGTTAGTGCTGTAGAAAGAAAAATTAGGACATATTTCAAGTGTGATCTCAAATATCTTCCTGTTATATTTCAACAGGAGCAGCCTGCCAGTTGATGCCTTTGTGTTCTACTGCAGCTTCCCAGAGTGTTCTAAAGAACAACTAGAGCGCTAACAGCCTTACTTATGACAAAAGTATGGCACACCTGAAGCCATCTTGATTGGAATAAACCGGTAACACTTAAAACATTTAATTTAAAAAGGAACAAAATGAGGGTTCTTTTGAAATAGAAATTATGGTTAGTGCTGCAGAAAGAAAAATTAGGGCATGTTTTAAGTGAGATCTCAAATCCTCTTCTATTTTATTAGAAAATTCTGACATGCAGACTGAAACAATCACTTTCAATACCAGCAGCAGACTACCAGTTAACTCCCTGGTGAGCAGTAGCTTTACTCCAGTGATCTAATGAGCAACTAGAGTGCTAACATTCTGAATTTATGGCAGATGTGAGACACATCTGAATGCCTTCTTGATGGAATCAAAGTAAAAAACTGAAAGTATTTCCTACTGAGGAGACTGCAGTAAATGAGGAAATTAGGAAACTTCATAACAAAGAAGTCTTCCAAGATGGCCACCAGTGAAAAAAGAACCCAAATGTAGCACAAATATTACCCAGATGTAGCCCACATATAGCCCAATGACAAAAGTGTGCAAAACACTTTTTATTTTTAGTTTTTTGCAGTTTTATGTAGTGCAGATTGGTCAGGTATTGGAGCATTGCATCTTAAAACATGACCCCCTACACTACAAAAACACCACTGCACTACCTTAAACCCTAAAACACTACCCCCAGCACGACCCCCTACACTACACAAGCACCACTGCAATATCCTAAACCCTAAAACACTACCCCCAGCACGACCCCTACACTACCCAAACACCACTGCACTAACCTAAATCCTAAAACACTACCACCAGCATGACCCCCTACACTACCCAAACACCACTGCACTACCCTAAAACATGACCCCCTACACTACACAAACACCACTGCACTACCCTAAACCCTAAAACACTACCCCCAGCACGACCCCCTACACTACACAAGCACCACTGCACTACCCTAAACCCTAAAACACTACCCCCAGCACGACCCCTACACTACACAAACACCACTGCACTACCCTAAACCCTAAAACACTACCCGCAGCACGACCCCCTACACTCCCCAAACACCACTGCACTAACCTAAATCCTAAAACACTACCCCCAGCACAACCCCCTACACTACACAAGCACCACTGCACTACCCTAAACCCTAAAACACTACCCCCAGCACGACCCCCTACACTGCCCGAACACCACTGCACTGCCCTAAACCCTGAAACACCAGCCCCTGCATGACCCCCTACACTGCCCGAACACCACTGCACTGCCCTAAACCCTGAAACACCACCCCTAGCACGACCCCCTACACTGCCCGAACACCACTGCACTGCCCTAAACCCTGAAACACCACCCCCTTCACGACCCCCTACACTGCCCGAACACCACTGCACTGCCCTAAACCCTGAAACACCACCCCCAGCATGACCCCCTACACTGCCCGAACACCACTGCACTGCCCTAAACCCTGAAACACTACCCCCAGCAAGACCCCCTACACTGCCCGAACACCACTGCACTGCCCTAAACCCTGAAACATCACCCCCAGCAAGACCCCTACACTGCCCGAACACCACTGACCTAAACCCTGAAACACCACCCCCAGCACGACCCCTACACTGCCCGAACACCACTGCACTGCCCTACACCCTAAAACACTACCCCCAGCACGACCCCCTACACTGCCCGAACACCACTGCACTGCCCTAAACCCTGAAAAACCAGCCCCTGCATGACCCCCTACACTGCCCGAACACCACTGCTCTGCCCAAAACCCTAAAACACCAGCCCCAGCACGACCCCTACACTGCCCGAACACCACTGCACTACCCTAAACCCTGAAACATCACCCCCAGCACGACCCCCTACACTGCCCGAGCACCACTGCACTGCCCTAAACCCTGAAACACCAGCCCCAGCACGACCCCCTACACTGCCCGAACACCACTGCACTGCCCTAAACCCTGAAACACCAGCCCCAGCACGACCGCCTACACTGCCCGAACACCACTGCACTGCCCTAAACCCTGAAACACCAGCCCCAGCACGACCCCCTACACTGCCCAAACACCACTGCACTGCCCTAAACCTTGAAACACCAGCCCCTGCACGACCCCCTACACTGCCCGAACACCACTGCACTACCCTAAACCCTGAAACATCACCCCCAGCACGACCCCCTACACTGCCCGAGCACCACTGCACTGCCCTAAACCCTGAAACACCAGCCCCAGCACGACCCCTACACTGCCCGAACACCACTGCACTGCCCTAAACCCTGAAACACCAGCCCCAGCACGACCGCCTACACTGCCCGAACACCACTGCACTGCCCTAAACCCTGAAACACCAGCCCCAGCACGACCCCCTACACTGCCCAAACACCACTGCACTGCCCTAAACCGTGAAGCACCAGCCTCAGCATGACCCCCTACACTGCCTGAACACCACTGCACTGCCCTGAACCCTGAAACACCAGCCCCAGCACAACACCCTACACTGCCCGAACACCACTGCACTGCCCTAAACCCTGAAACACCACCCCGTGCATGACCCCCTACACTGCCCGAACACCACTGCACTGCCCTAAACCCTGAAACACCACCCCCAGAGCGACCCCCTACACTGCCCGAACACCACTGCACTGCCCTAAACCCTGAAACACCACCCCCTGCACAACCCCTACACTGCTCGAACACTACTGCACTGCCCTAAACCCAGAAACACCATCCCCAGCACGACCCCCTATACTGCACGAACACCACTGCACTGCCCTAAACCCTGAAACACTACCCCCAGCAAGACCCCCTACACTGCCCGAACACCACTGCACTGCCCTAAACCCTGAAACATCACCCCCAGCAAGACCCCCTACACTGCCCGAACACCACTGCCCTAAACCCTGAAACACCACCCCCAGCAAGACCCCCTACACTGCCCGAACACCACTGCACTGCCCTAAACCCTGAAACACCAGCCCCAGCATGACCCCCTACACTGCCCGAACACCACTGCACTGCCCTAAACCCTGAAACACCACCCCTGCACGACCCCCTATACTGCACGAACACCACTGCACCGCCCTAAACCCTGAAACACTACCCCCAGCAAGAACCCCTACACTGCCCGAACAGCACTGCACTGCCCTAAACCCTGAAACATCACCCCCAGCAAGACCCCCTACACTGCCCGAACACCACTGCCCTAAACCCTGAAACACCAACACCAGCAAGACCCCCTACACTGCACGAACACCACTGCACCGCCCTAAACCCTGAAACACCCCCCAGCAAGACCCCCTACACTGCCCGAACAGCACTGCACTGCCCTAAACCCTGAAACATCACCCCCAGCAAGACCCCCTACACTGCCCGAACACCACTGCCCTAAACCCTGAAACACCAGCCCCAGCATGACCCCCTACACTGCCCGAAGACCACTGCACTGCCCTAAACCCTGAAACACCTGCCCCAGCACGACCCCCTACATTGCCCGAACACCACTGCACTGCCCTAAACCCTGAAACACCACCCCCTGCATGACCCACTACACTGCCCGAACACCACTGCACCCTAAACCCTGAAACATCACCCCCAGCAAGACCCCCTACACTACTCGAACACCACTGCACTGCCCTAAACCCTGAAACACCACCCCCATGGCAATAGGGTTTCTTTTCAGGAGAGGAAGGAGTTTGGGACCCACCCCCAGAAGAGGAATTTTGGGGCCCTGTAGGGGACTTATCCTTAGATTTATCCCCACCTTTCTCTTGGGACTTAGTAGAATCTTTCTTCTGGTCACCACCCTGATTTCTAGTTTTTACTCTGGTTCTGACCCATTTGTCTGCCTTCTTTCCCAATTCTTGGGGAGAGGTCAGATCAGAGTCCACCAGATACTGGTGCAAAAGCTGGTTTTGTCAATTATTAAGGATCTGCTCCCTCATAATCAAATTGTACAATCCTAAAAAGTCATGCACTTTGTTGCCATGTATCCACCCTTCCAGAGCCTTAGCAGCACAATCTACAAAGTCTACCCAGTCTTGAGTCTGTGCTTTTTGGGTGTCTCTGAACTTCAACCTGTACTGTTCAGTGGTTAGGCCAAACCCATCAATAACAGCACTCTTCAAGACCTTGTAATTATCAGCATCCTCCTCTCTAACAGTGAGGAGCTTATCTCTACCTTTGTCAGCAAAGGAGAGCCACGAGATTGCTGCCCACTGCTCCTGAGGGACCTTCTGTACTTTACAGGCCCTCTCCAGTGCAGTTATCCATTTGTGGATGTCATCCCCACTCTGGTAGGGAGGGACAATCTTGTTTAGGTTTCTATGGTCATAAGACCTTTCCCTATCTCTAGGGATCTGGCTGCCACCATGGGACTCTAGTCCCAACTTTCTTTTCTCTCTAAAGAGATCAAGGGACTCCCTGTCTAAGGCTACTTGCTTCCTTCTGAGTTCAAGCTGAGCTTCCTCATATTGAATCAGCCTCTTTCTTCTCTCATGAGAGGATTCCCTCCTATGAGATGAGACAGAGCTCCCTATTGAGGTGCCAGAGTGGTTGGACTCCTGAGAAGGAGACCTAGACCTCCTGGTCACACTCATAATCCTTCCTGGGGGGACAAAGGGTGCATCATTCTGATCCTCCTCTTCCTCTTCCCCAGGAGGGGTTGGATTTTCCAGGTCAGGGTCATTGTCACCCTCCTGGCCAGTTTCAGAGGGGGGGCTGGGGGTATTGGTACCCCTGGTCCCTTCCTCATCTTCTGCCCCACCCTCAGCTCCTACCCCTTCAGTCCCTACAGGCTTACTAAGGTCATAAGCCACCAACAACTCCTTGAGGTGTTGGGTGGTGGGGCTTTGGCCTGTCCTTATTTTTCTCAAGTTACATAAAGCTCTCAATTCCAAGAATGGGAGTGTATCATACTTGGAGGGTGGAAGCTCACTGGCTTCCTGCAAGGATTCTTTGGATCCTGCCCTTAAAGACATTACTAGTGTGGTGTGGTGTATGCACTACCTACTCTAGTGTGGCCTACTAAACTCTCTTGAGTTGTAGAAAGGGTTGTGCTATCCCTTAACACACAACTCTAAGTTCAGTAGAACTTACTGTATTCTAGCTTAAATTATATGTACCTTAGGTACCTTTAGTGGTTTTCAGTTGATCAATTCAATTGAGATTATCTGGTAAAACAATAGCAAGCTGGAATCCCACACGCTGCACACCAATGTGAGAAGTTGGCCTGGTATATGCTGTCCACTAATTATAGTGGCCACCTTGCACCAGTCCAAACAACCCCTTATTGGAGATAGGTTAAAGACAACCTTATTGAAAGCTATCCTAGTGGTAGCTATGGAGAGCAGCCTTCAGGCTAAGTCTTGAAGGAATGTAAAGCAGCTTGTTTTACCAGTCTATAATCTCTTGAGTGACCAAATGAAAGAGCACCACACCAGGTATATATTCAAAATATATGTATTTATTGCTAAACACACCCCTCTAGTCTCTTTATGAGGCTAGAGTTCGAAGTACATAAGTTATAAGTTATTAATTCACAGTAATAGCACAAATACACGTTTGGGCCCTAGGGGCGTACCAAACCATATACCAATAAAGTGGTATGCGAACCACGACTGAACTAGACACTAGGCCTAGAGCCTCTAGAAGTGCTTGGACCACAAGGAACCACCCAAGGTAGTGACACAGGGGACCTACGGGAGACGCGTGCAATGTAAATACACAACCGCGATACGCCGTTGACTTCTATGGAGAAAGGCGGGATCGGGAAAATAGAGAAAAGGGACAATTAAAAGAGGACTAGGACAAAACCCTTTGAGATCTAGGACTTTGAAGAGTCTCTACCCACGGGAGCACCGGAGTACTCGTGTTACCTCACCCAGGGAAGCCGGGTGCATAGGTGCCTTTCGGGGTCGGGTTTCGTCGTCGATTCGAATGGCGATCTGCTGCAAAGTGCTGCTGGCGGCCAAGAGAAAAGTGTCCGGGTGGATCCAAGAGTGGATCGGAGTTCTGAAGAACCTGAAAGCAGAGGGGACAGAGTCTGGGTCACTAGCCAGTGACCAGGAAGGCGATGGACAGATGCCCACCGATATCGAGTGCTTCAGGTGCGTTGATGGTCGTCTTGACTCTTGAGCCACGAGGTCCAGGAGGCGTTGTTGGCGACCAGGAGCAGGATTCGGGCTGGTACACGATGTCTGTCGAGTGCTGAGGCGTCGGCGACTGGATTGGACCCAACAAGCCTTGGCAACAGCAAGTCTCGGTGAAGATGTAGATCGTCGATGGTGCAGACCAGCAAGGTCTGTGGAACTCACCCAGCGAGGGTAAGTGAGGGCAGGCCTGGAGCAACCAGGATGCCAAGTAAGAAAAGGATTGGCCTTCGTTAAGGGCTACTAGCCAACGGGCTAGCGACCACGAAGGAGCCTCGTGACGCCGCACGTGGGTCTGGCTTACAGGACACTCGTGGAGTGGGGGCCAGTGATCTTCGGTGCAGGTGGTGCTGGAGGCTAGGGCTACTCGGAGCCCAAAGCACGACTTCTTGGGAGACCCAGAAGAGGATGCACTTGCAAATGTGCTCGGTGTCCAGGGGTCACGGTCTCAAGTCACCCACGATAGCCACGGGCCTCAGCTTTGCTGGGGACTCAGGGGTAGCCTCGGGGAAGTGTGAGAATCCACCTCTGGTGATGCGATGACTTCGGCGTCCGACGGGAGCTTCAGAAATGCGAACCGGACAGATGCTTCTTTGGTGCCTGCCAAGCAGGGGAGTCACTCCTTGACCCCAAGGGAGATTCTTCAGTCCTCTAATCTTGTCGTAGAGCGTCGAAGGTCCAGGATTCAGTTTCAGAGTTTCGTCCAGGTATAATCTAAAGTCCTAAGGACTGGGTTCCTACCTTTATTCTAAAAATAGGGGTTGGACTACTCTGTGGCCCCACCTATGGGTGGGTCAGGGCAGAGGGGTGGCTACACCCCTTTCCCTTTGTCCAGTTCGCACCAAAGCAGGGGCTGCAAGCCCCTGATCCGGTTTGAACTGGGGTATGCACGGGGACACCAAATGTGCCCCCAGTGCAGGACTTCAAAGCACCCGAAAGTGCTCCCGCCCAGCCCCAATACACTATCCTGTCTGGGGAGGTGGTCACACCTCCCTGGGACAGGAAACCTATTGTCCAGGCCTCCCCTGCCGGAGTTTCGTCCAGCAGCAGGAGGCCAGACTCGTGTCTGTGGCAGCAGCATCCATTTTGTGATGCCAGGGCTCTGGAAAGAAGTTACCGGACTAGTCAGAGTTAACATGTCTTTCCCTCTAGAAGGGTGGAATGCTACCCCCGCCGCCAGGATTGGCGGGGGGGGGTAGTATTCCAAGATGTTTGACACCAAACACGACATGTTTAGGTGCAGCCATTCCAAAGTTAGCATTTTACCGCGAGGATATAATGCGTTTAAGAGTATATGGTCAGGCTGCACTACAAACAGCATCAGAGATGGTCTCCGAACCATGCAGGGGCACCCTCTCACATAGGAACCATACACTCTGCCTTTAGGATTGATAAGGCCTGCCTTAGGAGTGACTTATAGGTTTATATGTGTGTATGTATTTAGTGATATAGGTAACCTATATCACAGTAAGGAGTGCATGCACCACCTTACCCAGGCTGCAGTAGCAGACCTGTGGTGTCAGTTTGGATGGCCTTCCAGGGGTGGCACAATACATGCTGCAGCCCCTGGTAGGCCTCTGAGGTACCTATGCCCTTGGTACATAGTATACCATATACTAGGGACTTATAAGGGCACTCCAGATTCCAATCAGAGATGTGCCTAAGGCACATGGAAACCTTTTACAGAGAAAGCAGATAGACTGGGGCCCTGAATAGCAGGATCCCAGTCCAACTAAGTCATAAACCAGCAAAACACCCAAAAAAAAGTGGGGGCAACAATATAGTCAGATTCCACCTTCCTACACACTGCACTGCCCTAAACCCTGAAACACCACCCCCTGCACCACCCCCTACACTGCCCGAACACCACTGCCCTAAACCCTGAAACACCACCCCCTGCACTGCCCCCTACACTGCCCGAACACCACGGCACTGCCCTAAACCCTGAAACACCACCCCCAGCATGACCCCCTTTACTGCTCGAACACCACTGCACTGCCCCAAACCCTGAAACACCACCCCCAGCATGACCCCCTACACTGCCCGAACAACACTGCCCTAAACCCTGAAACACCACCCCTGCACGACCCCCTACACTGCCCGAACACCACTGCACTGCCCTAAACCCTGAAACACCACCCCCTGCACGACCCCCTACACTGCCCGAACACCACTGCACTGCCCTAAACCCTGAAACACCACCCCCAGCACGACCCCCTACACTGCCCAAACACCACTGCACTGCCCTAAACCCTAAAACACCACCCCCAGCACGACCCCCTACACTGCCCGAACACCACTGCACTGCCCTAAACCCTAGAACACTACCCCCAGCATGACCCCCTACACTACCCGAACACCACTGCACTACCCTAAACCCTAAAATACTCCCCCAGCACGATCCCCTACACTACCCGAACACGACTGCACTGCCCTAAACCCTAAAACACTCCCCCAGCACGACCCCCTACACTACCTGAACACCACTGCACTGCCCTAAACCCTAAAACACTCCCCCAGCACGACCCCCTACACTACCTAAACACCACTGCACTGCCCTAAACCCTAAAACACTACCCCCCGCATGACCCCCTACACTACCCAAATACCAATGCACTACCCTAATCCCTAAAACACTACCCCCCGCACAACCCCTACACTACCCAAAGACCACTGCACTACCCTAAACTCTAAAACAATACCCCCGCACGACTCCCTACACTACCCAAAGACCACTGCACTACCCTAAACCCTAAAACACGACCTCCTACACTACACAAACACCACTGCACTACCCTAAACCCTAAAAACTACCCCCAGCACGAACCCCTACACTACCCAAACACCACTGCACTACCCTAAACCATAAAACACTACCCCCAGCAGTACCCCCTACGCTACCCAAACACCACTGCACTACCCTAAACACTAAAACACTACCCCCAGCAGTACCCCCTACACTACCCAAACACCATTGCACTACCCTAAACCCTAAAACACTACCCCCAGCAGTATCCCCTACACTACCCAAACACCACTGCACTACCCTAAACCCTAAAACCCTAAAACACTAACCCCAGCACGACCCCCTACACTACCCAAACACCACTGTACTACCCTAAACCCTAAAACACTCCCCCAGCACGACTCCCTACACTACCCAAACACCACTGCACTACCCTAAACCCTAAATCTACCCCCAGCATGACCCCCTACACTACACAAACACCACTGCACTACCCTAAACCCTAAAACACTACCCCCAGCATGACCCTCTTCACTACCTAGCAAAACC